>CM042834.1:161931734-163131734 GCA_023653725.1 Bungarus multicinctus
GTGCATTTCAAAATTAAAAAATTATTAGAAAACAATGGTTAGCCATTCCAAATTCTAATTCTTGCAGTCTTTTTTTCTATATCACACAAATCTCATGATTCAACATTATCAGTCTTCTGTTTTGCTTTTGTTTTTTGTCCCTACCACACCTCTGTACCCTTAGCTTTGTAATTTCGTGCAGATGAAAATGTAATTGAGACTCTCAAATATTTATGCAATTTTTTTTGTGGTGGTTCTTATTACTGTGTGACCTTATAAAAATAAAATACTTTGCTATGGATTGGGAAATTTTTCTTACAGTTAGTAATTCAGACCGCTTATTATGGTCACAAATTCACACATTTTTTATGGTCAGCGCAAGCTTGCTTTTTCTGCTTAATTAAAGATTCCTCCCGCTACGAGCCCAAGATATACAACTACTATCCATAGTATTTTAAAGAAAGTGACTTTGTTGCTCTTTTCTATATGAATTCCAGCAAATCCAATGAATAATAGACATTCTTCGCACCATAGAGACAAGGGACTTTCTCCAGCCTGATCCCCTCAAGACGATGAGATGATGGCAAGGCATAAAGCCCACTCAAGCACCCAACCTTGAATAAGCCCAGACTAGACAGGGTTATTCTAGAAAATACCTTTGAGCAATGAAAAGAGGGGATTTTTTATAAATAAAGAAGAAAAGGTCCATTGGCAAACTGAGTGAGACCAGATTCCCAAGTAGATTAAGACCAAAATCCAGAGCGAGTGAAAATCTTGTTAGAAACTAGAGCTACAATCCAGATGGATCATTTCAGTGACTATATTAATTAGCATGCAATGAGTTTATTTATGTATTTGTTTGTTTGACTTGTATTTCATGCTTCTTGCCTAAAGGTTACTCCCCACTGCTGAAGTAAAGATTCAAGGATGTGTTTTGTTGTTTTGCTACCACAAATGTCATCTAACATCTTCCTCTACAAATTGCACCTTCATTCTTTCATCCATAATACTGGGCATCAGCTAAGTACAAATTCTTAGCCAATAAATCTTTCAGCTCCTTGCCAAACCTATGGTCTCAAGCAGTGGTGGGATTCAAAAAAATTTACTACCAGTTCTGTGGGTGTGGCTTGGTGGGTGTGGCGTGGCTTGGTGGGTGTGGCTTGGTGATCATGGCAGGAGAAGGATACTGCAAAATCCCCATTCCCTCCCCACCTGCTTTCCAGCTCCGTTCTGCTGTGCAGGACAACAAAAGAAGACCAGCTGATCAGCTAGGACCCTGGGAGGCAGAGAATAGATGGGGGTGGGGCCAGTCAGAGGTGGTATTTGCCGGTTCTCCGAACTACTCAAAATTTTTGCTAATGGTTCTCCAGAACTGGCCAGAACCAGGTTGGCTGCTGAGGCTCTGGACTGAGTTGTGCCTTTGCAACCTCTGACCCGGCAGAGATCTCTCTCGGCTCCGTGGTTTACGGAGGAGCTGAGGCAGATGAAAATCCGGAAAAGACGTCTGGAGAGCGTCTGGAAGGCCAGTCGTGCCGAGTCTGACCGAACACAGGTTAGGTCCTATAATAGGATCTACCTAGTGGCGATAGAGGCGGCGAAGCATTCTCACTTCTCCGCCCTTATTGCATTGGCAGAAAATCGACCCGCTGCCCTGTTTAGAGTGACCCGCTCCTTGATTAGGCCGGGAGCGAGGGATGATCTCCTGCAGGGAAGAGCAGAGGAGTTTTCACGATTTCTGCACGATAAAATCGCTCAAATTCGGGCTGGATTGGACTCTAGTTGGGAGATCCCGGGGGAGATGACCGCGGCGAGTCTTGAGATGGTTATCTGGGATGAGTTCGACCCTGTGACCGCTGAGGGTATGGACAGGTTACTGGGGCGGCTGAATGACACCACATGTTTGTTGGACCCTTGCCCCTCCTGGTTGGTCTCTACCTCCAGAGAGGTAACGCGGAGTTGGCTCCAGGGAATTGTTAACACTTCTTTGATGGAGGGCTCGCTGCCTACCGCCTTGAAAACGGCGGTGGTGTGACCCCTCCTCAAGAAGCCCTCCCTGGACCCAACCCTTTTGAACAACTATCATCCTGTCTCCAACCTTCCCTTCGTGGCGAAGGTTGTAGAGAGTGCGGTGGCAGGTCAGCTTCCCCAGTACCTGGATGAAGATACATACCTGGATCCCTTCCAATCGGGCTTCAGGCCTGGACATAGTACCGAAACGGCATTGGTCGCTTTGGTTGATGATCGCTGGAGGGCCCGTGACAGGGGTTATTCCTCTGTCCTGGTCCTATTAGATCATCAGCGGCTTTTGATACTATCGACCATAGTATCCTATTGCGGCGGTTGGGGGGGTTGGGGGTTGGGGGCACCGTGTTAGTGGTTCACCTCCTTCCTCTCCGACCATCTGCAATTTGTGTTGGCGGGGGGGGGAGAGATCCACCTCTAGGCCCCTCGATTGTGGGGTGCCTCAGGCGTCGGTCCTCTCTCCTCTCCTGTTCAACATTTATGTGAAGCCGTTGGGGGAGATCATCTGTGGCTTTGGGGTGAGATGTCATCTGTACGCTGATGATACCCAGGTGTACATCTCCACCCCAAGCCACCCCAACGATGCCGTGGAGGTCATGTCCCGGTGCCTGGAGGCCATGCGGAACTGGATGGGCGGGAACAGGCTCCGACTCAACCCTTCCAAGACTGAGTGGCTGTGGTTTCCGGCGTCCCGATATAGCCAGATAGTTCCATCACTGGCTATTGGGGGTGAGATTCTGCCCCCTGCAGAGAGGGCTCGCAATCTGGGTGTCCTCCTGAATGTACGGCTATCTTTAGAAGACCATATTACGGCCGTCTCCAGGGGGGCATTTCATCAGGTTTGCCTGATTTGACAGATGCGGCCCTTTCTGGATCGGGATGCCTTACGTACGCACAGTCACTCATGCCCTGGTCACCTCCCGACTGGACTATTGTAACGCCCTCTACATGGGGCTCCCGAATGGGAGCATCCGGAGGCTTCAACTGGTACAGAATGCGGCCGTGCAGGTGGTTATGGGGGCGTCAAGATTCGTGCATGTGACGCCCCTCCTGCGCGAGCTGCATTGGTTGCCAGTGGCCTCTCAGGTGCGCTTTAAAATTTTGGTGTTAACTTTTAAAGCGCTCCATGGCATCGGACCAGGATATTTACAAGACCGCATTCTGCCATTTTCCTCCCACCGTCCGGTGCGCTCCCACAGGGAGGGTCTCCTGCGGATCCCGTCGGCATCTATGTGCCAGCTGGTGACCTCGAGGAGTAGGGCCTTCTCTGTGGGGGCGTCTGCCCTCTGGAATGGGTTGCCCCCGGAGTTACGGACAGCCACGGACCTGGGGACCTTTAGGCGTGCTTTGAAAACCTGGCTTTTTGATCAGGCCGGCTTGGGCTGATTTTAGTTTTGGGGTGTTTTGTTTTTATTAAATTTTAGAGTTTCAGAGTATGGTTTTAAATTTGTTTACAGCCAGGGTTGGGTTTAATTTAGTTTTATTGTTTCACATATTTATTGTTTTAATCTGTACGGCTGTGCACCATTCCGAGTCCTTCGGGAGAGGAGCGGTATATAAATAAATATTTATTATTATTATTATTATTCTGAGAATTGTCAAGTTTGTGAAAGTAAAAGGCAGGTTTCTCTTCATGCTGCCTCCTGATTGGCTTTTTCATGATTGGCTTCAGATTGGTACAAATATATTTTGAGTGACAATCTATGAATATTACAAAATATACAAAAATTACAAAAGGTAATTTCCTGCCCTTCATTTTGATTGGTATTATATACAAAAAAGGTCTAAAAAATAAATTCCAATGGCTGGATAGAAAATTGTTTCCTTTTTCATTTGTGTTTAAACAATAGTCATGCTTTGATTCTCTTTGGTTGTTTCCCCCCAAAGTACAAATATTCTCTCCATCCAGTTGCTAAATCCTCATCTTTTAGTTTCTTAATGAGTCTCATCACTGTAATCATCTCTTTTTAAACAAAGATTATTACTGTGCGTGCAACTTACTATTCGCTTGCATTAAATTGCATCAGTTCCAATAAATGACTCTCACTGTGCTTTCTTTTTCCTGTTCCTTTTGGTACACTGCAAAATTCATTTTTAAGCATAATTTCATAAGAACATTGCATCAGATTACAAACTTCTATAATTTTTACAAAATACGTTTCTTACAATATTATCTACCTGCTTTCATTATGATTTATCTAGCACCTCAGTTTAAAATTATCCTTTCTACATATATCTATCAACATTTTATTTGCTAAATTAACTTTTTCTGGTAAGTTTCATCAAGACTTTTAACAACATATATGTCACAAATATATTGACTCGATGTGCCATGAGACAGCAAAAATCTGATTTTCCTTTCAAATACAGAATCACATCCAATTTCAAGTAGGCATTTATTTGCAAACATGCTGTTTCCTTGCTTGTTTCTCATTGTATTTAGTATTCTTGGGCAGATCTGTCTTTTATGTCTCTCTATTATATATGTTTTAGCTCTGTAAAGTCTGCCTTCTCAAATTTCAAAGAAGCAATGAGAATATTTATGAGAAAAATCAATAAAATCTAACTAAGCTACCATCTGAGGGAAAATGGTAGAAGATATTCTACAGATGTTGTATTGCTAGGATGGATAAATCATACACAATAAATTTGGAAATGCTACAGTAAAGAAGGAACGCTTTATCAAAAGTACTGATTATGTGGGAGAAAAAAGCCCCTGGAAAAACAAAACAGCAAAAACAACAATTAAAATGTTCCAAACAGAAATGAATAATAATATTCATAGTAAAGTGTAAAAATATTCAAGTGGCAAGTAACTACTACTTCTGACTGGGGGAGAAAGAAAAGCAGGAAAAGAAAGGGAGGGCTGCTAGAATGCCAGAATGTTCTTTTAACTTTAGATATTTTTTGTTTGTTTTGCTTTTTAAAAAAAAAATCCTTTAAATACAGTCTGTATATATATGTTTTTCCTTTTGCTTGAATGTTTTATTTAACCAATAAAAAAGAGATGTATTTTTTTTAAAAAAATCAATAGTTTGTTTAAATTACATCCTTTTCAACAAGAAATGATCTCATTGCATTTATGTTGGTGGTAATGTAGTGAAAATAGCATTTTATTTTAGGTATAAAGTAAGTGTTCCATTTCAGTAAAAAGTTTTATTCTCTATGTGATAGAACTGAGTTCTCAACGAAGAAAACGAATTCACAATCAAAAGACTGTTCAGCATTGGAAAGACAAACATCTGACTAATGTTGTGTATGATTTTCCTTTTTTTTTTGGTATTCTGATTCTAAAAAAATTCTGATGATGGAGATGCAATAAATTTGAAAGAATCTAATGCAAAGTTTTGTTCACTGGTATTTGCTTATTGCTTAGATGTTATTACTACAGGTAGTCTTCAACTTATGAACTGGCTCTCAACTATCAAATTTTAGATGCGTTATGTAAAAAACGACTACATCTCTCTCTCTCTTTCTCTAATGAAAGTAGTGTAGAAAGTTAGCACCCATCTCCTCTCCTAGAAGAATGAAATATTTTGAGAAATATTAAAAAGGCAGAGTATTATATTTCCCTGGATGAGAAATGGAGAAACATGCTCTTGGAAAGCAGCCCCCACCTTCCTTAATAGCTCTCAGAAGATGTCAGCACTTAAGAGATAAAGAGATAGATAGCTCTATTCACAGGCAAAAATTCCCTGCAGCAAGGTCTGAACAAAGGTAGGATTAGCCCACAGCCACAATAGGAATTGCCCAACAAGCCCCTTCATTGCATCAGCCAAACTTCAACCAAGCTTAGTTCAGACAAACTCCTAGGATTTGTACGTGGCCCCATGGGAGTCTCACAACAGTCAATAGAATACATGTTCTTGCACAGGAATAGGATGTTCAAGTGCAAAGCCCAAGAGAAAGGTATAAAAACCCCTCACTCTCAACTCCATGTAGTCAGCTGCCCAGAATCACACATGCTTAGTGGTTCTGCTTCATCAATAAATGGAACCTCTTTCCAATCAGCCTCCAGCCTCCATTTGTCTCTAGTGCTTTTCTCCCAGCTTGGAACTGAACCAGATGAATATTTCTTCCAGAAGTAGGATCTACGATGAAACCCCATCACCACCTCTTTTGCACCATTAAAGAAATAATTTGATGGACAGATCGTTGTATTTGATACGTTTATCTCCATGCCAATGGACTGGGCGTCCATGCTTTTAAACACATGCTCTTTGCTCAAACCTCAGCAGATTGACTATATAAGTTTATCTAAGATATTTTAAGATGTGGTTTGAATCAACAATTCTTTCTGGGAACTTTGAAGCTCTTCTCAAAGCTTCATATCTTTTTATATGAAGTTCTCCTTCTTATGGTTCAACAAAACTTACTGGAGTGGAGAGGCAACTTCAAACAGAGAGAAGAAAAAATGCAATTTTTGAAGCTAACTTTAGAAGAGCTGATTTGAGAGTCTGACTCATGTGTTTGTTTTTAAAAATGCTCTAGCAATGCTGGGAGAGGAATTGGTGATTGGAACAATTTAGTAATAGAGCATGATACACTTCTCTCTCATACTCTAATCTTTCAGTGAAATAAACCCTTTCTAACTATGATTGTAAACTGTTAATTCATTTAGCAGCTTGGGGATAGCTCAGCAATAGATCCTTTCAGATCATTATGGGGGATAATGTTCACAAGCTAAGAAGACTCAACAAGGGCCTTCCTCAAGGTTCTGTACTGGCACCCAACTGTTCAATATTTATATCTCAGATATGCCAGCTACAAGGGGACATAAATTTGAATATGCAGATGTCCTGGTCCTAGCAGCGCAAGATAAAAACTTGGAAGTATTGGACTGTTGCCTCTCTGAGGACCCGAAGTCCCTGGGAAAATTATTTGCTGACTGGAGACTCATACCCAGTGTCAGCGAAACATTGAGCACCTGTTCCCATCTCAACAACAAACTCGCCAATGCCACCCCAAAGGCCTATCTGAATAACAACCTACTCCCTTATGATCCTCACCCCAAATCCTCACCTCAGAGTAACTTTGGATCACTCTCTCCTATAAAAAACACCTAGAGAACATGTCCACTAAAATCAATACCAGGAACAACTTAGTCCAGAAACTCTCAGAATATCAGCACTAGAGTTGGTCTACTTCACACGTGACTACTGTGCCCCTGTTTGGCTTAATAGCTGCCATAGTAACAAGATCAATGCTAGAGTAAATGATACAATGAGGATCATAAGTGGCTGCATAAAATCTACTGCTACTTCCTGGCTCCCCGTCTTGAGCCATATTGCACCACCAGTTCTACGAAGGTAAGAAGCCCTATAGTGAAGGAGTACAACAAAATTTTGAGAATCCCATTTCTCCCTGTGTATGCTGATCTTCCTCATCTATCAGTTGGCAGGCATAAATCCAGGAAGCCCTCTCTGGCACTCGCTCAACAGTTGTCTAATAACTTTAATCCCAAATGGGCTGCTGAACGTCCAGAGACAGACAGTTACATAGATGACCCTACACAAAAGGTGCCAGGTTTGACCTTCCTCGCCAGCATTGGTCAACTCTGAACAAGATCCATACTCAACATGAAGTCTGCCAGGACTCATTGCTTAAGTGGGGTCTTGTCTCTACCCCTCAGTGTGATTGCGGTGCTCCTCAACAAAATATTTATCACATTGTGCCCGAATGTCCATCAAGAATTTACTCCGGCCCAATGTCTCCATGTTTCCAATATCTTTTTCCCCACTTGGAACTGTACCCAGAAGGATATTTCTTTCAACAGTAGAGCACAACCTAGTTCTTGGTAAGCTAGAAAAAAGTGGGATAAATAGCATCACCACCAGAAAGTCCAGTTACCTCTTGAAAAAAGAGGACAAGACATCTTCAGCAACAAGCAGAGCAGTGTTTCTCAACCTTGGCAACTTTAAGACATGTGGACTTCAACTCTTAAAGAATTCACATCTTAAGGTTGCCAACATTGAGAAACAATGAAGCAGAGACAGAATTAATTTTCTGTGCATGCATAAAATGTGCTAGCAAAGCTTGGGAACTTTTCCACTCCCAGATAATCTGTGCAGCAAAAGCAAGAACCGCCAGAGTTAAGAATAGGATGCTTGGCAGTGTAGGGTGTGTCCAAGGGTATTTTTGTTGGCATGGTGTTTGGACTAAATGCCTTGGTATTGTTGTTTTTTAATCTCTGTTTGCTTATTTAGTTACTGCTTTTTTGCCAAGGCATTCAAGAGAGTTAATGGTTTCATAGTAAAGTAAAGAAAATTACCATCAACAAAAAAAATTCTGAGGTCACAGAGAATCACTTCCGAGGAGGACCTTTGGACTGTATCAATATCATTTTAGAATATGGTTACCCTCACATTAGCTTCCAAAACAAATCTTCAACCACCTTAGACAACCGTATCCTTTTGACATCCAAAGAGGAATGATCTTTTTAGATAACAGCAAAGTCAAATATATCCATCCAGCGACCTGGATCTATTAAACGAAAGCATGGAAATCAGCCATTTATGGAGATTCTCAGTCATCCATGTCATGGTTGTCCCAAAGGTGCTTTTTCAAGAGGCAACTGGTTTTTCTTTGAAGTTGTTTCACTTCTCATCCAAGAAGCTTCTTCAGCTGTGACTGGCTTCCCCATTCCCCAGTCAGAGTTGTAAAAGCTTCTTGGATGAGAAGTGAAATGTCTTCAAAGAAAAACCAGAAAGTCCAGTTGTCCCTTGAAAAAGCACCTTTGGGACATTGAAATCAGCCATCTCCATTCTCAAAGGCTAAAAACGGGTTGGCTGAAACTTCTCAGGGTTAATTGCCAGCACTACTTGGTTTAGCCCAGGTGGAACAAGACCACATGCAAGTAGAATCAAGCAAAGGGGCGGAGGGGGTGTCCTGCTGTTGGAAAGGCCATTTTTTTTTAGAAAGGTGTGTATTAACTAAGGCTTCATGCCACCTTCGGTGAAGTTAGACAAGGGGTTAAATGAAGGGGAAGAGTGAATCAATGCAAATGAAGTAAATAGCATTGCTTTCATTTCTGTTGATGTTGTAGACCTATGGCTTCAAAGGGCACCTTCTAACATGCCCTGTTGTTCAGCAATAAGCTGCCTGCAAAGGTATCAATCAGTTACTTTAATTAACATTTATTGCTTTAAGAAAATACAGAGAAAAAAATTTACAACTTCAACAATAAGAACAAAGAAAAAAACCACTAAAATTTAAAAAAGAGATAATACAGTATACATTTGTCCAACAGATAAGCTAAGCAATTCTACTACCGAAACAGACAAAAAAGAACAAAAATCTAAGTTTAATCTATTAAATTAGTATATAAATCATATAATGTACACTATAAATATATATTAAATATATATCGCATATATGCAGTGCTCCACCCCAAATATTGATTTGATTTGGATTTCTCTTCTGTTCACTTAAAGAAAATATTGTGGGAACTTCCAGTTTGAGTTTCTTCGGTGGCATCACGCTTGGAAGAACTAAAAATGGAACTTAAAAAACAAAGAAGATTAACAAGAAGGAAGAGGTTTTTTTGGCTTCATATTTCAATTCTTAGAAATGGAGATCTTGAACTATGAGAAACAACAAGAAATGCACCTAAAACAAGAAGGGCAGGACAAAGAAGAAGCCATCTTAAATGACCAAGTAATTCTATGTGGGGGGGAAAAAGGAAAGAGGGGAAAGAGAGTGAAAAATTTAAGATTTGAAAAAACAACCTCAAAAAAGAACAGTCTGAAAAGCAATTACAATATTAGAAAGAAACAGAAGAGAGGATTACAGAAGAGAGAAGTAGAATTAGAGAGACAAGGGATCAAAAAGGGGAGGGAGAAGAAGAGAGGGAAGAAGGAAAGGAAAAGAAGTTATAAAGGACAGAAACAGGATATAGAGAAACAGGGAAAACATACAAGGATTAAAGGTATAAGCCTATTTAGAAAACATAGAGACAATGGGTGAAAATTTAATTGAAAGCAAGGGTACATAAGATAGCATTGTTATATTAGAAATGAATATAGAAACAAGTGTGATTAAAGTGATAGATAAAATACTTATTGGAATGGAATGGAATGTTTATTAATAAATAATGAAATAAAGAGAATGAGAGAATGAAATTAGGAAAGGATGGGAACATTTTAATTGTTATTAATGACTTATAAAAATTTAAGTGAAGAAAAATATGAAAGAAATATGGAAAAAATGTGGAAATATTATAATTGTTCCTAAGGAAGTATGATATTTAATTGAAAAGAAATGTTAAAGATGTTAATTAATATTAATGGAAGATTGTAACTAACATTAATGGTTGAGCTGAATTGGAATAGATAAGTATTTTATGTACTATTGTTATATGTATATTTTTTCTTTAAGAACTTAGTGTGTATTTTAAGAATGTACCAAGCAGAATTTGATTGGCAAAATTTATGTGTTATAAAATAGAGGTTAGATATTGAATGTTATAATTGTAAAGGTATAAACTGAAGTTTAAATAAGATTTTAATGGACAAAAACTAAAAGATACAAAGGTGTCTTACTCCAATCAGGAACTACAGGGGCAAATTTGTTTAAAGTGAAAAAAAAATGAAATTGAAACAGGACAGACAAAAATATAAATATAATGATTTGAAAGATATTGAAACTTAGAAAAAGATATATAATTGAATTTAGAAAGGAATGAGATGATTAAAAACAAAGTTGAGAAAACTTAGGGAAGGGAAAAAAATCACAGAGAAAATGCTAAAATAGTAATAGGATATGGAATAGAATATAAAGATGAATATGAAATTGAGTTTGTGTCTGTATGGAGAAGTGATAACCCGGGAACATGCTATTCTCAAAAAAAGATATTTTATTTGTATTATGTTTTGTGAAAACCCAAAATATTGTATAACCACTTAGGGATAAATAGAATAAAGGCTTGTCCCAAAAGTCAATGATACATTGCAAAAGATTCTGCTCCTTTTCCTTTGTAAGTCTACATCGAATATGTTGCTTGTTGTAAGCACCATCAGATCCTAAGTGACTGATCTGAGAACCAAGATAAATTTGAGAGCGCACTTTTTTTCATGAGGAGTTAGACTTGTTGAATAACCTTTGAGATGGAGGTCTCTCCTCCAAAATGAGTTTTGGCAAGAATTGTGATTGGCAAATCCTCCTGCTAGACTCTATTGACATGTAACCTAGCACTGACCTCAAAGTTGAATTGGAAGTGCAATAGAGAGTATAAATCTTTGCTCTTGAGAATGTGGTTCAGACTGCCTCCATATTTTTTTTGCCTCGCTTTGGGCACATGTTTCCATACCATAGACCCCAAGATGCATGATTGCAGTGGTGACCTAATTGTTTCCATGGTGGTTGGCAAATTTGAGTAAACAACTGGAACACAATTCCTAAGTTGTTACAATTCTTCTTGTTATTTTCCTCAATCTGATTGCACTTGATTTTCTATTTATGAAAGAAATAAAAGCAGATCATTTTGTGAATGCAACCACTTTTGTTTTACTATAATTTTTAACTTACTTTCATAAAATAAGACTCATTAGCTCTGTCAGAGGCCAGCTGGTGCCAAGGAAGGAAGTCTGCAGTCCATCCTTTTTTACACATTTTATGGAGTATCCAATAAACTTGCATAATATTTTGATGAATAACCTAAGGTCCTCTGGAAGAATCTTGAAAATATTCAACATTTTGGGGAACCAAAGGGACCAACTTGGACTTCAAGTTGAAGCATGACCTACATATCCTTTTTTTCAACCAACAGATTGAACTGTTTAGATTGGCTGAATTCATACAACTTGCTAAAATGGAGTTGGTTCATTTGTGGTCCACATGTTGTGGAAACCCAGCTATTATATCAGCAATTTCTATAAACCAAGCTACCGCATTAAGCCATAATGTGATTCATTGGTGAATGTTAGATGAATGTAGCAATATTTTGTTAACCTGGTTAACAAATTCTATGAATCCAACTTTTATGCACTTATAATCTTGTGCTTGTTAAATTGTTTATATATTGCAATGCTTTATACAGCTAATCAGAGGCAGATATTGCTCCAGCCCAATTGGAGAAGCATGTTAGAAAAGACTGGTTTGTTAATTCACAGGTTAAATAATAAATATAATTATTATAAAACACTGGCAACTTAATCAGACTTTTATGCCATCTAGAATAGTATCTTGCCTAGGAGACTCAAAGCAATCATGTACACGAGTTTCTATTATTCAGAATTATTCTGTGTCTGAACACAAGAGCTGAACTTAACCACTTAGGTTTATTAATAAAACCTAAGCCTAAATAAACCTCCAAAGGGAGCAGAACTGCAGCGAAAAAGAGAGAGGAGATAAAACACTGTTTCTAATTGAAGAGTTGTGCTTAGTGGTATACAGAGGATCCAAAGTAAGAGTCAACAGATGAGTCAGGAATAAAACATCTCTGCAGTAGTGCCAGAAAATTCAGCATGGTTCGAGAGATTATACAAGTGAACTTCAACCCAAGATGTCCAGCACAAGCTGTTGAATATTCATAGGCTTTTAGATGTATATTCAATTAACTGTACTGTATATTCAATTAACTTGCCAATTCCACCATTCCAAAACAACTCTTTCTGCCCTAGTTTGAGGTATCAAGGGTGATTTATATATTTATTTAAAAGATTTGCATGGCTGCCCACATCCTAGAGGACAACTCTGGATAGTTCACAACAGTTAAACCAAAAAACTAGGGGAGATGATACATGATAGCAGTATTCCAGTATTTGAGGGGTTGCCACAAAGAAGAGGGGGGTCAAATTATTCTCCAAAACACCAGGACAAGAAACAATGGTTGGAAACTAATAAAGAGAGAAGCAACTTGGAATTAAAGAGAAACTTCCTAACAGTAAGGATAATTAACCAGTGAAACAGCTTGAAATTGCCTTCAGAAATCATGGGTGCTCCAGCACTGGAGGTTTTTAGACAAGACCAGACAGCCACTTGTGTGAAATGGTATAGGTTCTCCTGCTTGAGCAGGGGGCTGGACTAGAAGACCTCCAAGGTCCCTTCCAGCTCTATTCTATTCTATTCTAATTTTAAAAAACTTTGAAAAACAAAAGGCCTCAATGCCTCAACCAGTGTGCTGGCATGCCCCCCAAAACCATCCACATGCTCATGTCTCATTCTACCTTAATGCCTGAGTAAAAAGCCTGATCTTCCAAAGGCTAAAAGTTTGGGGGGCTGCTGCAACCTCAGGAAGAGAAAATTCCACCTGTCAGGGGCAACTATGGAAAAAGCAATGTCCCTCTAGAGGGGAATATTTAAGGGAAGGAACATGGAGCATGACCTTTCAGTGGTATCCAACCCTAAGCCTTATAGGTTTTGAAGGTGATAACTAGCACCTGTTGAATTGCAGCTTGTGCAACAAGAGTGCAATTTGGGTCAATTGAGGGCACCCAACATCCCATATGCCTCCCCAGTCTGGACTACTTGTGAAGCCCAGGTGATGTTCAAGGGCGGCTCCATGCAGAGCCTACCTGGTCTATAAGAATATACAAGAATAAAATAAATTCAAAATGATAAAATAGTAAAATGCAAATACTAACATACATATTTAATCTGCATTATTATATGTGCTTGATACACAGATTTTCCTTCTGTATCTTCCTTAGGAGAAAACCTTTTGGCCATCCCACCCTATTTCTTTCAGCTGTTTCCTTGTCTACAAAGTGTGGGTCAGATACTGATCATTCATTATCCCTAAGCAATTCTTCACTTTCATATGGTTCTGCAACCCAACAAGACAGACTTCAGAAAGTAATTAGGACTGCAGAAAAAACAGTTACTACCAGCCTGCCTTCCATTGAGGACTTGTATACTGCACGAGTCAAAAAGAGGGCTGTGAAAATATTTACAGACCCCTCACATCCCGGACATAAACTGCTTCAACTCCTACCCTCAAAATGATGCTATAGAGCTCTGCACACCAGAACAACTAGCCACAAGAACAGTTTTCCCACCGAACATCATCACTCTGCTAAACAAATAATTCCCTCAACACTGTCCAACTATTTACAAAGTCTGCATTACTATTACTATTAATCTCATCATTCCTATCACCCATCCCCTCCCACTTGTGACTGTATGACTGTAACTTTGTTGCTTGTATCCTTACGATTTATATTATATAGTATGATTTGATTGCTTATTGTACCCTATGATTCTCATTAGGTGTTGTACCTTATGATTCTTGATGAATGTATCTTTTCTTTTTATGTACACTGAGAGCATATGCATCAAGACAAATTCCTTGTTTGTCTAATCACACTTGGCCAATAAAGCATTCATTCATTCATTGTGGTGTTTTTTTTCCCTTTCCTTTTCAAGGGGAGAAGGGATCTAGTGAAAAAAACCACGGCAGCCCTTCTGAAGTATGAAGTCCTGTTGATGGTCTCCTCATTCAATATTTCCTAGACAGATATTTATTATTTGCATTTTTCATGAAAGCAAAGCAGTAAGGGTTGTTTTGGGTTGTTGTAGCAGGGAACATTAGTTTTGCTCAATTCAAAGATTTCCACTTTCACTGGAAAAGGAGGGGCTGGCAGAGCACGTGAGTATCACTTGAAAATCCTAGGCTCCTTTGCAAACTGGCTCTACTACCTTCAGTAGTGGAGCCAAAAACATTCCCATCCCACTCCCTGCTTTCAAACTCTCCCTGCCCTCCAGCAGGTCACCTGAGGTCTGAGAACAGTAGTGACATGTGGCAGCTGATTCCAGCTATGGGGTTTTATGAAAGGCTTGTCCTTACAAGGCACTCTGCCCTAGGCTACAACTTGTATGTAAATATGCATCTTAGAAACACAATCGCCTTTTTGATTTTCCCGATTAAGATACCACACACAGACATGTGTGTGCAGCAGAGCCATGGCAGGACACACAAATATTTCATCCGCTTTCATTTTCAGTGAATATAAAGGAGAAGGAGAACAGCCACCACAGTGTAAGGATGAAAGTGTTAGACTAGGAGTGGGGAGACCCAGGTCCTGGTTCCGCATCAGCCATGGAAGCTCCCCGGATGTCTTGGGCTGGTTATTCCCTTTCAGTCTGACCTACCATACAGGTTTGTGGTGGTGGTGAAAAATAGGAGGGAGCGTTATGTATGTTTCCTTAGGTTCCTGTACAAAAACTGGGATCTAATTCTAGTAAACCATAAATGAATGAAAAATACAGAATGAATGTGTAAGGTCCAATGATGAATTGAATACAGGGTATTCAATACTCAGCTCTGTGACTGGTGTTGTGCACATATACATAACCAGGCATCTTTGGCTGCATAGTTCAGTGTGCATGACCCAATGCAGAGCTACTATACATAGGTTGCAATAATCCTGGCGGTCACCAGATGGCAATGAGGAGATACAGAATATTCTAGCTCTTTCCTGCCATCTAGTGGTTGCTGAATTTTTTACAGTAGGCTACAACAGAACTCAAAAGCTTATTCCACAAAAAGGAGGCCTTTGTACACCATCTTAGGAAGATATGATGGACACCTGGGCTTGATGGAACCACTGATAGAAGCTGCTGTCTGGTGTCTACAGCAGTCACCAGATGGGAATGTTCCCCCTGCCAAAATTGCTTTCTCAGAACCAGATCTTCTCCAATCAATTCATTCTATTCCAGAAGAATGGGATACTGCAGAAGTATAATGAACGAGCATTAAGGATGTCCATAGAATTTGATTGAAAAAGTCAAGATGGAGGCCATGATGGTATTATCAAAATGCTGCTAATTTTTTTTATTTGTGATCCACATAAAAATTCAAGAGGCACTCCAGTTGCACCATTGTTGCCTTCTTGCCATCTTTTCTTTGATTGGACAACCTGGCTGCCTAATTTTTGCTTACAGTCTTTGTGGCTTCCAGAGTTTTCAAATTGTAGAAATCTTTGTAAAATTGGGGTTACGTGGAACTAAATTATAAGAAGAAGGAGCGAAGGAATGAGCATGAGTAGCCTTGAGAAAAGAAGAGGTGCCACGAGAGCACACTTCAGATGTCGGAAAGAATGTCATCCACCCAAAGGAATGCCAGTTTCTCTTCCATGTTAATGTGGAAGGCCGGACATGGAAAAACTGATTTAAGCTGCAGGAAGGCACATTCTGATTGAATGCTTTAAAAATCTTAATAAAGACAGCAGCCGAAGAACAGAACGGTTAAGTGCTGCGCTCTTCTGCTCTGTAGCTGGTCAAGAATTAGGTAGATGGGGTGTTGTTGATCTTGAGGAAGTAATCATTGGAATTAATTTGGATTCCAGCATTGAACAAGTTTTAGTGGCCTTAGTTGCCTCTTACAGGACCAGGATTATTTGCCATTGAAGGGGCCCGGATGAAAAGACTATTGGAAACCACTGCCAGAAGATGTGGGCTTTCATAAGGCTCCCTGAAAGAAATGCCTTGGTCTCTTTCTCTCTCTTTTTAAAATACATTTTTATTTTAAAAAATTAAGAACAATAATAACAACTATAACAAACTAAGAACAGAAAAAGTAAAAAAAAAAAAAGAACAGAAAATGCTACAAGTACAACAAGAAAGGAAAATAGAAAAGAAGAGGAAAACAGAAAGGAAAAAAGACATTAAAAAGTGGTTTCCAACAGTCCTTTTAGCAGGAATCCTTATAACAGCCATTATATTTCATCCTCTTTCTCTCTCTAAAGTTTGCTGGTCGCATTATTCTATTCTTTCCATAATCTATCCTATCTAATCATCAAAACCAAAAATCACAAGTTCACCCTTTTTTCATTTTTATGCAAAAAGTCAATGAAGGGTTTCCAGCCACCAAATAAAGATAGATGCTGTCTTTTCTCTAATCAAAGAAATCAGTTTATCTATCTCAACAAGATTTTTACCAACCCATAATGGCTTGTGCTGAATTTTTCCATTTTTGTGCATACAATACCTCCTCCGCAGTAATCATATATTGAAATAATCTTACATAACTCTTTTCTAACTATGTAGCAATGCCTCACTCTCAAAAGATAGCGGGAGGTCTGTTTTATCCATCTTTCTCCATTGGTGGCTACAGTATTAATTAATACAGATTTAATTTGGCTGATAAAAATGAAAACATCCCATTGCATTTCAAATATCAGGATTTTCAAGAAGATTGTTGATTAGCTAAGTTGCAAACTGAGCAGGTCCCATTGGCTGGCAGGCAATAAACACTCAAGGAGTTGCATGTGGGAATTGGCCAAGCAATAGAAGGGAGACCCACAAAGAGTGATGCATGATGGGGTATGCTATGCTGCCATATAGTTCACAGAAGGAGAGACTGAATAGGTGGAGGCAGTGAGTTTGTGGCTCTTATCAGCAGTCCCTGTTCCTTGTACCTGGTGAGGGTATGGGCTGAGCATAGAACCTCCTTGTGAAATGGAATGGCTACTGGAGAGAGGGGAGGGGAGAAGACTCTAAGGATGTCAGGTGGGGAAGCACAGTGAGCCATGATGGACTTTCCTTCTCCCAAGCTGGAGAATGCTTGCCTCAGCCTTGCCCTGGGAACATTGAGAAGTTGAAGACTTACCTCCTCAATCAGATGACAATTCAGTTGTGGTCATCTGGAGCAAAACATCTCACAAGTTCCCTGCTATTTCTGGCAACAGATCATGCAACAGGTTTAATTTTATGGCAATGTTATTTCCAACATTGAGGCGGCCAAAGGTTTCTCTCTGGAAGGCAGTTGAAGCAACGTTCCCACCCTTCCCCTCACTGCCTCCCCGCATCCCCCACTCCCCACTGCCTTCCAGGTTGTAGTTAAGAGTTGAAAAACAGACTTGTGTGGCAGTTAGCAAACAGTGCTTTCCAAACCTACACATTCTTTCTGTGTAGGCTCATTTAAGACTATATGTTATTAGGCGTGAGAATACAAGCCAGAATACTATTATGAGAATAGATCTCTTGCCACCCACCTTTTTGCACTGGGCTCTGGCATGTGCCCCACCCTGGAAAACTAACTGAAAGGAAACACTGCCCTGTGGCTCAAAATTGCTTCCCGCCCTCGCTTTGCCTTCTCTAGGCCAGTGATGATCTCCAGAGAAATTGGGGTTCAGCTCCCATAATCTTAGGGGTTAGGAGAGTTGGAGCCAATGGCTTTCTGGATGATTATTCCCAGGCCACAAAGGCTTACTTGCTTGTTCTAGGAATGCATATTTTTGCAACTGTTGTAACTTTCCCATATTTGAATTGCCTCTTGGAGAAGCAATGCTCCTCTTAAAAGAAGAAGGACAAGGAGACGTTCCAGCTAGTCAGCTTTGACTTCTAGGAATTTCATTGACATGTTGGTGCACTTTTTTTCTAAGTTTTTAGCTTCCCAATCTAGCCTATAGTCCTGGGGTTTCCAAGTAGTCTTCCATCTATGAATAAACCAGATCCAACCCTACTTGACTTCTTTAAAATTAGCCCAGATTGGCCAGATGCTGCCATCTAGCTGGTCAATTCTTTTCTCAGATCTATGCAGTCAGGATCTCTCACACCTCCTTTCCCTAGATCCAGGGATCTATGCCATGACTTGCTGGGACTGCTACAGTATGAGGGCTGGGATTATAAGAGTTGAACACATTGCATCTACCAGATCCTGTTTGGGGAAGCTTGCAAAACAGGAAGCCAAACTTCAGAGGCTTGAAGCAAATCTGCAATCCATCATCCTGCTGCGTGTCAAGGATGGGCTGTTTTGGGACACTCCCCACTGCCCTTGTTTGCACAGATCTGTGGCTTCCACAGAAGCCCAGCCCAAGAAATACAAGCTGCTATGAATCACTGCAATATTGGATTAGATGTCCCTTTCTGCAGATGGCTAATTCAAACCATTCCCCCAGTCAAGCCTTCCAGCACAAGTGGGTAGGTGGAGGGATTTCTTCAATGGGACCGAATGGGGGTGAGGGGGATAAAAAGCCAGGATTTACTGAATCTCTTTACTTGGTTCTCTCTTTTTGGCTCTGCTCCTCCAGGCAAATAACATCACTGCCTTCACCCCCTACCTCAGTTTACCCCCCTAGTGAAATGGAATAAACCACCCTATGTGTTTGTTGTCATTAGCATTAGCATATAATTAATGAAAGACCAAACCAACAATCTCAGACTACCAACTATTCAGCAACCAGACTTGCATTCATTTTTGCCTCCCCCAAAAATAAACAATTGCAGGAGTCAAGTCTGCTAGCAGAGACTGCCCCCTCTTGTCCCATTTGAGTTAATGCTAGCATGTTTCATTTCTGGGCTGAGCCAAAGGGCCATGACTTTCAGCGGCAGAGCATGAATGCAAGCTTACAGCTGTCCTAGAAACACCTATCCATTTATCTAACACGGCTTCCTTCAAGGAACCTGGGAAGTGTGGTTTAATAAAAATGCTAGGAGTTATTCATTGGAGGTTCCTAGCCTTTTCACAGGTCACCGGGAGCTACAACAGCTCATAGAATATGCCTATTAAACCACTGCAAAGGGCACCAAACAAGTGGTGGGATTCAAATTTTTTTACTACCGGTTCTGTGGGCATGACATAATGGGCGTGGCTTAGTAGCTGTGGCCTGATTTGGAAGGTGTGGCTTGGTGGGCATGGCATGGCTTGGTGGGCATGGCATGATTTGGAGGGTGTGGCTTGGTGGGCATGGCAGGGGAAGGATCCTGTAAAATCTCCATTCCCCCCCCACTCCTGGGAGAAAGTTACCACCAGTTCTCCAAACTACTCAAAATTTCCGCTACCGGTTCTCTAGAACTGGTCAGAACCGGCTGAATACCACCTCTGCACCAAACCACAAAGCAGCTGTGATGGATCTCACTAAAGCCAACTCAGAAGATGGTCCTATTATTACATTGGCCAATTTCATGGAAATGACAGGCAGACCTCTCCTGCTGCTTTGCTTTTTCCACAAGTCAACTAGAAATAGGCACACGCTGCCTGTCCATTGCAGCTATGAGCTATTGCAGTCAATCAGTTTCTAGAACGTCAACTATAGCCACTATTTATCACTATTTATTCACTCTGTGAATGAATGGAAGAAATGGAAAGAACAATGAGAAGAAATGCAAGACGCATAAAAAAATTAGGGCCAATGTTGTTCCATCAGAGAGAAAAAAATCCAAAATGCACATTTATTTTATTGTTTAAAACATTTAAATAGCCACCTATCTTATACAGTATAACCAACTCAGGGTGGCTCCCAGTTGGGCATCACTAATATTTGGACTGCCAATTTTGAAAAAAAGTGTGCAAAACTTCTAGTTCTCAATACACTTCAGAGGGCAGGGGGTTTCTAAACAGAAGAAAAAGTAGGGTGAAGACAGCAGAAATATGGAAGAGGCAAAAGCACAATACGCAGAAAATTAAGTTTATTTATTGAATTGTTATGCTGCCCTTATCCCCTACAAGTTGACCTTGGGTGACTTACAAGTTACAAAACAAGATAAAAAAAATAAAATATTAAAGCATTACAATTACTCAGGTCAAAATATTATTACAAACACAGAAACTAAGAGAGCTAAGAGACAGACAGGATGGGGATGAGGACTTTTTATCCCGTCAGCCACCTCCAGCAATAAACGCCCCCCTCGGGGCCTCAGGCCAACCAGCAAATCCAGGTTTTGATACACTTCTGGAAGGCCAAACGGGAGGGGGCAGTTCTCACCTCTGGTGGTAGAATGTTCCACAAGGACCACAACAGAAAAGGCCCTTCTTCTTGACCCCACCTGCTTCAAGGCCTTAGCACGGGGGTCCCCAAACCTGGCAACTTTATGACTTGTGGACTTCAACTTCCACAGTTGCCAAGTTTGGAGACTTCTGCCTCAGCAGATGGGATCTGTAACAGGCCTCTTTCGCAGGCATGAGTGGGGCAGGCTTGCCACAGTAGGGAGAGACAGCTCCTCAGTTAAGTATTAGGGATTATAGCCAGCGCAGGTGCAAGGTTCATCTTCATGTTCCTCTATTGCAGCATAAAAATGCCCCATTATCTATTTTAAGAGGCAGGTCCTCGAGATGTCACCTCCAGTGTATCTCCAGGGCACCATGGAGACAACTTTTGGGTCATTCTGCTGCTTGAGTGAGGCTTTCCCTCTTTTCCTGCCTAAACACTGCTGTGTGAATGTGAATTTAGGATGCCATGGTGACAGCAGAGGAGAAGATGTGGTCATAGGCTGGGATCTTCCCCGGGACCTGTTGCTTCAGGCCGGTCTCCATTTTGTAGCTTCATCTACAAAGGAGACCTAAAGTGTAACCACTTCCAATGCCTTGTCTGAATTTCAGGTAGACATTACACAGCCTCCTGATTTCCACAGGCATGCTTATCTTCTGGAAGACCAATACTTCTTTTCAAAATATGTGTTTAGAAGTCTTGGGAAAGACTGATAGACCTGTCTCTAAAAATAAGTATTGTTCCTGTGGTTCATTTAACCCAAGAAAGGAAAACAGATGCTGACAATATTTTCTTGCTGTTTCCATCCCAAATTGGGGGGGGGGGGAATTATAGATGTATAGCTGCTTCTGCTCACAAGAGGTTTGATATGTATGTACTTCCCCCTGTTTTTAGTACTTCAGGAAGGTGGCATCATTTTGCCTGTTCAAACACTATTTTTGCATAGTGCAAGGGATCCTTCTTGAAGTTGCCAGTCAGAGTCCTTTGCTGTAAGTGCTGTAATCCCTATGTGCTGTATCCCATTGGTTTGGGATAATTGATGGAGAGAAGTCATGGACAAGGCTTGTCCCTTCTTTTCTGTTTCTCTTGAGCTTTTCCTAAACATAGTCTCTTTATTGTTTGGAAGGTCAGAATTGTTGAGGCAAAAGAAAACTACACATTACCCTTGGCAAGTTAATGGAGTGCAGAAGGGGCATAGGAGGAAGTGAAGTGGACACTCTTGCTCCTGTCAGCTGAAATACTTGTGGGCTACAGGAACATTGCTTCCCTGAAAGACTGTCACTCCCAAATCAAGGCAACCAATAGAAAGAATCGTGTTCACTTTGGGTAACTTGACATCTTCCATCTTAGGCAGATGCATGGAATTCCCCAACCCTGCTAGGTTTGGGAGATCAGCTGGTGGCTGATTTTCTCCTGGGAAGGGATGCTGACAGGAAAGAAAGCCTGGAAACCCCCAATCACGTTCTTGAAACTACTCTTACAGGTAGTCCTTAACTTACAACCTTTTGTTTAGTGACCATTGAAAGTTACAACAGCACTGAAAAAAATGAATTATGAACATTTTTCATACTTACGACCCAGCAGTCCCATGGTCATGTGATCAAAATTTGAGTGCTTGACAACTAGTTCATATTTATGATAGTTGCAAGTGTCTTGGGGGTCATGTGATCACCTTCTGATCAAAGTCAATAGGGAAGCCAGATTCACTTAACAACCATGTTACTAACTTAACAACTGTGGTGATTCACTTAACAACTGTGGCAAGAAAGGTCATTAAATAGGGCAAAATTCACTTAAACAACTGTCTCACTTGCCAACAGAAATGTTGGGCTGAATTGTGGTCATAGGTCAAGGACTACCAGTAATTAAACGTGTAAGGCTAATACTATCCTCCAGCCTTAGATTAAAAGTTGGGCTGAGGGAGAAGTGCAATTTATGCTGGACTAGTTTTATGCAGGCTCAAGGATGGGGGAAATGTAAGCTTATACAGCTGTGAGGAATTGTCCTTGATCTCAAAATGATGGTTGTAAACTAAATGGTTTCCAAATTTGGCAACTTTAAGACTTGTGGACTTCAACTCCCAGAATTCCTCAACCAGCTGGCTGAGGAGTTCTGGGAATTGAAGTCCACAAGTCTTAAAGTTGCCAAGATTGGGGACCCCTGTGGTAGACTATGACCGGACCACCACAAAAAAATCTGGGAGACGATTGGCTGATCGAAGCCTCACTTGCAATCATATTTAAATAGGCCTTCAGGATCTCTAGAGCCAAAGAGCCTTAGATGGAAGTAAAGAGGGGATCTAGTAAAGAAGATATTTCATTTGACCCATTTTAATAGTGCAGCTTATAGTCAAAGTTTGATGCCAATTTAACTCCGTCACAAATGAAACATTGTAAGCTGCAATAAGTTTGTATCAAATCCCCAGGTCTGGCACAAGAGGGCAGCATATGCTTGGAGGAAAAGTATATATTTTAATTTAAAGGAAATGAAATTTGTGATCAAATAGATAAGAAACAGGGAAGGAGTGTCAGCGCTCAGGTTCACATTTGAGCCTCAACTAGTTCTTACTATCTGCAGAGTATTGTACCTTATTATTTTGATTAATTACATTTTATAAAGTAATAGCGTTATGACTGAAATTGAAGCCGCCTGCTTGATTTTTAAAAATGATAGCAAATAAATAAAGTTTATTCTGCATTTTGCACCTTTTTGGAGGTTCTTTTATAGGCTGTATTCCACACATGTTCCAGAGGTATTGTCAGTTCCTCAGATGCAGTAGAAACTTCCCTTAGTGAAGATAACACTTAAGAATTGTACCCACTGCTGTAATCGTGGAGTGAAACACATGTGTAGAGTTGGTGAAGGCAAACCTGAGCAGTTGTAATGAATTGCCAGTGTTATGGTTTCAGTGGTTTGAGAAGCTGTAGTCAGCCAGATGCTTTCCAGATGTCTCAGGAGATAAATTATCCACCAGTCTTCTGAGAGGACATCGGATTGTCTCAAGGGAAATACTGCCCTAAAGTTCAAGTGCTGCTTTGCATATTTGTCATCCATTTTAGCAACTATGTGTAAAATGATGGATAAGCTTTCACTGAATGACTATATTATAAGCAGAGATGCAGTTTAGGGTGGCACAAAAGGGGCCAAGTTGTACTTTCATATTCTCGTGGATGGAAACACGTGATCTGCTCCATAGAAGGTTTTGTTCTTTTCCCTTTCCCTAAATAGCAAGCGAGGAGGGGTATTTGTATATTTTGGAGGCTTGAGAGAAGTGGCTGCTTTAGGTTTCCCATCCATTGACCCCCTCAACAGAAATATATCATCCTGGTTTGTGGGGGCGGAGGCAGGATGAGAGAGCAAGACATATTCATTTTGCTTTTAAATATGTCCCAAAATTAAAAAGGAGAAGCTTTTCCCATTCACCTTAAGGACTATAACTGTGGATCAAGGCACACTCTGAGCTGACCATTTTGTTCAAAGGGGAGGCAAATCCAACTTAAACCTACTTGCTGAGAATCTGGAAAAGCTAGTTGGATGGGTGACCTGGCTTGGCTTTCTCCAAAGCAGTTGCTCGTAGCCCTGTGTGTGAACCTGCATTGCTTCATGAGCATTATACTGTGTTGTGTATAGGTGCAAATGTGTCTGTTTCAGGATGCTGCGTGAATGTGTTTGATTGCTCAACAATTGCCTAACCTTATAAACTACCCTGGTTCTTCTAACATTCATTCCCGTATAAATGTGTTCTTGCATTAGATGGCATCTGAACAGGATGGTTCCTGGAATTTTCTTTTCTCATTAACAAGATCCTCTTACTTGCAGTGTCTGGAAGATGCCGTTGCGCAATTAGCATAAGGGCACTTCATCTTCCAAATGTTGCTGTGGGTGGGGGCTCATTCCATAAACTCAGGGTGTTCAAGAATGTTAATCAGCCATCACTTCTCTGGCTGTTAGTCTTCTCACCACCTCCCAGCAGAGTCAAAAATAGACCAGGTTACCACAGTGGCTCCCTTCCCAAACAGCTGCAGAAGAGATGGTTGAGCAGAAGCCAGTGTTCAGCTATCTTTGCACATCACAGCATGTTTGAAACCAACAGAGCCCACCACACTGTCTCTTCCTCAGCCAATTTCTGTTTGGCTCCCCCCTGACCCCAGACCACAGGCTAACGGTTTCCTGCTTCTTCCAATGTGTAGCATCCGGGACACAGGGCCTCTTTCTGAATACACGGATACACAGCTGCAGCTGCCCCTTGCTGTGCAAGGAAGCCGCTTGCATAGCTTCACTGGTAATTCTGGGGAGGGGGGGGCAGTGGAGGTAGGATTGTGGGTTGAGGAGAAAATCAGGTGGGGAGTTAAATTAGGAAAAGACTGAATCTCACAAGATGAAATTCAAAACAGAAAGTCAGCTTCAAAATGGAGACAACCCTTTGTGGCTCATTATGAACAGTCAGCCACCATTATGGATCACAATATTTAGCTGGCAAACCTGTTATGTTTTTGGGACATATAATCAGCAGTGCTAATTGTCAGATGTTGACTGTTTATTTCATTCCCTTCTAATCAGCTTCAGACCTGGAAAGAGGACATAAACAGCTCTGGTGAAAAACTTATACTGGAGAATACAATGTTTTTAAATCTTAAATCCTGACGACACAGATTACTAGCATTGATTCTGTTTCCCTTCTGGAGTTGGAGATATGGTATCAATCACAGTGGTGTTTGTCCTTCCTGTAGAAAAGTGTCCAAAAGCAGTATGAGATATTTTTATTCTTCCACGCCAGGACCCTATGGAGTCCATCTGTTTTTAACATTTACATGAAACCATGAGGAAGTCGTCCAGAGGTTGGGATTGAAGTTTTGTTGCTGTGCAGATTATATATTTGTTTCTGTATTTTAGTTCCTTCCATGTGTCCTGGGAAAGCTGATAAGATCTCTTGACTAGATGAAAGTTAACAATTTGAGACAAAAACTTGTTTAACATTTTGCTTACGAGAATTACTGTAATTTTATTCCAGAAAGATCTTAGTTGTAATTGAACCCTACTTGAATGGCCATGAGTAAAGTTTTCACTAACTAGGCTTTAGCGTTAGGAACAATTTATATCAACTGGGATTCCTCATGCCAGTTGTGGTCATGTCCGGAAAGGATGAGTCTTGCATTGGTTGTCATGTACTACTGATAACTAAGCTGCACTCCTCTATGAAATGCCTTTGAATATAAGGGGAGGAGAAGCTGCCTTAGCTATGACAGAAAGAAGATGGTTGGAATAAAGTGATCCATGTATTTTTAAGCTGCTTTCAGGATACTGGTTTTGAAGCATTAAATTATTTGGGATTAATTCTTTAAAGGACTGTCTAAATATTGAAAAAACAAAAGCCACAGAAAAGGCAATGGCAAACCACCCATGAACACACTCATGAACAGTCCCAAAATTAAATCTTTGCTCTTATTCAGAACCAAACCACCCTTTAATATCAAACAGCCATTTAAACATCCTTCTCTCTCACTGTCCTTGGGGATGTCTTAAGCCCTCTAACATAAGAAAGAAAGGCTCTTTGGGAATAGGGCTGAGCCCTTGGAATCTGTTTTCTAAGGGATCCATCTTTCCTACCCCTTTTTTAAAAAACCGCAAGGATCCCATTAATTATTTCAGGCCTTCTGTTTCATTCTGCTATCTAGTGTTTTAGCTGATTGTAATATTGGGGATAGATACTTTAGCCAGTGATGTTTGTAGCTTTAATCAATATTTTACTAGGCTTTTAATATACAGAGTTGAGTTTTGTTGTTAGAATATGATATTTATCTATTTCATTGTTGGGACAGTTTTTGATAGCAGAGGATTGTTTCATGGGCCAGTCTTGGATGGCAGGGGATTGTTTCATGTGGATAAATATGTTTGCTGATTTGATTATTTAAGAATTAACAGCAGGACCAGCAAAATAAAGACAAAATTCCACAGGTGCTTGATTCTCTATCCCATAATTCAAACTTTCTTGGTGCCATTTCTCAGCCACATTCACAGATATTAATTATTCATATGAGCTATCCTGTTCAATTCATAAAGTACTGTATGCATGCCTGTATTTTATCAAATATATATCCCATCCATTTATTTATTCTAACATTAAGAGTGCCTTGGAACTATCTGAAATGCAGAATATAAATTATTAAAAATGAATGCATTTAAAAACAAAATCTGGCTACAGGAGCATATCCAAAGCGTTCTAAAAGGTCATGGACCACTTGCGGTATGTCAAGAAAAAATGTTAAAAGTACAAGAATAATTGTGCCAAGTGATGACTTCTTTAGGAAGAGGAATACCAGTATCAGTCCTCCTACCTAGTAAGGAATATTACAAGATGATATTTCTATTGTTTGCACAAACATTTAAAATGTTTTTTTTAAAGTTCAGTGCAATCATCCACTTTAATGAGACCTCTGTGGTTTCTATCTCAGGCTCGCTACCACTAACAGCCACATTCATGAATTACCAGCCTGGCTTTGCTTTTGTCTAAAACAGAAAGGTAGCCTCTTGGATGATAGAGCTACAAAGCAACAGGCGCCACATTTGCTGACAACACCAACCTATAAAACGTGGTTAAAACAAAATGGAAATGTGAAAAGCTCCAAAGGGAAAGCTGGAACATCACAAGAGCAAATGAAGTTTAATGTAAGCTTGTGTAAAGTAGTGTGATACATTTCATATACATTCCATTAGAGTATACTGCCTTACTAGGAATGGCAATCATACTTGGAATATTGGATCATAAAATCTTAGGGTTGGAAGTCCAACTCCCTTCCCAGGGCACGGATACTCCTACTATTCCAGACAAATTGTTGTGTGACCATTTCTTGAAAACCTTTTCTGTTCTGCATATTAATGTTTGGATGGCATAAAGCAGACAGACCAACTCCACAAAACATCCATACAAAGTCTTTTTTATTGGTTCATCAGGCATCCTTATCAACTCAAATTTATGACGAGGTTCTTCTTAATGTCTTTGCATATCTGAATTGTGATGTAGAAAGATAATAAAGTCTCAACCCCATGATGATTAATACGACTGCATGGTATGGTGGATTCACGCAAGAGTGAGGGAGCCTCTCCCAACCTAACAAGGGTCAATTTAGTGACCAATCAGGATTACAGATGTGGCCACATGACATGGACTACATTTCCCAGGATATCTTAACTACATTTAAAATGATGCATTCCCTTAAGGGGACAGCTCACAATTCCTAATTAACTATCCCAAATCCCATTAACTCTAAACTGTCTGGACAGCACACTCCCTGCCTGGAATTGTAAATTCCACTAACTAAGTAAAGAGCAACTAACTAAGATAAGCAGTAAAGAGTAATACTAACTGAATAGCAGATAACTATATAACTAAAATAAACAGCTATATAACTAAAGGAAACAGTAAATAGCAATAAAGCATCAAACAAAGCAAAGCATGCAAAGCTTGAGGTTCAATCTTCAAGTTCAGCCTTTTTCCGCAGCAACACTAGGTCAGTGACCTGTCAGATGTAGAGCTTCTTGGTGCAAATCTGCTGGTCACCTCTAGTGGTCTTTTAGGGTGGACTGGTACTCTTGGTGCCAATGGTGAAAATCTGGTGGTCGCTTCTGGCAACCTTTTAGTGTTGGAGTGGTATTCTTGCTTCCACGGTGTCAAAGGGCGTTGGGAAGCTGTTGGAAAAGGTGTTGCGGAGGCATATGCCCGTGTAAAGCATCTTAGTGGAAGTCTGGTGATTGTTGGTGGCCATTTAGGGTGTCCTAGTGAAAGTGTACTTGTCGCCGGCGGCCTTTTAGGATGGAATGGCATTCTTGTTTTTGATGGTGCTAAAGGGCGTTGGAAAGCTATCGGAATGGATGATGCTAAGACATCTGCCTTCATCTGATCGATACTAACAAGTCCTGAGATTCCCCAACCCAGGTCTGTCTTGAAGGCAAAAGATGAGTATCTTGGGCCTCTGACTACTTCAGTGTGTGCAAAGGCATCAGGGGCATTGAATCCCAGCAAGAGCAAAATCTTGGCTTCAGGATCTAGGGCAGGAAATAGATGAGCCTTATGCTTCAGGTGAGGTATGTTGCTAGCTACCTCTGGTATTGCAATGTGGCTGCGGTCATCTGGTATCCCATTCCATTCCAACATGGGCAGCAATAGGAACTGGGAACTTCCATCTAATGACTCTATACAGAGTCCAGTAGCTTCCCTCCCTGCCATGTGTCTTAGTGCAGTGCACGTGGATATCGTGAAGTGCACTTCTTCCTGCTGAACATCAAAGAGGTAAAAGAATGCGGACCTGGCTAGTGAGCGATCACTCTGAGGATCCAGTATTACATACATCTTCACTGCTTCTTCAGGGTGTCCATCTGGGTAGAGTTTGGCTAAGCAGATCTGACGACACGAGCGAGGGGCTGGTGTGCCATTGCACACCGCTATGCAATTGACACTCACCATTGGCTCTAGGTGTGCTTCTGTAGCACGTTGAAGCTCCTTGTTCAAAGGAGGGCTGAGATGTCTGCAGTGGTGGATTGGCGTCTGGATGCAGCACAGTCGGGTGCATGTCACTTTTGGAGATATGACATTGCACTTTGGCTGTGCAGTATTTGGGGGAGTGTTTGGATTCGCAACACTTGTTGCAAATTGGAGCTCTTTTATCAACTCTTTCCTTCAGGTCAGAGATTTCGCTGCAAACCCCTGGCACCTGTTCAGCAAATGTCGAGCGTGGTGCAAAGGATAAAAATGGCTTCTCTTTGGAGTCGGAGATCTAAATTGGGTTGTGACTCTAATGAGTCCTCCTCCTGTTTATGGAGGAGGTTGAAACCTCTGTGTCACGTGTGTTATTGTGGTTGTGATTTGTAGCGATTTGCAGCACACTCTGGAGAGGTGCAAAATTTTGGTTGTGTTCTTTGTTAGTTGGGAAGAATCTGTATCTGAGGCGGAGGTTTCTGAAGCTGTTGCAGGACTCTGTTTGCCAAATGACAAATTCTTGGAGAAGGGCAAAGGGTGGTTCTAGTTTGCACTTTGCGGCCAGAAAGGCATCAGAAAAAATAATCCATTGTTCTAATATTTCTTTTGGGAGTTTGACGGTGATTGCTTCTTGCGTTATGAAGAGATCAAGGCAAGCCAGTCCTGGTAAGTCAGAACATTCTTTGGCTGTTCGCAGCTCCGTAAGGATGTTGGAAAAGTCCTCTAGTCTTCGGGTTTCGTGGATGGTGATACACAGGAAACTGTTAAGTTGTTCTAAGAGTGAGTATTCTATCAATGTGTCCTCACCATATTTCCAGTCCAAAGTATCCCACGCTCATTTTAGAGCGATGCCTGGGTTGTTAAGTATGCCTGTGTAAATGTGTTTCACCATGTAGCTAGACCGTGGTCCTAGCCATGCCAACAGAAATTTAAGTTCTTCACTGGGAAGCAGCTGTTCACATTGAATGGTATTGTGAAAATGTTCTTCCATAGTAGGTATTCTCTGCCTGGCTTGTCGTTGAAGTTGTACACACCACTAGCTGCTAAGTCTAACCTTCCACACCTTAGTGATGATTCTGTTACTTCTCTGTGAGGGCAGGTCATCTATTCGTATGACGTCCTCGTAGGTGTGGCGTTCTGACTCGAGGGCATGTGTTGTGGATGGTACATGGTTTGCCACAGAGTACTTTATGAGGAGGTCGTTATCCATCCCCGCATATGTAGGTAGCACCTCTTGAGGTCGGGTGTAGGTTCCACGCTGTGCATTAGAATTGTCTTGCGGTTGTGGCGAGAACTCTTTTGCCTATGGATTGAGTGTGGCAATTGTGGTTGGTTGCATGTCAACTTGTTGAGAAGTCATTGTGATCACTGGTGGGTTAAGTTGCTTGCTCGGCAGACCATGAGATGATTGAAGCGACTGCATGGTATGGTGGATTCAGGCAAGAGTGAGGGAGCCTCCCCCAACCTAACAAGGGTCAATTTAGTGACCAATCAGGATTACAGATGTGGCCACATGACATGGACTATATTTCCCAGGATACCTTAACTACATTTACCATGATGCATTCCCTTAAGGGGACAGCTCACAATTCCTAACTAACTATCCCAAATCCCATTAACTCTAAACTGTCTGGACAGCACATTTACTGATGGAGTACCAATGACCCCATGAGGCAGGCTGTTCCGCTGCTTAATAGCTCACAAGGTCAGGAGAACTTTCAAAGGAATGAATTATATCTGTAGTGTCAAATCAAAGTAACTTTATTTACAGAGTTTTAAAAGTATAAGTAGAAATTATACAAATTATAAAGGAAACTGTAAATATAACAGTTCTATCTCTCCTATAGTGTAGTCAGGCCTCACAGTTTTGTACTGTCTCTGAATGTCTAGATATAGCAGCTCTATCTCTCTTATCCTGTAGTTGGGACTCACGCTGTTGTACTGTCCCTGAAGTTCAAGATGTAGTAGCTGTCACACGCAGTGTCACAAGTCTTCTATTCCTCTCCTCGGGAGTTTCTTATCTATGCTAGTGTTTCATTTTTGTAGCCTTTGATTGCACTTGGCCAATTGCCTGATGTTTCCTGGGAGGCATCTTGGGCCTGGCCCTGTTACCGCAAGGATTGTGGTGAGAATTAGAGACCTAATAGCTCCGGCCATAGCCTTGGAAAAGTTCTACAGGGAACAGCCTTTGAGATGATTATCTGCATTAGCAGGCACCTCCCCTGACAATTTGTCCTCTTTGCTTGAAGCTGAGGGCCCCTTATCAGAGGGAGCCCCCTTGGTTTTTGTAACAACCAATCCCCCTTACCAGAGGGAGCCCCTTGTGGAGTACTGTGAAGCCGTTACCATGGCAACTCCACTGTGCTGTATAGTAGAAGCCATTTTAAGGTACACTCAGCCCAAGGGGTGTTAGGGGTGTCTTACCCCCACAGTATTTTTTTTCCAGAGGGTAAGTCATCTGTGTACCACGTTTGGTTGAAATTGCTCGAGGTGTTCTAGAGTTATACACACGCACATTTGTTTTTTATATATATAGAAGAATAGATTATGCAAAATTAAGAGGGAGAAAGGTTTCTTTTCTCATATTACTTTAAGGAATTTTAGGGTGGTTTTTAGCAGCAGCGATGCAAGCAATGATAGATTTTGGCTCCAATGGATGACCTTATGTCATGTTCTGAAATATTCATCAGGGTGCAATTTTCAGAGAAAAGGGGTCAGTTAGAATGTTCAAGTCAGAAAGGACAGTGAAAAGTCATCAGCTGAGGGGAAATTTTCACTCAACTTGATGCCAATGAAGGACTAGGAAGTTTAACAAGAACAGCTCTTAAGAGTTATCAAAATTTAAGGAGGGGAAGCTTAGAAAGACAATGTCATGGCAAGAATATGAAGTACAATGTGAAAATAGCTAATTGAGAAAATAAAAGTTAATAAAATGAGATGCCTGCTAAAAATCTAGAAGAAGTAATAGAGAAAATGCTATAGACTTGACAGGAAGGGTAAAAGAAAGACCAGAATACAAGCACAAAGGAAATGGAAACCGGCAAGAAAAGAAGACAATCCAAAGTCTTCCTCTATAGGCTGATATCTAACTTTCATTCAATCAGTTCTTCATCAAAAGAACCAACAAGATTGTAATAAATGTTGGTGCATGTCCCAAATGTTTGGGATGTTTCTGTGGGACCAAACAGACAGGTTCCGCATCTTAAGAGTCTCTCTTGAAGAACATAATGGTTGCTTTGAATTAGTCAGCAAAGGCAAGGGTCAAGTGGATTAGTAATCCTCTTTTCACCACATACCCTGTCCAAGTTCTCACTGTTTTGTATATAAGTATTTGAAAATATTGATGCTACTTCAAGTAGTCTGAAATGTTATAAATAACAGGTGTGAAAAAATCCATTTTGACATTTTTATTATTACTAGTATAATACCGCATCCCACTCAAGCAGACAGAACCTTACACAAAAATACTTCTAACCTGCATTTAAACAACTTATTCATTTAAACAACCACAGCTTGAGTTGATTAAGCTACGGATTAAACTAACTCTGCAGACAATCCCCAAGTGTTGACAGTTTTATTACATAGGCCATCATTTAAGGGGAAACAAACCCAGAATGATTGTTGGAAAGCATTTAGAGCTTCAGATGCCTCTTTAGAGAAGAAAACAGCACTCAACAATAAGAACAATATATTATGGTATGAATTGTTGCTTTATCCAATGTTGTTATACGTGTACTGTAAATACAATTACTACTGCTATTGTGTGAAACCATTTTATCTCTCAAACTCATGTCCTGTTTAAACAGGCGTTGGCAACCAGCAACACAATATCTATTCAACACTGAATTCAACAGTACTTATTCCTGGAATAAGAATACAGTTCCTGCAGCACACACAATATTCTTCTTTTCCAGAAGAATACTCACTGCTCCTGACACTGTAAAAATTGCTTCACTCCCTTGGGCAGGGTAGAAAGTGAAAGATGAAAGAAGAAGAGCTCTCATTGTCTAATGTCAGGCTGACTAGATCAGACTCTGCCTGTCCCACTTATTCATTGATGCATCAAATTCTGCTTTCAGCAAAAATGGGTTTACAGCGTGAATCGTATGGAAGAGAAAGTTAGGTTAGCTCATGTTTCAGAGGCAAGTTCTAAGTTTCCTGATCCTAGCTTTGAGATGGAGATACACTGAGCAATTTCAGGGAGTGGGACTCTTGCTTTCGTATTTGAGAAGACAAAATGAAGCAGAAAGTTAGCAAAGCAGCAGAAGTTATCTAACTGGCAGCCAGTGGGACTGTTGCCATCTACCAGGCACCTGAGAAGTTTTGTTTCTTCTCAAGCAAGATCAAACAGCTGAATACAGATTCTATTCTCAAAGCTGACTGCTGCCATGTGCCTGTCTCAGCTGGTTTTGTGGCTGGGGACACAGAGGTGGCACTGTTTGTGTGGGTGGACTAATCATTTAAGGGCCGATGGGCTGCTGACACTCTTGGGGCTGCTGTGGGCTCAGCAGCACTCTCAGAAATATGGCCAGATGTGGTTCTTGCTGTGTGGTGACAAGATCATACATCTCTTCCTGCTCAATTGTTTTCTAGTACAGGAAAAGTGGAAACATAAACTGAATATTTGTGATTGAGGGCAACACCCTTTGGGGAAGACGAGAGAGAAGATTTTGTTAGGGTGGCAATGCGACAGATTTAGTCAATGACCTGAAGAGATAGGATCTTGTCCATCACAGTCTGTCCATCTGTCCATCAACAATTCCATTCCCACAAGGAAAATTCTTTACCAGGAAATAGTGAAATCCAAACATAATAAGCAATTTCAGGCTTTTACTTAGAGGAAGTAGAATTATGTCTCAGGAGAGGCTGGAACGGTGGAGGAAGATCAAGAAGAACATTATGAAATCCTTGATTCGGAGAGGTACAACTACACCAGTAATATCAGTTAAATTTGCAAAGCTTCTTTGAAACCGAAACCACAAGTTTTCTTCATTAGATAACTCAGCTATGGCTCAAGGTGATTAGTCTGTAAGTGGCATCTGAAATTTATGAAGTCTGGCTTAAAGTTGAAGGCATGTTTCAACAGCAAAGTATAATATGAAAAAAGAACATCAGTCTTCTTTTTGTTTTTTTAAAAAATCACTTTGATATCACAAATAAAGAATTAAAGCTTTCCTTGAAGCAGAAAATGACTTTAATAATTACTGTAAATAATCTAAATAGATTAAATTAGCAACAAAACACTAGTTATTATATAATATTTAAAACACTGCTATTGCAAGGGGAAGAAAACAAAACTTTCCTTCTAATAAGGCAATAGCTTTCACTTCTTGCAGGCATTCTAATTATTACAACCTTAATTATAATATGCCCACTTATCTGTTTATACAGACTTTTATAAATGAAAGTTATTGATGAATTCCAGAATTAACTGATTAAGCACCATGTTCATGGGAGTATAGATGAAGAAGGGGGCCAATTCAAACAAGAAAACTAGCTAACATTAAAAGATAAAATATGCTCTCACCTTCTTTCCAATTGTTTCTTTCGAAGGAAAAACCTTGGTAAAGATAGAAAAATGTGGGAGAGGTGGCCAGATGTATTCACAACTGGTGGACCAACTGCAAGTAGTCCTCAGTGAAACTTCCTCTTCATGGAGGTTCCATTCTATATTTACCCTACAATCGATGTCTCTGTATCTGCAGAGTGGCAGAGATAGAAGATCTGGCTCACATCCTATTTGGATGTTGCCTGTATAAGAGGGTGAAAGACAGGTACCTGGTCTAATACCAAACAAATGACCCATTGGCATCATTGTACCAAAACAACTTACATTATGAGCGGCCTGAATCTGAAAATAACATTTAACAGAGCGCAGTACTTAAGCAAAATGATTTGGTTGAGATCTGCATATGCGGGACTGATTGGGGTAGATTGTAAGGATGATACTGAACAATAATTTTATCATGTCTTATCTATCTCTTAAATTATTGTATTTCCATTTTCATCTTAGATTGTATTTTATTCCAATTTCATTTTAAATTGTATTTCATCCAATTCCATTTTAAATTGCTTTTATCCAATTTCAGTAATAATTTGTTTCTGGAACTCTGCGTTTTGATATGGCCCAGAGCTAATCACTCACTCGCTCAACAAGTATGTATAGGGTCTCCTGTTTGAGTAGAAGCTTGGTCCCTCTACGGTCCCTTCTAACTCTGTTATTCTATGTTCTGTGCTTTAAATTTATCATATAACGAACCTGGTTTCTTTTTTATAAGCCAAGAGACTGTTGCTGTCTTGGCTGTAACAGGCTAACATCGTTTTTGCCATATTTGTGATAGAATTTTATTTTTAAAAAGTTTTATTTTATTTTTACATATATAACAGTTTTATTTTATTTATACAAACATTCCATCTTTCATTTGAACAGTGCATCATCTGGGTATAAACATTATAGTTTATACATATTCATTGCTTACCTTTAATACTCTGTTCTTACATAATACTAATCTGCATCTCTTATCTAATTCTTATAGCATTCCCCATCTTAACATTTTTAATTCTTACCACATATTTACTATTTTGAGCTAGTCTTCTTTCATTTCTAACTTCCTTATTTATTTTCCAACCATTGGTAAAATGAATCCCATATCATGTAATATTCAATTTGTTCCTTCTCTTGAATTGCTAATGTTAACCTGTTTATTTCTGCACAGTCTAATATTTTCTATAAAAGTTTTAGATATGCAAAGATTTCACCTTTATATCACAATACTTCTGGCCAAGGATCACTCGTCTGGTTGCCCAAACGGGAGTAAAGACCGTGGCCACACAGAGGTCCCTCTTTTTATGAACCTCACAAAAAAGAGTAAATCCCATTGCCCACTTCAAAACCATTTTAGAATTTGGAATCAGAGGAATTTTATAAATATGCCTTTATTTGTGAATTTGAAAAAGAATCTGGTTATTTTCCATAACAGTTCATCACTCTTCCCCATGATGGTAGTGCCTCAACAAACATTAGAAGAGTAAGAATATACAGTTACTATAAAGCACAATATTGTCACAAACAGCAGGAACAAACTAGGGATCTCAAATCTTCCTGAGCACACTTCAAAAGTTCAAAAAATATCATAGGAACCTCACAAAATAGCTCCCACGTGAATATAAGCCAGTGTTTTTCAACCATGGTAACTTTAAGATGCATGGACTTCAATTCCCAGAATTCCGCAGCCAACTCGCTGGGGAATTTTTGGAGTTTAAGCCCATTCACAAAATAGGAAGAACTGAAAAAAACAGCATTGAGGAGCTGTTTCTTACTTAGTTGAGTATGATTCACAGATGGGATTTCTCTGTATAGAGAAACGAATCAAATGAATCAAAGCTTATTGGGAATTTTATTATTGGCAGCATAATAATGTCACAAATCATTGCTCTTCTGTACTGTCACAATACAAAACCATGCACGCTCCTGATTTTCAATTGCATACTGTGCCTATAGATATGTGAGCCCCTGAAGGTTATGTCATAGGTTCCATCCGCTCAGCAAAGACAGATTACCCCCCCATAAAAGTCCCTAAGTTGTTTCCCAGAGATCATGAAAAGAAAAAAATGCAACATCAGGGGACAAATTTGAGATCAGCAACTACAGAAGAACAGAGAGTAGTAGATTACCAGACATAAATGACATTGCCCAGGAGTCCAGGCACAACAAAATCCACCAGTCAGGAGCTGAACTATTTGATTCCCAACGCTATACTAGCCAGACATGATCACAGACTGCAGACTGAATCCTTTCACACACAGGCTTTCAAGGCTACATCCCAACCATTACATACAAACCAGCAGAAAAGATGTTTCTGTGTAGACTTGTGTCTCTTAAAGAGCATTTTCCCAGGGACAAGTGCTGGGTGCTTGCCAGCTTTATGTCTTTGAACTTCCGGGCATTGGCCACTGAGCCTCAGTAAGGTTTCAAGTCTTCTGACACTGAATAAGTTGATGACGTCTCAGTGCTTCCCTTAAAATTGTTTAATTGGGGGAGAAAAAAACTAAAAAGAGATCAAGTTGATGTCATCATTAACAAAACAATTGAATTTGTAAATGTTATTTCAGGCATTAGTAAATATTATTTTCTAAGTCTTCAAAAGCCAAAATGTGGCTCAGCACAGTATTCCCATAAATAACTTTCCTGACTCAAAGTGAGCAGCAACATCAGCATGCTGTCAAAACAAAGCACTGGTGTCCACAAAGCATATCCTGGAGTGAAATCAGAAATTTGCTTGGATCATGATAATCAGAGCTGTAGAACCAATAGCCAAGCATCATCTTGGGGGAAAATCATCCAAATCTGGCACTTTCTGGATGGGCAGGTTTAGGAATTCTACAAGGGCTCCAAGTTCTCAGGCCCCACATCATCTGGAGGGAAGGGGAAAGAGTGAGGAGATATGGGTTAAAAGTCTCTATCCTTTGCACCTCACTGTGAATTGCATATCTGTGCTGCTTGCCAGCCTCTGAAGGAACACCTGGATTTCCAAATATGGCCTTATGCAGTGGTTTGTCTTTCTTTTGGGATATTTTCACTCTGCACAGCGCTGTCTTGCACTGATAGTTTTCATCCTATCTGTGGGAGGCCCAAAAATTTTTTCAGGGGATGAACAGTACTTTGCGTTCATAGTTTGTTTGGGTTTTTGCATGGAGCTTGAAGGGTAAGGTCATGTCACCAGTTAGATGCAACAGCGTGTTTCCAGTACTTTTTGGCTTGTCTGTTTTGAGGAGGGTTTGAGAGTTTGAGACGCTTAAGAAATGAAGGGAAGCATGATACGCACACTAAATATCATTTTATAACCATATGGACCAGCTGGGGCTCTTCATCACAGGACACAGACATCAAAGCAGAGGAAATTTGGAAGAACAGCCTTCAAAAGAGCATAATTGTTATTTATCTTCACTTTGCTGGCACTTGAGGGGAATCATTAAGAAGTAAATAATTAAAAACCTGGATGTGGAAAATGAACTTAAAAGTGCCCGGGCTCAAAGAAGGGACTTCACTGTAAATACAGGGTGACTTGACTTTAAAATCAAAGGAAGACAGAAATGTTGATGTTGAAAATCTGCTGTGTATTTTTAAATGTTTCAAAAATGCATTTTCTATTGAACATAAATTGGATTCTCCTAAGTACCATGCATGGTCACATCATTGCTGCACAATCAGTCTGTTTCTCAACTATGATAATTATATTGGAACTTTTACTGGATAACTTCAACTTAACCTGAGTGAATTGCTGAAATGTACTGTGATTGTTAAGGCTGACAATTCAATCCAATTCCTTCCATCATTAGCGCTAAAAGGTAGATCAATTAGCTAGATCTGTGAATACAATTAATTTCCCTCAATGCAATACTTACCCAATCTGTGTCACCTACTTTTTTTATAAAAGAGAGAATGATGTGCTTCCAATTTCTCTTTTACATGCTGTAACCAATGTGTGTGTGTGTATGTGTGTGTGTGTATGTGTGTGTATCAGGTGAAGGCTCTGGCTCTTTGGAGGAAATCCACAGGAACTGCATTCCCCTCACTGTTTTTCTATCCTCTTCCCCCCTCTCTCTCCCCGCCCTCTCTCTCAATTTTTGTCGCTGTTGTTGTGAAAACTATAAAGAAAGAGGATCTAGAATTTAGGGTTTGAATTTGGAGGACTCTAACTGCCAGAAAATGAGGTTTCATGCCTACTTATCAGGCCTTGCTTTATCGTAGGCCAGAATTACTAATATTTTTCCCACAATTTTTTGTGGCTTAACAGTTACATAGTAATACTAGGGCTAGTAGATTATGGACAAGACCTCCCTCCACCTGCTAAGGCTTCAGCAGCTGCTGGACCTGAGCCCAGTACTGGCAGTTGGCATAGCCAGGCACCTGCTGAGGCTCCTGGAGACACTGGAAATGTTGCAGTTGCCCATGGCCAGCAGTCTTAAATCTGTGTACAACTGAATGTGAACATGAAGTTTTGCAAGTCTTGAGAAGCAAAAGGTCAGGGAGATGAGTGGAAAGGCTGCCACAACTCAAATATTCTGGGGACGATTTTCTCCAGAGATAGTAGATGCAGGAAATTAACCAGCAGTAGGGGGACTGGGAAACCCTTTGCCTCTAGACATGCTAAAAGATCACGGAGGATTTTGTGACAACCGTCAGTTGTTCTCAGTCTTTTGCCATCCCTCTCCAGATAGACAGAGGGTAAGTAGGAAAAAAAATAGGGCATTCAATATATAAAAGTAAGCCCAAATGTGATTTTAAAAAATTATATAACCCAATGCCTGAGAATAACTCAGAATAATTAAGAGATGAAATTACATTCAAATAAAGTTTAACTTGTTTATGAAAGGTAAGATTGGGATCCACTGTACCTCCAGGAGAGCATTTCACCATGGAGCCACTGCTAAATTGGCTTTCCCAAATCCATGCCACATGTACCCCAGAAGAAGCAAGGACCTTCCACAGACCTTCCAAAGGTCTGGACCAGACATGCAGATTGGGTTCTGGCTAGGCATTGTCTCATATCCTTTGTCCTTTCCTAAATGATATTTCAACAGATTATTGGTTACAAAGCTTTGAAGCCTTCTTGCCTCTCTCCAAGCCAACAGGGTATTTATCCCTGTATTGATTGTTGCCAGTCTAAAAGGCAGACTGTGGACAATTGTTGTGCTGGTCTGTATTCTCTTCTTGATCCACATTTAAAGGCATAGAAGAATTAAAGGGTATACTACTGATTTTTAACTATTAGGATTACTGGTTGTCTGCCATGGTTTCCCTGAGATGGAAGCAAGGGCAAACCATTTCCAAAAAAGTTGCCTTGAAAAAAACACTGGCTCAAAGGCATCCCTCCCCCCTCCTCTCCCCCCCCCCCCCAAATAGATAACAAGGCAGCATTTCCTCACCCAACCAATAAAAGTGAAAATTATGCCTATGAAGCAAAACCTGTAATTGGTGACTAACTCAAGCAGAACTTGGCTCCCTTGTTTTACTTAATCACACACCTAGTGTTCTCTCAGAAGGGTGGGTGCCAAACCCATGTTTAAAAAATATTGTACATTAAGAAGCCTCCTTTAATACTTGACCAGCACTTTCTGAAATGCCAGCCAGTCCTTAAGCAGGCAGATGACGGCATTGTCACCAAGGGAATCAGCGAAGCTCTGCCGATCAGATCCACGAGGAGTCAGGAGAAGAAGAGAAACGTTACTTAAAAACTGGAATAGTCCAAAATAAATCTAAGCAGTCCCCGCGGTGGGCAGAGAATGAGACAAAGGCAACGTCATTGAATATGTCCTTTCAAAGGCCCGGGCTATCTTTGCGCCTTGTTCTCTCCTTCGGCCTTGGTCACCTGCAATTTTTGAAGCAGCAAGCAAGCCAAGTAGGAGACTTGACAGATCGGCGGCAGGAGACAGAATGTATTTGGAGCGCTATGGGAAGGAAGGAAGGAAGGAAGGAAGGAAGGAAAGAAAGAAGGAAAAAGAGAACGGCATCCGCTCACCTTCGTATCAAGAGGGCCTCTACAAAAGACGCTTCTCGGAAGGATCGCGGGAAGGGGGGATTCTGGACAGTGTTGCCCCGCCCCGCCCGCTCCGCTCCCAAGAGCAGCGGGAGTTTGTGCTCCCTTTGATTCGATCAAGAGGGACCCATGCATCCGTCCTCTTTTGCTAAACTAAGGCCATCCGAGGAGAATGGGCAACTTTTCTTCCTCTTAGGCCTCGACTCCAACGCTCCACCTTACCAAGGACCCCGGCGTTCAGAAATCCAGCGATCGGGCTCGGAAGGGTGTTCTCCCCCTGTTCCCCCCTCCCCTCGTATCTTTATTTCCACGCCAGAACTAGCGTCACCGGCTTCTTTCCCGGGTATTATTCCGTAGTGTTTGGAAACGAACTAGATGGCCATCGGTAATGGTGTATAATTCGCCTTGGAAAATGCGAGTTCTCTGGACTCATGCCCGTCTCTCCTTCCTTGCCTCCCTCCCTCCCTCCCTCCCTCGTGCGTCCGGCGTATTGGGGGTTAATGTCTGGTACTTGGCGAGCTCGTCTGAAAAATCCTCCCTCTGATATCCAAGACCGTTCTTCAAAAAAAGAAAATCAATCTTCAGGGCCCGTGGCCAATAAGAGGAGTCCTGGGCGTGCCAAACAACCAATTGGGTGACACGATTTGCGCCGATCTGACCCACCCTATCTCTTTCCTGAAAGCTGCCCACATATGGGTTGTATATGTAAGAGTCTACATATTTCTCTATCATAGCGAGGGGTCTGATTCGACGTAGATTTAAACGGAGACCGGGAGCGAGGGCAAGCGGCGCTGGATCCGAAGAAGAGGGAACGCAGCGAGAGAGTAAGGCACCGGCTCCCAGCCTCTACTACCCTCCGGGGCAAGTGCTCCCAGGGACGAGGTCCAGAGATCAAGGGCTCCGGGAACTTCGGCGGAGGGTGGGGTTTTTTGTTCCCCACGCAGCAGCGGCACCCCTTCCTACTTCGTCCGGCGTGAGCATCGCGCGCGTTACAAGGAAGAGTTGCCACCAAACGGTCCCACGCGGGGGAAAAGTCAACCGCTTAAGCGATCTCCGACGGCGCACAGGGCGGAACGGGACCGGCAGCCGCCCCGCGTTTTACAAGAACCGTAGGCGCGAAAGAAATGAAATGCACCTTTCCTTTTAGCGGGAGAAGCGGCCGTTCGTCGGCCCACCCCGCGGCGCCTCTCCGAGAACTTTCGCCTTTCGCTGCCCGCGGGGTCTCCGCAAACGCCAGACGGAGGGGGCCTCGCCCGCCCGCCCCCCGCCGAGCTTCCCCCCCCCTCTGTGTAGTCGAGGGCGTCTTGCCGAGAGTGTGGCGGCGAAAGAAAGACGAGCCGCCGCCACCCTCGCTTCGTTCGCCTCTCTCCGAAGTGACACCGGCGGCGACCCGAGGGGAGAAGACACACAAAGAGAGAGCGAGCGAGCGAGCGAGCGAAGCGTACAGCCCTCGCCCCGCTCCGCCCCGGCGCGAGAGAAAGCCGTAAGTACAATGGGCTTCGGACGGTCCTGAACTGTCCGCTTGAGGAATCTCGGAGGGGCGCTTTCTGGCTCTGGGGTAGATTGCCCCGTCCGCCGCCGCTGTCCCGTCCCCTCCCCCCCCGCGCCCCCCGTAGGCATCCCAGGCGCAGGCGACGGGAGGGAAGGTCGCCGCCGCTCCCTCGGCCTCTTGTCTGCGGTCAGGATCAAGTGGGAAGGCAAAGCCGCGTGACGGCGCGCCCACCGGGACTTAAATCTCTCGGTGGCGGAATGCCCTGGACGGCGGGAGGGAAGGAGGGAGGGAGAGCCGGGTGAAGATGGAAAATTGCTTTGCCCTCTGTGGCAGACGTAGAGGAGGAGGAGAGGCCGGAGTTAGCACTTGCTGTTAGAATGTGCTTTGAAGTCCTCTGGTATTTTCAAAAATCCTTTTCTGTTTCAGTTTCTTACTTACAAGGGATGAGTGAGGTGGGAGAGACTTTCTCAAACCAGAATAATATCGTTTGGAGGGGAAAATGGAGTTGGTGAAATTAACTTCATTAATTAACCAATTAAGGGTACAGGGAATACTAGGGAAAAATATGGAATGGGGCTGCAGAGAAAGCATCTGGAATAGGCAGGAGAGCAGTGCAGAACTTACATCCAGTCTGAAGCCACATTGACAAAACTAATGTTACATGTGTTGGGGGTGGGATAGCTCTGGGCCACAGTCTCCTGGCTACCATTTTGTTTGTCTTTCTGCCCCCTCTTATACTGATCTCTCCCAACTTCTCTGTTAGAAATTAGCAACTGGAGTTCTAACCAAACCTGGCCAAATTGTTGGATACATAAGTAACTCTTGATGCTGCATGCTGAAGTTAAAATCTATCAAATTTATTGTGCCTGGTGAATTAAATAAGCTTGGTTCAATCAATATAGAGTTTAGCACTGGCACTAAAGTGTAGTCCTCAGCTATAAGCTTTGAAAACTTCAATTATGTACTTGGCTTGTCTGCAATGATGCCAGAGGAAGTTGAATAGCTTTTAAGCTACAACCTTAAACCTGTTTTCTTGAGAATAAGCCCTAAAGATTTGAATAAAATACTGAGACACATATTAGTCAACCATCTTTTAGTCTAGCAGGTTATGTAAATCTGTCTCTTGTTATTACTTTGTTTCATTCTGCTGTGCAAGCCCAGAATCATTCTCTAAATCGTGGTTTAAAAACAGGAAAACATATCGTGCAAATATAGACATTCAGATGAAAGTTCTGATTAGGAAAGAATTTGCCCCATTAATTTTGAAAAAGCCTGCATTGTGTGTTTGATGCTACCAGGTGGTTGGGTTCCGTTTTCTGTGTGGATTTTGACATCTGTTCATTAAACGTGCGGCCAAGTTGAAAATGTTAAATAATGGCACATTATTTATCTACTCTGTAGATGTTCAAATCAACCAGTTAACTAATCTACTTTCTCTTCATAATGCAACCAATATGTTACTTTGTAAGGTGAACTGATTATGCAATAATATGAAGGCAGATAATATAGTGAATTTATAGCAGTGTACACTGTTTCTTTTATCATATTTATGTTTCTTCTTAACCAACATTGGGAGCATCACTGATACAAGAAAGGACCAAGCAGACAGCATGAATCCCAACTGGAATCTGCTTAACAATAGTTTCTTTTTCACATAATGCATCATTATTATGTGTATCACATAAAAAGGGTTGAGATTTGGATTACATAGTTGTGGTCAACATCTTGATGTTTTTGATGACCTTGGGGGTTCTCCAGGAATAATGAAAAGTCAGATCTCAACAAAAGAGAACTGCTTAGATAGACAAATAGGTTGGCAGTTTCCCATTAGCTTTTGACCTAATAGCATAAAATACACCAAATCATTGTTTGGTTTACCATATATATTTGAGGATAAGCCAAGAATTTTAGGTGCCAGAAAGCACCCCCAAATCAGGTTTAGCTTATCTGGTCTATCCACAAGTAGATTGGGTATTTCTTTTTTAAATTTCTTCTTTATTTCTTGTATATACTTGTGTATAAGCCCATCCTCAGATGGTCAGACCTTCCAATTTTTAACCAAGTTAGCATGAAAAATGCAGGTTAGGTTTATTCTTATGTGGCACGTTTTTCTGGTAGTTTGGTTAAAAAATTGAGTGTCAACCAATAGGCTTATATACAAGCATATACAGTAAATTCGAAATATTCAAAATAGATTAGAGCAGGTGGCAAATTACAAAAGAAGACAACTTCTCTGAAGAAGCAGACCTTGACCCTTTTGAACACACTATGATACCAGGGTTTTGTTTTTTTTAAAAAAAATTTCCTCAAAAAGAAATTCCATTGAAGCTTGCTTCTACCTAAGGAGAGGGTTGCAACCTGAATGTACATGCAGGAAATAGAAACACTTTTGTAGGAATCATCACTGGGTTGAGAGTGCCTAAACCTGCTCCAAACTCTTAATTGCCAGGAAGGAAATGTTTCTCTTACAGAAGAATATCGGATTAGATCTTTTTTAGATCATGAGCAAAGACAATACTTCCATCTGATAGCGTCTTCCCAGGCTTTATTTTCCAATAAACGTCTTAAGGTGTGTGAACTGATTAGCCATCTTTGTAATGTGTGAATGAGTAGGTAGTTATTTTAGGGATGGATCTGGCACAGCTCCCAGAATCACATTTGCTGTTCGTGTGTCTTAGAGAAGTGTCTGAGATGTTACAAAGATATCGGAGGCTGTTTCCCAGAAAGAACATTAACAATGTGCTTAGGGAAAAAAAACATTGACTAGAAAGTAGAGCCAGTATATTTAATTCCTCATCACTTCCAAGTAGTATCTGGTTGACAAGAATGCAAGTGTAAAACTTGTAATTTTATGTCTTGCATTGATCAGTTTCTTTTAAAAGCTCATTTGATGACAGGGAGAACATTTTTGATGGGTTTCATGGAATAAAACCCATGCAGTTTCCCAAATTAACATTGTGAGGTGTATACTGGAACACATTGGAGTTTGCTATTGTGCCAGATGCCAGCATGGAAAGCATCCAGATGGTCATGTCCATTTATCTTAGGTTAATGCTTGTTTGCTAACTGAGTCAATCAGAGAAAATGTGAGGAAATTTGGAGGTGAGATCCTGCTCAGTAGCCACTCTTAAGTTCTACAAGGTTGGTTTCTTTTTGGCACTGTCACCAACAGTATGAAAACTTTGAAGTTATCTTATATCTGATCTGATTGAACTAACTGCTTTAAATAAATAGCAAAATGGACATATCAAAAATGAAAACTCTTGGGATTGGGGAAATGAAGTATTCTATGATTGCTTGCTAAATTAATTTATTAAGTAACAATACCGCATTTCCCTGCATATTTTTCATCACTCAGAGCGATTTATAGTGATATAAAATATAGTACAGTGTAAAACATAGCCACAGCAGGTGGCAGCATTCAGCTAACCTTGGTTGATCTCAAAAGACTAGCAGGGTCAGACCAGTTTAACATTTGAATGGGAGATTGCCAATAATTCTTAAGACTGGGAAGCTGAAAATAAATTAGAGATGAAATCACTGGCATACCGCTACCATATTATTGCCAAGAAAATGTGTGGATGTAGTTTCCATCCAATCTCCAGGTTCTTCAATTTAAAGTAATTCACACAATTAAAAGAATGAGTATAAAATAATACTAATGAATACAGAAAAAGCAACGTTTAGATAACAAAAAAAAAATACAGTCTTCATTGAAACAACTGAGAAAAAGCTATCATAGTGAAAAGTGTTTCACAGTATTGGTACAACTATTGAAAACATTGTCTTTTGCTATCATCAGCTGGGCCTCCACCTTATCTGAGGAACACAGAAGGATCTCACCTTGTGATCTTAGCACAGATGAAGAAAATATATCCTAGGCCCAAGCCATTTAGAGCAATCATTTGCATATTGGGGAGTAAATCCCACTGAATTCAATAAGGGCAGTTTTCAATGACCATGTCTAGAAGAAGATGATTTGCATTCAAAGTATTTTCATATGTGATCTCCATAACCTTTATTGGTTCCACTGTGAGGTAAAAGCAAGGTTGTGATTCCCAACTCCAGATCAATGAGAAAAATGAGATTCTGAGAATGGCCCATTCCTTTATCTTTGCTCAGAATTTATTTTCCATCACTGACTTCCTTAGAGGTTTGCTCCAACTGCAATTTTGGGTTTTATAGCTGATAAAAGTCTAAAGGCTTCATCTGCTCTTATGCTATACTCCATTAACTTTATTTTATCATGCTGTTGGATGGACTGCCCATGCCATACAGATTTTGTATTCCTTACAATTTAATCTGAGAGTGGGAGATCCAATGCACCTAGAATTACCTTAGAATACATTGCCTTAAGAAACTATGTTTGGTCATATCCTAGTTGCTGCATGTGTGTAAAGGGCACACCAGTAGGAAATCCTGGGGTCTGCAGTCTCAATACATCTGGAAGTGCCAACCAGATGGTGGAAGGCACTGGAGCTGCCCATTTGCTTTTGGAAAAACAAGCAGGGATGCCCTGTTTCCTTGGGAAGCGACCCATTCATCCAGCAGTTATAATCCCAGAAGAGACAAATCAGATTTATTTATTTTTTATTTATGCATATCTATTCGTCCTTCAGGACCTCAAGGCAGAATACATAGTGCTCCATTTGCCAATTTTTTTCAGTGTGTGTGGGCTGGGGCTGAGAGAGAGAGGGACTGGCTCAGTGTCACCCAGTCTGCTTCCATGGCTGAGGGTAGATTTGAACCTGAGTTTCTCTATCTTTAGTTCAACATCTTCACCATTACATCAAACTTGCTCTTAAAAAAAAGCACCCATCATACAGAAATCACTTGTATTAAAACCCTTTAGCCTTTTCAAGTCTATCTCTTTTTCTGCCTGTAAAGGAACGGGATGGTCTGATTTCCTGAATTCTGATTCTAAGAGGTTGATTATTTGGGAGAAAGAAAAATTCCCCTTCTGAAAATCCCTGATGAAAGTGAATTATCTATGGAAGTGCCAAGTTTCTCTCAATAAAAAGAGACTTCACATTTTCTGGAACAGAAGGAAGAAGTGTTGTAGGCAAGAAAATAAAATTTGATCATAGCTGGATGAAGGGCTTTCTTTAACAGTTTTGTAGGAGTGAGGGTGAAGAGCTAGTAGAATAATTTTATTTCAAATAGATTTTCTCTCCCTGTATTGGCATTTGCTTCATGATCCATTTCTATTTTCAGCCAAGTTCCTAAGGTCCTTTGTCTGCTGCAGTTGTAAATCAATTGCATGGCTTTGGGGCCAGGGTGACTTGTCACCAAGATTCTTTGCAAATCGTGCAAACGGTGATTTCCAGAAGATTTAGTAACCAAGGGAGACCCATGCAGGGAATTTTTTGTGTGTGTTTGTAGGTTAACTAGAGACAGACCACATGGTAGAGCCAGCAGTCCCTGATCATATTGATATTCCTATTGTCAAAGGCATTTGGCTGGCCATTAATAGATAGATAAATATGATAAATATGTTTTTACATCCCTTTTTAACAATTAGGAAACATAGGGTGTTTGGGATACTTGGTCAGTTCCAGGCACATTTAAAGGAGCACTTTGAATTGTGCCCAGAAGTGGACTGAAAACTAGTATATCTGTTTTCAAAACTGGCAAAACAGGCTCAAGTTGTCTCATCACATTTAATAGCTATGTTGCTGTAATTTGCTCTGATTGTAGTTGTAGACAGCATTTAAAGACGGCACCATGTATATTGTATTGCAATACTGTAAATGATATCTTGTGCAAGTTTCACTGCCAAAGAACAGTCTGGGTAGACATTGAGTCTGCCTCAGGGTGGAGAGTCTGTGATCTTCCAGATGCTCACCTCATTCCTGAATAATGGGCGTTCTGTTTGGATATTGGAGTTCAAGAACATCTGGAGGTAGATAGGTAGACAGACAGATAGACAGACAGGAGAGGGAGAGGGAGGGAGAAAGAGGGAGGGAGAGGGAGGGAAAGAGGGAGATCTCAGTGTAATAGAATTTACTTTGAAAACAAATGAATAATGCTAAATATTATTCTAAATGCTAAATACTTTGTATGGTATATTATACTTGACAGTATGGCTTCCCCATGTCACAACAGTTTCTCCCAAGTCTAGGTACCAAGGAATTTCTCCAAAGAGATGTTGACTCTGAGATCAGATAGTTGCAAAACATAGGGTCTGATATATACAGTGGAGCAAAAAAGTATTTAGTCAGCCGCCAATTGTGCAAGTTCTCCCACTTAAAAAAATGAGAGAGGCCTGTAATTGTCATCATAGGTATACCTCACCTATGAGAGACAAAATGTGAAAACAAATCCAGACAATCACATTGTCTGATTTGGAAAGAATTTATTTGCAAATTATGATGGAAAATAAGTATTTGGTCACCTACAAACAAGCAAGATTGCTGGCTCTCACAGACCTGTAACTTCTTCTTTAAGAGGCTCCTCTGTCCTCCACTCGTTACCTGTGTTAATGGCACCTGTTTGAACTTGTTTATCAGTATAAAAGACACCTGTCCACAACCTCAAACAGTCACACTCCAAACTCCACTATGGTGAAGATCAAAGAGCTATTGAAGGACACCAGAAACAAAATTGTAGACCTGCACCAGGCTGGGAAGACTAAATCTGCAATAGGCAAGCAGCTTGGTGTGAAGAAATCAACTGTGGGAGCAATAATTAGAAAATGGAAGCCATACAAGACCACTGATAATCTCCCTCGATCTGGGGCTCCATGCAAGATCTCACCCTGTGGGGTCAAAATGATCACAAGAACGGTGAGCAAAAATCCCAGAACTACACGGGGGGACCTAGTGAATGACCTGCCAAGAGCTGGGACCAATGTAACAAAGGCTACCATAAGTAACACACTACGCCGCCAGGGACTCAGATCCTGGAGTGCCAGACGTGTTCCCCTGCTTAAGCCAGTACATGTCTGGGCCCGTCTGAAGTTTGCTAGAGAGCATTTGGATGATCCAGAAGAGGATTGGGAGAATGTCAATGGTCAGATGAAACCAAAGTAGAACTGTTTGGTAGACACACAACTCGTCGTGTTTGGAGGAGAGAGAATGCTGAGTTGCAACCAAAGAACACCATACCTACTGTGAAGTATGGGAGTGGCAACATCATGCTTTGGGGCTGTTTCTCTGCAAAGGGAACAGGACGACTGATCCGTATACAGGAAAGAATGAACAGGGCCATGTATCATGAGATTTTGAGTGCGAACCTCCTTCCATCAGCAAGGGCATTGAAGATGAAACGTGGCTGGGTCTTTCAGCATGATAGTGATCCCAAACACACTGCCCGGGCAACGAAGGAGTGGCTTCGTAAGAAGCATTTCAAAGTCCTGGAGTGGCCTAGCCAGTCTCCAGATCTCAACCCCATAGAAAACCTTTGGAGGGAGTTGAAAGTCCGTGTTGCCCAGCGACAGCCCCAAAACATCACTGCTCTAGAGGAGATCTGCATGGAGGAATGGGCCAACATACCAGCAACAGTGTGTGACAACCTTGTGAAGACTTACAGAAAATGTTTGACCTCTGTCATTGCCAACAAAGGATATATAACAAAGTATTGAGATGAACTTTTGATATTGACCAAATACTTATTTTCCACCATAATTTGCAAATAAATTCTTTCCAAATCAGACAATGTGATTGTCTGGATTTGTTTTCACATTTTGTCTCTCATAGGTGAGATATACCTATGATGATAATTACAGGCTTCTCTCATCTTTTTAAGTGGGAGAACTTGCACAATTGGTGGCTGACTAAATACTTTTTTGCCCCACTGTAGATCACTTTATTTATCGGCTTACTTTCTCAAAGAAGCCCTTCTCATCTTGCCCTAGCAGACCCTATGCCTAATTCAGTCACCTTCAGGAGGATTTTGTTAAACCTCTGTCACCCTGCATCCAGTGACAGCAGCATGCACATCCAGTGGTCATAAGGGGCTGGAAGTCTGCTGCAGATTCTGGATCTGCATCTTTGTTTGAAAGTTGACAAGCTAAATACTTCAGAAACTGCACTGTTAGGTTGTTGAGCTCACATAGGTTTTTGTCAGCCAACCAGACACTTCATTGGCAGATTCACAGGGAGTGAAAGCAGGGCAGATGACCGTTTAAGCACCCCAATAGCTTCTAGCTTAGGGGTCTTCAAACTTGACAGCTTTAAGACTTGTGGACTTCAACTCCCAGAATTCAATCCTCCAGTCATGTTAGCTCAGGAATTCTGGGAGTTGAAGTGCACAAGTCTTAAACTTGCCAAGTTTGAAGACTGTTGTTCTAGCTGTTTAGGAGAAAGAGCAAATAAGGGGAATGCAGACAAGCCAATCTGATAGCCAGCACCATAAAAAGATGTGATGTTTTTGCCTTTTCTTTAACCTTAATTTTCTTCCAGTCATTTTGATCTATTTCAAGTCTGTAGTGAGGCATCTGGGATTCCAGAGAGCTATTGTTGTGAAACAGCAAGCTAAGTTAAATCCACTAAATCTGATAGATTTGCTAATGTATTTCTGTAAAAAGAATTTCCATACAGGGAGAGAGAAGGATAAGTTGACAGAAATCCAGTATCATTCATTCACAAATGTTATCTTATTCTGTTTGGCTCCTGACCTTATTGTTTGGTACCTTATCAGTGTTTTCTTCTCTTTTGCCTTGCTGCCTGGTCCTTTTCTTTAAATTGTAGATTCTGGAGATTGAACATGGAATCTCAGGCATGTGTAGAAGGCCAAAAGTTTCAATACAAGATTGTCTATTTTAAGATTGTCTATTTTACTCTTTTAGTTTCTAGGATATAGAGTTTTACCCCTGAATTAAAACCAGGTAAAATATCAATTCTAGAATAAAACATTGAGAAAGCAATCTTTGCGCAACTGTGGGATAATTAATTTTGCTTGTCATTTTCCTACACAAGGTTTACATAGGAATAGAAGGGGTATTCTTGGCACCAGAGCCAAATCTGGGTTTGGGTTCAATGTGAATTATAATCTGGGATAACTCTTCTTCCATCCTCAAGATGTATATTGACCTAAAGAGGGGAAATCAGAGAAACAGAGTCCTACATGTTTGAATGACCATTTGCTATTTCTTCATTGTGGTTTGAGATTTCATCCTGCTTTTCTATAAAGAAAATATCCAGGGCAAAAAACAAATGAGTAAAAAGGAAAACAACAATGATCAGGGGCGGGTTTCAAAAATTTTAGCAAAGGGTTTTCTGCCCGGTTGCTGGGTGGGCATGGCCAGGGTGAGCCTGGCCTAGTTGGCTTCCTGCACCATGGGGGGGGCGTTTTTGCCCTCCCCGGGCTCCGGAGGCTTTCCTTGGGCCTCTGGGAGAGTGAAACGAGCTTCCCTGGGCTCTGGAGGTTCTCTGGAAGCCAGAAACAGGCCCATTTCTGGCCTTCACGAACTTCCGGGAGGCCCATTTTTTGCCCTCCCTAAACGTCCCCGTACACCCTGCACTTACCTGCATCCAAAACGGGCTGCATTTTGCCAGGAGTGGGATTTGGGGGTTCTCTGAACTGCACATAATCTTAGCAAGGGGCTCTCCCGAACCCCTGCAAACCCCCAGCAGTCCAGCCCTGGAAACCATCTATTTAAATGGGGAAGAGAAGACTGTATAATCACTACTGCTTTTTAAAAGCAGTTAAAATCTTATTTTGAAAGCTATACAGATGAAAATGACTACCGTATTTTCCGGCGTATAAGACGACTTTTGAAAGGAAAAAAAGTCAACCGAAAATCGGGGGTCGTCTTATACGCCCGGTCGTCTTATACGCCGGAAAATACGGGTACATCAGGAGTGAAGCTTGAGCGCTTCGAGGGGCTGGTTAACAAGCAGGAGCGAAACCAAAACGGAGCCACTTCCCCACCACACCGGCGGCGTCGCCGGGAGACGCTCCTCCCCTTCCCGAACAGAACAAGATGGCGGCCGCTCTGCCGGCCCATCATGCTCCGCGGGAGGCCGGGTCGTCTTCCGTGTGTGGGCGAGAGAGCCGCCCTGGGGCCGGAGGAGGAAGGTTGTACGGTCGGCTGATGTGAGCGCGAAGGAAGGAGAAGCATCTTACGGTAGTTTACAAATCCTTGCAGCTTAATTTTGAATACCCGTATTTTCTGGTGTATAAGATGACTTTGAAAAAAGTCAACCAAAAATCGGGGGTCGTCTTATACGCCCGGTCGTCTTATACGCCGGAAAATACGGTACTAGAAAAATGATTTTCGTGCAGTGATGGATGGATGTAACTCAAATACTTGCTTCAATCCCTAGATCAGTTCTACTGATAGGCAGATGGAGGCAGATGGTTTGGGTATCTAGTAATGGCAACAGACTTTAAGACAAGCAGTGCTCCTGAGATTTTCTGCCCTAAGCACCAAAGTAATAGCTGGTCTTGATTTCAAGAGCAAATATCTTTTAGTATTCTATTTTCTGGTCATAAATCATCTTGAACTGGATCCTCTTCTTGGAATACAGTCAAGAGCTAAGATATTAAATGAACTGCTAAAGATTCAGAGAAACAACTATCTCCATAGATATTCTGTGCTTAATGCATTGCCTCCTCTCCTTTTCCTCATATCTTCAAGTTCTTAGATATAGCCAATATGGCTTCTATAAAAGCCCCATACAATTGAAGCTAAATGTCAGTCTTTCTTCCATCAATTCTGGGAGAAGACTCTATTCTAGGATTCTGCAGGTCACAAGATTTCGTATGATCTTGGTGTTTTAGGTAAATAGGAATGGAAAATATTTCCAAAGGTAGGATCACCAAAGGCACGTAAGGAGGGTTTGCCATATTAAAAAAGCAAAATGTGACAGGAGGAGGGACAGGAATTGAAAAGCAGCAAAACATTCAGAAGATGCACAAAGAAATGGAGCTCTACCTAATTGATTCCCCAGCACGCAACCTTTATACATGAGTTACTCATTTCTCTGGCAGAAAGTTACAGGCTGCTGCTCTGATAAAAATCTTTCTCAGCTGGTGTATAGGGAAATGAATATTCTGTTGTATTCTTCTCCAAAGGAAATCACCTGTAGCAACTGCTGGGAAGTATTTATTGCTCATGGAAGGACTGTGAGCAAAAGACATATTAAACAAAAATATGCAGTCTTGATAACCATCACAACACAATTTCCAGAACTCCCTATTCTAATGAGCTGTTGAATAACTGAAGCACCTTAAAAGCATCTTTATAGAGCTCTTCCCCCAAAATAGGAAACTTTGTTAATTTCAAGAATCTTAATTCCTTTCCTTAATTTTCCTTCTTTTCTTTCTGAGAAAGGGGTGGAGATGCTTACAGTTGTGTGGTGTGATATGCTGGCTTGACAGCTGTGGATAGAAAGACATTACAGAGGATGGTGAGCACAGCACAAAACATTGTGGGCTGTTCCCTGAAACCACTAGATGACATTGCTAGGGCTCATTGCCTTAGAAGAGTGTAGAAAATTCTCAGGGACAACTCAGATCCCAGTCAGCACTTCTTCACTCTCCTACCATCAGGTAGGAGATATAGAAGCATAGCCAGCTGCACCAACAGGCTGAAGAACAGTTGCTACCCATGGACTGTCAAGACTTCTGAACGAAAAATAACTTCATGTCAACATAGTATGATAGACTTGCAGGGCTGGCACAGTGTGCAACAAGGTCACATAGTGTAATAAGATTGGGACTGGGTTAGGGACTTCTGTCCTCACTGTGAGTTGTGTTGAGGGGCGGGGTGCACAAATGGAGGCTCAGCCAATCTCATTGTACACACGTTGTACTCTGACAATAAAAGGTAGTAATATTGTACAGTTCTTCTTTAGGGCTTATCGTCAGATTTGAGAAATATGGGGTTTGGAAGAAGATGAATTGCATGTGTGTAAGTTAGTAATGGTGTTTCTTACTGGGAAGACCAAATGGTAGATGCATCTCTTCAACCCCTACATAAGAAATGTGCCAGAGAGAGGACAGAAATTAGTATGGGCTTTCAAATCATTTTTGTCACTTCTTTGTGCTTTATGCTGGTGATATAGATTCAGGTAACAGTTTCATCATTGGCTGTCTAGGTAGTCTTATGTATCAAGTGATTGACTGATTATTCAAGTTGGCATGGATTCTTAGTGACCATGTATATCAGGGCTGTCAAACTCCTGGCCCACAGGCCAGATGCATCACACGCTGGCTACGTCCACACCCGGTTTAGTGAAGGAAGAAAAAGTCCCGATACGTCACATGACAACGCCATGATGCCATGAGTTTGACACCAATGATGTAGATGGAGTTTCTCCATGACGATCTGTCCCTAACAGTCAGGTCTTCTAATGGTGCACCCATCACCATTGTAACTGAATCCATCTTTCTTGCAACTGATCATCCTTCTCTTCTCTATCCCTCCATCTTTCCCAGGTTTATTGTCTTGTCAACAAAGCTAGGTCTTTGTAAAATATGTTGAAAATATGATAATTTCAGTCTGGTCTTTTGCTGGCTGGAGATTTCTGGAAATTGAAGTCCGCACATAGTAAATTTGTTGAGATTGGAAACACTGATTTATTTGTTCATTGTCTTGGTTATCCATGGAATTCTCAGGAATCTTCTCCCAAAAAGCATCAGTACTCTTCACATCTGGCTTTGTCAAAGTCCAATATTTTCTTGTGTAGATTGTCATAGGCAAATATTGCCTGAATGATTTTGATCTTTGTAGATAATGGCCACATCCCTGCCTCTGAAAATCCTTCTAAGGCCTTAAATGTTTTTCTCAGTGCTAGTCTTTAGCATATTTCTTGACTGTTGGGTCCTTTATTATACATTGTTTTACATATCAGCTTTAACAATCATAGGAAAACCCATTTTATAGGATTAGATTATTAATGCAAATGCCTGAAAAGAAATATTTCTCATTTCTATGTCCCTTTTTCAGTCAGGACCAGCAATCCTGTGATTGCACACCTTCAGTGATGTTTCATTGCTTTAAGTATAATATGAATAGATTTTGTGCCTTGACTTTTAAAAGCATTTGTTTTGTTTTTTGTGTGCAGTATTCAGTATATTACTGATTTGTCATTTTGTTGCTCTAGGCTTCCCCAACACACGAAGCCGAGTCCTCATCCCGATAAACCCCTTTTTTAAAATTTCCAATGAATTCCTCTCCAGCAAAGTCCCAGCCAACAGTCTTTCAAGATAATTCACAATTACAGATCTTTCTCAGGCTAGGCCGATATCTTTCAGATGCCACAATACTTGGCAAGAATGCAGGAAGGAACTAATTGACTCCTGCAAAACCCCACTCCCTTTTTGCTCCTCTTTTATTCCCTCTCTGGGAGGGGCCATTCACTGTCCACCTGTGGCTTTACTCCCAAGTTGACCCTTGTTCCTTAGCTGTTCCCTTTGTTTGGTAACTGTGCACATGCGCACACTGGAACGGGCTCCGTCTATTCTTCTGCCTCACTGATGTCTGACTCTGAAGGCAGTTGATAACTGTCAGACAGGTCTGGCCGTACCTTTGCCTTTTTAAGTGGGAGAACTTGCACAACTGGTGGCTGACTAAATACTTTTTTGCCCCACTGTAGGATCAGTAGCATTGCTGTCTGGCTCAAGCTTTCGATTAAGATATTTACTTCATCATTAGTTGCAGTCTGCTAAGGGTGTCTCACTGTTTTGTATTTACCAAGTCTATCTCCTGCCCTTATTGCTTCCATTAAAGATCTTGGGAATTGCTATTTTTGGACTGACTATTAATTCTATGATATGGTGCCTGGAAAGGGATATTGGATCCTGGTAAGGGAACAGGAAATTAATTTGGTCTACAGGATATGCTCTGCTAGGAAATTCTCTTATGAAAGTCCCACAGCAAGGAATGGAAAGGCATAATAGCTCAGCAGTTTAAAGACACTTTCAGCTGTAAAGCTGAAAGCCCAGGTTTGAGGCCTGACTGCCATGGGTGAGCTCCTGTTCCTTTCCCCAGCTTCTGCTCAGCTAGCAGTTTGAAAGCATGCAAATGTGAGTAGATAAATAGGTAACATTTCAGTGGGAAGGTAACAGCGTTCCATGCATTTCGGCATAAAGTCATGCTGGCCACATGACCACAGAAGCGTCTTCAGACAATTGGCTCCTTTGGTAAAAAACGAAGATGAGCACCACCCCCTAGAGTCGAACATGACTAGGAAGGGGAAACGTTTACTTTTTACTGCAGGAGTACAGTGGCTCACATGGTTAGGACGCTGAGTTGGAGATTAGGAAGCCTGTGTTCGAGACCCAAGTGCTGCTGCATGGCAGGGTGAGCTCTTGTCATTTGCTCCAGCTCTTGGACAGGGACATGAAAGGAGCCATTAAAGGCATCCTCCAGAGGGGTGATTTCACTTTCTAATCCTTTCACCCCAGAAACACTTTAAAATAATGCCTCCGACAAGAATTTTTAGTGCAAGGAATAAAGTGCTTCCACTTCTTCCAATAGGAAGAAGTGATGGATAATTTGTGATGGATAGTACTCAATTTTAATTGGCAGGTGTCATTTTATTATCCACCTCAGCTATCAAAATAGCCATCCCAATGTCAGCTATCTAATGCCCTACGCATCTAGGTTTTCTACCTAATAAAATATTTTCTCCCAATGTTCTCTTGCCAAGGCAGGCAAGAATAGTGTCTGTATAAATTTGCCCTGCTGGCAGTTTCAGTGCTTGTTAATTTGCCTTCCCAGAATTTCCCCATGCAAAGGGATTTCCCTCTCCTCTCTTGGAGCCCTGGTTCCTTAAAAGGTATACTTGGTGACCTCATCACAGGCCAATCACTGGCAAGGGGAGCAATGGCTGCACTTGGCAGAGCTATGGGTTTATGGAGTCTTTTTAGAAAACATTAAAGAAGTTGTGGCTACAAAAACGCAGAAAGGAAAAAGTCAATATTTATAGAAATGTCTTTTTAAAAAAAAAACAACCTCAAGCGAGTGCCAAGTTTTATATTCCCTGCAAGGGGAGTTTTAATTAAGAGGAGGGTGTAAGTTGAGTGGTTTTTTTTAGGCAAATGGTTATGGCAGACAGCCAGGACTCCTGGATCTCTTTTGCTTTGCTGAACCAAGTGACATATCATTACAGGAAGTTGCTTTAGGCCAAATAAGACTATTCATTTATCTAGCCTATTATAATCCACTTTGACTGTTGGACTCCAATAGTTTTGGAGGCTCTCCTGGGTCTCAGACATAGGTTTCCTCTGTCACCTGCTCTCTGTGCCTTTTAGATTTTAGACTTTTTTAAAAAAAAATCCTGCTCTTATTATTTTTTATAAATAACTCAAGATAGCAAACCTACCTAATATTCCTTCCTCCTCCTACTTTCCCCACAACAACCATCCGCAACCACAACAACCATGTGAGGTGAATTGAGTTAAGAAAAAAGTGACTGGCTCAAAGTCACCCAGCCAGTTTCATGCCTAAAGTAGGACTAAAACATCCTTTCAGAAGGATGTCTGAAATTGAATCTGGAATGTCTGGCGGACAAGGCTGGTATTCTTCCATTTTTCTTCTATATAATCGTTATTAAGACTTTTCAACATGAAGATAAAAACTAACACAAATTAAGTAAGGCTTTAGATCTTGACTGGCTCAGGCCTAGCTTCATCTCAATGACTATTAGAAACTGACATGCAGTTAAGTCTGTTAAGTCTGAGATGTTTCAGTCAAAAACCCAAGGAGATCTGAATGAATATCCTTTATTTTGAAATAGTACATTCATTAATGGAATGCAGTGGTCAATAGAGCTAAGAAACCTTATGGCATATGTACATCACATGCAAATCATAGGTAGATGTGTTAAAGTCCAAATCACTTTAACAAATTATATTAAGATAACCTGACTCTTATGCCAGAGAAATGTTATGTGTACATGTACATTTCTTGGTGGTATCTTAGTTTTTTCTGCTTCAGTCAAGCATAGGAAAAGCCATGAGTTATGCAGGACGTTCTTCACTTCTCACTGTATCTGTTCTGACCTGAAGTTTCTTCTCACAGACACTGTATACAGCTGCAAAGAGTAAAAGTTTGTCTAAACTCCATTAACTACAGCTTTGTTTCCTGTTTTAATTTCCTAATCCAAGCCTTACCACTAGCTTCCAACTATGCCATAATCCTAACACTACCCAACATTCCCTGAAGCCAAAGATCTTTCTTTCAGCAGACCATTTACCACCCGAAATGGCTTCTGTAAGTACTGTAGCATGACTTGCCTTATGCCAGCCATGCTGTTCCTGTACGTCTGCCTCCGAGTGCCCCTTGTGAGTTGACATGTGCATTGTACTTTTCTAAGTTCTCAGCTTCTTCAGATGAGATAAAGTTCAAGTCACACATAAGGCCCTTCCACTCTGTTGAGTTGAAGGATGGTCTTCCTTGGATCAACAGAAAACTATACTAGAATGAAATTAACTGTTGCTGATTCCTGCTGCTTCTGGTGGCTCTGTTTTCAGGAACTGCAAGGCACCTGACTTCCATCCTAGTCTAACTTGCAGCCCTTCAGCAGGCAGAGAGGGGGGAACTGGTCCTTTAACCTTGGTTTTGCTAAGGACAATTAAAGGCTGTTTCAGTCATGAGAATGAAATGAAGGCACTCCTCTATTACTCTTTTTCTCCCTTTGCCACCCTTTTCCCTATTCTAAACAGCCTACCCTCCAAAACTGGTCTTCTCATCAGTAGATGATGTGGATCCCTGTCTTACAACACTCGTTATCGAATCATGACCAGGTCATTTTCTGAAGCACTGCAGAAGGAGTTTTGCCTCACTCTTCACTCCTAAAATGTTAATTTAACCATGGTAAGTTAGAAATATATAAACAGGAAATGTGGAATACCTATTTTATTTATTTATTTATTTTATCAAATGCTTACAATATGATAGAAATAAGAATAAACATAAGTTTAAATACAAGAAATAGGAAATTTTTCTCTAAATGTGGGTGAAACCTTGGGATCCCTCCAAATACATGGAATTATCTTGATTAGATTAGAACAGGGGTGTCAAACTCAAGGCTCACAGGGCGAACCTGGCCTGCGAGGTGCTTAAATCCGGCCTGTGGGGCTGACTTGGAAAGAGCAAAAGACCGGTGCCTCTGGCAGCCAAAACGGAGTGGGGTCATGTGCGGCCTGTTTTCGGCCTGGATAGTCCCCTGTGTCCCATTTTGGCCAGCAAAGTGCTGCAGGAGGCCTCCAGGCTGAAAACAGGCCATGGGGGGAACACGTACGGCCCATTTTGGTTGGCAAAGTGCTGCAGGAGGCGTCCGTCTGTCCCATCTCTCACCCGCCATCCCCGGCCTGCGGAGGAGAACTACAATGCTGATCCAGTCCTCAAAGAAATCCAGTTTGTCACCCCTGGTCTAGAATATAATCACCTCTTTGTCAATTTCAGTATAAAGAAAAAATTCAAATAAGAAAATTACTCTGGAATTATACAGGTTGTTGCATGGTGTACAGTGTGTTGGATGTATTTGTGTGTATGCTTGAAATTTAATTTGTGTCTACGTGCTGGAAACTTTTGTTAAACATCTGTATAAGCATTCATGAAACAACTGATTTCCTTAGTCATTAACTAGAACAACAACCACAATGAGTACACAAATTCAAATAGTTAAAAAAAAGACTGTAATGCCTTTCTTCATTTCTGCAGTTTACAACTTAATATCCTCTAAAAAAACAGCAAAATCAGATTGCCCAGAGTTTTTATGCTTATGCCATAAAATTAGTAGCTGTAAAATGTTTTTATATAAACCAAAATAAAACCTTTCCACATTCATTTTTGTTAATAATTTCTGGCCTGATAAGAAGCATATTTAGTGGTATTTCTCTGTCTGGTCAACTATTCACTTCAAGTAACTCTGCAAGTGAGCGTGCAGGAGAGGAGCCAGGACAGGAAATAACAATGGCAGGATGTCTATCATGTCTTCCATCTGAAAACTGTTGCATGCCTTTCGACACAGGAATAACCACACGAAGACAGCTCTTACATTTTCTATACTAGCTTGCCTATAGGAAAATCAAACCTTCCTGAATCTTTTTCCAATTTCCTCCATGAATTTGTCTAGTAGGCATAACTAAGAAGTCCACTTTTTCTGCTCATCCTACATGTCTGGTCACTGATTAGAAAGGTGGAGATGGCTGGGAAATCAGTTCTGAAGCCCTGAAGCCTGTACTTGGATTAGCCTTGCTGTCTCCCTTGCACTTACAAGAAAATTGTAGTTAAGGTGATGGGCCTCATTTTTGCTGCATGTTTCTTTTAAGTACCTTCACTCCTCTTTGGATGCATATACAGCACCAGAGATAAGCCAATGTATGAAGCCCCAAAGGGGCATGAAAGAGAAGAACTGCTGCTGCTCCTGCAGCCACAGAGGTCTTTGCAGATGTTCCCTTCCCCACCAGGAGGCAGAGAGCAATAGAGCCACCTCCAGCAACAGACTGTCAAAAAATAAGGGAGGGGGGCTCTTGTCTGGAAGCTGCAGCTGCTTGCCTACCAGATGTCTGCTGGGATGACAGATTTCTGCGGGAGAGGTAACAGGAAGGGAAGGACACCAACCAGAGTCTAGGTTTAGAAGACCTCCAAACTGGCATGTCTGGGTTGCCTTCATAGGTGCTCCAGTGAATTCATCAGAAGCCAAGGTTAAGTGTATGAAGGGGTTTTCCCTAGGGTCTAAATGTCGACCTTTGGCATGATCCCTCCTTAGGAAAAGGAGCCAGAGAAGGCAGGTGCTAGGTTTCTTCTCCCAAGCCTTCCCTTGCCATTCAGGAATTCGTCACCCTACGTGGAGGTCTTACTTGATGAAATTTCTGCCGATTACTTTTTCAAGGAAGCCCAGGATTCCTTGACCAAAAAAAAAATCAGGTCATCTTTATTTTTTCCATTTTCTTGCTTCTCTGTTTGCTCTCTTTGCACTCAGAGGCAAGATTCACATTTTAAATAATTCATTTTTGTCTCTGTTCAGTGCTTTTTAACTCAGCAGCTTCTTTTTTTTTGTAATTTTTTTTTTAATTGAGAGTTTACAAAGAGCAAAAAAACTAACTCAAACCGATGAAGAGGAAAAGCAGTAAGGAAACCAAGGAAAAGAAAGAAATGTCTGCAAAAGTGCAGGATAAAAGAATAAAAAGAAATGGAAAAGAGAAGCTCCTGATTTCCTTTGCAGTAAATATGGTACAATTAGAAAATAATTATTTAACTGAGCAGAATAGAGAAAATATTTGCATAAATTAAGGCATTGCAAAACAAATGTATTCAGTACAGTAATGTCTTATTAATGCTGGGACAATTGGTGCAGACATAATTTCAAATTGTATTCAGTTTTATTTTTAGAGACACGGATTTAACAGCAGCATAAAAATAAGGCATATCTAATATGTTAACTCACGTTGCTGTACATGTACAGATACTAAGACTCATTGAATTTAATGGATCTTTGAAATCCATTTCAGAATCCTTCTGTAATGACATCATTTAATAAATAATTCACATTGAATTAACAGATTTCCTATGGATGAATAAAATCTGCAGCTAGGAAAGTAAGGTTAGAAATCCTGAGTGTGCTCTTCAGAGAATATGACGTCATTTGAGACTGACACAGATTTAAATAATAGAAGCAATGGCTTGAAAGATACTCAGAAATCCTCTCAAAAATGTGTACATAAGGTAAGCTGTTCTATTGGAGAAACTAACCCACAATATCAGAAAGCAATAAATATCAAGATATACAATACCAAAATGTAATTTCCTTTTATTATGTTTGCTATCAAACAAACACGCTTTTCTGGTCCCTGGTCCATTTCCCCTTTAGGAGAGCTAGTTGCTAGGAATGAAGAACTGAAAGAAAAGAGATCTGATAGAGATCCAATTATTCCTCCTCCTCCAGCTGCATGCATTTGTAATAAACAAGATTATCTGGCAGGAACAGCACCAGCAACCATATTTCCAAAGAAAGTGGTCTTCTGAACATGAATAAGTTCTACCACAACATGAATGCCAGCCAACTTACATCCAAATGCTTATAACAAACTTCATATGGGCAATCCTTTTTTTTTATTTATAGAGAATCTCCCACTGGGGGACAAGATGTTTTAGGGTTAACTGATAAATACATTGGTTAATTAGATTTAAAGCCCATCTTTCATTCAAATCTCCTATATTTGCATGCTTATTCTTATTTCTATTATATTGTAAGAGTTTGAATATATATGTGTGTGTGTGTACACACACACACACACACACACACACATATCTTTATATTTTGCTGCCCTCCAGCAAATTCTTTGCACTTTGTTGGGTGTCTAATATGTAATTGCAATGATGCTGTTTTAGAAGTGCCTTTATCTCTGAACAATGAAAGAAGGAAATGCTTGCTACTGGTAACAACAAAAATCACAGTAGAATCCTACTTAAAGACTGGGTCAGTTGCTGTTTCCTGTCAGTAGACATTTGATGCAAGGAAAACCTGGGTTTTCTGTGGTTGATGAAACAAAATGCCCTCAGAATTCTTGATGTTTCATATTTGGAAGATCTCTATTTGTAATGGGAGAAGAGTGGATTATGTACTTACATACATGTACATGCACAAAGAACTGTTGTTAAACCCTGCACTTCCAAGTCATTGGAAATAACTGGTGGGGATAAGATACTCCAGACAAAGCATCTTTCCAAGCATTTCATGAAAGCATATAAGATTTGACAGCCTCCCTAGGCAATTTGTTACATCCCTGCTCATCCAAATGACAACTTCCCCCTACCTGCACCCATCCCCATCTGTTGGCATTAAGCTAAATATAGGTTTGAATTAGAATGATTTTTCATCATTTTCCTTGCTTTTTTCTGAGAAGAAAACATTTCTGAAGAGGAATATGTACAGGCAAGAATTTATTTTTTAAATGTTGTGTCATTGGAAACAAATAATAAAAATTAATGCTGCATAATGTCTAGCCCAGTGTTATATCTTGGCATCGTCTTGCAAATGTATGGACTCCAACTCTTAGAATTCCCATGGTAGCTGGGGATTTCTGGAATTGAAGTCCACACATCTTCAAGTTGCAAAAATTGAAAAACACTGGAATAGTCAATTATTTTATTTTGGCTTCTGTTCTGAACGTCCTAGTGGACAACCACTTAAATATGAGCCAGCAATGTACGGAAACAGCTAAAAAAGTCAACACAATCCTAGGCTGCATTAATAGAGGGGTAGAATCAAGATCACATGAAGTGTTAGTACCACTTTATAAGGCCTTGGTAAAACCACACTTGGAATACTGCATTGTTTTAGTTGCCCCGATATAAAAAAGATGTTGAGACCCTGGGAAGAGTGCAGAAAAGAGCAGCGAAGATGATTAGGAGACTGGAGGCAAAAACATGAAGAATGGTTGCAGGAATTGGTATGGCCAGTCTAGAGAAAAGAAGAACGGGGGGGTGACATGATAACAATGTTCCAATATTTGAGGGGTTGCCATAAAGAAAAGGGGGTCAAACTATTTCCTTAAGCACCAGAAGGCAAGACAAGAAGCAGTGGACGGAAACTAACCAAGGAGAGAAGCAACATAGAACTAAGGAGACATTTCCTAACAGTGGGAACCAATTAACCAGTGGAAGAGCTTGCCTTCAGAAGTTGTGGGGGCTCCATTACTGGAGGCTTTTAAGAAGGGACTGGACAGCCATTTGTCTGGAATGGTATAGGGTGTCCTGTTTGATCACAGGATTGGACTAGAAGACCTCCAAGGTCCCTTCCAGCTCTGTTATTCTGTATAGTCCTTCTGGCCCATTTAGAATTAATACTAACCAAACAAATAGGATTGTGGTAAAGATTTGGGAGTTGTAGAGGATCTGGAAAGAAACTTGGGAGCTCATTGGATGCAATTATCTACTCAGGGCAAGAATCTATAAATTAGCAAGACCTGTGAACCCCTTGAAGTTTACAAGAGCATTCAGTATATGCTGAGACTTCCTAGCGGAAACTTGAAAGCAGTTTGAAAAGAGCTCTGCTGGGCTTTCCTTGATGGATATATTTGCTTCTTTTGTCCCCCATGTTCCCCTTGGCGGTGTAGGTTTATGAAATAAAGGAACAGAGGAAGCCGCTTACTAGAAGCACAAGTTGGGTGATCACAAACAGCAATACCTTCCATTCTTTTTTGCAGCTTCACAAAAGGTGCGAAGAATTGGGGATGGCTGTCATTGATTTTTAGCTGCACGTTTACAGCCAGGAAAGGGGAGCGGTTCTTCCTCCAGTGTCAAAATAAACAGTTGGCTGGGCCTCTTGCACCTTGACTTTGAAATGAGGAAGGCTGTTTGCCCTTCCGCCTGAGGCGCAGACATCTGGGGCTGATTCAGACTCTCCTGCGAGCAACTGCTGGCTCCTTTCAGTTCAAGGGCAGTTTCTGCTCCTGGCTGAGTTCCAGCAAGGCTCCACGAATACCCCGACAGTCAGGCCCAGGGTAATGGTGCCCAGTGCTGCAGCTCCCCAGCCTCTCCCCACCTCCTCTCCAGGTTCCCTGGGATTAGGGGGCCTGCTTGAAACTGGGGCACAGAGTTGCCTTGCTTTCTTAAGCTCCTTACTCCCTTTCTAATTTGTTGCCAGGGCTGAATACATTCCCAGAGATGGCTGTCAGCAGAATGGCCAAATGCTAGGCAGGGGAGCTCATCCCCTGCTGATTAATCCCGAGCGGGTCTCCTGAATTGCTGCTCTTAATTCAGGCCATGCTAAGCAGAGGCCTCCCCCCTACGCAGGCTACAGGCAGAATTTTTCTCTGTGTATGCATGCAAATGAATTCCTTGCTGACATATTAAAAGGAACAGCCGAAGTTCAGCAGAGCCAGCCTCAAAGCGGCAGCTCAGAAAGTCTGACACCTGAGAACGGAATTTGCAAATCAATGAGGAAGGTATGGGAGGGAACTGGGGAGCTGCAGGGGGCTCCCCTCAGTCTTTTGGAGCCAGGAATAAGAGAAGGAGGAAGGGCTGAAGCTCTATGGGGTGGCCGGCTTAAGGAAAATAGAGCAGGCAACTTGAACGTTGTATGTTGTTCTGTGCTATTTAGATATCAAAGATTAAAGTGAAATTTGCTTCTTGCTTTATATGCAGGTTTTTCCCACTTCACACTCGCTGGGACAAGGGAGCTGTTCAAAGTGACTTAGTGCTACTTGCCGCATATGTGAGCTGCGCAGAGCATAGATTATCCTCCAGCTAACGCTCTTTTAGACACCAACAGTACAGTCATATAAATGGGCATACAAAGACATTCCTCCAGACTCAGAAATTAAGCTTCATTAAGATCAATAGGTTCCATTCCAGGTAACTGGGTAGAGAATTTCATCCTGAAACAGGTAAGGATCTTTTTTTCTCTCTCTCTTAGAAGTTTTTACCAAATAGCTTCCATTCTTTTGGTGTGCCGGAAAAACTCTCCCTACAGACCTCTTAGGAAAGGTCAATAGTAGACAGTCTAAGGTTAAAGTTTTTGGGGATGGGGAAGAAACCACAGAGTCAGGTAGAGTATTGCCTCTAAATGGCAATGATTTGCTGAGTAAATTTTAGTCATGCTAAATGTTTGAGGACTTAGAGAGGGGTAGGAAATTTGTACTGCTACAGATGACCTTGCCGGTGCTGGGAATTGTAGTCCAGAAATTTTTAGAACGTTGTTTTTCCAAACTTGGCAACCGTTAAGATGTGTGGATTTGTGAGAGTTGATGTCCACACACTTTCAAGTTGGCAAGTTTGAAAAACACTGATTTAGAAGGTCACTTATTCTTGCTGAGAATGGAAGAAAACTACACTCCCGCACCCCAGCATTTGATGGGGAGATGCACTACCATGGTATATATGACAATGTACAGAATGTGCATATTGGAACAAAGACAGTTTGAAATGATAGAAGAAGAAACTTTGAGCTCCAAGGAGATAGGGAATATTGATGAGAAAATTCTAAACTAAACACATATGGGGGACGAAGGAATTATCAAATTCACTTTAAAGGTGAAAGGTAAAAAAAGATGTTTATCTTTCTGAGAAATACAAATAAGACATAGGGCATTCTGCTTCTCAAGTGTTTCCCTCAAATCCCAGATTCCTTCCTTGATTTTTTTCTGAACTTCTTATCACTTCTCCCACTTTGTGGGGGTAGCAAGGGGAAAGCAAGAAGTGTGGAAAACTTATATATATTTGACTGGTTCAGGAACATTTGAGACACAAAATGTTACAGCATCCTCAACTGAAAAAAGGAGTGAGAAATGGAGGCAGAAGAAGAAATTAACTTCTTTGGGGGAGTAATTAGAGGTTGGCGGATGTGTATCGTAAGTTTTAATTTAACACCTTTTGTTGTTTGTTAACATTTTAGGATGGAAGAAAAGAAGGAGGACAGCTCTTCTCTTTGCCATTCTTCTCCCTCAAAAAATGTTAGGTATCAAATGCTGGGATTTTGAACTGGCCACCAGTTCTCACTCTGAACCCAGGGCAGAAATCTTCAAGTGTGTTGTGTGAGGGGTCTGCTTCCCCTTTTCTCCATCTCTGAATGGCAGTTCACAAGATTCCTGTTGGGGGTTGAGGGGATACTCTGCAAAGTTTTCTGGCTGCTGCTGCTTATTACATCTCTTTACCATTATCTTGAATGTCTCTTTAACACTATCTTGCATATTTGTCCACAGGCTGCAAAAAGTCAGAGAATTAAATTGCAGGTTGCATGCCTCTGTGTGCGTATATGTTTGTGTGTGTGCGCGCGCGCGTGTGTGTTAATACAGGGTTTTGTTGCTGCAGCTTGGTTGTGTCTAGACAGCTGCTCTCCACCTACCCGCCTGCCCGCCCCCACATGCTATTCCTTCTCATTCATTTTCTGACAGGACTTCAGGTTACAAAGTGAACCCGCCGCAGCTGGCCTGGAAAGACTGAAAGACCATTGGCATCCCTTTCATCTGTCTTTTGATTTTTCTCTTTGACCCTCTTTTCTTTCCTCTCCCATTCTCTCTCCCGCCTTCCATTTTCTCTGGAGCAGCACATAAAAGGTCCAGGGTACTTTGCTCCTTCTAACAGTGTCTCATCTCCAGGTGTAGGGTAGTTCTTCCCCTTTTCAAAAGCAAGGTTTTAAACCCAAAAAAAAAACCCTACTCCCTTTTCTTGTTTTGTTGTGTCCCCCCCCCTTTTTTTTTTTTTTGAATGGAGTCTAAATTATACATTTTCTTTCTTTTCACAAAAACAATTGCTGAATTGGTCAGGATGAACAATAGAGGTTTGCATCACACTGACTCATAAGGCTAGATTTTGAGATAGTGTGTTGTATGAACTCACCTGTTAAGTTTTTTATATAAAACATGTTTTATAGCTTAGCATGTTGTACAAATTCAGCCAGTTGCAACCTACCAGGAAACTCTGATTAAGTTGAGTTGCACAGTATTCTTTCCTCTTTCCCCTGCTGATTGATGTCCACTATTCCAGAAATTTACAGGGTCATCATGATGCTCGTAACGCTCAGTACCCTCTCTTGGATCAAAAGAAACTGCATGGATGTAGTGATATAAAAGTAAGAAAACAGTAAAATATCAATATGGTAAATAACAACCTATAAGCTGGGACACAACGTAATACCATCCTGATCTGGAGAGATTAAAATATCTCCCTCAGCTCCTCCTAAAAAGCCCTTTTCAAAAGGCCAACAGATTTGGGGTTCCAGAAAAAGGATCAATCAATGACTGGTAGGGCCTTACTTGGGATCCCTGCAGAGCTATCCCCTTAGGGTTGGACCCTAGAGGGAACCTTCTCTTCTGAAGGACAGGCAGAGACTGTGGGAGTGGGACAACTTGCCACAGCCAACTTGCTTGCAGACAGTTCATCATGACCAACTCACCGCAGCGAACACATCGTGGCCAACACGTTGCAGGACAATTCACCACAGGACAATTTAATTATTTGATTTATTTAAAATAAATAAAAAATATTTTAATTTTTGCCATTCACATTTCATTCTGTCCCTCCTTTTGCATCCTTTCTTTAATGATTCTATCCCATCGTTTCTTTGATATTAGTGTAACTCTTGTCCCGCAGTGAGTTATCCTGTGGCGAGTTGGCCGTGGCAAATTGTCATAGCCCCGAGATTGTTAGAAGAGGGCAGACACATAGATATCTATGTTGGGAACTATGACAGGCTATAAAAATGACAACCAGAACCTTGAGCTGCACCCGGAAACAAACTGCTTAATCAGTGCAGCGCATGAAAGAGTGGGGTTACGTGGGGAAATGAGCAGTTATAGTCTCAAACGACTGTACTCTGGATCTGGTGCGGTTTTCTTATACCTTTCAAAGGCAGTCACCTGTAGGTGCCTCATAGTAATGTGAAGAGAGGGACCAAGGCATGAATCACAGTGCAACGTATTTATGGGATGACAAATGCTGTAGAAACCTGTTATCTCTTTAGACAGAAATTTTAAAATGAGCCTTTAAATGTTATTAAATTTTTAGAAATGTACGGGTTTTTTTATTCGTTGTTCATGGTTTTAAGGTGGTTCTTATTGTCCATTTGTAAACTCCTCAGAGTTCTTCAAGAGAAAGTTAAAAAAAAGAGCCTCAGAAGAGCCCTGATAGATCAGGCCATAGCCAACCTAGTCTAACATTTGAGGTCATGATATGACCAATAACAAAAAATTGGGAAGTTACTAGTCTGGACTGCTGGTCAATGTAAGGACTACTTGATTTATGTCCATAAGTGGAACCAGAATGATAAGAAAAGTCTCCTTAAAGTTGAACTTGATTCTAACTACATAGACACATTCATGCAGTTTCCTTGGCTCACACCAGATACAGGCCAAAGGATGCAGGGCAAAGCAGGAGTAGGATCGAGCTGAATACCCACTTTTTTTGCCAGAGGAAAGCAAACTGCCGGGCATCACCCCCTTTCCTTCTTGCTCCACTACATTACTGATCTGCATGAACTCTGTTGCTGAATCTTTGGCCTGTAACTATTAAAGAAACAAGATCCCTAATTTAGGGGGTGTGGGTAGAATTGCCATGGCAGATCCTACATTCTGCTATTGCCTCATTCAGGTTGAGAGTTTCCAATAAATTCATACATCTTTACATGAACTTAAACTTCCTTAGGACCATTGTTCTGTTTTAAGCTATTGTGTGGTGAGGCTGGCAACTGCCATCTGTTGGCCAAACTGGATAATACTGATGGGGACAATGGCAGAGAGCTGGTCTTCATGCTCTGTCGGCTTGTGGGTTCAGTTGCTTTTGAATCTTTGTGACATGATAATGTTTTGTGCTTTTTGTGTTCTAAAAATTCATGTTTGTGATATCAGTGGTGTTTTCCAGTCATCTTGTCTTCTGCTGGCTTGTTCTATTGCCTTTGATTTTTTTAAGCCATCGTGTCTTCTCCAAAAACTCTGGTTCCTCCTATATTATGTATTAAAAATTCTTATGCTTTAGCTTCACTGTTTGCTATTCCAGTGAGTTTTTGGTTTTATTACATCTAGGATTGAATGATTGGTTCTGGAGGTTCAAGGTTCTTCCAACAACTTTCTCTTGCACTGCAATTCCTAGGATATCCATTCTTCCTTGTTCACCCCTTTGGGTGATCTAACTATAACTCGTGAGTGGGAAGGACACGGCCTTAACACTAAATACTTTGACTGGCGATGTAATGCCTCTACACTGAATAATTGGTGTACAACTCCATTTGAGTAAAATTTCTGTTTCATACCTGCAGGATTCTAGTCAAATGGTAGATGACAGCCAAGAAACTATAATATAGTACTGAAGTCTAATATTTTGTGGCTGTCTAATGGATTTCTTCAGGCCACATATGCTGACCCTGTTTTTTACCATCAATTATTATTTAAAATGCAAATAAGCAATAGAAAGCAAATCAGGCGGTACCAAGGTGAAAGATTGAACATGAGATGATTCTGTACAGCTACTTTTAAGAAGAAACTGGGTGGATACTTGCACAAGGTTTCCTGCCGGAACAGGCAACTGGACTAAAAAAAACCCAAGGTCCCTTCAAACTCTGCTGTTACAGCCTGCTATGATTTTTTTAAAATTCTTACATAAAGCAGTTATTGAAAAAAGATAATTTTTAAATGTTGAAAATGCATTTGACAATTATATATTAACTGGATGTTATCTGTTTACTGTAGTTCAGCAGAAAGGAGAATCCTGCGAGGAATGGTTGTATGGATGGGTATCCACAGGGAAATGAAGGAGGCAGTTGACAAAATGTTTAAGCAGAATACATATATATTCTGATGCTTTATTTAAATACATTTATCAGTGATGCATGACCACTGTAGATGCCGTACGCTAAATAAATAGGCAGAGAAGGGTGGGATTGGTCTCATGATGAACATCACACCGCCATCCTGTTTGCATGTTTTAATATCATCGCCCAATTGTACATCCTGTACATCTGGGAGTCTGGGAAGGAGGCTGAGATAATGAATGAAACCTGCTGGGGGTTTCATTCACTCAATAAAAGGACAGGAAACGCACCAGAAGGTACCATTTCAGCAAGGCATAACTGTGATTGGATTTGCTATTGTCAGTGGGATTAAATTACACTGATTCATGACAGTTTTGTCATATTTAGTAGATCTCTGTTTGGCTACAAATCTGTAAATTTCAGTTGCTTTGAGGTAGGCAATAGAGAAGAGTTGATTATTCCAGAACTCTTAATTGCTCAGAGTAAGGAACCAGCCGTTGGCCTTAAATAAGCTTTAGTCTTTCCTGAGATTCTTAGTATTTCTGGATTTTCAGTTCACAACTCTTAGACACTGAATTGCACTGCATTGTGCCCCATTTGTGTAATCAGCCTTCTAGCCCCATGTCGAAATCACAAACACAATAGTTCTGTCCCAGACTATTATGCCTACATTGTATAGGGCACGCTGATAGGCAGGACTGACAAACCAGGCAGAAGTGGGTTGAAGTTTGAAGTTTGAACCAATTTCAGCAACTGTACATAATGTTGTATACCCCAACTCCATCCCATTCCAAGTAAATATCATTGTCTGCACCCCAATCTGCAGTGTAGTGATGATGATAATGATAAATAGGTGGGTGAGTTTTCCACCCTTGTTCAATACAAAAAAAATTAGAGCCAGCACATCCCTAGCAGATGGATGCCTGATTGAAGTTCTTCAGTATTGAAATGTCCCTCCATCCTTTAGATACTTGGTTCTGATTGTAGAAATGGCTCATAGAAATGATTTACTTTTTAAAATTCAACACGCTGCAGTAAGTAAAGGATATCATTACCATTTTGAATTATTATAGCTATGGATTAAATTCGCCCTTCTGTTTCTCTTTGCAGGTAGTTCTTCTGGGTCTTCCTGACCAGCTGTCCCTTGCATGCAAACCATCCTCTGGGGAGTTGGCATGATAAGTTTAAAGCCAAAGCATCTGGAATTGCAAAAAGGGTGGGAGTAAGTAAGGCTGTGGAAGTAGCCCAGCTGTTTGCCAACTTCTCTCTCTGCCTGGATGTTCTGCATTCTTCTCCTTGCATCTGGTGGGAAGACCAATGACTAGCCAGCCTTAAAGAATCTGAAAGACTGATCCCTTCTCTCCTCATTGGAAAAAGACAATAGAATTAGAATAGAATAGTACCCTAGATTGGCAGCACCAGTCAGAAAAGTGAAAATACAACATTTTTCTCCTGGGAATTCCTGAGCAAGAAAATTAATTCCATATTACAACCATTACCACTCCCTCATTCCTCAAAAACCAGACTATAATTTGCTGCAATCATCTTCACAGAAGGCATGGTGCATTAAATGTTAACTATGAGAATTCCCACCAGAGGGAGGGAAAAGAAGCTTTCCTTGCAACGTTTCAAAAGGAAAAAAAAAATAGATTAGCTGCAATTTTACATACCCCACAGTGGAGTTAAGGTAGTAATCAACTTGGTTCCAGATTGTGCTGATCGAAGAGGTCTACAACTAATTTTACACTGGTTTAAAGGTTTGGAATGCTTTAAATAGTGGGGGACTATCCTTTGTATAATTGGATAGGGGACTCTTTTTACAAGCAGAATTTATTGTTAAAAATGGCAATTTACTTTTTGTAGTTCGGAGACTTTTGTTAAATTTGTAGCATGGAAATATGCTTCCAATCATAATAATTTCTGTTTTGTTAGTAGATTAGCTCCCTTGAGTGGAAAGACACCGGCCAGAAATAGGTCAATACTTTTTCATATCCTATCATATCCTGATCAGTGTCATGACAGAAGGTGAAAGGTTAGGGTGATTATCCCAGGATAATTAAAAATGAGGTTGTCCTTATTAGGGATGTTAGTTTTCAGTCCTGTTTCAATTTATATATTTCTGTTCCCTTCAGTAATTTCCAATAACATTCAGGCAGGTGTTCTGGGAAAACCCACAAATATGCTGTATAAGCCACAATCCTCACCCAATAGGATCCCCATGATTTTAACTTTTTCATAGTGATTTGGCTATCACTTCCTGCCTCACCACAATTCTTAGGACTCCTGTATCCTTTAAGAGACTCACATCAAGAAGGAATTCAATGCAGGTACTCTTTGACTAAGAACCATTTGTTTAGTGACCATGCAAAGTTACACAACAGCACTGGAAAAAGTGACTTATGATCAGTTTTCACACTTGCAATTGTTGCAGCATCCCCATGGTCACCTGATCAAAATTCAAATGCTTGGCAATTGCCATTTATTTATTACAGTTGCATTGTCCCGGGAGCATGTGATCACCATTTGTAATCTTCCCAGTCAGTTTCTGACAAGCAAAGTCAATGGAGGAAGCAGGTTCACTTCATACCGCATGATTCACTTAACAACTGAAGTGATTCATTTAACAATAGTGGCAAAATGGTCATAAAATGAGGTAAAACTTAACAACAGAAATGTTGGGCTCAGTTGTGGTCGTAAATTGAGGACTACCTGTAGTTGAAGACTTTCTGGAACTAGAATATTGAGGAAGAGTCACACCAGCCAAAACAGAAAACAAAAAACAAGCACATTTGTGTAATAGGGGATGCGCCTACAGGAACTATTGTAATTATTTATTTATTAAATTTTCCAATCCAATCTTTGATTAATAGATTTTTAATACTTTGGCACATGAAACAAATAGTGCTGGTAAGAATTTAGGAATCAGCTCTAGTCATCTTCCATGTACAGTTCTTTGTATCTCATCATCATATCTGTCCCTCTTTTGCCACAAACTCTCCTGCTACTTATTTTTGCTCTTATTTATGCATTTTCTCACCCTCTTTCACCCTACTATTCATATCACCAAAATCACTGAACTACTAAACATTGCCCTTTGAGGGTAACAACTAGAAGATCATTGCCACATCTACAATAACATTGGGGGGTCCTGAGTGCTTTCTGAGTTTGGTTGTTTTCTTGGAGATATTTAATTACCCAACTAGGTAACATCATCAACCCTAGAAGAATATGGTTTGCTCTGTTTATATGCAAATGGCTGCCCTGTCAGTGTTGATGGGAATATTGTTTTCTTCTTGCTAATTAGTTGATTGGGGTATGGTTTACTGCTTGATTGTTCATCTGGTATTAATCTTGGCATCTGTTTATCTGGGTACTGATTGCTGGTGAGGGGGTGTTTTTGTTTCCTTTTTAGCTTTTTGATTGTCTTTTGAATGGTATGTAGATGTTGTTTATCTCTCTATGTCTGTTGACGGCTTATTTGACATAAACTCCACCAGATGGTAGTATTGAACAAAAGTCTGTACCTTTCTGCAGCCATCTAGTTGTCTAGATTTGTACTCCAGTTCTGGTAATCCTTATTGAGAAAGAAATGGTGGATGAGTTCCATAGCTGTTCAATGTCTCCCTTTCATTCAGAAGAGGCAGCAATAGAAGACCAACTGCTAGGTGAACCAATGGGCAAACCAAGATACTCTGAGAATGATGCAGTAGTTCCTAATCAGAGGGAGTAGTTCCAATCCAGGAAAATACTAGTATTGCCATTAGTGCATTACCATCTCTGTGCACCAGCCAGTGGCTGTTAGTCGGAAGGATGCACATTTGGGAACAAGCTGATGATCAGCTGTTCCTCAGTAGAAATAGCAGATGTTGTTTCAGCTTTTCTGATTATACAGAGCAGCTTGCTTGGCACAAAAACTACATATAAGGAGATTCAATTATGACTTTTTTTACTGGTGACTACTCTGTTTTAACTCCATCTTTTGCTTGTTGCTATGTGACAGACAGAAAGTCAGCAGGTAAAGCTGTTCACTACTACTAGAGTTTGTGTATTAAATTTACCATATCTGTATTTGTGTTCCTTTATCTATTCTTTAGCTCTGCAAATCACAGAACCTCTGTCCAAAAATGGGTTCAGCGGATAGCTTTCCAATCTGCAAAGGAACAAGACAAATGTTTACAAATTGGAGATGCCACAACTATGCAAGAAGGATAACAGGTAGTTTTCTCCTTTTTTACTTCACAGATGGGTACTAGTGCTAGGAGAGCCTTCCAACATCCTGTAAAATTCAGTGGATTGAGTTGCAATTATTGAGGGCAGTGCACCAAGGATTTTGTGGGCAGTGCGGGAGAATGCTAAACTGCTTCAACGATGTTCTTTCTGTCTCTCTCTCCCTCCCCCACCACCCCCACAACTGGTAAAAGTTCTCAGGGAACATTCAACGCTGTCGGTGAGTTTTGTCAATGAGGTCAAACCATCGACTGTTGAGTGTACCCTGCGCTCTTTGCAGACACTGGAAGTGAAATTGCTTCATTGAAGGACCACTACACTGTTGGAGTAAATTAATGGCTTGCTCCCATCAGCGTGTCACACTTTTGTCCCAGACTTTTTCAGTGTCACTTGTTCTGCCTCCTTCCAACCCAGTGTAAATCAGCAAGCCTTAATCCCCCTTAACTCTCTCCCCCACCCACACTTTGTTGGGAAGGTTAAATGCTTTCTGGGAAACCATTCCTGGAAGAATCTTCTACTTACTGGGCAGAGACTCCAAAACAAAAAGTCACAATCAACATTCATTCTGTCGGTGGGTTGTTATGCTGGTGGAGAAGCTCACTGATCAGTGAATGCAACTGTGGCTGAAAAAAACTTGACTAGCAGAGGAAATCCACCTTTTATTTTTCTCCATTGAGAAAACGGCCCATTTATTTTTACTCCTTGTCTGGTTAGTAATGTCTAAGAGGGCAGATCCCATAACCCATTGCTGCTAGGTATACCTGCGAGTCTTTCATGAGGATTAAAAAAAAAAAGGTATACAATGAGACTTTTTGTGTGTGGCATTTCTGTCAGCACTAATGACAATATATGTGCCGTGTTTCCACAAAATAAGACACAGTTTTTACTCCAAAAGATGCACTAAGGCTTTTGGGGGGTGGGAACACGATTATCAGAGTGACCAGACCAGTGAAGTAGCGAGCGTGCAGGGGCCAACAGTGTCCAGGAGCTGCTGCAGCCTGCTGACCCATTGCCCAATGCTTTCTGCTCTCTGGGGCTGCCCACCGGATGTGCCACACGGCAAGCAAAGACAGTGAGATGGAGTGGGGGCAGCAGCCACAGAAGACTTATCCTGCGTGTGCAGCAGAGCTTGAAGACATTGGACGGCCAAGGCCGAGTGCACTGCAGCCACGGCATAGTGCCACCCCTGCCCCACCACTTGCCTCTTCTGATCCAATTGGTGGTAGTGCTGCACAACCTCATCAACAACAAGATTGCCAACAGAGATGCCAAGAAGGAGGGGCAGGAAAAGGTGTGAGGAGGAGAGAAAAGATGACAAGGAAAAGGAGAAGGAAAAAAAGAAGAGAAGGAGAAATAGTACTGTTAGTAGTGTTTCTATTGGTGTAAATTAAAAGCATTCAATTGCACCAGGCTGCTCTGGCTGAAGGTGGCTTGGGAGGGACCAAGAGCCAGATGAGTTCATGGCTGCCTGAAATGTGCTTGCAGCAGCTGCTGGACACAGAGTGGGCGGCCCCATGCCTCTGCTTATGCCTGGTGCTGTTGCCACCACAAGGTGAGGCGGGGATGGCACCATGCCACAGCCCCTGCATGCTTGGCCCCTGCTTAAAGTTAGGTAAGAGCCAATGGTATTCAAGGGAGTTTGGCAGGGGCAGAGCATGCAAGGGCCACAGCATAGCGCTATCCCCACCTCACTCTGTCTCACAGCCCCCCTCCCCAAGGCTGACAATCTTAATAGGTTTATTTTGGGGGGTTGGGCTTATATTAGGGGCATTCTAAAAAAATATGCTGGGTCTTATTTTCTGGTTTGAGTCTTATTTTCAGGGAAACTAATAATAAGCACAGCATTAAAATAATCACACTATGAAAACAACAAGATTCGGTCTCACATACCACAGTTAGATTGGAATTATCTAGCATTCTGGCTTACTACTTGGAAGAAAAACCAGGTCTTCATAGTCTGGAGGGCCAGGAAGGTGACAGCTTTCTGGATCCCAGGGGAAATGATGACACAGGGCAGGCACCATGACAGACAAGACACCATAGTTTTTTCTTTTTTCAGACAGTGGTTGATAGAATCAATACCAAAATCCAATTATTTCTTCCTCCCTCTCCACATGTTATTGCATTTCCTCTATTAGAGGGAAAACCACACAAAAGCTGCTATCTTTTAGTCTACATTTGTTTTAAAAATAATTTTATTAAAAGATTTTACATAGTTAATGAAAAATACATTCAAAGAAAGGAAAATGTTTAAAAAGAAAAAGAAAAAAGAAAACAGACAAATATAAAGACCAAAGAGAATAGAAGAAATAGAAGAAAAAGAAACAGAAAACACATACACATCTTTAATAGTTAGTGACTTCATTAATTGCACAAAAAATAAGTATACCACATAATTTTCATGATTATATTTTCATTTATGCTAGCAACAGTGATAGAAGTTTAAAAAGTTTATAATATTGGATTGCTTAATTGGAAAGAAACGAAAAAGAAAACTGATACAACTTAAAACCATATTTAAATGAGAAATATTAGCTTGATTATCCTTGCCTAATTCCTGAAATTGAGGTTTCATTCACCAATCAAAATGGAGAAGGGGTGGAAAGAGTGTTTCTTTTAAGCTGTTTTTTTTCTTTCCAAATAGCATACAACTTTTGAAGGTCTGGTCCATCCAGGGCAGCTGGACTGATATAATCATCACAGCCCATTTCTTTCCCTTCTAGCCTCCTGGTGCTGGTAAATCACTCCCACTGCAGCCTCCCTCTCTCTCATAATGTAACCCCCTTTGCAGAAAAGATTCAGGTCAGACAGTCAATGCCTGGCATAGAAGTCTCTTTGAAAGGCAAGCAAGCAAGAAAACCTCTGCTTCATCCTGGTCTTTTGTTTGCATTCATCATGTATTGACATCAAATTGGTGAGCTTGCAGGAAAAGGACTTACAGGTACTTTTTGATAACTCTAATCTCAGAAAAATAGTGCTATGAAACACTTCTATAAACCAAAAAATTGAGTGCTTATCAAATATAATCTTTTAAATTGTGTCTGATTACTTAGAAAATGGACTTCCAGAGGATGGTAGAGGGCAGGAAGGCCTGGAGGAATATTGTCCATGGGGTCATGATGGGTCGGACAACATGATTACTTAGAACATAAATGTCAAAAGAGACAAACATACAGAACTGCTCAAAATACAGCCTTTGAAAAAAAAAAATTCCATAGAAACCTATAACAAAATATTTAACATAATGTTGATATGTCCCTAATTTAGAGGTATAGTTCTTGCTATAACGAGCCTCTCAATTGCAACAAAATACATACCAAGCAATATATTGATAACAGATCTAAGATCATAATAACTGGAAATAATAAAGATTTCAACACACACACACTCAAGAGGACTAAATCAAAGGTCTAATTGTAGTTTTCTTGCTAAATATGTTACTTATAGCAAAGAGACAAAGGATCATTACAACAAATTCTTATCCTGGGTTTTTCCAGATTCTGAAGGATGAAAATCCCTCAGAGACTGAAAACAATATTACCTAGGTTCCTCTTCCTGTTCTAATATCTAGCTTCTCTCTTGGACTTGAGAAGGCTAAAGTCTTGTCCTCTGTAGAAAAGAAAAGGCTGGATGAATCTCCTTGGGCCATATGCTCAAGTTCATGCCTCAGGAAGATCCTGCTGGAGACAGACATTTGTTTATTCCCTGTCCAGGAAGTAGCTGTCAGTATTGTGAACACTGGGTGGCATGACCACAAGCAGCTTCCAAGTATTTCCTAGATTTAATTACCGTTAAGAATCTTTCTATTGCTTTTGGATTGCTTTTCTCACTCTATTTTGCAGCACACTTCTAGCCCAGAAATAACTATACAGCATATTTGATATTTTCCCCTGGACTTTCAATAGTATTCAGGATTGGGATTGTGAAGACCATTTCGGAACCTTCTTCCCTATAAATATTGCTAGGTTATATTTCAGGTCATTGTCTGAAATATCCAACTGCTTTTCAGTTTCCATCTCTTCACTAACTGAGATAGTGTCTCCCAGGAGAAAAGAACTTTGATGATCTTTGGTTTAATCCAAGTGGCTTGCCCCATCAGTGTTCTTGGTAGTTCCTTGACTGAGGTAATGTTTATCTCTTTGATTGCCGGTTAGTACTAATCCTGGTGTTAATTTTATCTATATATTGATTGCGGATGATGTTCTGGTCTTTTCCTTTTAGCGTTTTGTCTCTTTTCTGTTGTTTTTTGTTTACTTAAGGATTCAGGAGTGCCTAAACATTTACATGCACCTGTATATATGTATGTGTACGTTTGCGTATGTAAATATAAGAGTGCCTATATTTACATGTAACTGTGTATATACAACTGTATATATATTCTTGAAAAAGTATGTTCCTTGACAAAATTAGATTCTGGTTATTGTTGGGTACTCCCCTTCCTATAACTGTTAACACTGTTGCAAGGCCAAACTGGCAGCAGGCGGGGGTGGGAATCAAGCCAGCTGCCTTTAAAAACGGAGAGGGAAATAATCAGATCCAGAAAACAAGCCTTTTCCTAATAAGACTTTTGCATTCCAAATAAGATAGCAATTAGCAATGCAGTCTTCGGTACAATTTGAGAACTCTCCTGCTCTAAAGATAGATAAAAACCATATTTTACAAAGTTTTAGGAAGTAAAGATATGGATTTTTTTTAAAAAAAATCACTTTCTGGGCTAAGCTGACGGTCCTTGTTTCGGACGGACTAATATCTTTTAATCCACACCTGCAAAAGAACATTTTTGCGCGGGTCTTGAGCTCCTTCCTGCTAAGGGTGATTTACAAGGTCCTCCACCATCCTAGAGCCGCACTGAAGTGCTGTAAAAGCCCGCCTGTCCTCCTTTAAGTGTACTGTTATCTCGGCCAGGAAGCCGCGGGATTCCTCCCCCCACCCCCACCCCCAAAAAAGTCCCACCGCCTCTCTCCCGCCTCTCCTTCTTTTCCTTTGCCAAATCAGACTCTCCGGCTCCAAGCAATTGTCGGGGGTGGCGACCGGCCGCTTCCGAGAAAGCCATTGGCTCCTCCAGGAAAAGGCCAGAAGGTCTCCCATTTGAAGCCCGCGAGCGCCCGGCTGCAAGGCCTCTAGTGAGCAGGGATGAGTCCGGCCGCTTTCCAACTCTGGAGGGATTATTTCCAGCTGGCCAAATTGGTGGAAGAGATGAACCGATACGGCCCCTCCGAAGAAGAATCCGGACCGCAGGCGGCGGAATTGTCGCCGGAGCGGCAGCAGGAGCGCCAACTTTTCCCGCGGCGGCGCCGGCAGCAGCAGCAGCAGCAGCTCGTGGACGAGTGTCCCTCGGCCGCGCGTGGGCGGGATGAATTCAGCTGTTCTTTCTGCAAGCAGAACGGGGAATCGCGCTCCATCTACAGCTCGCATCGGCTGAAGGACGAGGCCGGCCGCGTGCAGTGCCCCATTCTGAGAAAATACAAGTGTCCTCAGTGCGGAGCTTCGGAGGACTTTGCACACACGAGGCGGTTTTGCCCTTTAACCAAGGAGGGTTATATATCTGTCTACACGAGCTTCATCAGGAACTCTGCTGGGAAGAGGAAGAAAAAGGCAAGTCGTCGAAAACGCGAGCCGTCCTTGTTTCCCCCCTCAATATATACTTTATATCTTAAAAAAACTCACCACCCTTTCCCCCCATCCCAGATTTGAAAGCAACCGAAATGGATCGGCAACGGTTCCTAATCTGTGAGTACCGGCGACTGCTTGTAACTACCCAAAGGATCTAGATAAGGGTCGATATTTTTTTTCCTTCGATATAGCAGTGGCAACCCTTAAATGTTGCTTTTGGCGTTCAGTGGAGCTAGGAATGTCGTCTTTTCTTAAATCTTAAATCGAAGGAGGACCGGGAATAATAAATACCCTTTGCCCATTTTACCTCTGGGTGGCATTTTTAATCCCGTCTCCCCATTCTCAACGCTGCACAGAAACGGGCTGACTCCGGTTTACCGAAAACTTCGTTTAAACTTTCAAAGTAATCCCTGACTGGTGCAAAAACCCAAATCTTGTTCTGTACAGGCCATGACTTTTAGCGGGCTGCCCATTTTACAGCGTCCCTTCCGATTGCCGGTGGTTACCCAAAAGATGATCCTGGGTTATAGTGAAACGATTTACTGTGGTTTAGTTAACCAATTGGATCTGAGTGAAGTTTTTGTGGGAATCCCTATACACGAGAACAACAGACCCAGCAATAAGAAGGAAACGAGAATTCCTGAGTGTGTTTAGGGGGAGGTGGGAGAGGATCTGAGATCTAGTTAGCAACATGTTGAAATTTTTTTGTTTGTATCCCAATTCTATGCTGACCCTGCTTTTTATCCCTCAAAAGAGCCTGTAATTCTGATCTGCATATTAAAAAGTATTAAGAATTTAATTGCTTGAAGTTTTAAAAATATTTTTTTGGGAAACAGGCCTACACAGAGAGAGAGAGAGAGAGAGTCTTCTGGTAACATATTACATATATGAGACTAAGCCCTAAGAGACACATGATAGGATGCTAATATCTGGAGTATTTATTGAGGGAAATTCTACTTATTCCAGTAGGATCAAGGAGGTGATGTGATATAATGTGGTATAATGTTTCTAAATGTGATATATAAATAAATAAAGGTGGAAGGAAAAGGCATGGTGACTAAAAAGTCAGGCAGAGTTAAGAGATACAATAGTTTCAGTTTCCACTCCTCAAAAAGATTCTGGTAACGTTTCTTTAAGGCTATAAAGCATAAACTTTGTACTGCAGCTTATTTCATCAGATGCATGGAGTAGTTTAATTAATGTGTAGGATATAAATACATTGGGAAAAGGTGAGGGGAAAATGGAAGGGAATACAGGGTAGTTATGCAAATGAAGATCATGTGAGAAAGATCATACATACCTTATCAGTTAATCACTGTAACGGGATTGTTCAGGCTTCTGAGATAGTTAACTGTCATCAAGAAGTTTTAGGCTTCTCATAGCTCCATTGTGATAGAAAAGCCACTGTTCCAGAACTATTATCTTGAGAACTATATTGGAATATCCTGGAAGGTCAAATGTTTTGTTATTATTTTGTTCTTGATTTTAGTCCTGATGTCAGATTTGTGTCCCTTCTTGTGTAGAACCCAGAATACTATTGCTGGCAAATCATAATAGAAAAAAGATGTTGTTTGGACCCATGTTGGTGTCAGTGTCATAGGGACAAGTAGACATCTGGATGTGTTGCTATAGGATTCTCTTGGTGGTATCATTGCCTGTTATTTCTTATTACTTGTGAGAATTTTTTTTTCAGGTTGTCTGTATATAAGTATGGATATCATAACTAGTGGCTGCGCAGTGCCGTTCAGTTTGGCCTGTAGCAAACTAATGTATTTGAGTTTCTTAAGCCATGAGCTGGAGGTGTTCAATGGCAGATAAATTTTAAAGTAAAAAGTGTAAGAAAACATACAATAAAGAAAAGTAGTGATAAAAGAAAAATTATGAAGAATTGGCTTCTGGTTTCCTTGCGACAGCCATGTTTTTACCCTAACATTACATGATACTTTCCTTCTTTTCATAAACTACTCTTTCTAATCTTCATCTTCAAACTCATAAATCCCAAGATTTATTTTAATTTTTGCAAGCAAAAAGGTGTTAGAAGTTTCCAATCACTAATAAATTTATTTGTTGATCTTTCACTAATTAAGTTAATTTTGCCATTTCTGCTAGTTCTGTCATTTTAACCAACCATTCCTCTGTTTTTAGTATTTTAGAGACTTCATTTTTTGCATATAGTACTCTTGGAGTACTTCTGTTTAAAAATAATCTTCCATATGTTGGAAGAAATGTCCATCTGGGTTCAGTTCCAAGTGGAAAGAAAGACACTGGAAACATGGCAACTGCTTGGAAAGATGGTTTTCATGGTGGATAGGACCACGTGCCTTGGAGCTCCTGAGTGAAAAGGGAAAAGAGAGTGCCTGGGTTTTATGCCCTCTGTTGGGATTTGAATTTGAACTTGTATCCTGATTGCTTATCAGACTGCCATGGAGTCATGCAGGAGCAACTCTGTAGGCTGTCCTGAGTCCCAGGCTTGGTGGAGCCTTGCTGGGTGATGATGTAATGAAAGGGCTTTGGGATTCCTATTATGGGTCTGCCTGAAGGAGGTAGATCTTTGTTATGTAAAATAGACTGGCCCAGGCCTTAACGGCCCATTGACAAAGGTGTGAGGGCTGAGTTTTTGCCTCTCTGAGTTTCTACTTCTCTTTTAGGGGAAATATTCTGATTTTTTTAGTATATCCTAAAATATTTCATTTTTATAGGAGTGATGGGTTATAACTTCCAATACATGGCTCTGTTTTAATTGACTATTCATTAATCCCAACAAAAAGTTATGGTTTTAGTTGAATGATTTTTTAAAAGCTTGTTTTATATTTTGTATATCATTGTATATTTTGATGCAATTTTTTCTGGCATTTTTACAAGTCCATCAGGCATGATAAAAGTACTTTGTACATTCTTAACAATTTCTCTGGAGTTGTATACCAATGAAACATCCTTTTATTTAAAAAAATCACATGGGCCATATTTTTGTGGTTACTAAACTGATGCCATGGAAGCTATTGGGCTAGGTTCAAATTTAGTACTTGGTTCAATTCAGGATCAATGAATGAATCAGTGAACCCAGTCACTATCTCCCAGTTTAATTATTTTGCAAAATTATTGTGTAAGATACACTGGGAGATAAATTACTTATATTGTCCAAATAAGCTACTTTGAAAAGGTAGCATTTTTAATCTCTAGAGGGCAAAACCAACTTGTCTAGTAAAAAATATTTTATTATTCAAATAAAAATTATTTGAAGATCTGCTGTTTAGCTTTGTGACTCTTTAGGCAAAAGTCTGCAACAACCAATAGTGTAATTGTTACAAAGGGTTAGGAGGCAATGGAAAAGGGCTTCTGTGTATGATTTGGATGCTTGTTTACTTAATGAGAGTGATTCTGAAAAAGACAAATGTGCACTTATCTAATTAGGTTCCTGCTAGGCAGAGTGGGTTTTCGGTGCTCTGGGGTGAAAAGGGTGAATATATATTAAAACAATCCTTGGGGTGTTAAATTGTAATTTTAAGACTGGGAATTTATAGACTTAGAGCCCCCTCATCTTTGCTACACAATTAAACAGGAAATTACTTTTTCATGGTACTAGATTTATCATTGTTATTTATGACTGTTGATCTTGTTTTGTTGAAGAAAGAACCCCATGCCATTTTCTCAAAATCACAATACAGGGCCCATTTTTCATCATACATATTTCTTTGCCTCCAAACATGTCATTCAATCATGAGTCACAACCGGTAATGTATAATCCACAAACCTCATTTGCTCTTTTAGAAGATTGGGCTTGAATTATTCATTAAATTTATATGTTGTCCATCTCACTATCCAAAGTAACACTGTTCAGAGTCAAATCTGCCCACGTTAACAAACATTAATTATGCTTTCTTCTGGGTGGGGAAAATGTTATTGAAATTAGTGATATATATATATATTGTTTCTTTCAGGTGTCATAATAGCACTTTTCTGAAGAATGGAGAGACTGTAGGACTAATCATTCACGTGGAGTCACTGGTGCTCAGAAATCAATTTGAAAATTGAAAAGTAATGCAGAAAGGACTAGATAACAAATCTGATACAAGCAATACGCCCAGCACTAGCACACCTGATATCAAGAAATCTGTTTTTCCTCCACCTGTGTTCATATTTTGTTACAACTATTTGAGTTGTAAGATAATTTTATATGATATCCTCAGTCTTCTCGTCTGCATTCAACTAACATGAATGCTATTTGTTTGCTTGTTTAAGGTTCCTCATGTATATTATTTATGAGTTTATAATTGTTTAAAGTATACTTGTTTTACAAGTTATTTTTGTGAACCAATTGTTTGGTTTTAAATTTGTATTGTTATTGTTTTTGTATGAATACAGAATATTTTTCTTTAACTCTGGAATAAAAAAGTGGGTATGATGGTGGAATTTAAAAAATACATAAATCCACAAAAAGATTTGTGTAGAAAACAAGAAATTATGCAAAATAAAATGGAACATCACAATTGTTTCAGTTGGGGACATCTAGATGCTCAACTTTGGCCTTGTAATCAGTATTATTTAAAAATGTCCAACTTTGTTTGATGTGTGCTAAAATAAAGGATTCAGATTTCCCTACAGCCCCCCACAAAGTGAATATATCTTGCCTTCCACAATTTTGTACTATTTAGATTTCTAATAATCTACCTGATGATATGGAATTATGGCAATTATAAAGCTAATATATTTGTATGAAATCACACTGCACAAGGCTTTTCTAATTTATCAATAATCTATTAAATAGTTAAACCAAAATGTTGTACATAATATCTGTAGTATTTTTTGGTGTGACTGAGGTTTTTTACTTTTATTTAAAAAGCAACAGCTATGCTACTCTTTTGCATGAAGAAATCATGGGAGAGTGTTAACATCCCAACAATGCTGCATCTTAAGAAATGGGAAAGTAGTGGGAAAGTTTTGTTATTTCAGGACATTAGCTTTAATTCTTCTCAGAATTGAGATAACCAGCTAGATGCTAAAACAAAAGATAAATTTTACTTTTATGTTAAACTATTTTATTGAAATGAAAAATAAGTGATGGTTGGAAAATAAACCTCCTGATAGGCTGACATAGCTAAGGAACTGCCAGAGTAGAGCAAACATCCTTATAAATATTGAGGGAATAACAGAATCTACTTATTATAATTCTCTCTTCTTTTTCATTGTGTAAGCCATACTTGTCATATTGTTCATGCCATGGGATAGGAGCCTCCCATGTTGTTTGTTTCTCCGAGACTTCAGTCTCTTGAAGGAATCCAGATCTCTGTGTGTACTCATGATCAATCGGCTGGAAAAAAAGTAACAATCAAATTACGAATTCTCACTGTTGTACAGACATAACAAAAAAGAGTCTGAAATTCAAAGCTCCATTTATCCATGATTAGACCAGAATATGTCTTTTTCACACAGCTATCTAAATTTCTAACCATTATCATTTAAAAAGAAAAAAAATGACATCCATATAGTTTTATTTCAGTAAACATCATGTTAGTTGAATTAAAAGTGAATATGCATTGGTAGTTGCCTTGAATCAGATGACTGTTAATTTCTAAATATTAACTGTGTTTATGTTACAGCATAAACTCTTAAATTGGTTTTTCTACACAAAATAATCTTCCAAATGCTTTTGGTTTTATATAGTGACAAAGCACTATTGTTGGTTATTTTTTGTACTTTCCTTCAGTAGGAGATAGAGGGAATGACATTTATAAAAATATTGTCTAATCTTATGTTTCCATTTTATCTATTGCCATTATTTATACCATTATAATAAGTGGGCATTTTGGTCTCACATAGGAACATCCTAAATACTCAAGCATTGAAAACACTAGAAACAACCTTTAATATAAATCAGGAAGAGTCTGATAATCTTTTCAGACTAACAGATTTTAATGAAAGGAATACATTTTTTGTGAACTAAGGCACATTTCATCAGATGCATGGCTAAACTGATGTAAGATTTAAAGGGAGACAGTGATTTTTACAGATGCAGGTACCATGATTGCAAGTACTTGTGTCCTATCAATTAGCAATTATAATGGGTTAAAAACCCATTGTTTCTTGCGACCATCTGATATATGTGAGTTTAATGTGGGGAGATGAAATAAAAATTCATGAGCAACATGAAGTCATAAACTTTGTTTCAGGGTCTTGTGCTGTTACCATTTCTTATCATTTGTGATAACCTGTTTCAGGCTTTCTCTAGACAAGCAAGTACTGCCACCCAGTACCTGAGAAAGTGCAGTGTCATTGCCCAATATGGGTCGTAATATTTTAGTGGCTTGAGTTGCAAGTTATAAGTGACAATCAGTGGGTGTTATGCTGTAGGAAGTTAGCACCTACCCCCCTCCTAGAAAATTGAAATATCCTAGGAAATATTAAAAAGGCAGAATATTTCCTCTAAAAAGAGTAGAAACTCAGAAGCAGAAACTCACCTCAGAAGTAGAAACTCACCCCCATCTTTGTTAATGGGTGGGCCATTAAGGCCTGGGCCAGAATACTTTATATAACAAAGATCTCCGGGTAAAGCTATAGCAATTGCCAAAAGCCCTTTTAAGGGCATAATCATCCAGCAAGGCTCAACCAAGCCTGGAACTCAGGACAGCCTACAGAGTTGCCCCTGAATGGCCCCATGGGGGTCTGACAACCAATTAGAATACAAGCTCCAATTCAAATCCCAACAGAGGGTATAAAACTCAGGCACTCTCAGTCCTTTTTTGATCTCCTACCTCACCTTGAAGCATGTGATCATCCTTCCTTTTCACTCTGGAGCTCCAAGCCATGTGGTCCTGGTATTAAACCTTCCAAACAGCCTCCATGTTTCCAGTGTCTTTTTCCCCACTTGGAACTGAACCCAGAAGGATATTTCTTCCAACAATTGGCAATGCATTCTGATTTTTAATAAGTCCTCCCTGGGAATTGGTTTGTCTCTACTGATTTGTCTGATGGGAAATTTAATGTGAGTGCAAGCTATTATTTATGTAACCTGTTGTTCATATTTTTGAATGGTTGCTAAACAAGGCAGTTAGTAGGTTATTTAGGTCAAGTGTAGAAAACCTGTGGTCATATGACATAATTTCATTTGTCTGTTGGACTCATTTCAAAAACCTTTGACAGTGATAAATCTGGAACCTTTGGTAAAAAGAACTGGTCCCTTCCATGCTATGGATATTATAAAGATGCCTGCCTACTGTATTTAAACTCTTTCATGTGTTTTATAACAAATGTATTCTTACTTGAGATTAGACAGTTCTTTAATTAATCCATAAACAACCTCTGTTGCATCCTCCTGTTTAGATGAATCACAAATCATCTTCATTTCATCTCTTGATTTAAAAAAAAATTGATAAAAGAATTAGGGTAGATCAATGGCATATCAGTGGTTTTTCAATAGTAAAAATGCCCTAAAATGTTAAGCAACTATCAGGCATCATAGTTTTTAAATTCATTTTTAAGTACATTTTAGAGTACATTTTAATATTAAATATGTTTTTAGCAAGTGCTTTTACCACCAAATCTTAGATAACCTCTGTTCCTATCCCAAAATGTCTAATATTAGGACAAAGGAGAAGCACAATGCTGCCAAACATGATATTACACTAAATGTGGACATACTTCGAGAATAAAAAAATTAATTCTGCTTTGCTCTTTTGCTTTTTTTTTAACAGTCTGCTAAAAGATGAGAAAAAGAGTAGATAAAAAATGGAATGTTAGCATAAACTTACTTGGATACAGGTGCAGTCCTTAATCAGACCATGTGGAATGGGAATGCAAAATAAAAACATTAGGAAACCCACAAACCTGACATTATTTGCATATCTTTCACTAGAATCAGGAGGTGAGATTTTATTTTCTCCTTGTTTCCTTGTGGTATACTGATTACTTTTGTCCTTGAAACATGTCTGTAAATCATTCAGAACACTTGCCTGAAAGGAAAGAAATGGCAGAGCTACAATGGTATTCTACATAACAAAGAGTTTACTTGAAGGTGGGGTGGGGGGGGTGTCATTTTCATTTTTCTGCTAATAACCTTTGTATAGGAATTTAAAAAAAACCCTTTCCAGTTAGCTTTGAGATAAGCTGTTTGGGAAGGATCTGTTATGTGGCAATTTTGTTCATTTTCAATGTACTTTGCTAGCAAGCTTTTTTTCACTATTTCCAGAATTCCTGACACTTGTATTTCCTTTTTCTTCTGTCCTCCTTCTATTGCTATCCCTTTATAAATGAAGAGGAGGAAGACTATAGAAAGCCAAGTAGTAGACCTATCTCTTAATTTAGCTTATTAGAAATGGATTAAAGTAAGAGACAAAAATACTTTTGTTTTGCACCCAGATGCCACCAAGAAAGCACATAGTAGAACTAAGAAATGAGAGAATAAAGGAAAGAAGCTGAATATTTCTGGAAAGCAAAAAAATGGTCGGTGGGTGGAGCTTGGATTAACCATGGAACAAAATGAAAACTGGAACTTGACCTATGATATCAGCAATTAATTAGAGCACTTTTTACATTTAAAATTATATAAAATATTGAAAAGAATTGCATCTCAATCTTAATGGATTTATAAATGATTACCCTAGCTTTAAGGATTCAACCTCAAAGACTGTTTTAGTTTTTAAATAACAAGAACTTAAGTTATATAATATATAACACATAATAAAGTATATAAAGCTGTCCAGACTTGCTTTGCAGAGTGAGATGGGCAGCATATAAATTTAATAAAGTACAAGATCATTTTTTCCCAAATCAATATGATACTGACTGTTAATTTTGAAGGACCTAAATACCATTAATAATAAACAAATTTTAAGGCCTCATCTGTTCTGTTAAATAACAATTAATAGCACTTTTTAAAAAAAATAGTGATTAATAATCAGCTTACTTTTTGTGATTGAAATTCAGCACAATGGCTTTCCAGGATGCCCTCCAATGGAGTGTTAGGCAAAGACTCCAGTTCCAGAGAAAAGGAATCTGGGCAAGGAAAATATGCTTGAGTTACCATGTCAAGATCATTTGATACACTGATGCTGGAATCTGGCCCATATTCAACAAAAGACCCTTGCATTTTTGACTGCACATTAACTTCCTTATTGGGGTCACCCAACACCTGTGGTGGAAGAATCTCTACAGAATGAAGGCTGCTTTCCACCTGGTCGAGTTTGCTCCCGTTTCCTTCACGCTGAGCTGATTCTTCATCTGCCATACAGATATCACTAGCAAAGAAGACATTTTTCCTTGGTTTTGGTTCTGCCTTGGAAACCTTCATTGTTTTCTCAACAACATTTCTGCTTGGCAATGCATTCATAATATTGTCTATAATCAAATTATTTTCTCTGAGTTCCGATTGCTGCATATTCAACACCAAATGTTCAGAACAAATTGTATTCTCTTTTTGGATCAGCAGAGTAGGAACATTTGGTTCAGTCAAGTTATAAATGCTCTCCTTTATGCAAACAGTATCCTTCAAATAATTTTTTCTGCTTTTGGGTAGAACATCCTCATTAAACTCTGGGGAAATCAGACTCTCTTTTAGAATGATCTGGTCACAAATTGATTCAGAATGATCCATTTCCTTTTCTAAACAGGGATCAATAGGCTGAACATATGGAAAGTCTTCCCCAGAAATACCTTGGTTTTTGATGCTATTTTGCTCTGCAGGAATTGAATCTTTTCTACAAGAGTCTATGCTTCTAATACCTTTCTCTACAGCTTTGTCACTTGTTTCAAGGTTCTGCTGATCAGAAGCATTTTTACTCAGTACAGATTGAGAGGCTCCAGGTGCAGAAATTTCATCATTGCTACATGTACAGTTGTCATTTTGTTCTTCAGTTTTTCCACTTTTATCTGGAAGTCCCTCTATTTCTTTGACATTGGCATTTCTCTGTTTATTTACACTAGTTGTACATGGAGAACTGTTCAATTTTCCTGATGTAGGAATGAATATATCAGCAATAACTGGGAGTTGAATCACATTGGTTACCTTTTGTGTTTGGCTATCCATGCACTCGGAATAACGTGAATCTTTCTCGTTTTCATTATTCATCCAGCTAGGGTCATCTGTTTCATCTGCTTTGAAGATAATCTGCATCAATTTATCTTGTTGCACATTTGTACCTGGACTATCCGGATGCTCTTCTTCATTTTGGCCACTTTTAATGTGGCCAATATTATCTTCTGGCAACATGCTTACATTCATCTGCTTCGCCAGTTGGTATTTAAGTGGCTCTATAGGGAGAGCTTTCTTTTCAGAATCATTCACATCATTATTACTTAATACACATAGAGAAAAAGAAACTTGCTTTTGTGATATTTCTTCTTTGTAGCTGCTTGCTTGTGAATTTCCTTCAATTCCTGCTTCTTGCTGAGAATCCGATAATCCTATTGCAACATCATTATTGTTTATTTTTCTAATCCCATATTTATCTTGTATTTTTACATCTAGTCTTTCATTTATTCCGTCACAATGAAGGATTATTTGATCTCTAGCATTCTCCATTTTTGTCACTGATGATTCTGCAGATGTAACTGGGTTATGGACAGTATTTGCTGTTTTAGATACATTTTTATCCACATGTTGACCCTTTCAAAAGGCAAAAAAAGATAAGTAGATAAAAAATCAGTGCAAATATTTAGCATTTTCTGAATATTTTTTCTCTCACCTCGTAAAAATAAATCTGTTTAATTATCCAGTATTTATATTTTGATCCTTGTTACCACTTTCAAGTTCCCTTCTATTATCAATTAATATAAGTTCACCATATAGCTGTAAAAGCCCTGTAGCTAAATCTTTAAAATGTTTTTGGATTAATTTTTCTTGTATTCCTATTCATTTGTTGTATGCATGTAGCTCTTTATTTTGTGACCTGTCCAGAGTCGGGAATCATCAAAATTAAAGGCCTTTGAATAAAAATATTTCAATGCCATACTCAACATGAACAAGAAAATGCTTAGCTTCAGAAACGCATCTACAAAGCTTCACTACTACACAAATAAATAATTGTAAATAGCAGCAAAAATATAATAGTTGTATTTCATTACTTTGAAATATTTCTTTTTCATGTAACCACAACCACTTTTTATGGTGGCAAATATCATATTATATTGTAAATAATCAGAAAGTTTGTTGTGAATACCAGCTCATACCTCTTTGGTACAAATTGCTGTAGTCTCCTCAAAACACTTTTCTTGTCTTTTAATCAATGTTTTTTTTGACTTAGTAAATGTTGGTATGAGCTTCCTATTCTATAATAAAAAAATGAGACAGTCATATTCACTTCCTCAAACAACTTTTAAAATTAAAGTACTCAATTGGAATATACTTACTTGTGAAGAAGGTATTGCAACCTTCGTGTAATCTAACTCTTTCCTTTCTGAATAATCCTTAAGTAATTTGGCAGAGCTGGAAGGAAAAAAAAGAATTCAGATTTAGAAACAACAAATTACTAATTTAAAACTACCTGAAAGAAGAATCCTGCAATAGGGAAAAGATGGCTTTCACCTTCCTATAAATGAACTTTGTTCTCTGCAATTGAAGTGAATCAAGAAGCACACATCTCTTCCTTCTATATTCACATTCTGTTTTATTATATGTGTATATTACAGTCACACAGGTTCATTTTCCCCTTGATTGAAGAGCATTTGCATTGTATATTTGTTCAATGAGAAAGAAATTTGAATTATCATTAATAGAAAGTGCCATGCCCATTTGCACGTTTTTAATTGCCAATTGTCCCAAGCTGCATGCATCAATTAATGCCCAGTCTCCCACAGTCTGCAGCTTCCCTCATTTCCTTGGTTAAATCCCAAGAAAGAAAATTGTGACAGATTTCTTTCCATTGGACTTTTTCACCAAAAGACAGTGTCTCATTTTAAGGAATTATTGTAGAGTACCTCCTCCTTTCACTACAGAAAATTATCTATTCAGTTTCGTTCTCCATAAAATTGTTAAGGAATAAGCCATTTGTGTCAGGTTCAATTTAAAACCTAGTATACCACTTTGTGATATTTTAATGGTTTCTCCCAAATTTTCTCTACTGAGAAAAAAAATCTAGTTGAAAACTTCATTGTGCTGCTGCAATATAACAAACTTAAAGAGTTATGAGTTTATTATCTCCATTATTTGTTTGCATTTCTGGTATGTGTGTGCAATAAATTATTTTGTCTTTCATATACTCAGAGAACCAATTGTTTATAAAGAATTACAAGCATTTATATGAGAGTATCAATTAACTCTACGTACTTTATGAAAGCAGTTGTTCTACCATTTTATCAAGCTACAGTGATATTTAAATAAAAATGAGATTCTGATCAACTGGATATTCAAATTAATGGCATCTGGTGAGCACATTTAAAGTGGCTTGCATTAAAAACAAAACAAAAAAGAGCTATGAGGAAATAATGCATACAGTACATTGAAGAGGGAAATGGAAAATATCAGATAAATTGTGCACAGGATATGGTGTATTAACAGTTATGTGGGATTAAAAAGGGATATGAGGCATACCAGTATTAGATTAAACAATTAGGATACAAATAGGAAGGAAGCCAATCATATATATTGTTCTGGCTAGCAAAGAAATGTGTATTACAATTATTTTATTTCCTGAGGACAGACATTTAGATAGTCATGGCTTTGGACATCTCTACTATTTGAAGGCTGAGAATTAGGAGGATTTTACCAGCACTTGGAATACCGCTTCAAGTCTTCAACCGGGCCCAATATTGTTGGGACATCTAGCATGACAGTTTATATAATTTTCTCAACAGCTAATGCTACTATTCAGTACTAATACTGGGTGAAAACTTATTAAAGTATGTTTTACCATCAAGACAAGATTGCAGCATGTGAAAGAGGAAAACATGACAAGAATGAATTCTGGCATGTAGACATCGCTTAAACCAACCAAGCAACAAAAACTAGATGATCTCATGGAATTAAAAAAGGTGGCTGAAGAAGATAACTTTAAGTAATGACAACCATCAGCATTAGTGTTATTAGTAAGCCAGGTGACTCCGGACCAAAATGGTGTGTTGAATTGGGACTCGCAAGGTAAAAGTGTACTGGACCATCTCACCAATAACACGAGAAACCAAATTCCCTGCGTCTCTAACAGTTTCCTCTTCTTGAAGCAACTACAGCAAGTTTAGTTGCAGCATGTATTCCAAAAAGTTGTCAGGAAGAGGTTTATAAAAATAAAATTATGGATGTCATGTCTAGGCAAGGGCTTACTGATAGTGCAGACTGCTTTGTAAATTGTTGATTATTTAACAGAAATAAAAGTGAAAATGATTCACTGAAAGACCCCCTTGATGTATTTACTCAGTCCTATCATAATAAATTAACTCTATAATTTTACTGGGGAGGAAAAAAATCTAGTTTAAAACCTCACTGTGCTGTTCCAATATAATGAATGTAAGAGTTATGAGATTATCATCTCCATTATTGATTTGTATTTTTGTTATGTATGTGTATGTAATAAATTACTTCTGCTTCTGTTTACTGGAGCAGAAACCTCTGAATCTAAAAATGATCAAGCTGCTGTAACTCAGAGTAAAGACTCAGTAAGTTGAATGTATTGTGAAAAGGGAACAACGTCCCCCGCCACCCCGCAATCCTGTTCTTTTTCTTTTGAGACACAGAAGGGTTGAAAATCAAACTCAAAACAGCTATATATTGCAAGCTAACCAGATTTACCTACAAATCACTCTTAATAGACTCAATAGCAGACAGTGAGGTTCAAAGAAAGCAATGCTCATTCCCTAAGTTACTTCAATGTCATTACTGTGCAACTGACATATATTTGGTGGAGTGCAGTGATGGTATTCAGCAAGTTCTGACCAGTTCTGGAGAACCGGTGGCGGACATTTTGAGTAATTCAGAGAACCGGCATTTACCACCTCTGACTAGCTCTGCCCCCATCTATTCTCTGCCTCCTGAGTCTCAGTTGATCGGCTAGGTCTTCTTTTGTTGCCCTGTATAGGAGAACGGAGCTGGAAAGCAGGTTAGTGGGTTGGGGAGAGAATGGGGATTTTGCAGTAACCTTCCCCCAGGAGCGGGGAGGGAATGGAGATTTTACAGTATCCTTCCCCTGCCACGCTCACCACGCCATGCCACGCCATGCCCACAGAACGGGTAGTAAAATTTTTTGAATCCCAACATTGGTGGAGTGGCTTCCTAATAAGATGGGCTATAAGTGAAATGAGAACTAAAGAGTGGTTCTCTTTGCAAAGATAACAAACCAGCTCTGTCTTCTGGAGATGCTTATTCAGGTAAGCAAGTTCAGGCAGAAAGAGGAGGATAGATTGCAGTTTAATTTATAGACGCATAATTACTTGACACCTTTGCAGCCTTGTCAAGCAGCAAAGAGGAAGGCTTACTAAAGTCAGAGAAGTGGTTCTCAATCTTTTATTTACCATGGACTCCCTATTAAATATCTTTTAATGGCTTTCAGAAGTTTTGCTCTGCAGTTTATCCAGATGTGAGACACTGTGGCTTAAGATGGGCCCCAGGTGATAGTTTGATTTGTGCTGCTCTACCAGCTTCCCTGGCTGAGCTGTTGCTGAATTTGCTGACGGTGGAGTACCCAAAGCCAGCAATTTTTAAACTTTTCTTCATCACAGACCCCCTTTAAATACCATTTGTTATCACAGACCATGGCCATGGATCCTCCAAACTTAACTCAAGATTTAAATCATAACATTTCTTCAAGCCTTAACAGACCCTCTGTGATGACATTGCACGCCCCCTCAAGGATCTGCAGACCATAGGCTGAGAACTAGTGAGTCAGAGGTTCTTATGCAAATTTTAAGCACAGTGTATAAAATGGCTGCCCCGCTAAATGACTTGGTCTTTGTGCCCTATATAGAAGGCTGGGAAAGCAGTACTAATTAGTTCTTCTCTAACAATCCTCAAAGATAGGGAATCTGACACACAACCAGTTTCTGTCACTGAAGATTCAAATACACCACCAGGAGATGCAAATTCAATCCTATATATTACAGAGATTGCAGAACAGCATTTACTGGACTCTTAGTTTTGTTAAAGGACACTTGGATATCTGGTGTTGGTTGTTCCAGTGCCACAGCTGACAGTAGAGGAACTGCCCTGAGTCCCTCGGGAGAAGGGCGGTATATAAATCTGATAAAATAAATAAATAAATAAATAAAATAAACTACTGGATATAACCTGCCCACCAGTATTTCCCAGGCAATGTCTACAGCAATAGGTTTGCCTGCCCAAACTGAATGAAGGATATTTAATTAATATTCCCTATCCTTCATTTTCTAGAACATTGCAAGGTGGAAATCCAGAAGCAGAGTTCCATAATTTCTGGTCCATATATCTCCAGCTATATCTCCCCCCCCCCACAACCCCCGCCCCCATATTTTTTACCCTCTTGCCATACTAAAACAGTGACTGGTGACTGTGATAAGTTTTTGTGATAAATGGACATTTCAACAACCAGGAACAATCGTTACCTTTGTTAGAGTGGAATATATTATTATAGGGGAATATTATTATTCAGTAATAATGGATAAAAAGGGGGTGAACCACAAGGCTGGGAGCAGTGTTATCTGAGAGTTCAAACTAGAAGTAACAGAACAGAATAACAGAGTTGGAAGGGACCTTGGAGGTCTTCTAGTCTAACCCCCTGCTCAAGAGGAGACCATCTCAGACAAATTGTTATCCAGTCTCTTCTTAAAAACCTCCAGTGACTGAAGCACCCACAGCTTCTGAAGGCAAGCCATTACACTGGTTGACAGTTCTCACTGTCAGGAAATTTCTCCTTAGTTCTAGATTGCTTCTCTTCTTGGTTAGTTTCCATCCATTGTTTCTTGTCTTGCCTTTTGGTACTTTGGAAAATAAATTGACTCCCTCTTCTTTGGGCCTGACCTTCAAATATTGGAACACTGCTATCATGTCACTAGACTAAACAAACCCAATTTCTGCAATTGTTCTTCATATGTTTCAGCCTCCAGCCTCTAATAACCTTTGCTGCTTTTCTCTGCAGGCTTCCCAGAGTCTCAACATCTTTTTTATATTGTGGAGACCAAAACTGGATGCAGTATTCCAAGTGTGGTTTGCTAAGGACATTGTAAAGCGGTACTAATTCTTTACGTGATCTTGATTCTATCCCTCTATTAATGCAGCCTAGGACTGCATTAGTTTTTTTGGTGGCTGCAGCATACTGCTGCCTCATATTTAACTGATCATCCACTAGGACTCAAAGATCCTCCTTGCAGTTATTGCTTTGTTATTGCTTTGTGTCTTGTATTTGTACACTGAGATTAGCTTGGTAACTTCATTCAAGCTTTAAATTAATTAATTCTTCTTTTAAATATCGATATATAGTTTGTTTTGAGTTCTATGATTGCTTTCAAACATGGGCATCAATTGTCTCTTTTTAAGTTTGCAGATCTAAGTTCATTTTTTATTATTAATTAAGAATCAACCTTTCTAGATCACTTTCTCTTGTCAAATGCATTTTCTCTCTAGTTGATGTAGTCCTAGCTGCATCAACAGAGAGACAGCATCAAGATCACAGGAAGTTACCGTATATACCGGTAGTACCATTAAATACTGCCCTAGTGAAGCCATGCTGAAATACTGTGTCCGACTCCATGATACAAAAAGTGGTGCTGACCCTAGAAAGAGTGCAGAGCAGAATAAGAGATGATATGGGGTCTGGAGGTCAGATTGTATGATAAAGGGCTAAGCCTAACGAAGAGAAGGATTAGGGGGTAACCTGATAACTTGAAGGGCTGTCCCAAGGAAGAGGGGATTGATTTATTCTGCATAGTACCTGAGGGCAGGACAAGAAGTAGTGGGTGGAAGCTCATTAGAGGGAGATCCAACCTGGAACTAAAGAGGAATTTTCTGACAGTGAGAACAATTAATCAATGGAACAGCTTGCCTCCCCAAGTTGTGGGTGCTCCATTGCTTGAAGTATTCAAGAAAAGATTGGACAACCCTTTGTCCAGGATGGTATAAAGTCCTGCCTTGGGCAGGCATTGGATTAGAAGGTATTCAAGGTCTCTTCCAGCCCTATGATGCTATAAATTAAAAATAACATTTTATCAGAAAGAATATAAAATAGGATATTCCCAACTTGTTCTTCAATAGTAAAGTTGATTGGTAGTGCAAAATTTTATTGATTTGATTTCTTAAATGGATAATTCAGCAGACATTGTCCAAGTACATTTTACTAAGGCATGAACTGACCAGGAGTGTGAATTTTGTAAAAACTAATGCGTAAACATGAATTAATCTGGTGTTTATTTCTTTAATGTAGTAATTGCCAGGTGGTTTGCAATTAGAGTACTTGTTTTGAGGAATTGCTGAGCATTGCTGAATCCTTGTCAAACATTTTAAAGCCACTCTGGAGTGAAGTAAATTAATCTTGTGGGCCATAAAATATGCTGATTTTTTAAAAAGAAATTCTCAGATTATTTTCCTGGTATTCCCTAATTCAGTCTTGATTTTACTGGATTTAACTATTCTTTATTATTTAAATACATTCATTGAAAGAAGAAAGATCGATTTTGAGATAAATCATTATAGTTTTATCGACGGGTTACAAATCAATTTACTGGGAGTTGTCAGGCACCAACCTCTCCAGTAAACAGATAACACTAAAACAGAAAAGGAAAAAAATGTACCAACCACATCAGTGAATTAGCTATATTCACTGTTCTGAATGGTGCTACCTCTCATCCTGCTAGAATCCAGTATGTATCTGATAGAAATATGACCGCCATCATAACTAGCCACTGGGGGAAAAAAAACTGTCCACTTTGGGAAAAAAAGTCCATGGGACAGTCCATCTAGGCCAATCTTTCCACTTAGTGCCTTACTTTTCATATGTATTTTGAATAAGCTGGCTGAAAATTCAGTAATTATTGTCCTAAACCATTTCCAGAATATCTGGTTGGGACACTGTTTTGGAGGTGGTGGCGGTGAGAAGATGCATGTATGTTAAAACAATGATTTATGTGTGTATATATATATATGTACACACACACACACAAATATATTTAAAAACATACAATTGTTACCTTAGCTCCTGATCTTCTTCCAAATTTTCTTTACATTCTTCATATTCTTTTGGTATAGAGAGAGAATGACTAGTCTGAGAAGCTTGGGTTAACCTTTCTAGATCACTTTCTCTTGTCAAATGCATTTTCTCTCTAGTATTCTTCTTTGGCTTAGAAATGCCTTCCTCCTTATTTTCTTCTTTTGAGAGAAAATAACATTAATAAACAGTAATACATAAGAAACACAGCAAACTGTTTAGTACTTACCAATTGAAAATGAATATCCTATTGATTTAATTACAAATATTGTATAGCAATAACATGTAGTCATATACTGTTTCACAGTGCTTTATAGCCCTCTCTAAGCAATTACAAAGTCAACATATTCTCCCAACAATCTGGTCCTTATTTTACCAACCTCAGAAGGATGGAAGGCTGAGTCAACCTTGAGCCACCTGAGAATTGAATTGCTGAACTGCAGGTAATCAGCAGTCAGCAGAATTAGCTTGCAAAGTTGCATTCCTAACCACTGCGCCACAATGGTTTTATACAATATGATGCATAATGTATACAATTCCTATTCATATAATACTTAAATTAAATTCTCCCCATGGAACATCATTCCCACTGGAAATGATGAGATTAGTCCCCATTTTGAAACTCTGACACAAACCCCCAAAGACCTGGTTTTGCCAATAAGCCTGGGGACCCCCGACAGGGATGAGCCCATCAAACTATGGTGGTGTTCTACCGGTTTGGCCCGGTTCTGCCGAGCTGGTAGTGGCGATGAGCAGCGGAGACCGAATCGGTTATCTCTGCCACTCTGCTGTTGGGCTCACCCGCCTGCCCAAGCTCTCATACTCACCTTTATCCTGTTTTTAAAGCATAGCTGCTTTGCGCGGCACAGTAGAGTGCTGCACAGCAGCTGCTGAAGCGACCGGGAGAATGCAGGTTTGCAGGTGAGTTGGAACACCTCTGTGCCTGCACAAATGCCTCTGTGCTTGCGCAAAGTGTGCGTTTGGCACGCATGCACACAAGTGTGTGCACACGCGCAAAGCATGCCCACCAAGCCACGCCCACCAAACCAGTGGTAAAACTTTCTGAATCCCACCACTTGCCATCAAATGTTTAATTTGATTGTTGCCACTAAGGGGATAAGGATTATTGCTTTTTTATTGCTTTTATGTTTATTATTATTTTGTTGCTTTGTATGTATACTGGGAGGTTCTGTACCAGAGACAAATTCCTTGTGTATGTAATCACATTTGGCCAAAGTATTCAGTATTCAGTTCAATATATTGTGTTTTTATTCTTGTAAGTCATGTGAGTTGGAGGCCATGGTTTTCTTAAGTTAAATTTTAATTTTTTCTTAAGTAAATAAATAACCTATACTAAGTTTTTTCAAGCATAGGCTATCAACATTATTTCTAAAAATGGCAGGCATTGCATAGTATTCTCATTGCATCTTTGGACAGATCCTTCAATTCTTCCCATTAGGGAAAAAATTGAAAATAAAAATATGTACCTAGTAAATACCCTTTTAGTAATTTATAATATATTTGTATTTGGACTATTCTATTTGGTCTTAGTTGCCATATTTGAGAAAGAATATAAAGCTGAAAAACAGTACAGAAGAGGGCAAACCAAATGACTGTGGAGGGGGACATGAGATTTTATATAAAGAAAATAATCTTTATATAAAATCATGCTGGCATGGAGAAAGTGGGTCAATAGGATTATGGTTTATCCAATGAAACTGATTAGAAAGAGATTTTAAAAAGACTAAAGAAAGCTTATTTTAACATAATGCATCTTGCCAACATTCTGCTCGGATTGATGTAACAGATAAATTGTACAAAGAAAAATTATCTTTCTGGAATTCATTATACCAACACTGTATGCATGATGATCTTTTCAAACAGGATTGGGTAACTTCATGGAAAGCAGATATTACCAGTACTGCAGACTTATTGATTTTGGAGACTCGGTGTATCTCTGGATTGGGGTAGCATGTTTGCAAACAGCAATAGCACTTAGACTTACTGTATATACCATTTCAAATGCTTTACAGTCGTATCCAAGCAGTTTATAGAGTCAACCTACTGCCCCCAACGATCTGGGTCCTCATTTTACTGACCTTGGAAGGACGGAAGGCTGAGTCAACCTTAAGTTGAACAGAATCGAACTGCTGGCAGTTTGCAGAATTAGGCTGCAATATTGCATTCTAACCATTGCACCACCATAGCTCCCATTATACATGCAATACCAGTTATAGGAGAGCAGGTCTGAGTTTCCTACAGACCTCTAATTACCATTGTGAGAACAAAATACTGGACTAATAAGGACCTTAGCTTAATCCAGTATAATTATTCTTCAATTATTATGTACATATATGAGAGTGGGAAGGAAGTACTGTATGTGTCTGAGTGAATACTTTATTATGTATGGACTGGTCAACAATATCCTTTTTTTCCTATGGAAGTTAAATTTAAAAGGACTTTGACATGCTATGTCATCTGAACTGCAAGATGGATGGCTAAATAATTAAATAAATAAATAATTTGGCCATCTGTATTGCCTTGTATTTCAAAGTGGGTTGACTTCCAAGCAATGGTGCATCAGATTGCAGAGTAACTAACTCATTGTAGAACAAAAGTGTCTACAGAAAATAATATGTTTCAAGAGTATTCAAGAAATGGAAAAACCAGCTATAGGTTAGGATACATTGCAAATTAACACTTTTTAGTTGTGATATAGAAGAGTGAATGACCCAATAAGATTAGATTAGGCAATACAATACCCACTGTTTAACATTGCGAGTGCATTTTTAAAATCAGTGCTACCCTTCAACAACTACAATAACTATCACTTGAAATCTTTTGAAAAGGATTGAACTGGATTTCATCACTGGATTTATTCACCGTATGCTTATGAATTCAGCTGTCCATTGCTGGACATAGATAAAATTGTAAAAATTTTATATTACAACTATTAGTTTTAAACATTTTAAAAATGCATATGGCTGTAGAACTGAACACATACAAAAATGGGAAAGTGAACAAATATGAAATTAAAATGCAATAAAATGTTTGGTTTGAACACATTCACAGTTCACAAATGTGACAGATTTTTCTACTCTATGTAAAATGTTAAACCCACATATACACATATACAAACACACACTATTGGAATATAGAAGCATAAAGAAAAAACAATTATATCTTTAAGCAAAGCAGACTTGTAGTGAAAAAGTATCTATACTTAGCAGAGAGATACTTGACTGCCTAATTATAGATTCAAACTCATTTTCTGGATTTCCATATATTTAGCTTAGCATGTTGGATGAACTCAACCATTGTGATTTATCAAATCATAAATTATGACTTGTAGAAGTGGACAAACTCTATCCTATATGTGCATTATTCCTATTGCAACTCAGAATGCTTTAATGTTAAAGATTTTTTCCTCGATACTCAATACCTTAATATTTAATCTGAACTGTTTTTCCTAGTGCTTAAACTGAAGGATATAGGAAGCTACGGTATATTGTAGCATTTAATCATATATTAAATATTTTAAGAATATATAAATAAAATAATATTATATATATAATATTATATAAATAATATGTTTCTATTACCTGAAATTTGAGTCTTTCTTCTTTTACTCATTTTGGGGAGGCTTGGTAAATTGAAAAGGAAGTCTGAGCAGAGGTGACAGATTTCTGTTTAAAAAAAAACCTGCATTATATCACATTTCATATTTTGAAAGCTGAAGCTGAAACATCTTGTTTTAAGATATAACATTTTTTTATGCTTCAGTGTTAATGTTTGAGCAAAACAATTCGGATATGACACTTTTCTATTTAAAACTGAAATTAATCCTCTTCGCTTACTTTTTTTTCCTGAGAGAGTATAGAAGCTAAATAGGAATAGCCACCACCGCCACCCCCACCCTGATAAATGAAAATAAGACATTTTTGCTGGTCCAAACTGTTTACCAGCTCAATGGGACCTGCTATATTTTCTGTAAAAAATGTGAATCATCTAAAACATATGCATGTTTCCTTCAAATGCTCGGTTCATTCTTTAAAATGTCCATTGTTTGTAGAGTAGTTGGCTTATCAGAGACATTATGTAAATAGCAGTAGCACTTATATACCGCTTCACAGTGCTTTTAACAGCCCTCTCTGTTTAGAGTCAGCATATTGCCCCCAACAATCAGGATTTTGACTCCTAATACAATAAAACTGATGATACAGTGAAAAATATGTGGCTAGAAGCCTACTGATGTAGATGAGGTAATTGGACTGAAATGTTGAAGAATTATTTTCTTATTGTATTTTTTCTCCACATAAAACCACCCGTAGTAGAAAAAGACATCTTATCCTATTAGAGAACACTTGTTCTCATTCTTTGCTTTTATTCACATAAATGTATTCCCAGCTATGTAATTTTTTAAAAAGGTCTCTATTCAAGAATAACATTTATGTTCGCTTAAGAAAGCATCTCTTTAAAGTTCGTTAACATTCATCTCATCAATTATTAAAGTAGGATTGGTCTTTAGAACTAGTATATTTGAAAATGAATATATTGGACTGTTGTTACGTGCTTGGGATGTTACGGGGAGACAGAGTTTGTTTCTTGAAAGACAAGGAATCCAAAAATTACACTCCCTTTCCATGCAAGGAAATTTGCCAAGGAGGGTTTATAAATTATTATTATGCGCGTAACTGATCCCACAGCTGCTTAAACCGACAAAGACTTTTCCCGCCAAATCAAAGCATGCCCTTTTTTTCCAACAGCGCTCCTCGTTTAGCCGTGGCTCCTCCTACTCTATTCTATAAAGCAGGGATTCTCCAGCCTTGGCAACTAAGACTTGTGGACTTCAACTCCCAGAATTCCTCAAAAGCTGGCTGAGGAATTCTGGGAGTTGAAGTCCACAAGTCTTAAAGTTGCCAAGGTTGAAGACCCCTGCTATAAACCGCTTGATAGAAATCCTGCCCATTCCATTTAGATCAGCAGGAAGATAAACGTAGAAAACTCAAGAGTTGTGCACCGTCTCATTTGCTGTGCTACTTCAGGGACCTGAGTAACAACACTTCTTATATGCCTGCGGACGCTCAGACCTAATTATTACGAATTGTCCTGCTTTCTTCAGCGGAACAAATACATTATTCTTAGAAAGCTTATGGTAAGAATTGCCCCACTCCGTTTCAACCAGTTCATTTGAAAGACGGAAGCATCAAATTGCAAGCTCTTTTCACCGTTGTAATATTTCTCATCGGCTTCCCGGCCTCAGGGTGATGGCGAGACTAAATTAATAATAGGGAGAATGATGCCTCTGTACTCAGACTTCCTAATCGGAATAATATTCAATACCCGACCCTCTTTAATAAGGACATTTAATAATGTGCGATTATTATTTTTCCCAGCTTGCAGCAGAAAACAGTTAAAAGGCAACATCTCAATTTTCAGACATAATCTAGTTCAGAGGTCTCCAACCTTGGCAAGTTTAAGCCTGGAGGACTTCAACTCCCAAGCCCTCCAGGCTTAAACTTGCCAAGGTTGGAAACCCCTGATCTAGTTTGTTCCGCTGCATCAAGCTTAAATTTGGAACTCATGCCGCAGCTGCTTGGTCCTTAATTTACGGTGCCATTTTTAAAGAGTTGAGCAACCTATTGCTGCCAAATAACTGCAGTGACGATACGCCCAGGGCTTTTTTTTTTTGGACGCTCTTAACGCGAAAATCCCGCAGCTGCATTAAATAGAGAAAAAGGGACTACGGTCCCGGACGATTCCCAATTAAGCAAAAGACAGGAGGTACCGTAAAGGAGGAAGGGCATTGCCGTGACGATCAAAGGCAAAGGAGCCGTAAAGCCAAGCGCGGTGTCGCGGGAAGCTTCAGGAGAGAAAGCAGGAAGTGAGTGCCTTTTAATACAAAAAGGGGGGAAAGTGGTGGCATGGCCCCCTGTTGCATTACATGTTGCGGGCGTGGTGGGGGGAGAAATAGCTGCATGAAAGCTTATGGGGATGGGGAAGCAGGGAACCCGCAAATCAAGACAATCCTGTTAAACCTGGATATTCACTTCCGTGTTATTTATGCAAGTGTCCTGTAAGCCAGAACGGTATTATGATTCCTATATTACGGAAAGAGAAAATCGGAGTTTCCATTGAAGAATTAGGGGTACTGTAGTTCTTGTCCCGATAGGCTAAATAGGACGACCTTACTTGGGAATAAGCTGTCAATACAAACGGAATTCGGTGGGCCTTTTTCTGTTTAACATTAATGTGGGCTGAGTTGCAAGGACAAAAATTCAATACATAGGTAGCAAGGCAATTCCTATTAAATGCTAATCTGTTATTTTTAAATTTAGTTGCACAACTTATTCTACTGTTTTTAGCATAGACTGCTTAAGGGGAATAAGAGGTTGGAAAGATGGTTTCATGTATAGTTTCCTGGAAAGTCTTTCTGGAATTGATTTGTAAGGATGGCAGGGACATTGAGTTTGGTGATGTATATCGACAGTGATCCTATTCCAGAGCAAAACCAAGAAAATAAATCTAAAGGAGAGCATTCTGAAATAAAGGACTGCTCTTTATAGTAAAGGACATAATATGATTTATTACACAGCGTTCATAAGTGTTGTTAAAATTGATACTCTATACAAGTCAGATCAGATATTCTTATCAATAAACTTGCATGGATTTCAACAGCATTTAGACAAAAAATGTGGGAGATATTGGGGTGTGGTGGCAAGAAGCAGGTGCTTCTTGATTTAAAACATGTTACAATCATAGATGGCAACACCTAGGCATGCTTGGTTGTTTCTGAAAAAGCTAAGAAAGTTGTAGTTGGTCAGTACTAGGATGGGATAACATCAGGAACTATGATCTCTAAACTGAGATAAGAAAATTGGAAGAGAGGAATGGCAAAACACTTCCGTGCTGTTGCCAAGAAAGCTGCATGGATCTGTCTATTTATGGTACTAATTGGAAGTTAGACTCAGCTCAAAGCAGTCTTGATGCTTCATTTTACAAGGTATTAATTTAACTGTCTCCTGCTGTATGAAGCCTATGTGGAGAAGAAAGTGAGGGCTGACAAGAGAAAAGGAGATGAGATGGATGATGGGAACATGAGAAATTGAGATGAGCTTACAGAAGGCTTTCTAATATCCTTAGATCCATCTGTCCAATGATATCTTGCACTTACTGAGGGCATAGTAAAGGAAAATGAAGAAGAACAGGAAGCCACCGCTTCCACCACCTTCACAAGGAGGCAAGGGGACTGCTGCAGCCAGACAGGTGAGTCATTATACTTTTCTTCTAACCCTTTGACATGAGGAATCTTTAGGAAGGCCCTGACACTTGGTTCTGTCACCATCTCTGGGACTCTGGTGATGGTGGGGAGCTTTTACAATGGCTGTATTGAGCTGATGTAAGGATGGATTCTGCCTATGATCATGGTTTTTTTGTTTTACTTTGATTGTGGATGGTTGTTATACATTTGTATATTAGTTTTTATTGGATTGAGTTTTTTTACCTGTTGTAAGTTGCCTAGAGTCGCTTAGATGAGATGGGCAGACATACAAATTGAATAAATAATATTTCCAAAACATCTGGAGCAGCATTTGAACACCATTGGCACTGACAAAATCACCTCCAGTCAATTGCAGAAGGCTGCTTTATATCCTGTAACAATACATTTAATATTATTGAAAAACAATATGTGCTTATCCCTGGTCCTTAGGAAGGACTCAATTGATGAACAAAAATGCCAAATGCAACTTAAACATCTGGCTGACTGTGCAGTCTGCCTTAATATCTGTTCCAAATCCTTGCTGCCCTATTTTTGTTGTCTATAGGTCAAACCTTCTCTCTCAGGAAACTGTATAGCAATAAGACAGGAAATACTGAAGTGCTCATCATTGTATCATGACTCTTGAAAATGTGATCTAGTATTGCCTTTAATTGTCCATCAGAAATCCAAGCATTGGATCCTGTTGTTCCTTGTACAGGAAGAGATGGCATATTTTATAAAATCTCATACATATCAAACAAGATTCCTAAATTCCTATTCTTAACACAGTGTGACTCTATTGATTCTTTAATGACAGCTTTAAGACATTATGATTAGGCTGCAACTGAGGGGTCAATGATTTTGACAAGAGCACAAAAAATAAAGCTTAAATCCCAACACGGCTATGCTTGAGGTTAGTTAAAAGCAGGGGTGGGATGCTACCGGTTGTGCCTGGCTCTATAGAGCCGGTAGCTCTGAAGAGCAGCAGAACCGGTTCTGTGTTTGCTGCTGTTTGGCCCTCCCGCTTGCCCAGGCTCTTACCTGTCCTTTATTTCCTGTTTTTTCAACCTCAGCTGCTTTGCGCAGCACAGCTGAGGTTGAAAAAGCAGTAAAAGTGGCTTTTCAAATGCGCACCTGCGTGCAGCGCTTTTCAGCTGTTCGGGTGGCACAGCTTAAAGGTTTTTTCCATGCACGTGCAGCAAAACGTAATCACCAAACCGGTAGTAACACTGGTTGAATCCCACCCCTGGTTAAAAGGGCACCACAATACAGTACTTCTTTTTCTTAGGTCCTGAAAAGTTCTTGAAAAAAATCTTATCCAATGACATAAATATATTGATGCTGGTATTAAATGCCTTGGGCATTTTAATTTAGAGCAGACTGCATAAGTTGTAAATGGAAAGGGCTGTATTGATAAATTAAAAACAATCACAGGCCACATAGGAAGAGCTTGTGCTCTGATCATCTGTTCAGCAGCTACCAGGGTGGTGGCAGTGATTGAACTGGTGATGTCAGTAAGGCCTGGAGGCATTGGAGCAAAAGGTATGGAGGGCCACTAATGACTGCCTTTATTATTACAAAAAAAATAAAACTTTTGTTGGGACAGGTTTTCACCCAACTTCCCCACACTGACACCTGCAATGTTGCACGTATAAACAATAACTTCAAAGTTTTCATTAAGCCCATCTTTCTTTTTGTACAGCATCCAGCTTTATTTAACAAAACTTTAGAAATGCTAGCAGAGATGCTAGTTATTTTAGAGATCTTATACCAAATCAAGCCATTTTGTTCCCAAAGAAGCCAACTGAGTACTAGATGGAAGGATTGCATATACTCTTTAGCAATTAGTACTTCCTATAGCAGATATAATAAGCATAATGATTAATAGCCATTGACAATTTTATCCATGAATTGATCTTTTAAAAAATTGGCTACTGATAAGGCTACATTTTAGCATAATGAATTCCACAGTGTAATTGTGTTCTGGATAACAAATTACTTCCTTTTATATGTCCTCAATCTCCTTCCCTTCAAATATGTGTTAATATTACCTTATAATAAAATTAGCACCATAAAAATTTATCTATAATCAAGCTCTAACTTGGTTAAGAAAGAGGCTTCTGTACTTTTCATAGTTGAATCCTATTATACAGATGGGTTTGCTGTTGGATTTCTCTCCTGAAAACATGATGGCTAGCAATAGAGAGGAGGATCAAGAACTGGAAGCTGAATTCCTGGCCATTGTTGGAAACCAACCAGATCCCAACCAGAAGCCAAGTGGAAAAAGTAAGTGGACTCTAGGGTTTTTATAGGGTTGTTGTGACTTAAAAGTAGTGATTTATGAGGTCTACGGTGAATATATGCGGTTGTTATTTTTTAAAATATTGCTGCTTTCTTGCATCTTTCTGGAATTTTATTATTGGTATTTTTGTGCTGGTCTCTTCCAAACCAGCTCTAGGTGGCCTACAACAGAAGTAAAGATCAGAATAGTAATTCATAAAAGAAAAGCTAACATCCATCAAATAGTGTCCTTCAGAGACATGTTTTCACTTCTTTTCAGAAACTCAGTTGGAAGAAGGGGGTTTTATGTGCATGGATAATCTATTACTTGGGAAAGACACCACCGCTGAGAAAGATGGAATGGACCTTGTTCATATTTTTTGTGGTCTCAGTATTTCTATTCTGATACAGTTTTCAGGAATAGAAAGAATACTCCAATCACCAGTGCTCAGATGAGGTCAGAACTACCTGAGTGCTACAGATGCAGCATAAGAATTGCTGAGAGAAAATCTTCATCTATGGATTTTATATACATTGGCTTCCAGGACAAAAAGAGAGAGAGAGAGATCCAGCATTGTCATGATCTTTGCTCACATGAAATCCAATATGTATGCAGAAGTTTCTCCCATATATATATACATGTGATATTCTAAGGAAGCTAATGTCATTTGAGCAACATTGGTGGGATTATAGAGTACTCACATGGTGAATTCAGCCTACGTTTGATGTCTGACTAAAGGGAGTACAATAGCAGTACTTACATATAAATTGGAGTAAAGCTATGAATATTTGATACTAAGGCAAATAGACTTGTGGCCTGTCTTGGGTATTTGATGAAAGATCTATCTTTATTTTTGCAACTTTCAGACAAGTACAATCATCTCTTTAGGGCTCTTATCATTTTGTGCATCACAGCTGTGTGATTATGTATTTATTCTCTGCTGTATTTATGCAAGTTGTAAGTAACACAATCTTGAGCTGATTTCATGGCACACGAGAGTGACTGCTGGTTGATGCTTCTACTTTTTCTTTCTTAGCTCCTTTGCCCATGGAAGCTATTGAAAAAATGGCTGCGCTCTGTATGAAGGACCTTGATGAAGAGGATGGGGCAGAAGAGGAAGATTTAGAAGATGATGATGAATTAATGGTAACAATGCCTTGGAATCTAGTAATACCCAGTCACTATGAAACATACTGTACTACGTTAGAGGTGGAAATGAAAGAAATGTAGTTTGGAACAGGATTTCATAACACCTAGGTGCTATGTTATATTGTCAAGAAGCATACTCTGTTAAAACAGAGGTAAAAACAAAAATTCTCTTTTTTAAATTTCATATATAGCTTTAACAATATATTTCCCTGATTTGCAGGCTGAACTAACAGAAGTACTTGAAGAAGATGGTAATGCCCCAGATGCTGTGGTACCCGCTGCTACTAAGGTGCATATTTTCATATCAACTTGGCTTTGTTGTTCTTACTTACTTTTAAGTTGCAACTTCAAAAAAATTGTCCCAAAAGGTACTTTTTCTAAAAGGCAACTAGACTTTCTTGTTGTTTTTTCTCCTTTGAAAATGTTTCACTTCTCATCCAAATAGCTTCTTTAGTTCTAGTTAATGAAGCTTCTTGGATGAGAAGTGAAATATTTTCAAAGGGAAACCCCCCCCCCCCCCCCCCCCAAAAAAAAAAAAAAAAAAAATCCAGTTGCCTTTTGGAAAAATTACCTTTGGGACAATTGTCTCAATCATCCCATGATTGAGAATCTTCATAGAAAATGAGGAAAAATTATGTTTTATTTTGTTCACGCATCACAAGTGCATGTGTTGATCATGAATGGAGACTTCTATAAGATCTTCAGTATAAGTTTTTAACAGCTCCCATCTTTCAGAGATCTTATTAAATAAATAATATCACTGAGACTATTCTTCTCCATCCAGATTTCCTATAGGCCTTATTACCAAACCTTAATAGCATTGCTTGTTGCCAAGGTCATTGCCAAGGTTGACTGGTACAACTGAGTATCATCAGCATATCGATCCCTGACCCCAAACTGAGGAGCAACTTCTGCCTCATATAGATATTACACAAGAGGAGCGAGGGCATTGAGTCCTGCAATACACCAGAAATCAGGGGTTTGATATTCAAACTCTTTCCAACCCCCTCCCCAGAACTGACCAAAACTCAAGAGAAAGGAGAACTATCATAACGCTTTGCTTCCCATCCCTATCCTCTGTAGATAGTCAAAAACGATATTATGCCTGATAATACTGAAAGCTGCTGAGCGAACAAGGAGTGTCAGGATTGGTGCACCACTCCCATCCTGGCTCCACTCTGAGTCATTATGCCATATCGATACTAGGCCCTGACCTGAATCCTGACTGAAAAAAGTTCCAATAGTTGCTTCTCCCAGGCCCTATGTAACAGCAACCGGACCATCTTCTCAACAATTTTACCTCAAAAGGAGAGATTGGGAATTGGATAAAAAAATGTGTCGCATAATTAGATCTAGTGACGCACTCCTGAGGAAGGGGGGATACAATACAGGTAGTCCTCGACTTACAACCATTCATTCAATGACCATTCAGAATTATGATGGCACTGAAGAAATGGTGGAGTTCCAGCTATTCCAACACTTCTCTGGTCATATGATTGCAACCTGGGCACTTGTCAAGTAGTTCACACTCACATATCTTTGCAATGCTTGCTGTGCCTTCCTTGTACTCTTCTTGCACTCTTCCCATCCCTTGTCACTCTCATGCAGCCTCCCCAACCCTTGCAGCCTCCCTTACCCTCACCACATCTTCCTCGCACCCTTGCACATCCCTGCATACCCTCCCCATGCTATTCATGCACCACATTGTGCCCTCTCCCATCCAGCAGCAGCCACTTGCCTGCCTGCCTGCCTGCCTGCCTGTGAAAGCCACCATGGCTTTGCAATTTCCTGCCAGCACCACCACTGATTTGGTTCTGGAAAGCTGACAGGAAGTTGCCTCACTTAATGACCATGGGATCTGGTTAACAATGATAATGACAGGGACTGTCATCACTAAGTAATGCACTCACATTTACATCTGCATCACTAAGAGATGGAAATTCCAGTGCCAGTTGCTGGCATAAGCCAAGGACTACCTGTATTGCCTCTTTCAAGCCTCATGGAACCATTCTTCCCCCAAGGAAATGGATTCTATTTTATGGATCCAATGCCATGTGACCTCCCTAATCTCACTAGCTAGGAGGGGTGAGAATCTAATAAAAGTGGCTGAATTAGCACCTGAGAGGCCTGTTTACTCAAGAATAACAGGGTCAAATTCTTCCCAACTAATCAGGCTGACACTGCTCTATCTGCCCACAATCACACATCTAACACACACACACACACACCGCAATTCCTAGAATTCACACTGTCAAGCTTCCCAATCCACCCACTACCCCTCCAGATACTGTCTTAAATGCACTTATGCAGCAATCTTAAGAGCAGCCCTATAAATCCATAGTAATAAATTTTGCTGTAGCTTTTTTTCCTCATGTCTACAGAATGTATGTAACAAAACCCAGCAACAATAAATCATATGTCCTAAGGCAAAGAATATAACAATAATTTGAATTAAGGCAATAAGGATCCTGGAAGTAAAAAGCTCATCTAAAAGGCAATCTAAAGGCATGTTTGAGCAGTGGTTTTGCAAATTTCTGGATGGACATAAATAAACTAGAAAGGAAGAATAGCATTTACTTTTGCAAGAGTATATAGTTTTGATTCCAACTTAGTAGCCTGTCCCCTTTTTTGCCAGGAATATGATTTTCCTTCTCTTTTATATTGCTGTTTATGGTTTATTGCTGGAGGGGGAAGAACATGAGCATGTGAACATATCCTGGGACTCCTGGGTTTGGCCTCAGATGTACACTATGCTACAAAGTAAAATGTTGGCTTTCTGTAAGAAGTAAGGATTGGTGTTGTGCTTTGCCAGGAACATGGTGCTCCAGCTGCTTCCAGCACATCTGAATCCATTTTGCTGGAAAGACTGGCTATGTACAAGGTTGCAGTTGCTAATGCAAAACAAGCTGGGGAAAATTCCAAAATGCGTCGCTATGAACGAGGCCTCAAAGTAAGTCACCGAATAGTTGCTGGGATAAATGTATTAGATCTTTAGTGTTTCTTAATAATCTTAATAGAAAGGTTTTCTAGAAAGGTTTTGTGCTGGGAAGGACTTTCATGCCTAATACTTTCCGTTGTGAAAATATTTCCATAGGAAGCCATCACTAACCATAGTAATTTTATGTTTCATTGCCTAGTAGTACGAGTAAGTCTATTTTTTAGTGCTAGCTGTGAGAGTGGCACATTAATGTCAGTTCTATACAGGATACTAGAGTACAGTAATGATACGTTAGCCATTGGGATCTTACCTGATTTAAGAATTAAAACCTTTACAAATCTTGGCAAGATGCAGAAGTTATGGAAAGACTTGGGTAAAGTTTACAATAGTCTTGGAGATTCTAACAAAGCTATAAGTAGATGGGGCCAGAGGGAGGAAACCCAAGATAAAGGTGGAATTTTGACAGATATGGAAAGTGTCATTTGAGCAGCTGATAAATGACATGATATATGCTTTTTTTCTAAATTCAGTGGTAGATAACCATTGTTTCCCATGAGGATTTTATAATGCTCCAGTCTTATCTGTCCTGAAAATCCTTTTGGAATGGATGTGATTTTTACAAACCATGTCCTTTTACTGGTGGCATACTCAATTTATGGATGAACCTGCAAGGTGCTGTTATCATGTGAAGTCTTTTTTCCCCAGACTCTAGAAAACCTATTGACCTCTGTAAGGAAAGGCAAAAAGATAGATGAAGATGAGATTCCTCCCCCAGTAGCTACCGGAAAGAGTAACAGTGGCCCACAGACTACGTCTTTGAAGACCACTCCAACCTCACAAGCCTCCACACCAGAAGAAAGTGAAGTGTTAACCAACCACTTTACTCCAGAGCCACCAGCTGCAGCTCTTGAACAGTCACCATCTAAATCATCCCCTGGGTCACAGCTGCCTCCCAAAGTTCCACCACCAAAACTTCCAAAGCCAAAGATTTCTCCAACAACTAGTCCACCACTTAATTCCTCAGAAACACCACTGGAAACATCTGCCCCAAGAGCATCTTCCCTCTCATCAGGTTAGTACTGAACAATATGACCCAGCTTAAGGTGACCAAGACAGGAAAGGTGTGATTTATATTAAGAAATATGATTTTCTTCAGAGCAAACAGACTCTAAAGCTCAGTTTAGCATTGATTCTGGATCCAGTACTGTTTTTAAGGAGTCGAGTATAAGGTAGTTCAAAGGACTAACTAAAATGCCACGAGAAACTGGCAAGCTTTCTAGCTCTCCAAAATCTCTATCATCTGAATCAGCCCAAAAGTTACGAAATGAGGAAAAGCAGTAGAGAAATCTGTCAATTTTACCAGGTATCATGACTGTGAGGTCTATATGTCAACTCAGCCATGTAGCAAAGAAAGAAATGCAGCTATGACCCTTCAGCAGATTCTCCAGGTTAGAAATTCCAGACTGACACAATGAGTTATAGAGAAGAGCTTTTTAATAGGGCCAGGAGAAGGGAGATTTAGGTACAACCCTGCTGATGCTCATTCAGTCATGAATATAAAATGAAAATAAGTCTGTAAAGGAAAATTAGAATAAAGAATAATTACAGTGAGATACGTTGCAGTACTTAGAGACCTCAGGGGATTAATATCTATATTAGCTAAGTACTTGTGATAGGTATATAGGAGCTCTCTATTTATCTTATGTCTAACTGTATTACTTTACTTTTGGACCATTATTCATATTAGGAACTTTTTTGTTAATGTTCAGCACCTTAATGTCTGAGATTTGGATTTGATTTAATCTTCCTTGCATCAGTTTGAATTGCCCGGAATCTAATTTAGCATAAATTTTGTGTATAGCTAAGATTCTTCAGTTAATTTCATAAGAGTAAGCGTAGCCAAGATACAACATGCTTTTTATTCATTGATTAGGTCTGATAACAGCAGGTGAAAGGATTAAAAAGGATAGAATCAAAGCAAGCTTTATTTCCGTTCTTCTCAGATCCCATGCATTTGATGTCTCATGTTTGATAGAAACCACTTTAAAAAATCTGTTGCCAATCCTAAACCTTTGAAGTTGGGCCATGAATAAATCACAGTAAAACCTTGTGCTAATATTTTCTTTTGGGAGTGCATAGCCTTAGCAGAACCACCAAGGTCTAAAGAATAGCTTACGTACTCATGGTGTTTTCTTAAGCCACTATTCCTCATGGTAAGTTGCTTTTGAAACAGAGATTATTTTTAAAAAGCATTTGACATATTTCATGATGGCCTGCCAATCAAATCGGGTGGGAGTAGAGCATACAATTCTTGGAACCAATCAGTGAGGGTCTCTTATTCCCAGTTCATCAGATCACTTTGATAGAGAAAGTAGCATTGTGATCAGCCACTAGTTTCTGATACGTTAGAACTGTATTTTATGCAGCTTTTCCTACACCAAGTATAAATTTGTGTGCCGCAATATAAAGAGAATTTAATTTTAATCTTCCCTGCATGCTTTATTAATTTAAAGATGGAAAATTCTATGAAGGTTTTTATAGTTTATTAAACATTATAGCTAAACGGGTACAAACTAATGCAGACTACAAAAAATAAAAGAATAAAGAGAAACTATAGAAAAAGAATACAGAAAAGAAAAAATAAGAAAATAGGAATAGGAAAGAGAAGAAATATCTAAAGAAGTGACTTCCTCTATACAATCAGGATAAACCATTTTAACAACTTATCACCTTCTGTAAAAATGCAACCAACAATCTCATCTCTTATCTATAAATAAATCCTTAAAACCTTGTCATTCAGTCCTAGATAGCAGAAGCGCATTAAGGAAAATTTTATGAAGTTACCTAGTCATGGACATTGTATAACCTAAAATTCAACAGATGTTAATTCACCCTTTTTTGGCCAGAGGAGTCAGATGCTCCTTCATTTGGAGCAAACTGAGGTCATGTCAGTGTGGCTCTAGTTGGGTCCCATACAATCTGCTCCCTCCTTCCCCATCTTTTAGTCGTAATCTATATTTTTATTGTGATGAGATATAATACTTTTATGATTATTGCTTTTAATATAAGCCACCCAGAGTCACTTTGCAGCAAGATGGGTGGCAAACAGATTTAATAAACAAACAAGCTGCAAGGCTGAGAAAGACCAACTTGCCTGCTGTGCTTTCCCCAGTCTCTGCCGAGTGACTCTCACAGTTGCAGTTCATTCAGAGTGGTGAGCTTGGGTTGGACTCCTACTGAACCATGACTAAGGAGCCTGGAGTTTTGTAGCACCAAAATTAGTAACAGTTTGCCTTCTGTGCAGGTTTGTGGAGTACAGTGCATGCACAAACATGCACCTTAGATGGGTACATTGATTGTGACAGCTTCCCTCTGCCTTTAGATACTCCGAACTCCAGCACTCAAGCTGTCCTGCAAGCCAGAATACGGGAATATAAATTGGCTGCCCTGCATTCTAAGCAAGAAGGTGACATTGAAATGGCCACCAAATATTACCGCCTGGCAAAGGTAGGTGTATTTTCACAGTAAAGTAACTGTGGCTTTTTTTAAAAAAGAAAAAAAAATCCTCATTGGGAAAATTAGCAAGAAAGAAAATGTTTCCATTCTTTTTCCTGCCTGCCCTCAAGACTCTTGCTATACCCAGGGAATGAGACTATAATGTGGCTTGCTTGGCATAACTTGGGAACCCAGCTGCTATATTTTGTAATCCATGCGTGAACTTGATGAATAAAGTATAATTTAGGGAAAGATATAAATCAGACCAATATATGGAGCAGGCACAAAAGCTAGAATCCGTATAGGTTGGGTTTTGCTCTATATTATAGGATGGCTCACATTCAAGTACTGTATATCATTTGATTCTGATGTGAGTTGTTTACGGCTCATACCAGTCAAATTAGGAAAATGCCTTTGCCTGAATTGTCCAGTTTTTATGGCAATCATGCAAAAGCAGCCTTTCAGCTAGAAGCTTATATAGTATTTTCGCTTAGGGAAAATCTTTGTCTCCTGCCACTGTACCTGTATGTTCTGACCAAAGCTTCCTGAGAGAGTAACAATCACATGCTGTTCCCAAAACCCTTTTTTTAAAAAATAATAATAATTTCAACGGCTGTGAATTATATGCATTCACAGCCCATAATGAATCCCAAACAGTTTATGAATAGTCCAACAGAAGTCTGCCACAGTCTTTCAGGATAAGGCTGATAAGCACCCACCTTTATCTCTCTTGAAATGCTGCCAACAACTAAATTGCCAATTAGTTGTATAAGGCCAAACGGAGCACTAAGTCAACACAGAGTTTCAGATTTTAAACTTACCAGAACCAACAAAGTTGCTTCCTGCAAGGACTCATGTCCCTTTGCTCCTCCTTTATGTCTTATGGGAGGAACCAATCATCTCGAAGCCTTACTCCTGAGTTGTCCCTTTTGTCTTAGCTGTTCTTGCCTTCTGGCAGCTCTGCGTAAATGTACACTGGGAAAGGCTCCCCCTGTTCTTCTGCCTCGCTGATGTCACATTCTGGAGGCTCCAGAGTTGGCATATAACTCTCAGATGACCCTGGCCCCATCTCTGTGTCGGATGGAGATCCCTCGTCTGAGCCCTCCCCAGACTCCAGGACTGGCCCATGTTCCTCCTCACTGTCCAACTCTGCTGCCAGCTCCGCAGGCTGCCACCGGACCACAACACTGTAATTCTTCTTTTGTATCCTCCCCTTTGGATAAGAGAGATCTGTCTTGCAGGCTGGTAGTACAGATAAAAGAGATAATAAACGTGGCATATTTCTGCCTCATGCCGCCAGAAAAACCATTTGATGGGGATGTGAAGCAACAGCTGTATTTCGTCTCTTGCTTGGCACCTTCTCTGATTTATCCCTCTTAGGAAGGGTTTTGCAGAATTCAGACTATAGGTTTCATGCTTTTTTCATCTAAAATTCAACCGTGAAGTTTAATTGCTCAGTCACAGTAATTTTTTTATCTGAAAGTATACAGGTAATCCTTGACTTACCAATTGGGACTGGAATTTCCTTCATAAATTTGAGCAATTGTAAAGTGACTTACCATGTGATCAGATGTGATTTTATTTTATTTTTATTTATTTACTTTGCTGGAAACCAGTATAAAAGGATGCGGAGTGTAATTTACCTGACCCAAATTGCAATTATGTGGCCATAGGTGGTGGCTCAGTGGCATACATAGAAGTGCAGGTCAAAAAGCACTTTTTCTAAGGCCATCATAACTTGTAATTGTTGTTAAATGAGGAGCTGTAAGTCGAGGACGATGTATATAGAAGAACAAACACTTGCCTGTATTTATGTTTTTCAGAGTTTTGAGCCTATTTTAGACTCTCTTGGTAAAGGAGAAGCTGTGGATCTCAGCAATCTGCCGCCACCTCCAGGTGAGAATGGAGAATAGGCTATATTTGTCTGAGGCATTATCTTTGTTGAGAATTTAATGATACAGATCATGCATCAGAAAGTCACATCAGATGGCAGTGAAGATAGTAAGTCTTGTTTCTTTTAGAGTTTCACTGTCAAATGCCTGCATTGAAACAAGAAACACCAATCAGATTACTAATGAAAGTAAGTGGAAGCTTATTGATCCAAAGTATGTAATAATGCCCAGACAAGGTATCAGTCATCATAAAAGCTAGGCATTCTAAAGCTGAAACACAGACCTTTACCAAAAATAATCCTTGAGTGACAAATGCTTTTCATCTAGGTATAGGTAAGGAAGTTGATATAGCTCTTAATTTCTCAGCAGTCTTCAGGACATAAAGTATTTTCAGTAGAAATAAATATTAGGGAGTTCAGTAGGCTTGCCTTTCCTTAGGATATGTTCCTGATTTACACAAAGGTATTGCGAAACACTAAGGCATGTAGAATTGCAATAGTCTGCAGGGCTACAAGTTTGGGACTGGTAAAGAAAAGGTGAATGTCTAATAGAATTTGATTCTTCTGTGTGGTCCTAGCCACGGTCAATGAAAGAAGGACAGTTTTAATTTTGCAGTCTGTCTTAGCTTGATACCAACTCTTATGTCATCATTTAAGGTTTTTATAAAAGGGAGTATTTGTAGCTCAGGGTTGACATGAGGGGTTCTTGATGCTCTCTGAGATTGCTTGTTGTCTTGCAGAAGTTTCATTACCTAAACTAGGTAACATCAGACCAACAATCAAGTAAACAATACCCCAATCAAGAAACTGCCAAAGAAACCAACAGCAAACAGCAGAACCAAAGAATCTCTAAAACTACCCCCCACACACGAACACTGACAGGCAAGCCACTAGAGTAGAAACTGACAGCAAACAAGTCTCCTTACTAGCACTGATGATGTTACCTATTTTGCAAGAAAACAAGCTCAGATAACACTAAGGACCCCTCGTTTCAGTTTCTTGCTAAGAATCCAAACTCTGCTTTTGTTTTTAACTTTGGCAGATGTAAATGAAACTGACTCTAATTTTGGACTGCTTGGTCTGCTCCTTCAGTATAATTTTAGGGAGATGTTGTGGTAGAAGGGGATATTAAAGGTATATGGATATCACTTTGTAGTGCTTGCTTAGTGGTGAGAACTGAGAATTCTCTTAATAGCTGGAAAAGATGATGGAATCCTCAAGATTCATGTCCAGCTCAGAACTTTTATTTATCTGCAGGATTTATGTCCTGACTTTTATTTGAATGATCTAAAGTCATTACATGGTTTGTAATAAAGCGAATTCAGAAATTCCATCCAAGGGCAGTGTCAGCCTTCAAGAATCCTTCTTCTGCTTCCAGATACCATAGTATCTTTCCTTACATTCTACCGTGTCAAGCAACTGCATTGGAAGAGAAAGCATTGATAATGTGTATTTGAATTGATCAGTATGCTTTGAGTGCCTGAGTTAGGATGGGCTGGGAGGAAGAGGTAAATTACGGGCTAGGGTGAAATGTAATCAAGAATCACAGGAGGGAGGGGCTGTTTCCCTGTGTACTCTTATATGTATTTTTTATCTTGGCTGTTCACCGCCCCAAGTCCCTCCGGGAGAGGGGGCAGTATACAAATTTAAATAAATAAATAAATAATAAAGGGCAGAGAGTCAGTGGAGCTTTGAATGTCTGGTGGACAGGAAGAGAGCAAGGATGGACCTTACCTAGTAATTCACAGAGTATACCTACAGTTATTGAAGGTAATTGCTTTAGTCCGGCAAGATTCCTATGTGTAGGTGAACAACAGTAAAAAAGCTACTCAGAAGTAACTCCACATGTCATTCTTGGTTTTTTGAGCATGACAGAAGTAGGTGATATAACTGCATCTTTCCTCCTGAGTTGAAATGCAATCTTATTAATTAGCTTTTTAACTTACTTTAGTTGGTTATCTGATTTCCACAGATCAGTTACCCAAGGAGATGTTATCTTCACATCTACAACAGACTCCGGTGGCAACAGCAACACCACTTTCTCAAGCAGTAAATCATCCAGCCCAAGGAGTCTCAAGAACAGCAGGTGGGAATTTCAAAATACTTCAGTTTTTCCCCGTTTCTTGATAATAATGCTTCTTTCTTTATTATTTCAATTTATATGACTGCCCCATTTCAGATTCATTTAGGTGTCTAACAACAATTTAAAATACCATTAAACAATAAATTACAATAGAAATAATATATACATAATCAGCAGCCAAAGTAACAACCAAAACAACCAGCAGCAAATCAACATAACAGTTGCATGGACTCTGCCACACAGCTGAATCCCTCAGCTTAGTGAGACAACCATGTCTTTAAGGCTGCACAGAAAGCCATCAGAGTCAGGACCAACCTAAGCTCAGGGAGGAAGGGGATGTTGACCCAAAGGGTGGCCACCACAAGAAAATGGCACTCTTCCTGGGTCCTACCATATGGCAGTTCCTAACAAATGGGATTGGGACTATGCCTTTTCTGCCATATCTGATAATCAGGGAGGTGGTCCCTCAAATAACTTAGCTATGTGCCATAAAGAGCTTTATAAGTCTAGCAGCTAGCTAGCCCAATAAGATAAGAAACTGTGGCCATGTTTTCTCAGAACAGCCCACTCTCTGTCACCCCAACCCTCATCACAGAGTTCTTGTGGTACACCCTTAATTCCCCAGAAAACGCTTCCTCCCACAACCCAGACTAGCTAGCCCCCAAGTTAGAGGATCCCTACGCAATGTTCTTTTACATAGAGAATTTGCAGTTCAATTTGACGTATGAGTGAAGGGATGTGTACTGCTGCTGCTTTTTCCTTCTGTGGTTAGCATGGTGACTTTCTTACAAAAAGACATCTTGCTTCAGGGTACAGTTTGGACCTCTTGGACCTGATGTCTCAAATCCAGTTCTTCCAGAATTTTAATATATCTCAAAGACTAGAGAGTATTGGGTTTCTCACTCAAACAATGAGGAAATGGAAAACAAATAGAGAAAGTTCAAGGAGCCAAATTCATAGCTATCTAGCTTGATTTACCTGTGAAAAGTGCTGAAAACTTTCAAAGTCTATTCTGTTCTGTTTAGAAGTGGGATTCAAATTTTTTAACAGCTGGTTCTGTGGGTGTGGCTTAGTTGGTGGGCGTGGTTTGGTGGTCATGTGACTGGCTGGGTGTGGCCAACTCAAGATCACTCACATCGAGGCATGCATCTCCTCGCCTGGCCTCTCATGACTGTGGGGATGCTGCAACAGTTGTAAGTGTGAAAAACGGTCATAAGTCACTTTTTTCAATACCATTGTAATTTTGAATGGCCATTCCATACAAGCAAAGTACCAGCAAAGGAGGGGAAAAAAACTCCAGAGACATTCCTGAGACAGGAAGTCTAGTCCTGCCAAGAATGTAATAAGGGTTAATGGAGAGGCAGTTTCTGTAAGCAACACCAGAATGTTTCCTTCCTGCCTTCCTTACAGGATTAGGCCAGTCATTTCTTCTAACAACTGGTTCTCTGAACTGCTTAGAATGTTAGCAACTGATTCTAGCGAATAGGTGCGAACCTGTAGAATCCCACCCCTGGTTCTGTTCCCTCTGTGTCTTAATAAGACCAGCCGTGTCCCATCACTGAACAACTATTTTATATGAGAGATATGATTATTTAGTTAAACCTTCCTTTGGGTCCCTATGAATAATAGGTAAGGGAAATTTGTGCTTTTAATATTTAAAAAATATTGCTTCTAGGTCATGTGACCTTCCACTCTTCAGTCTGAAAGTACCCCTCTTGGGTTTAGTACCTCGCAGTCTAACCAAGTGCTTGTCTGCATATCTCTCTGGATTCTTGAAGGCCTCAAGCTTTTATAAGATACGTGATAGATCTTTTCTGCCAGCGTGCTACCTAGAATTCTTCCTTTGGTTTCCAGAGAGGCCAGCACCCCCTCGAGATATGATGGAGGCTTTGCAGCAGAGAATGGACAGGTACAAGGCGGCAGCAGCCCAGGCAAAGAGCAAAGGAGAGGACAGGAAGGCCAGAATGCATGAACGGATTGTGAAGGTGAAGTGGCTGCATATTGTGACTTTAGATGTTCTTTTGCTGCACCAAGCCTCAGGGTGTACCTGGGAAGAGCAAGTAGAGCAGAATTTGAAATTCTAGAATGTGCTCTGCTTTTTGCTATTGTCTCCCTGTGGAAAGATAAGTTGGAATTATAGGTTCTATTGTCTATGGAGATTCTCAGTCATCCAGGTCATGGTTGTCCCAAAGGTGCTTTTTTTTTCTAAGAGGCAACTGGACTTTCTGGTTTTTTCTTTGAAGACGTTTAGCTTCTCATAGATAAGGACAACATCTATCTCCAATCTATAACACATTCCTTTCAATAGTTCCAAGAAGGCTCCACAACCAATTTGCACTACTCGGGTGACCCTGAGGACACAGATAAACCTCCAGGAGACTTTAACGACCCTGTTAAAAGAATTCAAATGTCCAACTGTCTACAAGGAATACAAATCCCCACCATCCAGTCAGAGTTGAAGAAACTTCTTGGATGAGAAGCGAAATGTCTTCAAAGAAAAACCAGAAAGTCCAGTTGCCTTGTAAGGGGAAAAAAAGCCCCTTTGGGATATAGGTTCTATTAATTACACAGATACTGCAACCACGCAAGACTCTGGTTTTGCTCGAAGCAGGAACTGATGGAGACTGAAGCAGCTTGATGCTTTTGTTAATATTCAGTATCTAAGATCAATATATATAATGTTACTATCAAATGTGCCACTTGATTGCTCTTTAGAAAAGTGATCTCTATTGGGCTACTCTCAGAACAGTTAGAGTTTGCTCTGCACTTCCCCCCTCGGCCATTTCTTCTGCTTTTAAACCTTTATGGAAAAAGGAAGCCTCTAGACTTCTTGAAAGGGGAATTTCAGCCTGAATTCCTTCAGAAGTTCGCCACTGTAGACAAAAAGTTAACAAGACAGGCCTTTGAATAAAGCAATCTATTCATACATTTTAAAAAGTACACATTCCAGGGGGAATTGTAGAATAACTTCACAATATTCAAGTGACATGAATTAAAAAAAGTCCTAATGGCAGCTCATGAAAGACCATTCTACTCTTGGTGCTTGCTTTTGGTGTGCAATAGAAAGATTTCAAAACATAACTCCTTGGTATTGTTGTCTTTGACAATGACAGCAAAGCAAGCCAGGCTTTCTAATGAAAACTTGTTATAGTAGACTTCTCCAACAACATACAAGGTGTATGGGGCTACAAATCCCATTTGTTGTTGCCAGCATCCTAGGAGTTACACGGAATACATCAAGAAAGCTGTTATATTCCTGCTTAGCAGCATTGACTGAACAATTCTTTGAGAACATTCTTGATGGTCCTGATGAAGATATAAAATTAATACTGTGAGCAGCCATTTGGACAGAACCAATCCTGTTATAACAAAGACTATATTCTAAAGGAATTCTGTAGCTTATTGATTTTTTTTTAATTCTCCCAGCAATATCAAGAGGCCATCAAAGCTCATAAAGCAGGGAAACCTGTGGAGTTTGCTGATCTTCCTGTGCCACCAGGTATTTAATTTCCAATTCTTCTAGTTATGTTGTTTGCTTTATGATTTTTTTAGACTTGCTGTGTCAGTGTTAGGAAAACATATCCAGGAGTATGGCAGGTACAGTAATGGAGCAGGTTACATCTCTTCCCTCTACAGGTAACCTTGTCCCTTTTGAAAACTCCCCTGCTAAGCACTCCTACTCACATTAAAGAGAGTTTTAAACTTTGCCTACTTCTGGTTGCCTGTGCAAGAATCTCTTTATATACAGCATGTGAGAGTTTTATTTTCAGCCTGCAGTATGTCAGTTCATTTCAGGTTTTGCTTTGCTTGATTAGACAGATCTGTGTTCACATGAGTGCTAATCAAGACTGCTTGGTCTTGCCATTGGCCTCTGTGAGCGGAGACTGCTTCCTGGAACATTTTCAGGAAAGCTTCTTTCTGTAGATAATCCTTGAGTTACAGCCATTTGTTCAGTGATTGTTCAAAGTTGTGATGGCACTGAATGAAGGGATTTACCAACAGCCCTTGAAATTCCAGTCATTGCAGGACCCTCATGGTCAGGTGAACAAAATGCAGCCATTTGGCAACTAGCTTGCCCTTATGATCACTTGCAGCATCCTGCAGTCATGTGATCACTGACCTCTGCCAACTTCCTACAAGCAAAGTCAGTGGGCAGGCTGGCAGGGAAGATCACTAGGTACTTGGAAAGGTCTTCATCCCACCACTTGCCTTCCTTTGGTTGGTCGCACTACGCCCTCCACCCCACCCCCCTTTGCTGGCTTGTACCATTCTTCCCTGGCCTCCCTCTCTCTCTCACCCTCTTTCCCCAGCTTTCCTGCATTCACATATGTGCATGCAGTACCCTTCTCAACTCATAGGTAGCTTACATTGGACTTCCCCCACCTTCTGTGGCACCCTCACACTTCTTACCTGAGATTCCCTCTGCTTCATAACCCATGTGTCTTGGGGACTACCTGCATTTGGAGAAGTGGTGATTCACAGAACACAGTGTTATAATCATAGTTTACAGGTGTCTATGGAGATTCTCAGTCATCCATGTCGTGGTTGTTCCAAAGGTGCTTTTTCAAGAGGCAACTGGACACTTGCAACTGGTTTTTGTTTGAAGACGTTTCGCTTCTCACCCAAGAAGCTTCTTCAGCTTTGACTGGATGGTGGGGAATGGAAGGATTTATACTCCTTGCATAGTACTGCATGTGCAGCGAGCCATGTGCAGATCTGTACATTGTGGAAACTAAACAACTACTTCATAAACACGCGGCACAACACAGGAGAACAAACCCATCAGGACAAGATGCAGAAGTCCACCTGCATTTAAAAGACACAAGCCACTCTTTTGAAGGCAGCAAAGTCCACATTTTGGACAGAGGGGACCAGTAGTTTGAAAGAGGGGTCAAGGAGGCTATCTATGTCAAAATTGAGCAGCCCTCTCTCAACAGAGCCAAGGGGTGGGATATGACGTCATCTATCTCCAGTCTACAACACAGCTGTTTCAATAGTTCAAAAAGGCTCCACACCCATTTGCACTACTCAGGTGATGCTGAGGACACAAATAAACCTCCAGGTGGGCTCAACAACTTTCTCAAAGAATGCAAATGACCAGCTATCTGCAATAAGTGTAAATCCTTCCATTCCCCACTATCCAGTCAAGAGCTAAAGAAGTTTCTTGGATGAGAAACAAAATGTTTTCAAAGAAAAACCAGGAAGTCCAGTTGCCTCTTGAAAAAGTACCATTGGGACATAGTTTACAAGGTGGTGATAGAATGTAATATATTATTGCATCCAGCCTATAAAATGCTTAAAGAAGCATCCTCTTAATCTGACGGGAAGGAAAAAACACGTTTGATAAATGCTGTCCTCTTACAGTGGTGTAATGCAAGAACACAAAAAAACTCCCAAATAGATGATTTTTCTAATTCTGACTTTATCTGTGCCAACCTAGTGCCATCCCACAGTGTTGAATTTTCAGTTTTTATTATTTAGCAACTTTAGAGACCTCTCAGAACGAGACTGGCTAACAATAACAATACTAGCTGGAAATGTTGGGAGCTGTAACGCAATATATCTGAGTGGGTCTCAGGTTGGGATTTCTGTGGTTTTTCAAAGCGACCAAAAACCTGAAACCCATGTGTACTTCATTTCTATTCATAACCACAAAAGCTGTGATGCTCTTTTTTTAGCACAAAATCTTCAGTTCTGTGGATGGTATTTTGGAAATCTAATTGTAAGTCTGTGGCACTCTTGAGTAGATCAAACTCTATGATTTTATTTAAATACATGAAGAGATGGATTCCTTACTAATTAATGAATGAGTGACTGCCAAGTAGTGGAGAATGACACTGAGCACTGGCAATGATGCCATATTTAAATTAAGTATCATTTCACCTTTAGCTTTTTGTCATCTTTGGCAGGTTTCCCTCCCATCCAAGGAATGGAATCTTTGCCAGGAGATCAGAGTTTGGGAGGGATCCTTGAAACAGCGATGAAACTAGCAAACGAGGATGAAGATGCGGAAGAGACAAATAAGGTTGGACTAAGTACTAGGCAAGATCTTAAATGTTTTCCTCCAACAACATGTGTGTTGTGGTTGACAAAACTGGGTATAAATTGGGAATAGCTAGAAACCCTAATCAGACCAAGTATACACAATATTTCCACCTGTTTGTAACTGCCACCTTCTCTGGGTGGAATTGATTATATTGTTTCTCTTTTTATTTTAAATTGTGTAATCAACCCAATCACCTCTTAAATTACCTTCATCAATTGCACCTTTTACTGTAAAAAAGCCAAATGTTCTGACCAAGGCTTCCTGAGACAGTAACAATCACACACTGTTCCCAAAAACCTTTTTTTTATTATTTCAACGGCTGTGAATTATATGCATTCACAGCTCGTAATGAGTCCCATATAGTTTATGAATTGTCTGCCACAGGCTTTCGGGATAAGGATGATAAGCACCCACCTTTATCTCCCTTGAAATGCTGCCAACAACTAAATTGCCTTTTGCTCCTCCTTTTATGTCTTGTGGGAGGGGCCAGTCATCTCCAAGTCTTACTCCCGAGCCACCCCTTTTGTCTTAACTGTTCTTGCCTTCTGGCAGCTCTGCGCAAGCGCACACTGGGAGAAGGCTCTCCCTGTTCCTCTGGCTCCAGAGTGAGCACATAACTGTCCGATGACCCTGGCCCCATCTCTGTGTCAGATGGAGATTTCTCATCCGAGCCCTGCCCAGACTCCAGAACTGGCCCATGTTCCTCCCCACTGTCCGACTCTGCTGCCAGCAGGCCACCGGCAGACCACAGCACCAAAGTGTACCACAAACCAGACCCACGGCAGCCTTTCATGTCTGCTCTGGTTGGCATTGTTTATCAGGAATGCCAACAGTATATTGCAGTTCCTGCCACCTTTTGCTAGAAGATTCCAGGAGGAATGGAGCCTCTGTATCACAGGATGACTTGCAAAGTTGAGGAATTGCTACAGAGAAAAGAGGGTCCCTTTTCTTCTGCGGGTGACAAATGACCTTGCAAGAGACAAAGAAGAAAAAGTTCCTCTATCTTACTGTGCAGAGGTGGGAGGAAGTTTAGTCAAAATCATGTAAGTTTGTCTTTAGTCAGAGCCAGATACCGTCTTGAATAGAAACATTATGCCACACTGTACTTCTTACTCTGTTGCACAACTAAAGCAGGATACGGGAAAAGATGTTTCTTCATCTTCCATTTGGGAGTGCTAAGTTGATTTCATAAAGTTTGGCAAGTAAATGTGAGAAGAAGGCAGCTTCACTATGTGTCTGCTAATTTTCACTCTTGCATTTATATTGCATCCCTGGGAATTATACAGACAGAATCTTACAGATCTATAATGTTAAACTCTGGGCATGGAGGAAAAAGGACATTCCTAAAAGTGGGAAAGCCAGAAAACAATGGGAAAAAAAGTCCTTACTTTGTTGAATAAGCACTGAGATAAATTAAAATTGTATATATCAGGGGATATAAAATGATTAAAATGAGCGTGTTAAAAAATAACAATCATTTAAAAATGATATAAAGTGAGAGTCAGTGAAAATGAGGTACATATGGTTATGTGAAAGAATGTCTTGCACCTTAAAGATAACTGAATTTGTTGCACTTTGTATCTTAGCAAACAATGATTTGAAATTTAAAAACTAAAGAGAGAAAAAAACAATTACAAATCCCATGGAGGTTATATGTGTATTCCTAGCAAAGGTGTGACTTTGTATTTTTGGCTAATTATGAAAAAGTTGGGAGGAACGAGGTTTATTTTCGAACGTGGGATTATTTGAATAGAGGAGGATGTGTGATTTGAAATTTGCAAGAGTGGAAAGGTGATAGAAACCAATAAATAGAAAGTTTAAAAGCAAAACTGAGAAGCTTTCAGAGAACAGTTCTTATGAATTAGAATTTAAAACTACCAGGAAATTTTTATGAAGTGAGATATAGCTGAGGAAGGCAGCTAAGTAAAATACAGTGTTTGGGGTCTTCACCTCTCCGACCCACCACCAGGGAAAGCGTTAGCTGGCCTCAGAAGGAGAGGGAGGGCAATCTATTGCTGAAGGATGGAAGAATGACTGTCTCCTGTCCCTTCCTGAACCTCATACAGTTCATATTGGGGGATCCTTGACATCCTCATTCAGCATGTGTGCATTTGAAGCAAACCTAGTGGGAACCTAGGCACCATGCCATTTTCCATTTTCCCCTTCAGGCAAGATTTGCAGTTAACAACAACAAAGGCTCACCAAAAAGGCTGTTACAAAAGATCAGTTTTCTGCATGGCCTAAATGGTCCTAATTCTGGGGTTCTCCTTGAGAGCTGGGATGGCTATCTTTCTCTTAATATAGCACTTTGATAGTGCATTTTTTTAAAAGCAAATAACTAGGGTTGGCAAGATTGAGAAAAGTAGAAGGAGAGGACAATAGATAAAGTAGATAGAGTAGATGAAAGAAATGGCAAGACTATGCTTTGAAGAGATTCAGATTATGATTATGCCAAACATTTGTGCGGTTAACAGGAGACAGGTCTGTCTTGCTTAAATTGTATGCATATATTAATAAGGTCCAAATATTTGAAGAATAATTAGGGTTCTTTTTTGCAGTTCATTGATAACAGGAAAATGTCATTTGTGTAATCTAGATTTTAGCACTGAAAACCACATTGCTAGAGTGAGCATTTGAACCCAAAACTTTAAAGAGGTTTTGGGTTCAAATGGTCCCCAGGCCTGGCACAAGTGGTCTGTTCTGGATGACATAGTCTTCCTTCTAAAGAAACAGGGGTGTGATTTGGGAAGTGTCTTTAATGCCAATCTGTCACCAGAGGCACAGGTGACCTTATTGGTAAGAAGGATCTGTACCCAGTTTCAGCTAGTGCACCACTATGACCTGACCTGGATCAGATTAGCTTTGATCAGAGATTCATACCATAATATAACCTTGACTAGATTCCCACTCATCTTTTGGAGGTCTTTGGAAAAGATCTGGAAGCTACAACAAGGGCATTGTAAATAGGATAATAGGGACCACATAACATTGGTCTTGGGAATGCTGTGCTAGATCACTGTGATTTACTGGACTTGGTTTAAAATGTTGATCAAGAGTGACAGATCCCAATACCATCCATCTCAACAATTGAGATTAGACAGGAAAGCCCTGCTTATGGCCTATTAGCGAGTTTGGCTTACAGTGTAGTAGCCAAGAATATAAACTCCTCAAAGACAGCACCCCAGTTGCACAACTTCTGAGGAGTGTTTGTCTGCCCACCTCACCCCATCCCAATTTATCCCTTTTCACGTATAACCAGCCATTCCAGAACCTGGATATCTTTTAGATTGTCTGATAGTTTGCTTTCCTTGTTTCTTATAATGAACATTTTAATTTTTTATATTTATTGCTTTTAAACCTCATTTTGGGGGAGGAGGTTCATCTTTGGGCTCTTCCTCTGAGAGGAAAAACATTATAGAAATAATGTTCAAAAGAAGACTGAAATAGATTTTAAAACAATCTTGATGGATTAGAGAAATTGATTAAAAATAATAGAATGAAATAGAAATGAAGTGCCCACGTGTAGATGGGAAATACCTGGTTTGGTAATAGTATTCTTGAAAAAATCTTTGGAATAATCATCTCAAACTGAACATGAGCAGGCCAGATCATCCTGTTGTGGGAGTTCCTGGAGTTCTTTTGAGAAGAGATTGGGGTACCGCCGCCCGGCCGTTGTCGGTTGACGGCCCCGAGGGTTCGGGCTTTCTCTGTGGGAGCCCCCTCCCTTTGGAATGATCTCCCCCCGGAGATACGGGCTATGACGGATATTCTGACCTTCCGGCGCGCAGTGAAAACCCTATTTTTTAAACAGGCTGGCCTGGCCCAGTAACTGTATTTTAGTTTTAACTTAATTTTAATCGGGGTTTTATTAGCTTTTAATTTTTAACTGAATTTTTGGGATAGACAGCCGGATCAATTTGGTTTAATTTATTTTAATTATATTTATTGGGTATTTATTGTATGTTTTTAGTAGGCTGTACACCGCCCCGAGTCCCTTTTTGGGAGAGGGAGCGGTATAGAAGTTTAATAAATAAATAAATAAATAGCCATTTATCTGGAATGTTAGGGGTTGGACTAGAAGACCTCCAATGTCCCTTCCAACTCTGTTATTCTGGATGGGGGGGGGGAAAGGGCAAATGCACTTTAGAAGTCAGAGAAAGTAATTGTTTCACTTTATTCTGCATGGGTGAGACCCACTTTGAGTATTGTGGCCAGTTCTGACTACCACACCTAAGAAGAGAAAATGGCAGCAAAGATGATCAGGGCTGAGCACTGAAGCCTGAAGGGAGAATTTAAGGGTATGTTTAGTGTGTATGCTGAGTATGTTTAGCCTTGAAAAAAAATGACTGGGGAGGATTTCCTAGCACTTTTCAAATATCTGAAAGGATGTGACAGAGTAGACAAAGTTCTTGTTCCAGCATGCTACCCAGGGAATAATGAATGATAGAAAAGCAGATCTCAGCTGAATGTTTAAAAGAAAGAGAGAGAAAAAAGGGGGTATGAGCAGTTTGATAGTGGAACCAATTACCCGGAGAAGTAGTGGGTTCCTTTTCACTGGATGTGTTCCAGCAGAGATTAGACAACCATCTTTTGGGGATGTTTTAATTTGGATTCTTGAATTGAGCAGGTGGTTGGCCTTGCTGATCTAAATTGCCCTTTGCAATTCTAGGATTCTGGGATTTGACTGCAGCAATACACATTTCAATAGACACCACTTACAGTATCTGCCATACCTCCAATACTGTTTGGACTTTTTAAACTGTGGAAATATACCATTGTTACATTGGTGCTGAATCACATAAGGAACTATTTCATAGGCATGATCCTTGCTCTTTCAGCCTGACACCTCTCCAGCGTTATCCAAGCCAGCCTCCTCAGTACAGCTGAAGCTGCCCCATCAGCCAGGCCCACAAGCTGCCCCTGCAGCTGCAAAGCCAACACCAACTGGTAAAAGTGCCCCAAAGATGATTGCAAAAGGTAAGTGTGTTTTTTATTTTACTCATTTCCTTTTTTCTTCTGCATCACCTTGCTGCTGGTGTCCTTGACGCAGTCAATAGTGTAAATCGGGGGTTTGCATTCTTTGGAGTGCTTAAAGATGGTGAGTCAGAGACGGAAGAAGAAAGTAGGCCAATTCAAGTATCCGTTCTTTTGTTCTTTTCGGTGACAATAATTTGCCCCCGGTGGGCTGCCGGGGGCAAATTTTATCAGCACGGTGACTGGGAGAGGCAGGTATGCTGGGGGTAGAGGGCCATATCCAATAAGGGGATCGCGCTCCCGATGTTTGCAAGCGGTAGCGCGCTCCGACCCTCCATACCCATCCTGCAGCCCTGGTTGTCTGGATTCTCAGGCCCTGAATACCCGGCTGCTGTTGTGCAATGCCAGGTCCGTGGTTAATAAGGCTCCCCTGATCCATGATTTGGCTCAGGAGGAGGCCGCGGACCTGGTAGGTGTTACTGAAACCTGGTTGGGCCCAGATGGCGGTGTCCCTCTGGTCGAGATGTGCCCACCAGGTTTCCTTGCATTTCACCAGCCTAGGGCTCAGGGAAGGGGTGGAGGGGTGGCGGTGCTTATAAAGGAGGCCCTTTATCCTAGGGAGGCCACTGTCCCTCAGACGGCTGGCTGTGAATCTCTATTTGTGAAGTGGGGGCAAGGGGTTCAGATGGGTCTTTTGATGGCGTACCTGGCTCCCTGCCACGTCTCATCGGCCCTGCCCGGACTCCTCGAGGTGATAGTCGGGCTGGCGGTTGAGACCCCTAGGCTTTTGGTCATGGGGGATTTCAACCTGCCATCATCCGGTGAAACCTCGGGGTTGGTTCGGGAGTTCTTGGCTTCCATGACGGCCATGGACCTGACCCAGTTAGTTTCTGCCCCCACTCACATTGGAGGACACATGCTGGACCTGATTTTTGTCTCTGGGCAATGGTTGAATGACTGTATTTTCGGGGATTTAGTCATCACACCCTTGTCATGGACAGATCATTCCCTCCTCAGGTTGGACTTCCGTTCCGCCACCCCCCACCGCAGGGAGGCGGAGCCACTTAGATTGTTCCGCCCCAGGCGCCTGATGGACCCGGAACGGTTCCAGAGGGAGCTTGGGCCATTTCCTGAGTCTCTGGCTCACAGCTCGCCTGGAGACCTGGTGGCCACCTGGGATGGGTTGGCCGCCGGGGCTCTAGATCGAGTTATGCCCCTGCGACCTCTGACCCGGCACAGATCCCGCTTGGCTCCGTGGTATACGGAGGAGCTGCGGGAGATGAAGTGCCGGAAAAGACGTCTAGAGGGCATTTGGAGGGCGAGTCGTTCTGAGTCTGACCGAACACAGGTGAGATCTCATATTAAGACTTACCTTGTGGCGATAGGGGCGGCGAAATCTTCGTATGTCTCCGCCCTTATTGCGTCAGCAGAAAATCGCCCTGCCGCCCTGTTTAGAGTGACCCGCTCTCTTCTTGAACCGAGAGCGCGGGATGACCTCTTGCAGGGTAGGGCAGAGGAGTTTTCCCGATTTCTGCATGATAAAATCGCTCAGATTCGGGAGGGGCTCGACTCCAATTGGGTGGTCCCGGGGGAGGTGTCCGGGGCAGGTCTTGTGAGTGTTATCTGGGGGGAGTTCGATCCTGTGACCGCCGAGGGTGTGGACAGGTTGCTGGGGGGTCTGAATGCCACCACCTGTTTATTGGACCCGTGCCCTTCCTGGCTGGTTTCGGCCGCCAGGGAGACGACATGAGGCTGGCTCCAGGGGATTGTCAACGCTTCTTTGAGAGAGGGGGTGCTCCCGGCCGCCCTGAAGGCGGCAGTGGTGCGCCCCCTCCTCAAGAAGCCTTCCCTGGACCCGGCTATTTTAAACAACTATCGTCCGGTCTCCAACCTTCCCTTTGTGGCGAAGGTTGTTGAGAGTGTGGTGGCACGTCAGCTCCCCCGGTACCTGGAGGAAGCTACTTACCTCGATCCGTCCCAATCGGGCTTCAGGCCTGGACATAGCACTGAGACGGCATTGGTCGCGTTGGTCGATGATCTCTGGAGGGCTCGTGACAGAGGGTTCTCCTCTGTCCTGGTCCTATTAGACCTCTCGGCGGCTTTCGATACTATCGACCATAGTATCTTGTTGCGACGGTTGGAGGGGTTGGGGATGGGTAGAACCGTCCTTCGATGGTTCTCCTCCTTCCTCTCCGACCGTTCGCAATTTGTGTTGGGGGGGGGAGAGATCCACCTCTAGGCCCCTGCTTTGTGGGGTGCCTCCGGGGTCGGTCCTCTCTCCCCTCTTGTTCAACATTTATATGAAGCCGCTGGGCGAGATCATCCGTGGTCTTGGAGTAAGGTGTCATCTATATGCAGATGACACCCAGTTATACATCTCTACTCCAGACCACCCCAACGATGCTGTGGGGGCTATGTCCAGGTGCTTGGAGGCCGTGCGGGATTGGATGGGCGGGAACAGGCTTCGGCTCAACCCATCCAAGACCGAGTGGCTGTGGTTTCCGGCGCCCCGATATAGCCAGCTGACACCTTTGCTGGCTATCGGGGGGGAAGTTTTGCCCCCCGCAGAGAGGGCTCGCAACCTGGGTGTCCTCCTGGATGTACGGCTGTCGCTTGAACATCACATCGCGGCCGTCTCCAGCGGGGCGTTTCATCAGATCCGTCGGATCTACCGGTTGCGGCCCTTCCTGGATCGGGACGCCTTGCGCACGGTCACTCAGGCCCTTGTCACCTCTCGCCTGGACTATTGTAATGCCCTCTACATGGGGCTCCCCGCGGGGAGCATCCGGAGACTCCAGCTGGTGCAAAATGCAGCCGCGCGGATGATTATGGGGGCGTCGCGTAGCGCCCATGTGACGCCACTTCTGCGCGAGCTGCATTGGTTGCCGGTGGCTCTCCGGGTTCGCTTTAAGGTTCTAGTTTTGACCTTTAGGGCGACCCATGGCATGGGACCAGGTTATCTTCAGGACCGCATTCTGCCGGTGATCTCCAACAGGCCCGTGCGTTCCCACAGAGAGGGTCTGCTCCGGGTGCCGTCGGCCGCTATGTGTCGTCTGGCGGCGCCGAGGGGTAGGGCCTTCTCTGTGGGTGCCCCCGCCCTCTGGAATACTCTGCCACCGGAGCTTCGTACTGACACGGACCTGAGGGCCTTCAGGCGCGCGTTGAAGACCTGGCTCTTTGAGCAGGCCGGCCTGGGCTGAGATAATGGTTTTAATTTTGGTCTCCATGGTATTTAAATTTTAAATTGGGGTTTTAAGGTGGGGGGGTGGGACCTGTTTAGTTTTATTTATCAGCCAAATTGGTTTAATACTTTTTTAATTTTTGTATATTTGTGGGTTTTTAGATAGGCTGTACACTGTCCTGAGTCCCCTGGGAGAAGGGCGGTATATAAATTTGATTAATAAATAAATAATAATAATAAATAAATAAATAAGGTGGTTGACCAGGATGGATTGAACTTCTCAAGAAATTTCTCCCATATTTGGGTACTGGTGCAATTCTTCAGTTACATACAGTATTAGTCCCTTGGTAGGTTTCTGCCTGCTTTCTCCCAACCATGCAGTATGAAATTATGCCTTTGCTTTTCCCTTCCTGCATCTTTGTGTATCACGTCTGCCCAATAATACATGATTTAGCTAGACAGCTAGAATGACCTTCACCATTGGGTGTTCTTGTTGGGTGTACACATTCTTCACTCATTCCTCCCAGGGATAGACACACACATACCCATCACACTGAGGCAACGTAGCAGGACCTGAGAAGGGGATAGATTTACAGGTATTCAAAATCAACTGAGTATATGTCTTGTCGTACCGCCAGTGCTGTTGTTAAATGGAAACTGTCTCAGAGGATATTCATGAACTGGAATAGAGCTTGGTAACAAGGTCAGCCAATGAATAGGCACAGCAACTAAGTCAGCCAAATGAGGACTGTTTTGGAAACTGAAACTAGAATTAGCCTAGGTTGGAAACTGAAACTAGAAGTAGCCTAGGCGTGGCTCTATGTTAAGCTCTGCAGCTATGTTGAGCTCTGAGTCTGTCTGTTGAAAATGAAACTGCTTCTCTCCTCTGCTTGCCTGCTGAACTAAAGTGAAACTGATGTCTATTTCTGAACTGCTGAAGTTACTGCTGAAGCTCTGCACTTGTAACATGTCTACTTCTGAATAGAATAGCACAGAATACTTTATCGAGTTTGAGTTTGTTCCATGTTGGAGAAATCTACAACCGGTTTGTAAAATCTACTTATTACGTTTATAAAAGATGTTAAATGAAGCATCAGCCATCTGTGTTTATTTTTCTGGCACTGAATTAATGCTGCAAAACTCTGAATAAACTGTTTTGCACAGAGCATGACCAAATTAGAGAATGGATTGTATGATGGGTTTCCCTCAGCCACATGGAAAATTTCCTTTCTTGGGTTTACCAGTTACTCTGAATAGTATTTCCTCTGCTTCCCACTCATCCCTGCAGCTCAACAGCAGCTGACCTTCTTAGAAAACCGGAAGAAGCAATTGAAACAGGCAGCTCTACGGGCAAAGCAGCAGAATGACATTGAGGGGGCCAAGCTGTTCTTATGTCAAGCCAAAGGGCTGGACCCCATGATTGAGGCATCGCAAAGTGGGCTCCCCGTCGACATAAGTAAGGCAAGTTGTTTTTCTGTCTATCTAGGGAGGGGGCGTGTCCCTTGACTCACAGATGATCTGTCAACATCCCATTTGTTTACTACAATTTTCTTTTAAATGTGAAGTAATTTTGATGGCAGAAATCGGAGTATCTGGCTTATGAGAGTTCCAAGAGAACTTCATTTAAAATGAGCTTGGCAACTTTTTCAGTTCAAGGAAATGCCTGAAATCTGATGAGATTTTAATGATCTCATGCAAGAATATTGTAATCTCAGAAGATTTTGGCCAGTTGGATGTTTTCATTTAATCTGAGTGCCTGCAGCTAGGATTTTACTCTGTTTTGCCATTTTTGATTTTAAAGAAATTGGGGGCTGTCGAAATTGTCATTTCAGTTAGGCATGGCTTAAGTTTTCAAATGTACAAGCAGAGGTCATCTTTGTAAAAAGGATCAGACCAATAGAACCTGGGCCAGATCAAAACCAATTGGTCTGACCCAGCAGGGCAGTTCTTATGTCAGGCACGGAAACTGAATCGGATTGGGCAATGAGAGTTTCACCTAAAGCTTGACAGATGGACAATGGGCTGGAATTTGAGCCCATTGTACTCCCTATATTACATTCCTGTGGTCCCTTGTCAGAGAAGGGCCTCTAATGTCTTCTTAAAGTATCTGATTGGTGCAGAATATTTCTGCAACTCTCCTCAGGATAAATCCCTGGAGTATTAGCAGTTCACAACCTAGAAAAGCCTAGATCAGTTTTTTACAGAGATCAATTTGGCTTAAGTAAAACAGAGCCCCAATATGATTTCCCCTTGCTGAGATATAAAAAAAGATACCCACGAAGGCATACTATTTTAGAAGTGATAAATTCCAATGATTGCTTTCTTCTTTCTTTCATTTAGGTGCCCCCGGCTCCCATGAACAAGGAAGAATTCATGCTTGTGCAGCGTGGTGGAGCCAACATTTCCCCAGCAATAGCTGCTCAGTACACTGAACTTGTGAAGCTAATGAGACAGCAGCATGAGGTAGTCAAAGCTGAAGCCTAAAAGGGGCATGAAACTCTTCTCGTCTAAGAGATGAGACAGAAGATATTCTAACCTTTCCTTACTATGTACATAGTTCTTCCTGTACCTGGAAATGTAGTTCTTTCATTCTTCATCCAAACCATTTTTCTGATTGTTCTTTTTGGATTTTGGGCAGAAATGATGAAGAAGGGTTGTAGCCTAATGGCCCTGTTTCTAAATGTGCTTGATGTCAACTCCTAAGTTATTCAGGGATCCTGTTGGCCTTCGGTTATAATCCAGGACATCTGGCCCAGCCCCTTAGAATGAGAGTCTGATTTAAATGAGCTTTTATAGGAGACAAAATTTTAATGGTAGCAGCCACGTTTGTTGTTTACCTGACTTGTCGGTATGCATGTATGTGTGCATTTTTGCGGTGGGAAGTGAGAATTTCATCCAAAAGGATGTGTGAAATTAGATGAGAAAACATCTCTGCATTCTTCAAGCAGTTTTTCTCTCATCAAACTCATTTTTGGTATAAACTGTGTTCGGGTAAAGAGTTAGGTGGTAGACTGGGAGTGGGTGGAATTGTTTGTGTACTTGCTAGTTTTGTTTTAAAAATCTTGTTTCATATACGGAGCAGATGTCTGGGCCAAGCTGAACTTGGGTTCTTAGGTTGTTTACCATTCCAAAGGATATTAGAGAAGTTATTTGTGTAAGGAAATAATTTATTTGGAGGCGGTTCAGTGGTTTTTAAAATAGAAACTTTTTAAAAGAAAAGAAAAACTGCCCAAATACGTTCACTTGATTCTCAGTTCATTGCTGTTCAGTTACATCCACTTCTTAATGAACCAATGGATATCATTTCAGCATTTCTGTTAGCAAGAGTTACTTTGAGTACTTGTATAACATTATATTGTCACTATCAGAGATAGCATCTATCAACCTTGACTTCTGTTGGCCCCTTTTTGATTGCCTTTGATTTTCCTAAGGATTAGCAATTATTCCAAAGACTGTTTTCTTCAAATTGTGTGCCCAAAATATCAAGCTTTAGTTTTCTTATTAGTTTTCCAGTAGAAGATTTGTTCTTTATTATTCTTGTGGTCCAAGATATTCTCAATATTTTTCTCCAATTTCACAATCATCTATTTTTCTTTGTCCAGCTTTTACAGCCAAGTGTTAACAGTATTTGTGTGATTTCTCTGCATTTTGCCTAGATTTGTGATATTGTGTCTCATTAATACAAGTAGTCCTCACTTAATGAAAGTAGTTGGACTGGCAACTCTATACTAAGTGACATGATCCTAAAGCATAACATCAGGTGACTGCATCAACTTACCACAGCAGTTGTGATAGTTTTGCTTGACACATTTAAGTGAATCCTGCATGGCCATTAGATGCGATCTCACATGATCACCATTTATGATTTCCTGCTGACTTCCCTAGTGACTTGCTTGTGTCAAAGCCAGCACCAGTACTATTTGTATTTCCCTTCTGCTCTTCCCTAGACACTTGTTAAATACCTCCCATCTTGAAGTATCATGCCAACATGGTGTTCCTGTCATTTCCCATTCCACTGAATTGTATTCAGTTTGTTCCTCCATCTGTGATGCGCTCATCATAGGTCACCCTTCTTAAGATCCAGTCCCAGCAATATAGCCTTAGAGCATCATTGGGATGTGCAAAACCCTTCAGCACTTTGAAGGAGCAGTTCCTGAAATACTATTTGTGCTTTGAAAATATAAATGTTCAGTTCATTTGCACATGACATGTAACAACTTTCGAAGTGTCCTGGTTTCGTGTCCTGCATCCTGTGTTGTTTAGCAAAAGGTGGAAATACTCTATTTGCCAGTTCTGTGCCCTCTTCGGTGCACCATGCTCTGCAGAAAGTGGTGATGGTCCAGTAATCTCTACCTCAAGAGATGTAGCTCCCGTGCATCAGATTGGAGTGGGTCACATACATGTCTGTGGATCTCCTCAAAGATTCAGTTCTGACAGCCAGCAGCAACAGTGAATAGGTTGTCCACATGGCCCAGGATAGAGTTAACTACAGCTAGTGGACGGGGGGTGGATTACATCAAAAATATGTTCCTGAGTTCTGTGAGGCTGCGGTCTCTTGTGTAAGAGTTGGGCTTATTAAGGGAAGGAATATGAGTGTTGCCTGAGGGATTTTGAATGGAGAAGAGGCAGCCAAATCTATCACATCTTTGTCTGTTCCTCATGTGGCTTCCTTTTTATTCCAGATGTGCATCAATTACTCAAAGCAGTTTACTCATTTAGGGAACATCACAGAAACTGTCAAGTAAGTATTTCAGTAAACTTACAAACATCCTTCTCTTCTGTTACTGCTATGCTGGCTGGAGAATTCTGGGAGTTGAAGTCCACAAGTCTTAAAGTTGCCAAGTTTGGAGACCTCTGTGTTATATGATCTTCACATTGGCTAGACATCTCCTTGTTGTAATGAATATTCCTTTGGGGAGTTAAGCCACTGAATAGGCTTCCTTTGGATTTAAGAAAGCAACTACAAAGATTCCTGAAGCAAATTACAGAGTAATTAAAGATAACAGTAAGCATTTTACCTTAGTAAAAGCCACAACTTTTTGGAAAATATGATCAGTAATCAGGAGAGGCCAAGTCAGACAAAAAGCATGTTTTCATGCCATAGATTCACTCCCAGCATCTCTCAAACCATGCTGGAAAATATTACTGTTTAAACCCTTCGTTGCAGTTGACAATAAAGAGATTTAGCTCCTGAAACAAAAAGTAATAATTAGAAAACAGTGGTAAGTTATCTCTTTTGCCCCAGATCATGAGAATCTTCTCAGGTGTCCATATGTACCACATCTAAAGCACCACATCTTCCCTATGCATCCCGTCTTTTTCTCCTCTAAAGGTCCATTTTTGTACATAACTTTTATGGTATGATCGTATGCCTGATGTCTTTGATAAAAATTTGCATTTGCTAGACAGATCTGGGACCCAAACTGATGCCTGGTTTGCATGGAATGTTCCACTTTGCCAATGCAGTTCTCAAAACACAACTTGTTCTCAGACGTCAAGATCCACTGCCAATTAGCTGTGGATGGAGCAGTTCCAGTTTTATTCACTGTTTGCAAATAATACTGCTTCTGTTTGCCAGGGTCAAAATTAACTATTTTAGACTGAATTCTTTGGGCTTTTTCATATTCTTTGGCAGCTATCTAAAACCCAAATTTTCTATAGAAAATGCACTGACATGAAAAGGATGGGATTACAGGACTTCCAGCAATTGAATTGCTCTCAACTAATACCACTATATCCCTGTTTATATTATTTATTTTATTAGTATGTGTTTGCTTTATATGTATTCTGGCCATTCCTGAAGTCCTTTTATGAATATGTCTTCAATGATGTCTCATTAAGACAGAGAGTTTCTGGTTTTCTTTGTATGATCCAGTACGGGTTCCTTCATTGGTAATGGGAAAGGCTGCAGCTTCTTGTATACATAATGATCCCAAGAACTTTGATCAGTGTGAGATCAGGGTTGTTAGATTGCTAAAAGCTAATTTTTAGTTGGGGTCTAGAGTTACCTAGTCTTGTTTCTGATATAGCCTATCTAATGTGTGACATGTTCAGTGTATTCCTGCTTTTATAGCTCAACTATCCACAGTTTTAGATGACTGCTTTGCTTCAATGGCCACTTCACGTGTTGTAATATTTTATTTATTTAATCAGAAAATTTATATGCTGTCTATCTCACTGTTAAAGCAACTCTGGACAACTTAATCGCACCAAACTTGATTGCAGGAAATACGACTTCAGCAACAGAGTGTCAATGTCTGGAATATTCTACCTGACTCTGTGGTTTCTTCCCCAAACCCCAAAAACTTTAGCCTTAGACTGTCTACTATTGACCTCACCCCTTTCCTAAGAGGTCTGTAGGGGGCGTGCATAAACGTACCAATCGTGCCTACCATCCCTGTCCTATTGTTTCTTTTTTATTTTTCTTATATGTATCCATGTATTCATAACTATGTTTTTACTTATACCTATTATCTTGTAAGCAATTGACAAATTTACAAATAAAATAAAGAAAAAAAACCTTACAAAATGATAATGGTAACATAGTCTCCAAATTTACGCAGCCTAATGCATTATGTAAAGTGGCTGTTAACATGCCATCCAGTTGAGTATGTGAAGGATGTCTGGTTAAATTTTATGAATCAGATATAAACTATATATGTTTGTTTTGGTCTTCCCTTCTCCAGATTTGAGAAGATGGCTGAAGACTGCAAAAAAAATATGGAGATCTTAAAACAAGCACATGCCAAAGGATTTCCACTTCCAAAATATCATTACGAACAGCGGACTTTCAGTATGATCAAGTGTGTGAACTTGTCATGATTATGGCAATTTTTCCCTCCTAGGAAATGCTTTTCAGTTACTTTCCACATCAGAAGTGGTTTCAGGTTTTGGACATCCTGATTAGGTTTCTCTCTAAGCCCCAACAATTAACAATCCAAAAGAGTGCAACCCAGTCTTCATAAGATTGCCATAATTGAATGTTCAGTAGTGCCAGCAAGGTAGGGTTTGGGAGTGAGCAAGAACTATCCCCAGACTGACACGTGGTAGAAACGGCCACAGTTTGTATTTGGTATATTGCCAGATGGACCGGTGGCATTTTAATCAAAGCATTGAGATAATAGTATTGAAGATTGCAAGAAGCCCATCATGGTTTAAATTGATTTTGTGAATTGTTTTCGTGACCTGAATGAGTTGCAAATTTGCCAGCCTTGACATGGGTTTGGGGCTTTAGAACAATAAACCCATATTCTTATAGTGGGGGTTATAATCATTTTGCTAGCATGTCGGGTACTGTTGAAGGAGCTTGGCAGTCACAATAGTAAGATATCCATCTAAAATGTTCAGAATTTATTTTTACTCTTGATAAATCCTACATGCATTTTTAATGATTGCACTCATCTTTCATTATGCTGCTTTGAGGATTTGAGAGTAGGAAGAAGAGGAAGAACACAAAGATTGTGACCTTATCATAAGGATAAATGGCACTGGGTTTCCCCTTTTTTCCCTAGGTTTCTTTTAGGGACAATGGCCATCCCTCATCCGGAGACTGTTCACTTAAACAGATTTAGCTCAGTGTCTAGCACTTACAACAAATATAGAAAGCAAAGGGATTTTCATGGAAGGGAGCTAAAAAGGATTTCAGGTGCATAGCTATTGTACAAGAAAAAGAAAAAAAACCTGTTACAGGCAGTTCTCAACTTATGACCACAATATTGACCCCCCAATTTTTGTTGTTAAATGAGACATTTGTTAAGTGAGTTTTGCTCTATTTTATGACCTTTCTTGCTACAGTTGTTGAGTGAATCACTGCAGTTGATAAGTTAGTAACCCAATAGTTAAGTAAATCTGACTTCCCTATTGACTTTGTATGTGAGAAGGTCGCAAAAGGTAATCACTTGACCCTGGGACACTGCAACCGTCATAAGTATGAACCAGTTTCGAAGTGTCTGAATTTTGATCACATGATCATGGATGATGCAAAGGTTGTAATTGTGAAAAACAGTCATAAGTCACTTTTTTGTGCCATTATAACTGAATGGTCACTAAATGAACTGTTGTAAGTCGAGGACGTATTGACAATCATTAAACCAACTGGAAATACAGGTAGTCCTCAATTTACAACAATTTACTTAGTGACTGTTTGAAGTTACAATTGGACTGAAAAAAGTGATTTGGGACCATTTTTCACACTTACTACCCATTGCAGCATCCCCATGGTCATGTGATCAAAAGTCAGACACTTGGCAACTGATTCATACTTACGACAGTTATCAAGTGTCTGAATTTTGATCACATGACAAGCAAAGTCAATGGGAAGCCAGATTCAATTAGCCATGTTACTGACCTAACAACTGCAGTGATTCATTTAACAACTATGGCAAGAAAGGTCATAAAATTGAGCAGAACTCACTTAACAACTGTTTTGCTTAGTGTGATGACCCAAGGTGGGATACAAAAGCAACAAAGTCACAAAAACAGGTGAAATCCTTTTAATTCTTTCAACTTGGCTTCCAAGGTCCAATTATCATTGACTGAAGAAAAAACTTGCCCACAAACAGTTGCGAAAAGGAAGAACTTCCATTGAAACTCAAAATACATATAAATTATAAATAGGAAAAACCAACACAAACCCCACTGAAGCAATTAATGAGACAAGGCAGGATAAGGGCTTGAAGACGTCCACAGATATTGAAATACACACACTGGGAAGGAGGCCAAAATTCAGATAAGATCTGACAAACTAGAAATATTTTTATGCTTTCTTTCCAGCACTGGGCCATGCGCAGTTTGTCCTTTTAAACAGTCCTCCCAGCTGCAGCCCATGAAGGGGATCAGGACCCTTTCCTGCCCCGTGGACCACACCATTCACGTCTCCCCCTTATCTGCTCCTCCCTGCGTGCCCTAGGATGAGGAGGGGATGGGCCTGTGTCTTCTTCTGAATGCCTAGTCGGCCTGTGCCCTTCCCCAGTTTCCTCCACAACCTCCGGAGCCACACTCCCACTCCCTGTTGGCTGTTCCTTCTCTCCCTCAGAGTCAGATTCTAACGGGCATGACACTTAGCAACAGAAGTTTTGGGCTCAGTTGTGGTTGTAAGTCGAGGATTATTCATTGATGCAGTACAGCTATGTTTGGAAAACTCCTTTTTTTCCTCACTTCGATTACTTTATGATTAACTCAAGGTAGCAAACACACATAGTACTCTCTCCTCCTCCTATTTTCCCCACAACAACAGCAACACTGTGAGGTGAGTTGGATTGAGACGGAGGGACTGGCCCAAAGTCACCCAGCTGCCTTTCATGCCTAAAACTCTCCTGGTTTCCAGGTCAGCACTTTAACCTGGCTTTCTGACCAAAGCATTTGTGGGCATGTGTTTTAGATCAAGTAAAGAAGGAGAAAAGACAACTGATATTACTAAAGGCTAGACTATCTTCCTATAAAGGAAAATGGCAATAGCAGGCAAGAGAACATACCTAGATATATAAAAACATGTGTAATATTGAAAATATAGGTAAAACATTTTTCCCCCCTCATAGTATTAAAAATGGAAAAAAATCAAATCAAATCAAGGAACCAATAAATTGTCAGTACCAATAAAATGAATTGCTGTCATATATAATGTATAGTTAAACCATGACATTTCTTGGACATTAGATGTGCTCATGGCCCCATTTTATTTATGGAGGTTAAAGCTATTGGTGGTTGTATATAAATTTTCTAATCACAGGCAGCATATTTCAAATACCAGCTGCTGCAAAATGGCAGTGGAAAAGGGCAGAGGCTCTCTTGTTCATTCTTAGGAACTGCTAAAATGCACTTGGTTGCCCATATTCAATCCAGACTATTGGAATAAAGAAATGCTTGGCTTGAAAAATTATGACGTTTAAGAATATATGAGGGGCACTGTGGGATTTGGGGTATGTGTGTGTGTGTGCGCGCGTGCATGGAGATGCTGCATAGGGAGGGAGGGTGAGGGGATTGTGCAAGAGATGCCATGTGAATTGGGGAGATTGTGCAAGGCTGTGGTGCCTTGTGGGTTAGGAAGGGAGTGTGGGGATGTGAAGGTGGCACAGGGCGGATGTGCAGAGTTGCACAAATGTTAGGTAAGGAACTATTTCTGAACTGATGACCCAATGAGTTGTTTAATAATGATTAAAACTATTTGCTGCCCCACCCCATTATTTTTCCTTTCAGGATCTTTCCAGAATTAAACAGCAATGATATGATTCTTTCAATAGTGAAAGGAATCAACCTCCCAGCTCCTCCAGGTAATCCATAAAATGAGCCCTGTTTTTGAGACTATCAAAACTAAGTGAGGGAACACTGCCATCCTTTTTAAGGATGTTGAAATGACTGGCCTCTGTCTTCATATGTTTTGTAAAATGCCCCTTTGTTGATCCTTTTCTGTGTTATTAGTCTCTTGATTTGCTAAGAAGGGCAGAAGCCAAAATATTCATGCCAATATTCATCCTCATCATTAGTACAATTGTTGATTCTTGGCTGTTCCCAGTAGATTGACAAGATGGATGCTTAAAAGCTCGGTTTTGTCTCCGTTGCCTTTTTATAACAATGTGGCTGTCTTTAAAATCTGATTTTTCATTCAGTGTACGGCCTGCCGTTGGTTCCAAAAGAAGGATCAGAAAAATAAACAGCAAAAAAAAGCAATAAACCTCATATGAAATGATTGGATTATCTAATTTCAGTTACTATTTTAGTTGGTTACTGCAATAGAATATTTAACCAAAAAGTACATGATTTTGTTGATTTCTGAACAAATCTGTTACTAGCATCATCAAACAAAATAAAGGCCCGAAAGGGCATCCTTCAGCGATTGTGTCCAATGGACTAGATTCCAGTCATGCTGACTTACAGGTTACCAAGGGCCAAGCTTCTCTTGTAGAGACCACCCTAGTGTACAAAAATATTTCTGACTCTATATCTGTTTCAGACATTTGTCTAAATTTGTTTGCCTTCATGTGGCAGATAATCATGTTTGGGATTTGAAATGAATGTTTGTAGCTTCTGTCATGCAAGATTATGCTTTGTGAAGATTTATTTTTAGCTTTCAGATGTTTGTCAAAAGAAATTATTGACTATTATTTGCCATATTCCTGTTACCTTTTTTTTCAGGCATATCTCCTGATGATTTGGATGCTTTTGTGCGTTTTGAGTTTCCCTATCCTAATGTGGTAAGTTACTGCAGGTTTAAAAGCTACTGCTTCATCTATGTGGAAATTTGCTTATCTGAGCATCCACTGAGTTCATCAATAGTACTCAAGGTCCTTGGCCTTTTTGAGCCTATGGAAACATTTGGAAAGGCTATTGTAGGTGATCAGTGTCAGGAAAGATGTAGCATGTTGTAGTAGGCATGGTATTGTGTTAACAATCCCATTCTTGGGAAGTAACAGAAACTTTTAATCTAATTATAATTATCTCTCTTAATATGTCTCTGCAGGTGGCAGCTTACGGCTGATCTTGTTTAAACTAAACAGGGTTTAAACTAAACAGGGTCAGGCCTGATTAGTATTGCATATGGCTGGAGGGGAGAAACCTAGAGAATATCTGTATCATATCAAGCCTTTCTGGGTTGTAGACTAGACTGCAAAGTCAGAAGAGTATCCTGTAAGAAGACAGTGGCAAATTAATTCCATATTGCTGCCCAAAAAACCCTGTGAATGCAGTATGCATTAAGTTTGACAAGAAGAGGTTTTACTTTTGCTGATTGGTAACACCGAGATAGAAAAAATAGATAGAAAGGATAAAACTGCTTGTGTCTGATGGTTATCAGACCTTTGTTAATTTTCAAAGAAATAGTCATTTTTATTGCCTTTCACATTCCTGTGTTTTCTAGGAGGAAGCTCAGAAAGACAAGACAAACGTGATCAAAAACTCCAACTGTCCTGGTAAATCTCTATGCAGGAGTTGAAAACCATGAAAGTGAAAATTTTACTTTTCTTGGTTTAGGTTAAAAGTGTTTCCAAATACAACCTGCCACTACATTGGCAGGTAATATTTGGAAATAAGTAAGTGTTAATGTTTTTTTTAAAGCTGAGGTGCATAATCCTTTATCATCCTCAACTCTATTTTTAATTCCCCTCCATAGCAACTCAGGTTAGATATTTGTGATTTATTTGGGTTAAAAAGGAAAGGTTAAAAATGACCCTCTTTCACAGATTTCATTTATTTTCTTCTTAAGGTTGTGACTTTAAAGTGTTTGCCATAATATGTTCTCGAGCACAATTTTAACTGGTGGAGGTACTACAGATCAAATATCTGATAATATTAAGAACTAGTGCTGGTCTTTCTTTGATGAGATTTAATTATAACATGATCAGATGGGCAGATTCTTTATCTTCTACGATATCACCTGTCCCTTACCTGTCTCAGGTATCGAGACTGACTCCAAGATCTGAGAAAGAAATGAAGTTGCCAGATGAGGAATGTGGCAATCACTGAGAGCATACAGGCACATACGTGTATACAACAACCCTCTTTCCTCCTCAAAAGAGGAAGAAAAAGACAGTAACAGGCAGTGGGAAGGGACAGAAAACCATAATCACTAGAGAAGTTTAATAATCTGGAATGTCCACTTGTTGAAGGGATAGAGCCACATGTGATCAGAATGCTGATAGTTCACACCCTAGAGAGATAGTAAAGTTTTGTGAACTATATCCTCAGGCATGTTTTTGATGAGCTACTGTAGGTCCTTCAGCTTGCAGTTGGTTTCAGAACATATTAATTCCTTTCTCTGAAGTTGTTCTTGCCTGGAAAAACCTTCTGCAGATATAGTTGTTAGTTGGCTGAGAGTTGAGAAGATGTGATCAATAGAAATTTGAAGACAAAGGAGGGGGCTGTTGGTTCTGAGTGATTCAGGAAAGGCTGTTGGACCATTATTACTGGCATGGACCTGTGAGGATTGCAACAGAATCTTCTTTCTTGATAGACAGGACTAGAAGCCAGAAAGCATACTTTTTTTTTGAGAAACTGGAAAAGAGAAGGGGAGATAGTTGTCAAGTGTAGCCTGCATTTCTTGGAATTTGCTGACTGTTGCCTTTGGGAGTGTATTTCCTGCAAAGGAACAGCTAAAAAACATTCCATGACTAAGTCTTCTCTTGGCCTTTCTGTCAGATCCTGCCCTGTCAGTTCAGAATATTAGAATTCAAATTTCCTAAAAAGTTTGAGACCAGTTTATTTGGAGGATCATTTCCTCCCATATTCAATTACCTCTGTATATTTATCTAGAGAAGAATGTGTGTGTTTTAGTGCCTAAGCCCCAGATATAACTGCCTTCCTCAAAAAGAGGCTCATCTGGTGTTTTTATATCAAACAAACGCTTCTCTGTTTTCTCAAGTTTTTCAACTTTTCCATTTTAAATGTGTTGATTCTTTTTAGAATCTTACACATGTATTGATAACTTTACTTTGATTTTATTCTGTGGCTGTTTTAATTTGTGTTAAATTAACTTATTAAAAGTCCACAGGGAGTGGCTGACAACTTTAGAAGACCCACCCAACTATCTGTATGCCAATGTTATAATTCCCCAGAAGTTTACGTTGTTACATTAAAAAAATACTACTAGGACTACTACTACTACTATTAAAAAACCACTACTAGGACTACTACTTTTCCTGTTCCTTACTTTTGGATAATGTAATCTGTTGAAGAATTCCCAAGTAGAGGTTAGGCATCTGTCTCACAAACTAACAGAACTGCATTCATTTGAGTCATTGATGTAGAGAGCTTCAGTGCCTTTTTGAGGGGGAGAGTGGGAGGGGAAAGGAAGAGAAAACACACTTGAATTGAGGTCTGTAATGGTAAAATTTCAGCCTACCAAGTAATGTAAACGTGATTCCTCCCCATAGGCTTGTTATAGACCTGGCTAAGGTTGCTATAGACTTGCATCTCAACCCAGCTAATCTTTAGGTTTGCCATTTTCGCTTTGGCAGAGTTCCAAGAGAAGTTCAAAATGTACATTAATCGGAGCCATCGAGGATTCAAGAGAGCCATTCAGTCCAAAGGCATCAAATTTGAAGTTGTCCATAAAGGGTAAGCAAGATGCATCTCAGTTGCCAATAGACAGCTTTGAAATCAGAAGTCTACGATAGTAGTAACTTCTCCAATTAACAGACTTTTATTCAAAGGTAGATGAAGTCAGCTACAGGTCATAAAAGCTTATGCCTTTTAGTAAAATCTGAGAAATTATGTGTTTGGTGTTGTTTGGTTTTCACTGGAGAGAGGTGTTAGTTCTGCTTTATAAGGCCTTGGTAAGATCACAATTGGAATACTGCATCCAATTTTGACCACCATGATATAAAAAAAATGTTGAGACTCTGGATAGAGATATAGAGAAGAGCAACAAAGAAGATCTGAGGTGACATGATAGCAGATTTTGATGGATAGATATTAGAGGAGCTGCCACAAAGAAAAGGGGTTAACTTATTTTCCAAAGCACCAGAAAGCAAGACAAGAAACAATAGATGGAAACTAACCAAGGAGAGAAGCAACCTAGAACTAAGAAGAAATTTCCTGACAGTTAGAACAATCAACCAGTGTAACAGCTTGCCTTCATAAGTTGTGGGTGCTCCATCACGGGAGGTTTTTAAAAAGAGACTGGACTGCATTTGTCTGAAATGGTACCAGTATATATTCTCCTGGTTGAGCAGAGAGTTGAACTAGAAGATCTCCAAGATCCCTTCCAATTCTGATGTTCTATGTTTGCAGAGCTGCTTTAAATGCCAGTTGATATCTGTGAGCAGAGGAGAATGGCTGCTGTGTAAAGGCACATCTAAGGTCATTAGCTTAATTAAATTTTACCTCAAAATCTATTAAGGGGATGGTTATATGTCTTCAAATCAGCATTGATCCTGGTGACTGACTGCCTGGACTAGTCCCTGGAATTTCCTTGGTAACCATTTTGAAAGTGCTTTGCCCTTCCTTCCTTCCCAGGACTGAGAAAGAGAGACTGACCCGAAGTCACCCAGCTGGCTTTGTGCCTCAGGCAGGACTAGAACTGTTGGTTTCACATTTTTTAGCTTGGTGTTTTAACCACTACATCAAACTGGCTCTACTCCAGGGAGTAACTCTTCTAAAAAATACAATGTCTGGATTAGGGCTTTGAGTGATATGTAGATTTGACTGTTGACTCATTTTAAAAGAAAACATTAAAACAACTCATAGCCAATAAACTAGGGTTATTTTGAAGAGGCTCTGTGGTATTTTCCTTTCTGAAATGGAATGGAGGCTTGGATAAATTATTGCTATTTCTCTACAGGGGGCTGTTCAAAAATGACCGTGTGATAGGAACAGCTCAACTGAAGTTGGAAGCACTGGAGACCAAATGTGAGCTTCGGGAGATTTTGGAAGTAAGCCTTCTCTTTTTGTGAAATGTTGAGGGACAATATCTGGGCCAGACTAGCTAGAATAGATTGGGGGAGCTGCTTTTGCTTGGTCTCTCAGTTTCTATGCAAGACTTGAGGTTTTTTTTAAATATAATATATAATTAAACTTTGGGATTTGCTATCATAAGATGTGGTACTTGCTTCCAGCTTAGCTAGCTTTGAAAAAGGGTTGGATTAATTCACAGAAGCCATGTGGATCAGTGGCTGTTAGCCTTGCTGGCAGCCTGACTGTCTGTGAAGTCATTTGCTGGGAAACTGGTAGGACTCCTTATGCAGTTAGTTGGCCACTATGAGAACAGACAGCTGGACTAGGTGGGTTGGAGGTCTGATCCAACAGAATAGTGTTTATGTGTTCATGCTGCCTTTTTAACTTTTGACATAAGCATCGTTTTTCAGCCTTCTGTGCTAAGGATCAAGGTCTTTTTACTGTCATCTGTTTATTGTCTACTTTCTGTTGATCAAAACTTTTAAAAACTGAATTGATTAGATTTGTTATTTGCATTCTATCTTTGTGTACCTCTAGGTTATTTTATTTCAGCTTCCAAGGAAGAAGTTATTTTAACCTATTCCAGGAAAAAACTAAGTCCCTTATGTCATTGTAAAAGCTGATGCATTTAAAATAACTCTCCTTGTCTTCAATGTGCCTAAAGTTTCTCTGGGCTTCCAACTTTTAATATTTGATTTAATTTTGTACAGCATAGATAATATAGTGGATAAACTGAGGATATAAAATTATAGGTATTTAATGGGTTTTAGGGCCCTAAACTAGTTTCTGATGGGGAAGGGTAGTTCACTCACTCCCCAAGTGCCGTCATGGTGCAGAAGAGTGAGTAAGGTTTTAAATTAGGGTGTGTGAAACCCCGTTCTAATCCACCTGCAGCCATGGATACTTCCTGATTGACTTTGGGCCAATCATTGTCTCCCAATTCAGCTTATTTTAATGCAGAAGATTGTTGTGGGAGTAACATGAAGGAAAGTTTAAAGTCTCTTTAAATTCCTGGAGAAAAATGGGATAGTATAAAAAAAGAACTGGTGTCCCGATGTATATTAAGATAGCAAGTGTTTTCCCACCTGTAATGAATAATGATCGTTCATTCCTTAACTGGGCTTGGAAGAAAAGGCTGAATGGTTTTAAGATGCAAGTTTAAATAATGTGGACTCACTTGGGCTCTGATTTCATATGGAAGCGATGAAATGTATCTCAGAGCCCCACAGCTTCTTTTGAAGAAGCCATCATATTTATCAATCACCAATCTTTCCCTGTTCCCCTTTCTAGCTTTTGGACGGTCGACGACCCACAGGAGGCAGATTAGAAGTGATTGTCCGCCTCAGAGAACCATTGACATCTCAGCAGCTGGAGACCACAACGGAGAAGTGGCTGGTCATCGATCCTCTCACTGGACCCCCAGTAAGAGCTGAACCACTCTGCACATTCCAGAGGCTTTTTTCAGTGACAGCAAAGCCTCCATGTATGGCTTTGCATAGAATTCTAGCCCAGTCTGAGCGTTTTTGTAGCTGGGATTCCTGTCAGTACAATTCCATTTTCCAGCTGCATATCCTGAGGCGAAACCTCGGGCCATGTCTTCAGAAAGAGGTGTGGGTTGAAAGCTTCACATTCAGGACAGTATCTCTCTTGGGTTGGAGACTTCAAGGCCTGCAACCCTTATTGCTCTTATGGGGCTAGTTTCCTTATACCTCGGGCAGCTTACGGGATGTGAAGGGACGGATTGCATCCAATCCTGTCAATTCTACAGATATAAGGAAAACAATTGCACCAAGGTATCTTAAACTCTGTAGTGTGCACTGCTGTGGCAAATGTGTGAGAGTTGGCTTACATACATCATTTTGCAACACTTAATTACTTTGTATATTGTATTTGGCAAATATTGGATGTGTTAGGAGATGTCCAAGAGAGCATTGAAGCTCTGGCTTGTGCACAACGGTTTATGTCATCCTGAGACGTCTGAATGAAAGTGACCATTTTTGCAGGAGGACTTAATAGGCTCCCTTTTCTTCATGTAGGCTGCCTTTCCCAAACCTAAGCCAGCAGCAGCTCCTGCGAAAGATACAGGCACTAGGTAGGTATGTTCTCTTACTATGCTGGGATTTTCAGGATTCAAATTCTGACCTGTGGAGATATCTTCAATCCTTTCAACCCTACTCCTTGATTTTGTGGACATTGTTCAGCACTTGAAAGTGAAAGCAAGGCTTGAGAATTCAAATGAAAAGACTAAATAGGTCCCAGGTAACTACTTCAGAAGGAGCTTCTGAGTATCATTCAAGTCAATAGAATGGAAAGTAGGATAATTTGCCCTGGGCACACAATCAACCACAAGGTTGTCCTCTGAAAGCTTATTACCATAAAGTTTGTGTTGAGTATGTTTTTACCATAGAAAGGAAGGGGATAGATGCTTAGATGTATAAATGGGAAAGAAATCTACCAGAGCACAGCATTTCAAAGAAAGTGAAACATCACTTTCACAATAGCTGTGCAGCGAAAACTTTCCCGGTGGATGGTGTCAAAACCATATTTCTCACTCTGTAGCATGTTGGCTGCTTGTGCTGTTACCCAAAAAGACCTGCTTGGTAAAGCAACAATCCAATGGGTCAAAGGCTTTTTTCAGCTATAACTTAAAGCACACTATATCACATCTGTCTGTTGAGTAGTAATTGCACAAAAAATGAAATGTGAATTGCCTGGTTCTGGTTGGATACTGCTAGCAAGTGTGTCAAGGTGGCATCTTATGGGGGTTTGTAATTGCATTTCTGAGCCATTTACCTCCTTCACCATGTAACATAATGATCTGCAACTACATACATATGCATACACACATACAAAGATGTGTATACCCTCCTCTATGTAAATAATAATAGATGAGAATAAATAACAATTGTGACTGGAATCTCCGTCATTGAGCAAAGCAGTCATTAAGATATCACATGACTGCTTCGCTCAACAGCAGCACTCTTGACTGCAATCTTGTGGGTCATTAAGTGGGTGCTATGTCAGGTAAGAAGCATGGAGTTGCTCAGGAGGAGGTAGGGGAGACCCAGGGAGACTCCGCTCAGGAACTTAAACATTCTTCCTGCTGAAATCCAAACAGGATTTTCAGCCCTTTTTAAGCAAAGAAACATATACGTGCAGTCTGCACTGGGCCTCCTCATCTATCTGAGACACCCCAGCCTCCTTATCTCATTGTGCTGCCTCTCTGCTTGGCTTTTGTCTCCCTCTCATTTCTGGGGGCAAGGTGAAAGAGCAGCCTGTAGAGGGAGTTTAGCTCCCCTTCCATGCTCAGAAGGGAACTCCTTAGGCAAGGTGCAGGAAAGGAGCTCAAATATTCATTTCTGCACCCCACAAAAGAGTATTTTGCTCCTCTCTGGATAAGAGAAAAATGTGAGGCATTTTTAAGCAGTCTTTTAGAGGAGAGACACATGCTGAATAACTAAATCAGAGTCCACCTGGGATATTTTGATGCCTGCAGTAGAAAATCCAAAGGGAATATTTTTTCCCATAGAAGAGATGGGAAGATTGCTCGCACAATTTGCTTTCTGTGAAGCCGGCATAATTTTCCTCTGAAAGTATGCTTTCTCCAAAAGTACTGGTAATGGCCTTTGGTTTCTGTTTTATAGTATAGGCCTTGTGCTCTGTTTCTGTGATTGGCCAGTTGTGAGGTTATGATGTGTTTTGTTTTTCCATCCAGCAAGCCGGCCTGTTCTCTGCAAAGCTTCAACATATTAGCTTTTGACAAGGAAAGGCTGGAGAAGAAGGTCAGTGATGTGGATCTGTATGTATACATGTGCATGCGCACAGACTCATGCAGGGCAAGGGTGAGGCAGTCGCATCGCACAACCTAAGTATACACTCTGCCTTGCTTTGCTTTAATTGACACCGAAAAGCAAGCCCCCAATTTTCCATGCTTCAGATTAAATCATTTCTAGGAAGTGAGGGAGAAAGAAAAGAAGATGCGTGCGTGCATGCATACATACATAGTTTCACAGCAAGGGAGTTTCTTTTCAGTTGACTTGATCTTTTTATAAACCTTTTATCTTTTCATAAGCATAGGTATTACGTTTGTTCCACAAAATTTAAATTAGAACTGAATAGCCCTAATATTACCAAATATTTCCCTGTTTTTCTTTTGTTCTTCTTACATGGGGCGGGGGAAGGGGGGAGTATGTTGACTATTCAACCTGTTTGACAATTAACTTGTTAGAATTTGGTCTTACAATGTCTCTTATTGTATGTTGAGCAATGATTTTGTTACAAACACCTCACTCTTGTTAACAGATTGTGATATACAATCAAGCTGGTCAGCCTCCACCCAGGGACCTGGTAGAGCAGCATCAAAGCATCACTCAGAAGATCAACTGGCAAAAGTCCCAGCTACAGCATGGAGGAGCTGCAATCATGAAAGGTATTTTGATACAAAGGCTCAACTGTGAAACCTGTCTTTCTCATCTGGACTGACTTTGGTACGCCAGTTAGTCTTAAGGCACCCAAGCAATGGTTCCTGACCATGTTTGATCTTCATTCTACAGAATATCTGACTCGATTGGAGCAGTACCATCAATGGTACACAGAGGCAGCAAGGCGCCTTGGAAATGACGGAAAACGGGTATGGAGTGATTTTGCAGCATGGGGGAAGGATGAGGGAAGAAGATTCATTTTCTAGCCCCTGAGCTTGGTTTACAATGGAGGACCACTTATTTAAAAGAGCATGCAATCTGTGTCAATACTAGGAAGGTTTGAACACAGGCCTCACTAAAATGCTGTCTCGTCTACTGTTTGGCAGGAGGCAGCTAAGGATGCTCTTTACAAGCGCAATCTGGTGGAGAGAGAGGTGAGTAGCGCCTGCAGATTCTTCTCTTCCCTGCCCAGTTGGTCAGAACAGATTGACACAAGTCCAGAACCTTTTCCATCTTGTGTCATGGATTCCCCTTTGCGGGTGCCTTCTTTCTTTTGGGTGGGAAGAAATGGTTTTCCTGAAGCATTTAAACTTGTGTAACTTAACTGAGTACTTGTACTACTGAAAGCATTCTACAAATCAGGGTTCCCAACCTTGGCAACATTAAGACATGTGGACTTCAGCTCCCAGAATTCCCCAGCCAGAATGGTTGGCTGGGAAATTCTGGGAGTTGAAGTCTACATGTCTCAAAGTTGTCAAGATTGGGAACCTTTGCTACAGATGATAAGGCCATTTCCTCCTTAGTCAAACTCTTCTGCACTTTGGAGTGCATGTTTTTCCTGTAACTGTGACTGGGGCAGATTCTTTCTCCTGTCTCTATAGCCATAGGCTGATTCCCAAGCCGAGTCCAATTTAGAGTGCTATTTTTTTACTTTTTGAGGGAGGCTATTTAAATGATTACCAGTTTCCACAGATATTTCTTAGGTGATTTTGGTATTAAACATTAGGCCGGTGGCTGCCAGAGAGACAGTCTTCACAGTGGTTCTTAACAATCTCAGTGTGTCTGCCCTGGATTTTTACAAAAAAAAAACCTTTTTTTTAAATCCCAGCTTTTGATCAGCCTTGAGAAAATTTGTATGTTAGTTAGTGGTCTTTGTTTTTTTTTATCCTGACTGTTCTATTTTTATAAATAACTCAAGGCAGCACAAACATACCTAACTAATACTCTTTCCACCTCCTATTTTCCCCACAACTCTCTGAGGTAGGTTGGGCTGAGAGAGAATGACTAGGTCACCGTCACCCTTGCATGATAAGATGGGACTACTTCTGGTTTCGAGCCAGTGCCTTTAACTACTGGACCAAACTGGTTCTTATGAATACCATAGATGGTTTACCTATACTTTTGTCTTTTCTTGGAAACATTGATGTTCATGTTTTTGTCTTTCAGCTGCAGAAGTTTCGGAAATGAAGCTAAAGCACTTAAATTATCTATCCAAACAACAATGCTTTCAAGCATGGTCTTTTCACTGTTACAGGTGAAGGGTAGTGGAAAGACCAAAATGCATAGGCTGTATGCTGATGGATCAGTAATGCCACAAGCTGATTCTTGATTAATTGACTTTGCAGAAAACTCTTCCTAGGCTTCACCATAATAATGGATTCATCATTATAACCCCAACGACCTGAAGAGAGACAATCCATGTGACAGGTGCCTTATAGCTACATCCATCCCTCCTTCCTTCTTTTGCACTAAGCATTTTGCACATGCCACTTGAGCTGTTTTTTTTTTTACCTGATCTAATTTAACCCCTTCTCAGTAGTCAAGGAGACCCTTGTGTGTGAAGTCTTATATGCCCACGCCTGCGGGATTCCAATTTTATATCTACCTTGTATACCAGTTGAGGTAGAAGTCCCGTTCACATGGCATCTTTCTCCACTGACCAGGGTAGTTAATAGTTTTAGGTGTGTTAATGTAGATATCAATTGCAGTGATGGAAAGGTTCCAAAACATCCCAAATTAACTGAGTTGGTTCAATTTGGAATTTGGCACTTTCAGTGTGTTTAACGAGGTTCTTTCAGAAGCCATATAGTCTGCATTCATTTCCTAGGCTCCCTTATAGCTACATTCATCACTCTGCTCTCTTTTGCACCAGGCACTTTGCACACTGTTTGATTTTCTGGCCCTTATTGGTGTTTACGGACAGCTGAATAATAGACTTTGGATTCATGTCATCACTTTTCAGTGATTTTCAGTGGTCAAAGAGATCTAGTTGGGATTCCTTGTGTGTGCAGTCTTGCATGCCTTTTAAATCTGCCTTGTATGCCAGTTGAGAAGGTCCTACATGCATGGTATCCTTCTCTACTGAGAGATAACTAGTCTGCTCCTTAAACAGTCTCTAATGTGGAGAAGTATGTAGCCACAAGACTCATACTTTTTGAGGGGTCTGGACTGTATCATACACTTTCTCGTTGTTTCTACCTTGTCTTGGAGGGATCAAGAGATGAAGCATCTATGAGACTGCTAAATGAGATGGTTCCCTTCTTTAATGTATAGAGAGTAGCAGAGCAGTCTTTCTCCTAGGGAAGGAATAACCGTTCAGTTCTGGTGTACAAACGGTTTATGAAATTCATTCATGGTCGTCTTATGCAGGTTAGATTTTCTTCTTATATGTAATTGTATTATTTCTGTTGAATGGAAGATGGTGTCTAATAACCCCTTCTTCCTGATTACACTGTAGAGAGAGGCTGTGTCACTTAGCTCCCCCTTCCCCACACAAAGACAGGAGAGAGGCTGCTGGAACCTGTTGGGGTGCTTTTTTTGTACAATTCATTTTGACAGATGGAAATGTGACTTTTCCTAGTTCTTTTTTCTGTAAGATTTGAGTGTAAGAAATTAACTCAGGATTGTTGCTGCTGTGCTGCTCAGGATGAAGTGAGGTGATGAACTGTGGGTTTGTATCCAGGTGGTCTTCCCTGCCTCCGCCTACATCCCTTTTTAAACCAAATTTTAGTTTCTTGTAAAGACGATAAAAGGCAAACAAATGTACCATATACCCTTTTCTTTCCGGACCCACTTTCACAATCTCTTTTTTATAAAAGTGCCTGTCTCTGAAGCTATTGCTCAGCCACAGGTTTTCAGAATTAATGTTAAAAGCAAAGGCTGCAAATCTGTGTTATGGCTTTATTTTATGTATAGGATGACATAAATATAAAACATTTTTAAGGGTGGGAGGGGAGAAAGTTTGTTCAAAACAAAAAAATCTTTAATGTACCAATAATAAATTCTCCAAACCTCATTTTAATCTGGATTCTTTTTATGTGTCTGCTCAACAATAATATGCCATTCTTATGGAATCTTCCATCTATGTTATTACTTTAATTTCTTTTTTTTTTCTCATCTATCTCTGTATAAAAACAGTTTAGTACGGTAAGCTAATACAAGTTTAGCTTATGAAGTCATTTAATATTAAAATAATTTAGTTTCTATGGCTTCATCCTTGATGCAGGCATGGTGTCTTTGATTGCAATTAAAGTTATATTTTCCATAGAAAAATACAAGCCTTATTATGACTTTAGTCCTGTAATGATGGACCCTTACTTAGAACAGAATAATAGGGTTGGAAGGGACCTTGGAGGTCTTCTAGTCCAATCTTCTGTCTATTCAAACAGTCATAAATGTGGGAGATCAAAACACTGGCTAGTAAATTCTATGTGATACTGAACAGCCTAGCTGTCATTTCTGTCACCTTCTCCTTTGCAAAACAATTAAATGACATTTCACACATGGAGAAGAAAACCTTGGCATTTACAACTTTGTAGCTCACTGCAGCAGCTGGGCTATTAGATTGGAAATACATATGAGAAGTGATGCAGAAGAAGGAACTGTGGGGGAAGTGCTCCATTGAATGTCCTTGCCAATATTGCAAATGAGTGTAGGAGGATGCACTAGCTTCTTCTGGGTATCACTGTCGCTTTAGTTCCTGGAAAGCTTAGAGCCAAGCCAAATACAGATCCATTGGCACTCAGCATTCAGTTTTGCTCCCAAGAAAAGCAGCTTACTTGCACTGGCTTTGTTGTATTTGGCTGACTGAAACCGCAAGAGTAAACACTATACAACAGAATCCCTTCCAGAAGTTGGCAGGTAGGTTAGATTCATCAAAAGGCCTAAGGAAGTAGAGTAGTGCAGAGAATTCCGGATGGTAATCTGCAGAAGAAAGAGACACAATCAGTGGATGTGACATATTCAGAAAGATTGGCTGTATTTATATTTGTAACATGGGATCTTCTGCACGTGCAGAAGCAGCGCTGACAGCAATACTACACATTTAGGTTGAAGAGTGTTGAGGATTGGGGAAAAAAAAGTAGGGTGGGAAGGGAAAGCTCAAGGTGATAAAAATTGCCAAACAAGCCTTGGGTAATGAGATCCTCATCCAAGGATACAATCCAAGCAGGGGATTATCTATCCTATTTTGGTAGGATCTGGCACAATCATTGCTATCATTTCAGTACTGGGTGAAGACATTAAAAAATTAACCTCCTGTGGATGTTTAGTTTTCTCCAGTGTCATTACACTGTATAAATGTTTATAAACTATCGGATTTACACTCATACACATTTTTTGGAAACTATTAAAAAGCAATGCACAAATGATTGTCAACCACCAATCTATCTGCAACTAGGTTGTATCAAATAGCAGGTGGCATTTATATTATACTATTCATATAAGAAAACCAGCTTGGTGTAATCTAAAAACTAGGAAACCTTCAGTTCTAATTCAACTTAAATAAACACCAACTGGGTGACCTTGGGATAGGCAAGTTCTCCACCCTAGGAAGGAGGAAATGGCAAACACTTTTGAAATCTTGCCAAGAAAACAGCAGGGATTTGTCTAGGAAATCTACTGGGATTCAACCTTGACTTGGGCACTCTTCACCCTGTCATATTTTTATATGGCAGGTAGTCCTTGGCTTATGACCATACATTGTGGTTGTTAAGTTATTTTATGACCTTTTTTTTCCAGCAATCATTTAGTGAATGCCAGGATCATTAAGCCAATGTAGCAGTCATTAAATTCATTTTATCCAATGGAAGTAATGCCAAAACCCAGCAACAATTGTAGTGCAAATGGCTATAAATACAAGCCAGCTGCCAAGCATCCCAATCATGTTACCATGAGGAGGTACAATTGTCAGAACTCTGGAAGCAAACTGTTAAGTAATTTTTTGTGGGTCTGTTGTAACTTTGAACAGTCACTAAGTGGCTAGTCGTTAAGCAAGGATTACCTGTACACATCTTGAAGGCAACTACCATAGGGAACAGCACAATTTTTGCTCGTGTTTGCTGTGTGATGAAAATGAAAACTACTTTGTACATTCACATGAATCTCATTCAACTTTGTAGTCCAGTTTTCAAGCATATATTCATCAGATGATACTCTACTATTTTTTTCTGTAAACTCTTGCATTATCCAGCTGTACTACAGCTGAAAACTATTAAGGAATCTGTTATCAGTGAATATATTTTAATAATTTTTATATCACTGGTCAGAAATTTATGATTCCACTAGAGCTGAAGAATATACAGGGTGAATGCAAACTTACAAGTTAGGCCCACAGTGAGCTCTAAATCTAACCTCTTCCAGGCTGCTTTCCTAGGTGCCCATTTGAGTCTGGGCCTGGTGTCCAGCTTGCAGAAGAGAGAGAATGATAGGTTCTGGGTTGCCTGCCAGGTCTACTACTTCCAGGAATTTAAGGTCTGCAAATGCCTCTTCCGACACATTGGCTGCCAATAAGCGATTGGATCTACAAAACAAGGAGGGTAGAGTAATGTCACAAGAACTGGAGCCTTGACATTTGAAAAAAAATTTTTTGAGGGAATTCCAAAGGAGGCTATTTTCATTGAAAATACCATTGTTTTGCTAGAAGTTGCATTAAAGAGGAAGAGCTACACATAAACTGAACTCACAGATCTATAATTTATGAGCTGTAAGCATGTAATATACAGTCGTTAGATATTCATTCTTCTATAAAAGGCAGTAAGTTGGCTTTTCATTTACCTGAGAGAGATGACCCGTATATTGGATGTTGTGAGGAAAGTTTCAGCCATAATGACAATAATTCTGTTGTGTTGCAAGTATAGATATTCCAGTGATTCTGGAAGGTCTGGTGGAATGTATGACAACTCATTGAAACTCAGATCCAGGAGCTGGAAAGGAAAAATCCACTAAATATTAGGTTTGGGTGTCATTTACAATGGCAATGACTGGAGATAAGCTAGCCTCCATAACCTACCTAAACTACAATTTCTGCAGACTTTCATAATGCACTATGTAAAGCAGCTTTTATGTATGTATGTATGTATGTATGTATGTATGTATGTATGTATGTATGTATTTATGTATGTATTTATTTATTTATTTATTTATTGAATTGATATTGCCACCTATTCGCCCATGGCAACTCGAGGCAGCTTACAGAATGTAAAACCATATTTAAAATAAAAAAGCAATAAAAACTAACAAAAAGAATCAAAGTAATAAAGTACAATAAAACAAAATCTGGAAAAAAATAAAAGAAACACCCCCAACTCCTACCCCATGCCCTGATGACAGCAGATCACATAAGCCATTTGATGGGCTCCATTCTGCTCTGGGTTCCCCAGGCCCACTGGCAGAACCAGGTCTTCAGTGCCTTCCGGAAAAGTATTAGAGGGCCATTCTAATCTCTGAGGGAATGATGTTCCAGAGAGGGAGCCACCAGAGAGAAGGCCCTTCTTCTGGGTTCCACGCAGCATTCTCTGCCTCCCCACTCTTAATGGATTGGGTAGATGTGACCGGCAAGAGACGTTCCCTCAAATAACCTGGTCCCAAGCCATGAAGGGCTTTAAAGGTGACAACTAGTACTTTGAATTGCACCTGGAAGCAAATCGGCAACCAATGCAGCTCCTGCAGGAGAGGTGAAACATGCACACCAGGGTCTGCACAAAACCATGCGGGCCGCTGCACTTTGCACCAACTGGAGCTTCCGGAGTTCTTCAATGGCAGCCCCATGTAGAGCGCATTGCAATAATCAAGATGGGAAGTGGCTAGAGTAGGGATAGTCGGTCCAGGAAAGGGCATAATTGGTGTACAACCTGCAGTTGCACAAAGGCCCTCCTGGCCACGACCGCCACCTGCTCTTCAAGCAGGAGTCGTGAGTCCAGGAAAACCCCTAGATTACGTACAAGATTATGGATAGATTACGTATTTGGGGTAGTGCCACCCCATCCAAGACCAAAGGCAATTGAGCCAATGAACCCCAAACCCAGAGCCACTCGGTCTTGCAAGGGCTTAGTTTCAACCTGTTGCTCCCCATCCATTTTCCTTTTGTCTATCCTGAATCCATAATAAAACAATTTTACTAGATGAACTAAATATGATAGGAAGTTACTTGCAAATTCAAATTTAATTTTGCATGTATGTGTCTACATTTGTTTTAACTTGATTTTGGATGTCAATTCCTAATTTGCTTTACTTGCACATAGGCGTTTATTCTGAACAGCTCTACCATTTTGCTGTCCTAAAATGACCTTTTTTAGCCATATGAATATACATTGTGCAGCTCCCTCCCTGTTCCTTCTTGCCTCACCTTGAGCCCGTGCAACTCATGCCAAGTCCCTGGAGAAATACTGCTGATCTTCAGCCGATTGTGTGCCAGGTGCAGCTCTTTAAGTATGGTGAGGTTAACTAACCGTTCTGGAGAAAGAGCATTGAGCTGATTCTTCTGAAGGTTGAGGACTTGAAGACTGGTGGGCAACCCAGCAGGGAGAAGCGTGAGCCTATTGCCAGAGATGTCCAGAGTTTCTAGGAGCCTAAGCTTGCGGAAGGCCAGACGGTGGATGTGGGCACTATAAAGCCGGTTGTAACTGAGGTTGAGCTCAGTCAAAGCATACGTGGCCGCAAAGTCATTCAAGCCAATGCGAGCAATCTGGTTATGCAGCAGCATCAAGGATCGGACACGTCGCGGAAGTCCAGGTGGGATTCCATCCAGCTGATTATTGTACAAATGGAGAGTATGCAGGGAGCGCAAGTGGGCAAAGGCCTCTGGGTGCATCCCTGAAGTTGTTAAAGCATTGCTTTGCAATAGGAGATACTGCAGGCCTCGCACGCGACTAAGACGCTCAGGTGGTAGTCTCTTCAAGTGGTTTCGGCCCAAATGTAGTATTACTATGTTGGCAGGAAGACCAGCAGGCACCTCTGTCAAGTTGTTGTTGGAAAGGTCCAGATATTCGAGGCTCTTCAGCTTGCTATAGAGATACAGGATATGCCTGATGAAAAACCTGGAAAGTCTTCCAATGCCCCCTTCTCCAGCAAGTTGTCTATTCAAAATCCAGAAGCCCTGGTTTTAAATTATACTGCTGTTTGCCAGAGCCAGTTTCACTTTTTACCATTCTTACCTGAACGTGGGATGGCTCAGGCCCTCACTGGATAGATAATTGTTCTGCAGGTAAAGTTCCCGGAGGCGCCCCTGGCTGCTCAAGGCCCCTTTAGGGATACGAGAAATGTGATTATTCTGCAAAAGGAAGTCTTGTGGTCAAAGAAATGCCCCACTCTCATTCCCCCAACAATCTAGAACGGGGTTATAGATGAGAATGGCCAAAAAGCTCTTGTGGTATTGCTACCGTGCAGAAGCAGAATAAATAGGAAATGAACACCCGTGGCTGGACGGCGGTAACTAATCACAAATCTGGCATCTTTCTCAGGATCTCCTTGGCTTTTCAGGCAGCTTATATTAAATAGAGAAACCAATTTTAACCTTCCAGGACTGAGTCCAGCTGCACAGAACCTGCATTCTTGAATCTATTTGCTCATAATTAAGACTTAGAGAACGTGGAAGAATGTGCATCTTTTCATGCTTAGACATTTTCCAATAGTCAAGTAGTATAGTTTATCTAGTACAAGTAGAAAGAGATAATCCTCGACTTACAACCACAATTGAGCCCCAAATTTCTGTTGCTAAGTGAGACGTGTTGAATTAACTTTTCCTCATTTTACGCCCTTTCTTGCCTCACTTGTTAAGCTGTTAAGTTGGTAACACAGTTGTTAAGTGAATTGGGCTTCCCCATTGCCTTTGCTTGTCAGAAGGCTGCAAAAGATAATGACCCCAGGACCCTGCAACTGTTATAAGTATGAGTCAGTTGACAAGCATCTGAATTTTGATCATGTGATCATTTAGGGATGCCCCAATGGTCATAAGTGTGAAAAATAGTCATAAGTCCCTTTTTTCAGTGCTGTCGTACTTCGAACTAAATGAACTGTTGTAAGTCAAGGACTACCTGTATTAGATATTTTGCCACCTTGAGTTATTTATAAAAATAATAAAGGCCGGATAATAAACAAATAAAACAAAGTCTCTTCAGGCAAGGAAAGTGCACTTGACATCCTGAAGGGATACCATTCAGGAGCAGTTTTCATGGTTCTGTAGCTTGCATAGGTTAGCCCATCACTGTGTTTCCTAAAAAAGAATTAGCTCTGATTGTCAGTTAACATTTCTATTTAACACAGGAGAGAAGAACTGACAGGGAATTCACAACATACAAAAGATTGTGAGCATATGTGTTATGCCACTTTTCGGGTGCTTTCCAATCCGTTCCAGGTGCTTCACCGTGGAGGGTGAGCTTATACAATCGAGAATCGAGAAACAATTGAAAAACTGAGTTTAACAAAACAAGAGATTGCATTCTTTCTGCTAACGGCACTCTCTCTTAGAGCTTTCCAGTTCATATTGTTCTGCCCAACCGTTTTTTTCCTACCCTGACAGGATGGGAGATAGCTACAGACCTGCAAATGGAGGCGAACAACACCACGGGGCAAATTCTGGGGCACATAGGTGAGCCGATTGTTGGAAAGGATCAGGGTGCTGACAGCATCCGAGCCATTGAAAGCATCAAAGGACAGGCCAGTGTTGTTCAAGTAATTGTTGTGCAGATAAACAGACCTGAATGGAGAGAAAAAAAATGCAAAGAACACATTAAAATTAGCCTAGAGTAATATCCTAGAGATATATTGGCACTAAAATATCTTGATGGGATACAAGTAAAAGATTGGACTTGTAGGGCATATTCTTCTCCTCTGAGTATAAGTAGTCTTCAACTTACAACAGATTGTTTAGTGACTGTTCAAAGTTACAATGGCACTGAAAAAACGACTTATGACTGCTTTTCACACTTACGAAGATTGTGGCATTCCCCATGGTCATGTGATCAAAATTCAGACGCTTGGCAACTGGTTCATATTTATGACGATTGCAGTGTCCCAGGTCATGTGATCACCTTTTGTGACCTTCTGACAAGCAGTAAGGAAGCCATTTTACAATCGTGTTACTAACTTAGCAACTGCAGTGATTCACTTAACAAATGCAGCATGAAAGGTCGTAAAATGGGGCAAAATTGACTTAACAAATGTCTCACTTAGCAACAGAAATTTGGGGCTCAATTTTGGTCATAAATTGAGAACCACCTGTATTCCACTTTCCCAACAAGCAACATTGGCCAGCCAAGAGCCCAGGGATTACACACAACTATTTGTCCCGGTTTTTGCCATGTCTTACAGGCTTGATCTGTGTACCTCTCTTTGATAAAGAATTTCAACCTTCCCTATTTAGTAATTCTAGGTCAGGCCTTTTGCTGCTGCTTGAACAGATGGTGTGATTTCCCGTGCCTTAACTTTTCCGAAAATTGGCATTATTCCCATCCTCCCACCCACTGCCCAGGGTGCCATTCTTGTTATGTAGTTTTACAGGGAGTTGGCCAGCACCTTGTAGTGCTGGCTTGACTTCTAATAAAATATGGGGATTTTTTTTCCTTAGCTTTACCTGAGACCAGGCTTATGCCCAAAGGTGAGTGGATAGAGCCACGTCAGGCAGTTGGCAGCAAGGTCCACAATGCGTAGTGTGTGGGGTAGGAATTGTGGTGCCACAGATAGCTGGAAAATAAATGTGAAGATATCTACTGAAGGAAGATTTTCTCATTTTATGCATACAATTGGAACATGGAAAATGGGAAACATGAATTAAGAAAAACCCAAAATGGTCAAAATGGAAATAAATATTAAAATGAGTGCTTTAATAATATGAATTTAGATGGACTGGAGAGCATGATACAGGACATGAATGCATATGATGGAATCAAGTCAAGTGGCCATAATATTCAAAAAAGACTGTAAAGTGAGGGTTCAGCTACAATCCAATAAATGACATGGTAGCATCTATTAAAATTAGTGGACATTCAATTAACATTGATATTGTATAACCAAATGCACCAACTACAGATTCAATGATGAAAGATACCAAACAGGCCCATGGCAAATTGCAGGAGGTGCTGAATATGATATCAAGATAGATGTGCTACCAGTACTACTGAGTGACTGGAATGAACAAGTTGGAAGAAAGAAAAAACCTGTAATCAGAGGAAAAATTGATTAGGTGCAATGCAGAAAGTTAAATGCAGTTTTGTGAAGAGAATGCTTCTTTACTGAACCTCTGCTTCAAGCAACATAAACATAACAGCAAAACCAACCATAAGGAGAAATGGAGAAATATAATCCAGTCTAGGTTCAGGCTGTGCATGAATAATAAACTATTGATGTTAATATATGGGTTGAACTTTGAAAATTAATTTGCTAGGTATACCAGATTTTAACTAGTGGATAAATTATACGAAATAGATTCTAAAGCGCTAAGAGATCACTGAGCAAGCAAACAGTGGAAATTAACAGGGGTCTGTCGAGGCAGTTTAAGGGAGAGTCACTTAACAAATTTTAATCTAAATCAAGAGTCAACTACTTAACTGAAGTATGATTCTAAAAAGAGTTAGAAAATGAAATAAAAACATTAATACTGGTAATAAATACTCTTAAGAAGAAGAAAAAGAAACTGAACAGTGTGTAACTATGATTTGCAATGTATGCAGCAGGTCTTCTTGCCTAGAATCAAATAATGCAAATGGAAATAAATTTGCAGCACAGTAGAAGCAGCCTTAATATGAAAACAAAGAGAGAAGCAAGGGCAGAAGGCAATAGTATCAATCAGGAGCAAGAGGATTAGATGTCCGGAAATGTAATTACTGGAACTTTTGAAGATAAAACAAGTTCGGAACAAATTTTTCCTTCAAAAGATGGAGAAAGCACAAACTGTTCTTGACTTGCTGTTAACCAGTAGGAAAGACTCAACTGAACTAAGGAAAAAAAAGAGCAATTTAAACCAAGCATACTCAAATACATATATTCGACTTCAAAAAAGGAAATGTTAACAAACTCAGAACAAATATGAGATGGAGAAGCTACTGAGAAAACAGCTTAAGAATGGTAGGAGTTCCTAAAGAAGGAAGAATTGCTTATTTTGTGAAATGGGTGGCTATATCAATTGAACATATAAATACCAAAATTCCAATAATGCAGAAAACTAATTAGGCTTCAGAAAAAAAAGACACCAGATAACTAATACTTAAGAAGGATAATAGAGAGAGCAAAAGAATATAAGAGGGAGATACGTATGCCTTTTTATTGATGACAATATTTTTTCACAATGAATAAGCTCTTATTGTACTTTTAAGAATGCTGAAATTTATCTAGCTTCCTTCCATATGTATTTTTATTCTATTTTTTATAGAGAGCTTTTAGTGTGTTATTACTGTTCCATATTTTCTTGTATATGGGCTGTAAATAAAATAACAAAGAAGTATTGCAGGAAATAAATTCAGTCATGAAGTTACCCTCAGTGGTGTTAGATGGGAAGTACAGTAGGACTTCATGCAGGCCTGTTCTTTCCAAATCTTAACAAAAATGAAGGTGAAGCTACTTTTCTACTCACAGTTCAGAACCCTGTTATCCCTAATAGAGTTGCTAAGTTTCTATTTGCTGCACTTTCTGCAAGAGGGCATAAAAAATCCTAATCGTAGAGTGATGATATGATTTTTATATGTTTAAATTTTTATTTTCCTTATTCATAATTGATCACTCATGCAGTTTTAGTCTGTTTCATTTAAATTTCCTCATTCTTTGATTTTCAAATCCTGATTCTGTAGGTTTTATAGATTAATTTTCCACTGTCTTTGTTGCATTTAGTTATTATTTTAAATTTGGTTTGGTTTTTTTTCAATTTTGCCTTTTTAATTTTATTTTCTCCTTGGATTTGAGCAATAAAACCAATATTCTAGCACAGAGCATGCCAAAGCATGTTCAGGATAGTTAGCCTGGCTATAATCCCCTGTCTGGGATTTGAGTTTGGAGAGGAGACTATTATCGAAGGGTTAGAAAAAAGATTGAGCAAATAGTCTGAAAATTAAAGATAATTTGATGGGATTTTCTACAAGGATATTGTTTTTCTGAATTGATTCAACAATTTGAAAATCCAAATAAATCTATCTAAGAAATCCAATTTAAATTTAGAAACCTAAATAGGAAGGGAGGCGTTCTATCTTGGCATAAATCATGTCTGTTCTTAATTTTTTTTTGGGTGGGTGGTGTTGATCAGCCGAGGAAGTTATATATTTCTGGGAGAAGAAAAAACAACTTGGAATCGAGATTGATGCCTAGTGGCTACATAGATATAACCATGCAGTTCTCTTGGTAATAATATGGAAGTAGATTGCCACTGCCTTCATCTAGTTTTTTTTTTGCTTCTCAGACTCTAGCCTACAATCCTGGTATTCCTCGGTGGTCTCTGATCCTAGTACTAACCAAGTAAAACCCTGCTTACTAAACCAGTCAGATTTGGCCAGGTGAAGAGAAGTAGTGATCGTGCATGGTGACCATGGTCCAGTGGTCTACCCTGAGTCCTTTGGAGGGAAAGTGGGCAAAAAAATATAATAAAAAATATCAATGATTCCTTCTTTTAAAGAATCTTAGTTTTTATCCATTAAGCATTTGATTTTTATATAGAAATCTCAGAGCCTAATTTTTTCATCTTATAGTTCCTTAATTTAGCATTTCCCATCTTCTTTGCTGATGTTTGTGTTTTTCTGTGTTTGTGAAAGTAAAAACCCACATTACTACACCGTATGCACTTATTGATCTAAATATGCTCACCTTGTTATTGGCCAGGTAGATGTACTGAAGTGACTGCAGTGACTCAAAGGCTTCATCTGGGAGACCTTTAAAATGGGACAAACTAGAATAAGGTCTATCTATATTTGGGGTCCTGCCTAAGTTGCTGTGTCAGTTAGATTTCTTACCCCATGCAAGACCTCTCAGTATCCACTCATCTACTTGGTATTCATCCCTCCCTATCCGTTCATGTCGTGCTCAGAAAGTAAAGAAAACTGGTTTGCAGTCTCCTGCTGATTTAGTCAGCTACGAGTGAGACCAAGCTGCTATTTATCAGCCCTTCCACACAGAGCAGCCCCCTCTCCTGTAAAATATGCTTGAGTTCTATCCTGCCTTTTATATACGCTAAAGCAGCATATTGTATGTAGCACACCCTCCTATTTTTGTTTTAAATACCCTGTAAGATGAGATTGGACTGAGAGGAAGTGACTGGCCCACAGTCACCCAATGAGCTTCCACAACTGAGGGAAGACTGGCCGCCTTCTAACTAGTTCAACTGGTTTTTAACCGTCTATTCATGGAAGAAAAGCGAGTGAAACTTTACATTTCAAAGAGCCCTTCCACCCAACCAATCCATTTACCCTTAAAGAGAAAATGATCTTAAACTAATTAACTACTGCTTGTGTACATTAAACAGAAGGATTCCCAGGAAATATCTGGGAATGTTGGCTTACCATCAGAGGTGATCAGATTGTCATGGAGGTTGAGGGTTCGTAAGTTGATCAGACGGGATAGATCATGGTAGGGTAGCTCTTGCAATTGATTATTCTACAGAAGGAAGATCAGCACTGTATAACAAGGGTAGGAAGGCATCCATACCATCATGGTGTCTTCTTTCTCTGCATACCTGCAGTTTCTGAGAACTAATATTTTACCCCATAGAGCAAAGCTCATTATCTGCCCCAATAGGTATCAGGGTAACATCACCTGCAATGAAAGATGCTGGATGTCTGTAGAGATATTGCTGGGGAAAATGTGCAAATCAAGGCCACCACAATCCACTGTCTCCTCTGTTGGGCATGTGCATTGAGCTGGGCAAACAGACACATTCTGGGCAGGGTCCCCACGGGGCTGGGATATTGACAGTGACAGGTCATCATCTTCATCCTCATCCTCCTCATAGTTTTTCAGCAGAAAGCTATAAGGAATACTTGCCAGGAGTAGTAGTAGATGACCACTGCACAGCTGCTGGGGAAGAAGAGGGGGCTAATCAATGGTGCTCTGTATAATAACATAACATGCTTTTCTCTCAATGCTTCTCCTGTCTGCTCCATTGGGTATCCAGGAAGCACCCCTCCCCGCTCCCTTCCCAAGTCTGTGCCTTTGGGAATGTAGACAGAGGTCTTTCATAATATTGAAATGCTTTACTAATTGAAATTGGGTACCCAAAAGGCACAAAGGTGTTTGTCTCTCCCAGGAGGTATTAAGCAAATTATGTTTTTTTTTTTAAATAGAGGATGACAAAAATATCACATGCAGGGTAGGAAAAACACAGGCTTGCACTAAATGTTTGGGTAAAGTTCATGCCCACATAGAACAGTGTCAAAAGAGTTGGGAATGGGCTTATACAAGGTTTTCATTAATGTGGCATGGAAAAAGGCATCATTGACTAATTCTTGGGGAAGGGAGAGTAAAACCCCACACAACAGACTTTACAAGGCTGAATTTCAAGCAAAAATTAAAGGCCAAAAAAGTGCAACAGAGATCATCTAGATTCTAGAGCATTACATTGGTAAATGTGTAAATGAGAAAAAAGGGAGAGAAGAAAGTATGTTGATATTCAAAAAGCTTCTGTCTGTGACAGGTGCCACAGTGCAGGGGATAAATGTTTTTTTGGGGGGAGGAACTATATAATCTTGTTGAAAGCAGGAACCAATCAACATTACCCATTTAGACACTGCTTTCCTGGGCAAAAGTATTCCAGGCTAGCATTCCTGTTCCTAGCTCCTAAAAGTATCTGCTTTCTGTTTCTTTTCTTTTTGGGGGGGGGAGGAGGAGTTCTTCCGATGCCTTTTAACATCTTTATGACAATTTCAATTTTCATAGGTAGAGTTTCTTCCATATGGTGTTATAGAAATAAATTAAATAAATTATATATTTTAAAATTGCCGAGCACTTAGCATGGTTGCTCCATAGACTGTAAGCCGCTCTGAGTCTCCGGAGAAGGGCGGCATATCAATGTAATAAAATAATAATAATGTTCCAAATGGCTGTAGAATTTCTGCCTGATACAGCTGTTCAATATGCGCATGAATTCCATGAGCTGCAAAGAATTTTCATAGTAGTAGCAGAGATTCCCTGTTTTTTTGCTACATAAAAAAAATCACACACCAAAGGCTGGCACTCCTTAATTCGAAACAACATTTCCCGATGTAACAGTTCCGAATATAGATTCCCACTTTTATCAGTCGGCATGCGCGATGGAAAACGGGAAACCCTTTACAGTACTTTAAAATTCGAACAAGAGTGATTATAAAATGTCACTCCGACAACTTAAAAACAGTCCAATCGCCCTTCTGCAGCTGTCACGCAAGGGAGGTAACCCATGTGAATTAAAGAGCCTAATTAACCTCGCTTCACCTCCGCCCTCCCATTCAAGCATTTGTGACCTGTCTGCGGCCGGACCTCCTTCCTCCAATTCAGCCCCAGAGGGTACGGCGGAGCGCACCCTCTGCCGGCCTCCGCTACGGCTCAGGTCGGTGCCGTCCAAACCCCGCTCCGCCCCTACAGGCGTCTCTGTCGTGCAGCTGCCGGGCGCCTGGCTCCCGGGTACCACGCGGTTAGTTAGAAACCTCCCGGGCCACGTTCATGCTTGCTCACCATCGCCCTGTTGGCCGGAGCCGTCTCTCCTCCGAAGGATGCCACGGATCCCAAATGGGACCTAGACCTGCGCAGGGCGGTATCTCTTCCACCCTACGAGCCTTGCGCGACCTCCTTCCTGCTCTTTCCGAAGCCAAGCTCTTTTTGCCTACAGGCGGCTTACGGAAGAAACCCTCCTCCCTTTTCTTCCCCTAAGGCGCTTGGGACAGACCGACGGACGTGCTTCTGCGGGCGGCGGGGAGCGGGAGGGAGAAGAATGGTATGTTTCTTTCTCTTTGTTTTTCATCCGATCAAAGTCAAGAAGGAGGGGCTGTTGTTGCATAATGTTCACTTAGCCAAAGGAGGCTGGTGGACTGCCAGCCAGGCGCTACTCTTCGGGAACTGATCAGCTGCCGTTCGCCTACTGCGCGCCTTGTTTTCTCTGGTGCGGTGGGAAGTTTCTGCTACGGCCACAAAACCTCCAAGGCATCTCTTCAACTCTTCTCCTGATAGCTACAGAATGCGGCACACCTTTGCTTTCTCCATACCATACTTCCTGGGTCAGACCTTGCAGCCCTCCTTAAACCAGTAGCAGAAAGTTTGTTCTGATTTGAATTACCATCAGTATATCATAGTGAATATTCAGTACCTCTGAGCCCACCTCACCACACGCTGGGGGGGTGGAGGGGGGGGGCGGAAGCACTGCTGAGTTGTCACTCTACAAATCGCCAAAAGGCTGGAAAGCAAGGCAGGTTTTGGGGTGATAACAAGCAAACTCTCACCTTTCAAAGTATTTTCTGACTGCCCAGTCTAGCCTGTTGATATTCAGTTGCTCAATCCCTTCAAGATCTTATCGTCTCCCATCCAATGAACAACCACACCCAACCCTGCTTAGTTCCCAAGCTGAGACAAGGTCAGCCACATGCTTTTACCTGCTAGGACCTGAAAGCTGGAATTTCAATAGTCATAACTTCTACTTTAAAAATGCTAAGATCAAAATTGTAATGAAATTAATAACATATAAGATAGAAGTTATATTAACATTGCATGCATTTTTGTACAGCTCCTGCCCTCCAGAAGCACTTAAAAGTCCTCTGCCGAAGTGTTCCTAAGACCCTGACAACATGAATGTTATCGCTCAGCCAGATGGCACTAATGTCTGTTTCTTTAGCTCTGGAAAAGAACAGAATCTCTATCATGTCTGCCTTAATAGCTAAAACTGAATTTAATCACAAAATGTCCAATTCTCCTCTCTCCTCTCAAATGTACACACTTAGGAATACTATAGCTCAAACATACGCTACTTTGGTCATATATTTCAGAACATGAATATCAATACAAGGAAGAAAAAAAGGATCACCTTCATTGTCCTGAACATAACCTATTCCTTTCTGAGATTGCAAGACATTTGAGTATCATTCCAATCTATGGAGTTAAGTCTTCTGAGGATGGAGACAGATATCTACTATCCTGTCAATTACCTTTTCTTCTCTGAAGCCTAAAATACTACTAGCAATGCTCTGCCACAGAGAATCATATGGTAACCTTCCATTAAACCTTCCATTAACCAAGTTACTGAATAAATGACAATGTCTGGATTCAGACAACTAAACCATTCATGTGGTTTCTTTGTAATTTAGCAGATTCTGTGAACCTAGACATAGTCATAGACTCAAACTTGGAATCAGAGCCAGATGCCAATGCCTTTCTGTATGAACTCTGGCAATGCTAACATAGGATCTAATCAATAATGTCACCAAGAATATCAGCCATGTATATTTGCTCATCTTCCAATGTCATACAGGTGGTCCTCGATTTATGACAATTGAAGCCAAAATGTCTGTTACTAAGGACACAGTTGTTAAGTGAGTTATGACCCATTTTACAGCCTTTCTTGCCACAGCTATTAAGTGAATCACTGCAGTTGATACGTTAGGAACATTGGTTGTGAAGTGAATCTGGCTCCCCCATTGACTTTGCTTGTCAGAAGGTGGCAAAAGGTGATCACACGATCCTGGGACACTGGATCATAAATATGAACCAATTGCAGGTATCCAAATTTTGATCACGTGACCATGGGGATGCTGCAGCAGTCGTAAGTGTGAAAAATGGGCATAAGTTACTTTTTTCAATGCCATTGTAACTTTGAATGGTCACTAAATGAATGGTTGTAAGTCAAGGACTACCTGTACATATATTTATTTTTGATTTGATTTGATTTCCTGCCACACAATCATCCAATACATTTTATGTCAGATATTAACCTAATACCAATACTGGCAATGTACAAAACCAGTGCTTTAATTGCAGCTGATCTCAAGGTAGTTAAGCTCAAGTGCATATCAAGGGCATATTTCCACATCAAAGAAGGGACTACAATATGTCAATATGTTCAGCTCTTATCTGTGATTTGAATAAAGACAAAGGATTTTCTTTTAACCATCCAGTACAACAGTTTCTTTTGTGCCCAGTGACAACTTTTTAGTTTGGGAGACAGCATATACTTAGAAATGAATGGCACAACCATGAGAGTCTGCATGGCTCCACAATATGCCAACATCTTCATAGCTCAACTAGAAAAACATTTCAACTTCTACCCCCAAAGAGCCCTCTGATTAAAGTTTCATGATTTGGACCCATAGTAAACACTTTCTATCAAATTCCATCAAGATCTCAATAACTTCCATTCCACCATCAACCTTAATTTCAATGAATCTATAGAAGCCCACTTCCTTGATGTCACAATAAAACTACACAATGGACATATAAACAGCATATTACACAGAAAATCTCTAGATATGCTATCAGGCTTCTTCTGATCTTGGCTATCAAATATTAACCTGGTTCTCCTCTTGCAACAGAGAGGCAATCTGGTGTAGAGGTCAACGGTGCAGGCTACAAACAGGGAGACTCTGAGTTCTAGCCCTATCTTAAGCACAAAGCCATCTGGGTAATCTTAAGCCAATCATTCTGTCTCAACCCTAGGAAGCAGGCAATGGCAAATCACTTCTGAAATCTTGCCAAGAAAACTACATCAGATTGTCCAAGAATCCACCCTGACTTAAAAGCACCCAGTTCTTGTAATGGCTCAAGAAATAATTCTCATTTTTTAAATTTAATGTCCTTTTTATTTCAATATCTGCAATTGATCCATTTTCCTAACCAATGTTTAATCTAGGTGCAACTATCTCAAGAGAATATTATCTACATCTGATGAACATGTTATAAAACTTTATGCCATCATAAATACATTATCAATAAAAGACTAGAATATTCTTTGATTCCTAATGTATACTCTATGACATTAAGAGAACGGTAACTAAAAACAGGATGTTGAGCAGACATCTCTCTCTCTCTCAAAACACTAGAGTACACAATCATCTAGCAAAATAGATGAGTAGTTGATTCAAGGCAGACAAAAGAAAGTTCTTTTTTTATACAACATACAATTAAGAGTGTTTGAATTTGCTCCCTTAAAATGTGGTAACAGCCACAAGTTATTTCAAACAGGATTACACAAGTTTGTGGACTATAAGTTGATATTAGCTATGGTTAGTAAAAAAACAATGTCCATGTTTAGTGGAAACCTATCTCCAAATACTAGTAGGCTATTGGAGAATAAGCAGGAGTGAACTATTGCACTAGTGTGTTTGTGGGTCTTGTGCTCTGCAGTGGCATCTGGCTAACTACTATTAAAATCAGAAAGCTGGATTAAATGTTCACGAATCTTTATGGGTTCTTCCTGAAAGAAAGTTGTTCTATGTTGTTTCTTTCATTTTCTGTAGATCCACCAGAGAAGCAGCAGGATTAAAAAACCCAAGTTCTGCTAGCAAATGAAATATTGCACCTTAGACATATTTGTGATATAAAGCTAAGCAATTGCAATTTTACTGAAAGCATTCCCAGCCTTTGTCTCTAAAAGCTTTCATGTCCTGAAGGTGTCAGGCAACTCATCTTTGGGAAGTAATGAATTATGTAAAGAAAGTCTGTAAATAAGAGCAGGTGGTTTTGGTTTTTCTGTTGTCATGCACATTTATACAATATTTGATGCCAAATACTCCCAAAGACACTGGAACCCTCATTTATAATTTTCTGAAAAATACATATGAGATTAGAAAATGCTGTAAAGTGATGGGCAAGGCCTCAGTTTTATTTGGTTTATGAGGTTTAATCTGATCCACAGCTAAGTTTCAGAAGCTCTGTGCCAACACTCAGTCCCTAAACACATACATTTGATATCAACATATTTACGCTGAAGTACTCAGCTATGGATAAACTGTTTCCCCAAACAGTAAATTAAAACAATACATCATGTGATCTATTAGGCCTTATGTATGCATTGCATGCACACAGACATGGATGAAATATCATTCCAGGAGCAAGTAACAGCATCAAGTAGAATTCAGCTTATGCTGAAAAGCTAAAGTGTTGAATTTGGTTGGTTTTTGGATGGAAAACTACCAGGGAATCCTGGAGCGTAGGCTTGTTTGGAAAAACAAAAGTACATCTTGAAAATGAGCAGTGACAACCCACTTCCTTATTATTGTCAAGAAAAACCACACTGATGTCTCCAGTTAGTCACGAGGAATCAAACTTGACTTGAGGGAAGTTTTATTTAAAAGAGAAATACTAATCATTCAGCAGCTCTAATCTCAACTTTAAATTTATTTCTGTTTCATATAGGATACCCTTTTCTTTATGGGCTCATCTAGCCAAACAAAGCTCAGTTAATACATTGACGTTCAGCAGGTATTTCAATTTCCAATTCCTTGGCAGTTTCAGGAGGCATCGAGACAAGTTTAATTCATCTGTGACAGATAACTTAGACATAGTTGCATTTAGCTTGATGAGTTACAATCTGTTATGAAGTTCAATCTAAAAAGGGCAATCTTTTGTATTCATAAAAAGATCTAGCACAACAATTTATTTTAAGAATGTTCCATCAAAAAAGGAAAAATCTGATAAAAATGTATTGTTTATCACAGTATTTTCACAGTAAATAGATCAATTAGCTCTGTTCCCCCAAATGGCCAAATCCTATATCACATGGGGTGCTGTTAACTTTCAGCAAAAGAAGCTTTATAAATGTTAAATGAAACAAAGATGCCATCGTTTCCAGAAACTATCCATAGCTGTATGCTTTAGCAAACCCAATAAAGTGTCATGTGGTATTTTAAACATTTAGCATTTCTATGTATTTTAGCATACTCTGTTTTACTGGATTGCGTATTAGTTAGATTAACCTAAATGATCAGGTTGGAGAAATACAAATTTTTTTACAGGGTTAAATTTAATTTGACAGGAAAGGGACTGAACTTTCTATAGATTGCAAAGTAGTTTAGCAATCTGATTAGCTGGCTTGAAAATTCTATTTATATGTTTTTTTCCTAGTTTGGCTTAACTAATAGAGATATAACACCCTGTTTTTATTGTTGTGGTTGTTCAGTATTTACTCTTTCCTGTTTGCCAGCATATTCTGCACTATAACAGAACATGAGATATACGTACAATTATGATTCCATCAATGGTTATGCTGATATCAATAATATTGAAATATATATTTCAATATTCTAGGAAAGGAAGGAAGGAAGGAAGGAAGGAAGGAAGGAAGGAAGGAAGGAAGGAAGGAACTGAGTGTAAAGTTTGGAGTAAATACTAAATTCACACACGAAACAGGGTAAACTGAAGGATCAGGGAGATTCTGATGGAAATAAATGTGCGCAAATGGACATTGTTGTGAGAAAATCAAACAAAAATGAGGCTGCATTAATTCAATATGTTAAGTCTAATGTTCTTGTTTGTTATTGTATGTGATGATGGTTTAGCTAGAAGGGAAAAGAGATCTGCATTAAAAGTCAGGATCATAAGTGGAAATATAAATTAGACTTTTCCACACAAGACATACAAAAGTCAAAGTGCTCAGAGCAATCCCTAAGGTGCTTTTTTTAAGAGGCAACTGGACTTTCTTGTTTTTTTAAAAGACATTTCCCTTCTCATCCAAGAAGCTTCTTCAGGATGACAAGCGAAACGTCTTCAAAGAAAAAACAAGGAAGCCCAGTTACCTCTTGAAAAAAAGCACTTTTGGGACAACCATGACCTGGATGACTGAGAATCTCCATAGACATTGAGTTATACTCAGAATAAAGTTTTGTGAAATTATTGACTATGCAAATTTACTTAATAAATATTTAAAAATATGACAGAATTAGCATGTCTGAACATGAACAGCAATCAAATACAGCTCTTTCTCTCAATCTGTCTCTCTCTATATATATAAAACATAGTAGTTATGCTTTACAAATGAATTATATGGAAAGGATGTGGAAAGTGCTATACATTTATTATTTTCTTTATTGTAATTCTGAAAGCTCAGTAAAACATAATATTTTTAAAAAATGGGGTGAGATGAAAATCTTAGTATAAGAGGAGGAAAACTCCCCTAGCAGCAAAAAAATATTTAGAAATGCAACTTGAAGTAAATCATACTGAATCTTGTATATTTTATTTTGAAGTAAGTATATAGAACAAGGCAGTCTCGTACTCTATAACTGTAAAATATTATGTCACTGCTGTAATTGAGAATCTAATTCAGAAACCCTAAATCCTGCCTGAGTTTCTTTGTTCTTATCAGATTTAGTTTTTATTCGGAGGAAACCACAGATGACAATCAGTCAAGGCTTTCATATTTCCTAATTTTAAGAAGTTATGGTTTAAGTCCTGAAATTTTTATAGATTACTGACAATGTTTTGTGTGTTTCTCAATATATAACTAGCTCCGGCCCAGTACTGACCAATGCCAAGATTCTTTAGATCAGATATCAGAATTCTTGCAGGCAGAGGGTTTTTTTTTTAGTCCAGTTAAACATCTTGACTTAATTGCTATGTTTATGCAACACATGAAACCACAACCTACTCATCACATTTCTGATGTGTTCTGCAAGTAGAAAAATTGAGTTAAATAAGCAAACTACAGTTGAGTTCATCATGGATATTATGTAAACACAACCCCTGAAACGTTATCTATATACAGACTATGGGCATGTCCACACTTAACATTGATCCTATCTTATACTCATGCAGGTTTGATTCTAAACCTAATTAATCTGGTCCAGGCTAAAACACTCTGGTTAACAGTTTAAAAGGTATTCAGTTTAGACTGTAGATTATCATTTTCCTCTCATTGGATATTTCCACACCTGATCTATGGATGACATTTCCACTGTCTGGTTTCTAAAAAGGTCTGAAGATCTGATTCTTCTCTCAAGTACTGGACAAGGATGTTATGTGACCCCATTTTCAATGGCTTTAATGTGGGTTATCTATGTCAATGGGCTTTAATGATTTCTGCTGGGTTTCGTTGTTTGCTGGTTTTAACCCTCTGTTAAAATCCAGAGTCACATGCCAGGAGAAAACCATCTAATAGAAATAATAAATACATTGCCCTGCTCTTTTCCCAAATTTTCTTTCCTTATAATCAATTATTTTCCTTTTTGGACATATATCTTTTTATTTGCACAAACACAAAAAGTTGAATTTTTACATTAAAAATGTTGAAATGCAATAATAACATGCACCTAAAAAAACTATTTCCAGCATGCACACTAATATTTCTATACCTTCACTTAGCAATGCTGCAAGATCTTTGGTTAGCATACAGAAGTTTATTGATTTGAAATTCAGTGGGAATTTCTTTTTTCCTTAATGACAGCTGAAAATGATTGTTCAAGTAGGTAGTTTTCCCCCATTGTTTTTAAAAAATAAATCTTGAATTTTATAATTTTACCTCTTTTTCAATCATCTCACACAGAAAAAAAAATCATTCAATTTTAAAAAAGGTTATATATTTTGCATCTCGGAAACATGCTCATCCTTCTAAGCCAGTAAGCAAAACTGCAAATTATGAAAAAATATGGCGGGTATTTTAACAAAAAAATTACTGTGGATGCATTGCCCTTTAAAATGGCTCCTAGGTCAATGCTGCCATTTACAAAATACCAGCAAACTAGTGAATTTCTGGAGGCAAGTTGTTCTCATCATCATCCTGCCAGTTTCCTGATGCTTTTTTTTTTCTCAGCAAGTAACAGTGATCCATTTCTGAAACTGGGTTTTATCCCCAATTAAGTTCCTTTATTATAAATGCATGAGAATAAATGCAGTTCTCTAAACTGCAGGCAGTCCTTTGAATAAAGTTCAAAAAATGTGTATTCAAAAATACACCAAGATGTCAACTTCCATTATTTTTAGTTAAACATATTTCAAAAAATTAGATAGGGCAAGTAGCACAATAAGTCTATGAAGTGTAGCAGCGGTGAATATCAAGTGTGAATTTTTATTTACCAATCATATATGTATTTTTAATAACACACATCTATTTAGACTAAGAAGAACTAGCTTCATCATTTACAATAATCAAGTGGGAGCTTGTGCAGTTTGGGAGAAATAAATATTTTTAATACAAAGAATTATTGTGATTTAACCTTGGGCACTCAGATCAGTACAAGACACACTTAAATAATATAAAATGGGTTAGCTTTAGAAGTTTGTATCAGTGTTTATAAGCTTTGTTATCATGATGTTATCATGGCATTGCAAATACCGGTAGAAGCAGGTCCATAAAATAAAATCAGCAAGTTAAGGCAAGTAATGATTACACAATTCCCACGAAGATCAGATTAAATAGAAGTCATGCAAAGCAAAGAGAATCAAATGGTTTAACCATCTATTTTGCGGAATGTAAGGCTTGGATAAACATCCGGTTCTCTGCAAGTTAGAGAAATTAGAGAAATCTCCGCTAAACTCGCTCTGTCATGCATTAAGCTTCTGCTCCATATTCCATTATTTTGTTTAATATGGTCTCATGTGAAACCACAGAAACATATTCTAATACCACAGAACTCAATAACGCCTCCTGTTTCTCAATCCAGAGTACCCTCTGCTGAGATCGTTGCTTGACAGGATGCCGATGCCAAGCCGTGTTACTATGGCAACATAATACTTTCCCTCTCTGTGTCTTTTTCTACCCTGCGTTGCATCTGAGAACTCAGGGAGGCGTAACCCCAGTTGCTTTCCCTTCCGAAACTGAAAGGCAATTTCGCCAATCGAAATTCAGCGAAAGATCAGGCACGAGCGGGCGCGCGCGCGCGCTTAAACTGTGACATCGCTCATCCGTGAGGTGGGAGCAAGATGATAGACAGCTATATTTAACCAATGAGATCCGAAGGACGAAATGAAGTTTCGCGCGAGCTGTAATTGACGCTTGCTCACGTGTGAAGGCTGGCCAATCAGCAAGGGCGCGATAGCGTCGGCATAAGTACTCACTCGAGGGAGGGGAGGGGGCCGTGGCGACGAACGGCAGAGGAGGTGGAGGAAAATGGCGCCGAGCTCGAAATCGGAGCGGGGCGCCGCCTCGGGAGGAAAACGGGGCTCGGCTGAGTTGGGGCGCGGGGCTCGGCGGGAGCACGTCATAAGGCAGCTGGAGCGCATCAAAGTGAGTGGGAATAGCAACTGGAGGGGAAAGGGACGGATGCGTCCGGGTGTTGTGGCTGGAGCAGGGTGGAGAGAGGGCCAGTGTGGAATTAATGGAAGAAGGAAGGCGTCGATAAAGCCGTTTCGAGCATTACGGTGGAAGCAGCTTGCGTGGCTCATGCCCGGTTGGTGTCGGCGGTCCCGCCGGAGTCGCTGTTTGGCAGCGGAGGCGCCTGGGTGTCTCCCACAGCAGCCAAGTACTCGAGGTGCGGTAGGAAGAAGTTGGCAGCGGAGTCCGGGTGAGAGGCTGCTCGTTCCCCGCCTAAGTCCTTCAGCCTCTCGGCTCTTTTCCTTTATCAGTCTCGGGTTCTGCTTCAGCGGACTTTTCTTTCTGCGCTGACTGAAGAAACTGAGGAGGGGGCCTTGACGTGGGCACGACCTGTGACCAACACTGGTTTGTTTGTGGAGGACCGGGAAGAGAAGGTGTGACTGGTCGGTTGGTAGGTTGACCAAGGCAGGTGGTGGCGCCTCCTCCGTTTGCTGGATGCAGGAGTAACTGGGGAGGCCCTTACGATCTGTTGGAGGAGTGAAGGTGAAGGGGGATAGTTGGTTGTGTTCCATGCCCTGGGAGGAAGACGAGAATGAATGCAGGGTGGGGATGGATGGGGAGAGGTCTGGTGGTTCCATCAAGGTCATGGCAGATTAAATCCAATATGGTGGAAATCTGAGGGCAAGTGGCAATAATCGTTTTGGATGCCAGGTCACTGGATCCTTGGTGCCCAGGACCCTGAATGCTGTTGTAAAGTATGAGCTCAGTATGTAACAAAGCCACCTTTGTTTATGATTTGATCACAAATAAGGCATCCAGTTTGGCATATTAATGCCTGGGTGGCCTTAAAGGGTGGGGAGGGAGTTCCCTTCTTAAAGATATGCCCACCTTGCTTTCAAGTTTACTAGCTGCTGTAATCCCAGGAAAAACTGAGTGGGGTTGTGAGTGTCATCTGGGATGTCTTAATAGCTTTCAGAGATTTTGCTCTGCAGTTAACCAGATGTGAGACATTATAGTTTAAGTTGTGCTCCAGGCAGTAGTTTGATTTGTGCTGCTCTACCAGCTTCCCTGGCTGAGCTGTTGCTGAGTTGGCTGGCGGTGGAGTACCCAAAGCATTTATTTATGTATTCGGTTTGATACTGCCCAACTCCAAACAAGCTTGGACTTTAACTTGCTCCCTGACGACATTAAATCTGGAGCAGTTCAGGGTTTAATGGCAGCCATAGAAATGTCCCTAATTATTGAAGGTCCAATGTGTGCCAGGGGTTGCACACAAGGTGTGATTTTTTTTTGGGGGGGGGGTTGGTGTAGTAGTTACAACATAATCTAGTAGTGGAAGATTATGTTGCAACTACAGTCCTTATCTATGGTCTTATCATTCTCTGGTTGCTCTTCAACCTATCAGCACTGCTCCCTCTCCCTCTGGTTTTTCCCAGAGGTTCTACTGGACAGTTTAGTCGACGTTTTAGTTATTGCTGAAATGGACATTTGATGAAAGTTTTGGATGAGGTTGTTCCTATGCAGCCTCTCACTGTGCATTGATCCTATGGTGCTCCTGGTTTTCTGAAGAACTCCAGGGAATGAAACACTAGAAGAAATGCCTAGAGCACTGTTGGTAGAAAACCAAGGGTGAATCCAACCAAGTACAAATGAAAGTCCATATCAAGAAATACGTTGTGGAATTTAGGGTTGCAAAATATTGTATTTCTGCTTTTGTTGTGTCTTTCGATAGCCAGACAATTTCTGTTTTCAAGATGACCAATTACCTGCTGAGAAAAGAGGAGTCATGTGCACAGCCACTGTAAATAATAGTTTTCTGGTGGATAAAATCACTCAGATTCACTTGGATCTGGTCTCCAACTGGGCAAGACTTGCAGAGGTGATGCCTGGTTACTTGGGGCGAGCTTTAATCTTTAACTCCTGAAGAAATGAACAGAATTCTTGACTTAATACCTCATTATTGATATTCAATATATTTATAGTAGTGAGTTCCAGGTGATGGTGATAATTCTGCTGGCTTTGCGAGAGGTAATGGTATGTCAGCTCCTGGATCTAACAGTTCTGGACAACTTTTGTCCAGTCTTTTAACCTTCCCTTTCTTGGAACGTTTGCTGAGAAAGTAGGCTATAACCTCAGAGGGTCTTGAAGGAAATGGATTATCTGGTCATGCTTTAGTCATGTTTCAGATAGGGACAGAGATGGCTTATAAGTGACCAAATAATGCTGTGGGGGTATGCGCATAGCGTTTGATAGCTGTGGGGATCTAGATGAAGACAAATAGACTCAAGCTTAACCCTAGCAAGGTAGAGTCACTGTTAACTACCTGTAATTTAAGATTTTCCATCTTTAGTCATGAATGGCATTGCACTTCTCTATTTGGGGTTAGTGCACTTATTGGGTGGGGGTGTTTTTTGGACTCAGCTCCTACTCGAAGAGCAGGTGGCAGCTATGGTCAGGAAAGGTTTCTCATAGATTTAATCTGTGTATTAATTATTCCCATTTCTTGATCAGGTATCTCTCCAAGATAGTCATGTTTTCATAATCATTTTGCCTATATACTATTGTAATGCATGGCTGCTCTTTGATGACTACTTGAAAGCTGAAGCTGGTCCAGAATGTGGCAGCACAGCACTTATGGGCATGCCATGGAATGCTCATGTTATCACCTCTTCTTTATGAGCTACACTCATAAAGATTTGTATTGCCTGTATCCTAGCATTGTTCAAACAGGCCTTAAAATCTAGGTTTTGGATTAGATTGGGTGGTAGGCCCTTGGTGAGTGTTTGAGATGATGATGATTTGTTTACCAGATGTCCATTTTTTTTCTTTTTTTCATTATAATTGTGATCTTGTTTTTAACATTTTAGATTGTCTCAAATAAGGGGCTTGTGGACATACCTTCAGAGCTGGACTTAAACCAGCAAAACACCAACCTACTTCAATCATTCAGTCATTAATTATGTCCAAATTATTTTTTTCTCTGGGTAACTTATTAAGCATGATTGTTTGAAGATAGGAACTGTGTGCATATTTAGATGTAGGATAAAAATAAATAACAGTATCATGCTACAAGTAGTAGTATAGTATAACTTGTATAACTTCCCACTTTGCTTGATGTTCTTTTTTCATTAGTCTTGAATGCATTTACTGATTCTTGTATAAGAGGATCACCATTTTTGTCTTTTTGTTACTAATTCATTCAGAGTTAATAGAGGGGGGTGAGTGGAGAGGAAATCAATTTTTAATTTTATGTAAACTACTTATGCAATGTGTCAACAAAGGCAACTTCAATATACACCTTTATGGTTATTTGGTTACTGTTTGTGATGATACTGTTTGGTTACTGTTTGTGTTATTTGGTTACTGTTTGTGATAGAGATCCTTTGCTCAGCAATATGAAAAAGAAAAATTGATATTATAAACGAACAAAAATGACCTAAAATTCATAATAGGCAGCTTAAAGGCAGTAACATAGAACAAGTCAAATGCTTTGACTACTTGGGAGTTACTTTGCAGGTTGTTCAAAGGAGTAGAACCACTTTGCTGTCCTTTTGTTCCTCTGAAGATGTACACTACATTCAACTAAAACTGTTGAGGTTAAAATTATGATACCGCTGTTACATGGGATTCAACTGGGACCTTACTTAATTAGCTGCAGCATAGAAGGGACAGTCCAAATGTTTAAGATTAATCGTCAACCAGTAGCATCTCATGTCAAATGCAACATTAAGATTAGAACTGGGAATTATAAGGATAGAAGCCAGGATTCTAGTTTATTACCTTTAAGTAATAAAATCACTAACTGGTCTGACATTTCTGATGAGCAAGGATAACTTCCAATCTACTTGGAAGATAGCCATCAGAGAAAAACTGGCAGCCTATGACATATCCAATAAGGCAATATAAAGGATGGGATATGATTAGGCAAAAAGTTCATTGAAAGAAATATTGTAGATGCAGAATGGCAACAAGATGTTAATTTAGCCTTAGGACTTTTACAATCTTTTACACACAATCCAAGTGATTACTCCCAATCCCTAATTAAGCATGGACATTGCAGGGCATTTGCTCAGGCTAGATTCAGTGCACTCTCTTTAGAAGTCATTGATTGTAAATACCGAAATAAATAAATCCCTTCCATGAATGACTATCCCTGTGATTCTCATTGAGCATGTGTTCAGTTGCATTGTAATTTCTACTCAAATTTGTTTGATACATGAATAAATTAATCTTTTTTATAAACCATTTCATTTCTTTTGTTATGTATGTTTCTTTTGATACATTTCTTCTGATACATAATAGCGTAAGTACATCTATATGTGTCTCTCATACACACATACTTATAGATGTACATATGCTGGTCAACTATCATAATAAAATTTGGGTTAATGTGGCATAAAGGGAATATGTATATATTTGAGATCTTTTGATGCCTGTTTACAGATCAGTGGTCAGTTGTCACCTCGTCTCTTTCGTAAGCTGCCACCCAGAGTATGTGTGTCTCTGAAGAGCATTGTTGATGAACATTTCCTATGTGCTGGGTAAGTTTATATTCAAATCATTTTTAATTTTTTTTTGCTATAGATTAGTTATTTTCTCTGGTGTGAGGTGATTAACTGCTCCTTTACATTACTTCTTTGAAAATCTTGCAATCTCACCCTGGTTTGCCTTTTCTTGCCTTGCAGACACATTTTCCTTGGATTCTCTAAGTGTGGGAGATACCTCTTGTCTTATACTAGCAGCAGTGGAGATGACGATTTCTCTTTTTATATCTACCATCTCTATTGGTGGGAGTTCAATGTTCACAGCAAACTAAAAATGGTATGGACTGCACTACACATTATATATATAGGACTGAGGTATCTGTCTTGTTCAGTTACAAAGTTTGACCTTTTGTATTAAGCCCAAGTTTGATTTTTGCTCTCTGAAAAATTGAAACAGCTCAAAAGGTAGAAGAATTAAAACAATTGAGTGTTTTTCTTTGCACTGAAGCTGCAAAAGTAAATCTTGTGTGGAGTTTTGAGTGGACTCATAAAATGGTTGGAAGCTCTGATCTGTGAGAAGAGCAGAGTAGTAACAGATATAGGAGCGGAATGTTCCTGCTGGATTTTTGCTATGATGTGGTTTTATGACACATCGTATATTGATTTCTTGAAATGTGAATATTAAGGGCTTCAGTTTGGCTAACAAAAGAAAGTCATATTAGAAAAACAAATGGTAATGCCTTGTATCTGTAGTTTATAGGCTTGTTTCTGGTGCATAATCAAGAAAACCTGGGGTGGGACATTTGTGTTTGTTTCTCATTTTCATATATTACTTTTATGTCATTCAAAATTAGATAGGAAGCTTTCTTTGTAATCTATTCCAGAGAATTTTATTTTTCTAATAATAAGTGTTTGTGGTATTTCTTTATTTTTCCTTTAAAACAAGGAGCTATAACTCATAAAGCAATTGAATATATTGAATTAGTAAGCTGCTAAAAGATGATAGCACTACTAAAGTTTTTTTAAAAAACCCATTGTGGTCTAGTGATTAAAATGTTGGATTACACTAGACAACAGTTACATTTTAAACAAAATATGTAGAGAAGATATGTTTGTTTGTGGAGGACCGGGAAGAGAAGGTGTGACTGGTCAGTTGGTAGATTGACCAAGGCAGGTGGCGCCTCCTCTGTTGCTGGATGCAGGAGTAACTGGGAAGGCCCTTACGATCTGTTGGAGGACTGAAGGTGAGCAGGTGGGGGGGTAGTTGGTTGTGTTCCATGCCCTGGGAGGAAGACGAGAATGAATGCAGGGTGGGGATGGATGGGGAGAGGTCTGGTGGTTCCATCAAGGTCATGGCAGATTAAATCCAATATGGTGGAAATCTGAGGGCAAGTGGCAATAATCGTTTTGGATGCTAGGTCACTGGATCCTTGGTGCCCAGGACCCTGAACTCAGTATATAATAAAGCCACCTTTGTTTATGATTTGATCACAAATAAGGCAACCAGTTTGGCATATTAATGCCTGGGTGGCCTCAAAGGGTGGGGAGGGAGTTCCCTTCTTAAAGATATGCCCACCTTGCTTTCAAGTTTACTAGCTGCTGTAATCCCAGGAAAAACTGAGTGGGGTTGTGAGTGTCATCTGGGATGTCTTAATAGCTTTCAGAGATTTTGCTCTGCAGTTAACCAGATGTGAGACATTATAGTTTAAGTTGTGCTCCAGGCAGTAGTTTGATTTGTGCTGCTCTACCAGCTTCCCTGGCTGAGCTGTTGCTGAGTTGGCTGGCGGTGGAGTACCCAAAGCATTTATTTATGTATTTGGTTTGATACTGCCCAACTCCAAACAAGCTTGGACTTTAACTTGCTCCCTGATGACATTAAATCTGGAGCAGTTCAGGGTTTAATGGCAGCCATAGAAGTGTCCCTAATTATTGAAGGTCCAATGTGTGCCAGGGGTTGCACACAAGGTGTGATTTTTTGGGGGGTTGTTGTAGGTCTGTTGTGGTCTAGTGATTAAAATGCTGGATTACACTAGACAACAGTTACATTTTAAACAAAATATGTAGAGAAGATTAAGCATCATAGTAGCTGATATTAAAGGTAGCACAAAAAGAACAATTACGAGGAAAAACATCTGCAAAATAAGAACATGCATAGTTTTTCCTCCAACTTTTTAAGTACAATATTTTGTCCTCCCCCCCCCCCCCCCAATTCATTTAATAGATTTACATTTCTTCTTTTCTGTATGTGCCATATTATAAAGTAAAATAATTCTATCTGGAAGTTCTTAGTCATCGAGGTCATGGTTTTTCCAAAGATGCTTTTTCAAAAGGCAACTGGAATTTCTTTATTTTTTTGCTTGAAGACGTTTTGCTTCTCATCCAAGAAGCTTCTTCAGTTCTGAAGAATAAGTCTGAAAAGACTGATTTTTAAAAAAAATCATTTTCAAACCAATTGCAGGAGTAAATCATGATTTTGGGTTTTGTTTTGTTCTAAGGAAAATCACCATTTTGTAGGAAGAGGGGCAGTGGGAGGTAGTAACATTGTAATCTCCTGTGACAGCTAATTGTAGCTGTAGCATATTCTAAACTGCTGAATATTGTACTAGATTTTCTTCTATCTGAATTTGTGCTTGATACTTTTCCTTCCAAAACCTCTTTCCATCAATGCAATCCTAGTTTGAGCTTTGACAAATTAGATTGGTAACATTTCCGAAGAATTATATAAATTACTTTGGATGTTACAATCTAATTTAGTGAAAATAATCACACACTTCTTTAGCATTTTTTATAAAATATAAATCAGCTTCAGTTATTTGTATGTTAGTCTTTCCATGTACATATAGTTTAGTGTAACAAATAGTTTATTATACTAATTTATTGAACAATAGCATTAGTAAAAAATTAAAAATAAATGCCCAAATTTTGCAAACCTGCCTACATGTCAGTATTTCTTTAGAGATACAAGATTTTATCAGAGATTTTAACCAAGGTCATTTAACATTTTAATTATTTTAAAAATGACATTTATTTTATTTATTAGTTTTTTTAACCTTTTATTACCTAATAATTAATTCGAGGTATTGGACATACATACTACTGTGTCCTCTTCCTATTTTCCTCACAATAACTACCCTGTGAGGTGTGTTGGGCTGAGAGAGAGTGATTGGCCTAAAGCCATCCAGGTGGCTTTCATGCTTAAGGCAGGCTTAGAACTCAAGTCTCCTGGTTTCTAGGCCAGCCCCATAAACACTACCCCAAACTGGCTCTTGTCATATTATCATATTGATTATAATTTCATATGATTATAACTGATCCTTGGATTAATTATCAGATTTCTGGGCTGGTTTGATATTTGAATTTAAAATAGCCATCCCTACCAATATAGAAAACTGCTTTAAAATATAGTTTAGATCAGACATGTATTAATTCCCCTCTGAAACAATATTCTCAGTTAAACCAAAATATACTTGAACAGCTCGACATCCAAAAACTTCTGCAAATGGAGTGCAAAGTATTTTGTTCAACCATGGTAATTTTTATCCATCTGGGACGAAGGGACGAATTGGATAATGGAGGCCCTGCTTTCCTTTTGCTCTTGCTCCCAAAGTAGTTCTGTATTTGATTCAGATAGTATTGCTGCATTTTCTCATTGAGAAAATCTAGCCTTGAATGTTTGCTAATTGAATAGGTAGATCAGGGACTTATCAGATTAAGCTTGACCCTGCTTCATAATCTTGGCAAATGCTAAGTAACTAGCAAGCCATAATAGGTTGCATAAGCTGTCTTTTATTGTTTGGTTTTCTTTTTCATGTATCTACATTTGACAATAATTCACTATAGAACCATAAAGCACATTGGAATGAATGTTCCAGATTAATAAGTTTTTTTATCATAGTTTTTTTATCACTATACATCCTAATAATCCTTTTTCAAAGTATATCTGTGATCTAATAAGTGTCTTCTTGTTCCTTCAGGTCCGCCAGGTCCGATTATTCCAGGATGAAGAAATCTATAGTGATCTTTACTTGACTGTATGTGAATGGCCCAGTGACTCCTCCAAGGTCATTGTTTTTGGTTTCAAGTATGTTTCTTTAGTAAAATAAGCTTTGAGTTTGAAACCTTTATCTGCTATATCCTTCTGCAGACTTACTCTGTTTGGAAACATTCTAAATTAAACTTTTTGTTTCATATTAGCAATGATAAATATCTAGGAAATTAGATGCTGACTTGAAAACTTGGGGAACAGACATTACTCTAAAGCTTAGCAGAACACAAATCTATCAGCTTCTGAATTATTACAAATTAAAATTAGGAATTTAGCAGAACACCGTAGTCTTTTGTTACCAGTGATTAAATCAGTATTCCTGTATGTTAGAAATAAATGTTACTGAATTTATTGAGGATTACTGTGTTTTTTGCTGTATAAGACATGCTCCCCCTCAAAAAAAGTGGGTGGAAATGTCTATGCGTCTTACACGGCGAATGTTGCCAAAGGCCCGACCACCCACCCACCCTTTGGCCTCTGCCTCCCAGCAATTTGCCTCCTTGCAGCAAACAGCTTCAGCACAGCCTGATTAGCGCAAGCAGCTGATTGTTGGTTGGATTGATCTCCTGATGAGCAGCTGTTTCAGGCTGCAGGGATTGCCATCGCCTATTGCCGCTTCTGCACGCCCCATTTTTGGCCTCCGCATTTAGTTTTCAGCCTCCACCTGCCCCATTTTTGGCCCATTCCGGGCAAAGAGAATTGGAATGAGTGGAAAACAGGGCATACGGAGGCCAAAAATGGGATGCGGAGGCCGAAAATGAGGCGTGCGGAGGCAGCAATAGGCGATGGCAATCCCTGTAGCCTGAAACAGCTGATCATCAGAAGGCCGATTCAACCGACAACCAGCTGCTTGTGCTAATCAGGCCGTGCTGAAGCTCACCTGGCTGTTTGCTGTTTGCTGCAAAGAAGCAAATTGCTGGGAGGCAGAGGCAGGTTTTTTTTTTCTTGTTTTCCTCCCGAAAAGCTAGGTGTGTCTTGGAGCGTCTTATATTCCAAAAAATACGTAATTTGAAGGTTTGAAAATCTGCCAGATACTTTTAAAACAGGTTTGGGGTTTGTTTTGGAAGCCAGAACTAAAAATTACAAATGCAAAAATGTAAATGGACTTGTCTGAGAGTGACCACGATTTCTTTTGTCCTGGTAGTACCCGTTCAGCCAATGGCCTCCTGATGAACATGATGATGAGTGATGAAAACCATAGAGACATCTACATCAGCACAGTGGCTATGCCTCCTTTTATGTACTGTCCCAGTTGCCAGGACATGGCCATTGCACATCCAGGTAAGTTGAACATGACTAACAAGAGGGGATTTTTTTACCCTTATTTTACTCTTCAAATAATTTTGAAGGTAATGATTAAATTTTTAAGTAGGAGAAAGTAGTAAACAGAAGCTGAGAAAAATTTTAGGATTAATTCATTATCAGATGATTATTGCCTCATATTTAGAAACTATTTTCGTATTTGTGCTCAGTTCCAGTTTTTCAGATATGAGAGAAATGACCTTTATATGGCAGCGTTAATCATTGGGAATACAGGTGGTTCTTGACTTCTGACTCATTTGTTCATTGACTTTGAAGCTACAGCACCACTGAATGGATTTATGTTCAATTCCAGAAGTTATGGCTGTTGCAGTGCCAAAAATTCAAAATACAGACGTTTGGCAGCCAACCTGCACTTAAACTACAGGGGCACTTCAGTGCTCTCCAACCTGTTTCCCTCCCATCTCTGCCCTTTTGTCCCCTGCAGTCCATAGTCCATGGCATGTTACTAACCTTTGCCACCTTCTTTCTCTCGCTGATGATGAGGTATGCTGGCTGGATCCTTTGTAAGGCAGCTGCTGGCTGCATAAGGTTTTTTCCCCTATGCCATGCTTTGAGATTTCCTTATGAGAACTGGGGAAGATGGTCAGCAGCTACCTCCTGAAGGACCAACTGGGTATACTTTGTCATCAGCCAAAGCCAGAAAATGGCAAAGGTCTGCTAGGATATTGGAGCGCACAGCAGCATGGGTCTTGGAGTATAAGGTGGTGTGGTTGACTGTGGCTGGGACAGGACTATGACTGAGCCTTGAACTGCGCTTCAGCTCAGAGACTTCTTATAGTCCCAGAGCCACAGTGTGCCAAGAAGCTCTTTTGTGCTTTCCAGAGTGCAATTTCCATGCTGCTGGGGCTTCCTGAGGCTTGGTGGCTTTGAGCTGGGATGGTTGAGGCTTCCAGGGCCAGCTGTAGCTTCACATTATGCTACAGTCTTGCAGCCCTAGAGCTGCGATGTCCCGAGACTCCCCTGAGTTGCAGCGTGTTCTTTCCTCACAGAATACTACAGCACTCTGCAACTTGCGTATTGCCTGTGCTAAAACCTCCCAAGGTCTCCTCCCCTCTTCAGCACATCATACCCGTTAGCTGGGATGCCTTCTGCTTCCCACTTAACTGCACATCTGGAGTTATGATGGCAATTGGGAATGATAGCATTGCTATTGTTAAGCAATGCAGTCACATGATGTCACTCTTTATGACCACATTATTTAGAGATGGAAATTCCAATACTAATCATGCTTGTAAGTCAAGGATTACCTGTAATTGTAAGTGAACTCTTTATCAGTGGCTTCAAAAATCTTATTTTAGGGAATTAGCATGATACCACAACTTACAACATGCTTATTACCCTACTTGAAAATATAATTCAACAATAAAAATGAGTAACTGTAAACCCTGTCTAAGAAGGAGTCCTTTCCCAATTGATGAGTTTTCTTGGTCTTGATTCTGTTGTTCCCTTGCATATACTTCTCAGGTGACCCAAATGCCAAATGTTTGCAGCATGGATTCATGCTGCACATGAAGTACCAGGTAGTGTATCCTTTCCCCACATTTCAGCCAGCATTCCAGCTCAAGAAGGATCAAGTGGTGCTGCTTAACACCAGCTATTCTCTAGTTGCCTGTGCTGTTTCTGTGCATACATCAGGTAAATGAGTGTAGAAGTGTGTTTATGTGTATTTGCCTATATGTGTGTATGAGAGTTTTATGAATTATTTGCCTATATGTGTGTATGAGAGTTTTATGAATTATTGCTAGAACCTGCTGATTCTGAATCCATACCCACTTTACGGCCTGGCTTTCTGAGTGTTCTTTTTTCCTGTTTTTCAAGACGGGATTCATACCTCTATCAGTTCATATCTACTTGTTAGAACTTTAGCATAAACCTTAGTGTTTGTAATGTTATGCTTGATCCTTTCTTTGCACATTATACAGTATTTATGGGATTATGTAGAGCTTTTGAATGGGGTGTTTCCCAATGTGCAGCAGCACAAATAAATCACCTCACTTAAAAAAAAACCATTTTTGCTGAAGAAAGTGAAATCATTTTCTATTTTCACATACAGGGACAAAGACAGTATCCAAAACAGCCTTGCAGAAGATGCAGTGGCTTTCAGAATTTTAAAAGAGATACTTGGTTTGTGCTCTGCATGCCATGAAATGCTTCATCCAAATACTTTGCACAGTCCTAATATTTAGTCAGTGTTATTAATATTTTTCATGCAGCAATAAAAATCACTCGTCCCTCATAAAAATTCTATATTTACTGCTGACAATGAAATAGAACATATTATGAAAGAGACTCCATATCAGGTTGAATTCTGTGTTTTTTTTTTAAATGCAGATCTCACCTTTTTACTTCAACTGGTTTTCAGAGTAATTAAGAAAGTAGTAAAAATAGCTATCAATCTGAAAACATAAAATGATAGAATATTTAAAATTAAATATGTATGACAAAACAACTGTAAAGCTGGAAAGAAAAGGAGGGCTTTATTAGATGCTAAGAAAATAGAAAAATATATAGACCATAATTTATTATATGTGAAGCAGGACTATCGAAGAAAATTAGATTTCTTATGAAGATTAGGGTTTATGCCTGTACCACTGAAATAGAAATTTGGAGTTGATTACAGCTTTTTATTCAAGGTATTGGTAAAAGACACTAGTTTTTTAAAAAAAATTGAAGGCAAAAATATGATTTGGCTACATAAAAATGCAAACATGGCACCTGTCCACAACATCTTAAGCCATTTTCCCTAGGATAAGGTAGTAGTGTGATTGGACCCACAATGAATTTGTCCCTGGTGTCTCAGTGTACATACAAAAAACAGGTATATAAACATAAGATACCAATATAGAAAGTACTAGAAAAGAGGAGAATAATAATAGTAATACAGCCATACTACATAGGTAAATATTCTTAGACATAAGACAGTACTGTGGTAATTAGGTATTTAGCAGAGTGATGGCACAAGGGAAAAATCTGTATTTGTTCTTAATTGTTTTTAGCATGCAATGCCCTATAGTGGCATCTTGAGGGGCGGAGTTGAAACAGTTTATGTCCAGGATGTAAGGGGTCTATAGATATTTTCTTAGCCCTCTTTCTGGTACAAACAGTATACAGGTCCTCAGTGGAAGTCAGACTGGTTACAAGTAGTTTTTTTTTTTTACAGTCCTAACTATCCGTTGGAAGTCAATACTTGTCCTGTTTGGTTGCTCTACCAAACCAGACAGTTATAAAAGAACAAATGACAGATTCAATATTTCCTCTGTAGAATTTTATCAACAGGGGCAGTCTGAATTTCCTGAGTTGACGCAAGAAGAATATTGTGCCTTTTAAATGATGGTTCTAATGTTAGGTGCTCATTTCAAATCCTGGGAGATTATAGAATCCAGAAACTGGAAAGGTCTCTACTTTTTATACAGCGTTGTCTAATATTGTAAGATATGGTAGAATAGGACGACGACTCCTATTGTTGTTCATCACACAGTCATACTGTGTTTGACATTTTGTCTACCTATCAAATCCTTACCAAGGATCTGAGATAGATATGGATGTTTAATGGTATTACAGATACTGTCGCAGGATGGAAGCTGTTCCCAGTAAAGCCAACTTTTGCAATTGGCTGATGGCGAATTTGTCAATGCCAATAGCAATAGCACTTAGATTTCTATACTACTTCACAGTCCTCTCTAAGTGGTTTATAGAGTCAGCCTATTGTCCCCAACAGTCTGGGTCCTCATTTTACTCACCTCAGAAGGATGGAAGGCTGAATCAACCCTGAGCCTGGTGAGATTTGAACTGACATGCAATATACTGCATTCTAACCACTGTGCCACCAAGACAGTTGATGTTCAAGTGGTGCTCCAGTTGTTTTGGGATTGCACCCAAGGCGCCTATTACTATTGGTACTACCTTTGCTTGCATTTGCCACAATTTATTATGATTTAAAATTTAATCTTCAATTTTAAAAAAAGCTTTGCAGGAGAACAGATAAAGCCCAGCTTGTCAGTGGGGAAAAATGACAAGGGCATAGTTGACACAACCAAACATATTGATTATTTGTGCATGTATATTCATGTATTGGTTTCTGCATAGAATTTAGCAACGTATTATGAATAGTCCTTGAAAATATGCTGTAGAAATTGTGTGGCACTTCTGATTTTACTGTTGTTCTTTTCTTTTAGATGACAGCAACTTCCGCCAAATTCTTTATGACAGGAGTCGCCAGACCCGGGCCCCAGTTGTGGAAGTGAACCACACATCCCTTATCTCACATTGTCCTGAAGGCTTAGAGAAAGGTTTGGAAAAAGACAACTGCTCTTGCCAGAGTGAGACTCCATTGACTCTTGCAGTACCTCCACAGGACATAGATACCCACATTTCACCTGCTGTAGCTATGGCAAAGGAATTTGTTGCAGACATCTTCCGAAGGGCCAAGGAAGCCAGAGGCAGTGCTCCTGTAGAAGAAGCAGCAGCAGCAGGCAGTGAACTCAAGTGCCTCCTTGACTCTGGGGCTCTGCGCCAGGATACTTTAGGCTCTTGGGATCTGAGGAAGACTTTGGAATCTTGCTTACATGGCAATGTTGCTCATAGTTCTACATCGTCTACTGGAACCAGTAGCGTTTCTGATATAGGGAGTTCCCCCAAAGAATCTTTCATAGCCAATTTTGAACTGGAAAGTCTGCCAGCTGAGCCAGGCTATGTGAATTATACCAAACTGCGTTATGTCCTGGAGCCCAACGATTCTTCCGAGGCAGAGGATGGTGAGTGTGGGGAAGAAAGTAGTAGTGGGTTTCTAATTTCTGACAGGATTTGCAGGCATGACTCAAATTTCATAAACAAAATGCTTCCATATTCCCCAGTGGATAGGCATTCTTTCCTATACATACTAAGTGAATTTCTGTTTGAACAAAGGAAGGCTGGTTCCTCCAACCTTGGGAATGTTTCCTGCACCATCTCAATTGCCTAGCTGTAAACAAAGGCTTCCTCATTGTGTCACATTTTACTACGTGCATTTTCTTACTTCATCCATCCTTTTCAGTTAAGGTTAGCAGAAGATCAGATAGTGTAGCATAACCGCCTGAGGAAACTTTTTATCTGAAATATCTAGCATAATTAAATAGATTTAAAAGTTGCTGTTATGTCTTGTTTCTATGTTAACACTGAAGAACTATTCTGAGGCTTGAACCCTAATTGTGCATTCTATTTGTGTACAGTTAATACATCGAACAGTGATTCGTTCATAATTGTTGGGCATACTGCGGCTTGTAGTTTATAACTCTCTTAGTAATATCCACAGTTAAGAGTTATTCTGGATCATACTGAATTTATTTATGTATATGTGCAAAAAATCAAATTTGGTGCTCTGTGATTTGAATCAATTAAGTAGGAATGTTGGCATAATTATCTTAAGGTAACGTATCAGTTATAGGTTTTAAGTTACAGGAAAGAGTTTTAATAGTATAGATTCTGTGGGTGTTATTTCATATAACCTGAAACATCTTTTTTTAATTTGTGTAACATACATATTATGCACTGCTTTCTGTAAAAATGTGAATGGTGAACAATCATAGTATTTTTGTATGCGTGGGTTTTAAAACTTGTCTAGGAGGAAATTTCTGCCATTTTGAGACATCTGATCTTCTCTGATTGTCTGACATAGTTGTGCTGTTTGAAAAGACATCGTATGCATCTGGCTATCTATGGCATTCACACTTTTTTCCTTTTGTTGCCAATGTGAATTGTTATAATATTGGCAAGGATTGCCTGCCAATGTGTGAAGCCCAGAAAAAACTGAGAAAACTTATTTCCTTCCAGTTGCTTTACTTTATCTCCTCAATTTTGTTTCCCTTGATTTTTGTTCTAGCTTTTCATGTCTCTGTTTTACTCATGAGAAAGCAATTGTTAATCAACCTATCAGCCAATTTCTTTGTTGATAAAATATCTGATTTTCTTAAAAACTAAAATTTCAGCCTGTGCATTAACAACCTTGCAATATATTTAAATACTTGGTTTATCCATTTTTGCCCTTTATCATTAGTATGTAATCAGAATATGCAGAAAGTGATACATTGACTGGAGTGTATCTGATTTGGTTTTATAAATTTAATAATGAGAACTGGTATAATGTTCAGATTTGTGGAACAGATTTTTTCCCATATAACCAGTAAGTGTTGCTTTTTAAATATTATTATTTGCAGTCACAAGTTCTTCTTCAATACAGTATAATTTACGAAGTATTTTAAAAATTGGAAAGTAGGAAAGGTCAATGCTGACTGGTTATTTTTCAGAATACATTCACAAAGTGTGTTCTTTTGCATATTTGATCATGGTACCCTGCCAGAATTAATTCAGAAGACAAAAATAAATATTTTTGATGATGAAACTAGTCAAGTAGACAACTGCATGTTCAAGTCAGTCAGTTCTATTTTACAGTAAAAACACTTTGCCTGTTAAAAAATGCTAAAAACATAAATTACTGATACAAAGTTGTTCTGTACTCTAATGATAGGATATTTTACTTTGAGGCAACATACAAATCTTATAAATGTATTAATAAATTTTCCAAAGCAAGAATATTAGTAAATGGAATTGGTAGTTACAAAATATGAAAAGAAATCTAATGTAACACATTTGAAAAAAAGATCTAGTAGCTATTCAATGCTTTGGAATAATAATCACATTAACCTTAGAAAATCAAAGGGGAGACAGGATCTCTTTGAAGCATCCTGTTCCAATACATTTACTTCTGGTTTTGGTTCCCTTTTTTATTCTCTATTCTTCAATGTTTTGTAAAAGGTATTTTTGAAGATGTTCTTTTGAAGCTCTATTGTTATTTTTTTTTAACTTTATCTTATGTTTTATTTCAGAATATGAAGATGACAAAATCTCCTTACCATTTGTTGTGACAGATCTCCTAGGAAGAAATTTGAAGCTCTTGAAGGAGAAGGCTGTTTGTGAGGTAAGAGCCATTTCTAGGAATCTTCTGATCTGAGAGAAGGAAATGCTACTCTGTTTGAGAAAGACCACTAAATAATTATTCTCGAGGAAATGTGACCTCAGTATTATTATTATTTCATTACTTCCTTTCTTGTTTTTTTTATTACTTGCTTTTTTATGTGTTTTATCCAGTTGTTGAATCTCATTCTATTGAAGTACACATGCCAAAAATGTTTTTTGTAGAACATCCTGATTAGTTGGAATATAGTGGTTTTAAATTAGGGAGTTCGAACTCATTGGGGGATTATTTAAATCGTATCAGTTTGTTTTTCAGCAAGTTTCAAATGTTTCTGATTTTTATTTTCAAGCATGTTTGGTTTAAGTTCCTACAAACGTAGTTTGATTTTATCTTAGTTTATTATGTGACTGGCTAGTATGGTTGTTAATCATAGTTTTGGGTTGTACTTCTGGTTTATTTTTTAAATGATGGTTAAACAGGCTTAGCATATACTAGGCTCGTAATTTATCAGTTAGAGAACATTCATAGAAGGGCTATAAGAACCCTATAAGGACTATAAAATTTATTTATCAAGAACTGTGAATGGAAGAGATTTTCCAATCTAGGTCTCCTTTTTTCTGTTAGATTTGAAAGATGTTCAGTCTTTAAACAGGAAACAGCCTTTAGTTTAGCTTATTTATTTGTGCAGTTCCTGGATTTCAGGAGTAATATTTTTGTCCTTTAGATGTTGTGTTGCATTCCAATTACAGTTTGAATCTGTTCTGGAAGGAAAATTTCCCTATTTTTTAACTGAAATTTTAGAACTTCAATTTAAAATGGTTTTTGAGATTGATTCTGTCCAGATCAGAGAAGAGGCATTCTGTATGTGAAAAGCAAATCAATCAAAGTGCAGAAAAATATTGGCTATAATATTTAGGCAACTGTTGCCATAACAACATGCTAAATTTTAAGCAGAACTTTAAGCCCTCTGTGGTAGTCTGAAATTAACGATGTACATCCAATGTAACGATGTACATGTTTTATTTGTGGTGTCATATTACACTCAGTTATGTCAAGATTTTTTTGGCTAGTAGTTTTTTGAAGATTTTGCACAAGATAGCTTGTTGATAGGAAAAAATGAATTGGGATAGAGGAGTATTGATTCAATATTAGAGGTGTAAACAGAGGAGCAATTATATTTGTTTGTATAATGACTTTCCAAAAATTAAATGCTTTCTTGCTAAGGAGCAAACTATGACAGAAAGTACTGATACAGACAGATTCTTCACTGCTATCTTTCTGCTTTTCCAGGGCCAATATTTAACAGTGGAGCAGCTGACTTTGGATTTTGAATATGTTATTAATGAGGTGATTCGAAATGATGCTTCATGGTCCAAGCAGTTTTGTTCCTTCAGTGACTATGACATTGTTATCTTGGAGGTAGGAATATGATGGATTCGTTTAATGATACCTTATTTGAGAACATCATATTTATTGCTTCTTGGTTCATTAAAAAATGCAGATGCTGTTCTCCAGGTCTGATATTTGAGAAAAGACACTTTCAGATTTTTTATTTGTTTTTGGAAATAAAGGGGTTTAGTTAACTAAATTTAACATACTTAAATTCTTTTTGGCTATTATTCACTATTATTCACTATATCTTCAGTCAGACCGCTGAGTATTGACTTGTAAGTTTATCCCTGTCCCCTTGAGTGTCAACATAGTTTGAAATAACTCTAATTCAACCCATTTTTTAAAAAAATATCCTTAAATAATATTTGAGTTCCAATATTTGAGGGGTGCCACAGAGAGGAGGAAGGGGTCAAGCTATTTTCTAAAGCGCCTGTAGGCCAGACAAGGAATAATGGATGGAAACTGAACAAGGAGGGATTTAAGCTGGAAATAAGGAAAAACTTTCTGACAGTGAGAACAATCAACCAATGGAACAGAAGTTGCCCTCGAAGGTTGTGGGAGCGCCATCACTTGAGACCTTCAAGAAGATATTGCCATTGGTCAGAAATGGTGTAGGGCAGTGATGGCTAACCTTTCCATCCTTGTGTGTGCATTTCTGCACGTGCAACCTCCCCATCATGTTTCTGCGCATGTGTGTCTCCTGCCCCCCCCTCCCCCCCCTATGCACGGCAGCTACCCGACAATCAGCTGGTGGATAGGTGGTGCACGTGCCTGCGCAGTAAACCTGCTCTGGGGCGACGGCTTGCGTGTCGGCAGAGATGGCTCTGTGTGCCACTTCCAGCACGTATGCCATAGGTTCGCCATCACGGATGTAGGGTCTCCTGCTGGGTGGGGGGTTGGACTAGATGACCTACAAGGTCCCTTCCCATTCTGTTAATCTTAAGGCCATTACTGTTCACAAAATTGGACCATACCTGTCATGATTTGTTTGTCAATAGTTTTGACTACAGAGTGGGTAGGAGGCAAACAACTGTCTATTTGTCTAAAAGTGGGTGGAAATGGACTCCCTAAGGATGTGAGATGGTATAAATAAAAATGGTGCAGATTGACAGTTTTCTAGACCAGACTTTTCCCAGCATACCTCCCTTAGAATTGTTAGACCACTTAACTCTTTTGTCATATTTGTGATGCTCATTGCATTCGTAACTGGGGGTTCTGGGAGTTGTATTCTACCTCTGGAAGACACCTTATTAAGATGCTTAAGAATTAATGTATTTTTACAGTCTTAAGATTGTATAGTTAAGATGAGAGATATGGCTTCTCTGCAAATTTGACGTAATCCCTAATAGAAAATGCTTCTATTTACATTTTATGTTGTCTTTTAACATATATTCTCAAAATAACTTATATTTAAGAGACTAACATACATGTGTATATACTGTGGAGAGTAAAGCTTAGTTATTTAGGAGAATAAAAGAGTCTCATGATTGCAGTTGGAGATATAGATGACAGATAAACAAACAGATAATATCACTCTGATTTATGAAAAAATGCTTCTTTGAAAAGCCTCACAGTTCTTTTCAAAGAATAAAAAATATGAGAATTTCCTTTAGATCTAGAACTAGAAATGCAGAAAATACAAATTGTGGAACTCTGTAAAAACTTCAATTCTTCTGGCAGTTTTCTAGAACTTCCTATAATGTGTGATGATGTGGAAATCAGGCAGGCATGAATAATAAAGCTAGCTATCTCTTCCAGCAGTAACATAATGGGGTGAATTGACTCACAATTTCAATTCAGGGCGACAACATCTGATCAAGCTACAACAGCAGCCCAAACAAGTACAGTACTGGGATCAACTCAACAACTGAATTGAGCTTATATTGACCTGTTCTTATTTAAAAAAATTCTCAGCGGTCTAATTTATTGGAACAAAGAAATATTTTTTAAAAAATCAGAGTTTCTGTGGAGCAGAGCTCTGAGTCATGTTTGCATCGTTAGTTAGAAGATAAATATTCCCAATTTGCTTCATGTTGACTATTCTAATCAATAGTGCCAAGTTTTAATTAAAAGCTCTAGCATACCTTCTATTGCCTTATTGTATGCCAGATGTACTATCTCTTGTCTTTCTAACCTTTTCTGTTCAAGGTGACCTAAGAGCCTCACACTTTATGACTTATGTAGATTGAAATAGTAAAAGGAGTAAAATTTGGAATAAGGTTGTACAGGCAACATTTCCTTGATATTAATAGTGTGATGATTTTATTGTGGATTGCTGACTCATCACTCGGATCACTTGTTCACATAAAGTTTTTATTTGTGCCATTTTAGAATGGCTGATTAGAGTAGAAAAGAGAATTGCTTCAGAGAAGTCTGACTAGTAAGGGGCGGAATAGGAAAACGTTTTGTTACTTATTCAATAAAAACTTAGATGTTAGGATCAGCCAATAGCTAATGGCTTATATTTTGATATTTTGAAATTCAAGAATTCCTGCTTAGTGTATTTCTTTTTGATTTATGAGAATTTAAAAAACTACATGTTTCATATGTAGCACAGGGACATGAATGATCTAAGAACAACCCTTTGTTTTCTTAAGCTCCTTTCAGTTTTAACCTTGGGTTTCCTTTAGATAAGAATAGAACCTTGTCCTCCAACAGAATGCAGCTTATTCAATTCTTTTAAATTTGTCTTTTAGGTATGTCCGGAAACCAATCAAGTCATCATCAATATTGGACTTTTACTGCTTGCATTTCCTTCTCCAGATGAAGAGGGACAGCTCAGGTGAGTCCAGTGCCAGGCTAGACAATTCTTTGGATTTGTTTCCAAGATTGTATGTCTGCTGCACAAGCCTTCCTGCAGCAATGTTGCAATTCTGCAAAAAGGCACAACTACTTTAAAATTCCCAAGTGCTTCTGCATATTCTGAAGCACTGAACAAATCTGAAGGTCTGCACTTCTACCAGAAATTTAAAATTATATATCCCAGGTATTAAAATACATTCTCAAAATATTTGGAGACAATATATGCTATCTTATACGAGCAAAAAATTTATTGGGAGCAACTGTTGTATAAGGTTGGGAAAATGTTGATATAAGTAGGTGTATTATTTATCTGAGTGTATTGGATGGGTAGTCTTCTAATTGTTACTATCATCTGCAGACCAAAGACATATCACACCAGCCTCAAAGTGGCATGGGATCTGAATACTGGCATCTTTGTCACGGTCAGTGTAGGTGATCTCACAGAAGTCAAAGGGCAGACCAGGTAAGACAGGGTTGACCTATTAGTTTTCTGGGGGTATATTTATCCTTGATTTTTTTTTTAACCATTTTTCTATTGCAACCTTTCTAATGAAAATCAGCCCTTCAACTCTCTTTCCTCAGACATATTTTCCTTTCTGCAAAGATTTTCAAAAGGTACCATTCCATGTCTCCTGATGGAGGTGAATGGTGATCATTATTATATAGTGGCAAAATTAAAGGAACACAGGGAATAATCTGTCACTTGTTCCGATGATCTTACATTTGAGGGCAAGTTGATTAGTATTTTTCCATGATTCTAAATGCTGTATCAAAATTATCCATGCGTGAACTCTGGGCTTGTTAACTAACCCTAGTTCCTCCTCTCAGTGGCAGTGTGTGGAGCTCCTACCGGAAAAGCTGTGTGGATATGGTAATGAAGTGGCTGGTACCAGAGAGCAGTGTTCGCTATGTCAACCGAATGACTAATGAATCTCTTCACAAAGGTATTTTCTGTCTTGTGAAAGTTTCATTGTAATCAGTAGATTCAATTGGCTGACCAATATTGACATAATAGCCAGCCTTCAATCAAAGAAATGTTTAGTGCTTTCTGTCTTTGACATTCTTTATGGAAAAAAAAAATAGGATACCTTTTATATAACATTTGTAATGTTAGAGAGTGTAGACATCTGCCTTGATTCTGGATTTTTGGAGATTTTATTCAATCTCTGAATGATCATGGCACATGAAGTATCAGCAGTTAATTACTATCTTAGTTTTTGATTTCAGATAGCAGATTTCCAGAAATTTCATCCAAGGTGACTATAATGTAGTTAGTTTTGGATAAACCTGTATTTCAAGGACACTAACTCCTGGCTAACCCTTTTTTTTGTAACTGCAGGTTGCTCGTTAAAATTCCTAGCAGACAATGAGCGCTACACATGGATTGTCTTATGAGATCTGATTCAGAAACAAAACTTACAACAATTGTTCATTTTTTGCCATAACTGTATGTCCAATTCAACTACCTCCTTGTTAAACATTTTTAATTTTCCCATTTCTTTAGAGTATATGTTGCCTAGATAATCTTGGAAACATTAGATTTTGTGAATAGAAACACATCTTCCTCTTCCTTGTCGCTGTTGGGGGGGGGGTATATGTGAAAAAATGAAGTTGTGAGACTCTGAAAAACAAACTTTTCCTTGCAAACTAGGATTATTGTTTAGGATGGCTCAGCTTCAGCTGATTTAGAAAAAACAGAAAGTAGCTGTTTAACCTTCTATAGTAATCTGTATTTGGTGAAGCTACAGGTGGGATAGGTGGGAATATCTTGTAAGATTTCACTCCCTCTTATGCAGGGGTATCAAACTTGCGTTGTCACGGCGTTGTCATGTGACATATCAGGACTGTCCCCCCCTTTGCTAAACCGAGTGTGGGCATGGCCTGCGAGTTGACGCATCCAGCCCATGGACAGGCCTGCTGTAATGCAAGAACAAATTATTCCAAGGCAACAATATTGTTTAAGGAGACCAAATCCCTTTCTTGTTTCAGTGTCATTTTGTACTTGTTATTTTATCCATTTTTTCCTTCCTAAATGCCACATACCTAATGGACTGATTACAAATGTTTTCTCTGTTTTCTCTCCAGCAGGTTTTATTTCCTGCAATAAATATTTTAAACTGAGACTAACTCTTGTTGTTTCTTTTCCTGATTCATGAAAAACACAATAGGAATTACAGCATCACAACAGAATTTTAAGGGAATGTTTATCTGGAAAGTGTGTGCAAATTTAAGATACTTACTGCTTGTTATACAAGAACATTCCATAATTTGCACTGGCTATCATCATACATTCTTTTTTTCATGGTGCACCTAGGGTCCCTGGGTGATCTGTCCATGCTTATATTTGCCCAGTTGGAGTAAGGCATTTCTGAATAGTGTGATTTCAGATAGTTTAACTATGATTATAAATATTTTTTCATAATGTCCAAAAGAACAGTGTCTTAAAAGATGGTAATTAAAATTTAGGATGGGTGTGAGAGCATCATTTCCCTTTCATTGGCAGCTTTCACTTTGAATCAGAGGTAACAGTCCTCATGAATAAAATGCATATATTAGCAAAAATACCACTATAGGAATTTCAGGCCTTAAGAAGTTTAATATAAATGTGTTCCACTTCACAATTATGAGTAGCAGCCTTTTTATATAACTCCAACAGAAACATACTTGCCTCTGATTTAAAAAAAATGTATTGCAGAAGCTATACAACAACTAAGAAATAGCAAAAGGGAGCCAAATGGCATTTGATTGTCTCAGAAAAAAAAATCCTTTAAGGCTGTGCTCATTCCATCTGAAGTAGCTTTATAAAACATCAATTTTATTCATCCTATCTACATATATCTGCTGGGATGGGGCATCAGAAGATGAATTTTTAAACATGACTTCAGATGTGAAATGGATTTATTCCTCCCTGCTATTTGTTGCCTCTCTAAATTGTATGAAGGGTAGAATATAGCTCTGAGCCTCTTTATATGTTTAGATCTGCAGTTCCCAAACCCTATGCCATGGCAGGCACCACAGCAAACTTGCAAGGCAGCACAGGATATTTAATAAATGGAGCTGTTAGGAAGTTTGCTACAGCATTCAGGACACACTGAACCAAGAAAGTTTGGGAATCTCCAAAAGTTCATCCAAGTCATAGAACCTGTGTTGGAATTGCCAAGCAGATACCTTGATTTTAATTTTGCACACGAGGGCTGAAATGTGAACTCATTTGCAAGAGTAAGCAAGCAGCATCCTAGGCAAAGAACACGGCTGAATTTATTTCTTAAGAAAGAACTACAAAAGGTAGAAAACAGCTGTTGCACTCTAGACTACACAGACATACATCATCTGACCACAGGCACTGCCCATCTCATGGACCCAGGACACCTACAAAGCTCTTCAGACTCCACTTGAAGTCTATAAAACAGCTAAAGCTGCTGCTGCTGTTGCCGCCGCACAAAAGATTGACACAAAATATATATTTTATACAATATGTAGATTTTGCAATAAACATCTATATCACAGGTTTAAAACACTGGAAAAATTGAACAAATAAGGCCATGATGGTTGAAAAACCCAAAAATATCAAGTAATTTATCTTCACCAATCTCACAATATTTAGGTGGTTTATAGAACAAGAATTAGTTATTACATAGAAAAGCACAGATATTTTTGTTTAAAACTAGAATATCTAATATTCAGTTACAAACCAGAAGAGTGATTACTTTTACTAGAGTAGCAAGTAATCAGATCTGTTTGCTTAGTTACTAGCACAGAGAGGGAACAGGACTGGTTTGTGTGGGCTACTACATATACTCGGCAAGTATTTCTGCAGTCTGCAGAATCCAGACTGATTTGGGTTTGCTAACAATTGTTCCTAGCTGCTCTGCAGCCAATTTGATTCGTGAATGGAGATAATTCTGGTTCAGAGGGAAAGGATTTTGTTGTATAAGGCAGCAACTGAATACAAAGGTAAGCTTATTCATGTTGTTGGTTTTGTGTGATTGGTGGATCCAGCATTATGCAGTTTATAGAGAGAATAGCTAGCTCTTAGAAGCAAGATTTTTGTGAACAATTAAGATCCATTTTTTTTACCAGAATTGGTGACTGTCATAAAGCTAAATGTCAATCTGCATACATTTCAGAGAGCAAGGACGGGGGGAAATGCTGGAACAGAGGAATCTATTTCTCAAAACCTGATCCTTGTAGATATCATTGGTTATCCTGTTGGGGCACGAAACATACTATTCACTGATGGATATACTCATATATCCAACAAACCAAGGTATACATATGTCCAGGACAATGGGTTTTAGGTATGCCATTAGAAACAAACTGTAGAACCATCGATACTACGTACTGCTTTACTACAAATTCTTTATGAAAATGATAGTTGAGCCAGATAGAGGAGTTAAGGTGCTTTTCTGAGAGACTGGGTTCTTATACAAGGGGATATTGGCTCTGGCACCTCTAGTAAAGGCAGGGAAGGGAGAATTTTTCTTTCTCACTTGCATCTTGCAAATATTATCTATACTGTAATTCAAAACTAAGAGGTGCTTTATGTGCAAAAAATTTCTCGAAAGCAGCATTTTGCTTCGGGAATAAAGCAGAAAAGTCCAAAACTTTTGTTTTCTTTCTATTTCCTCCCTTTCCAGATTGTGCCACTTCATAACTATGTTAAAGACAGTTTTATGCTACAAATAGTTTGTTAGGCTTACATATTTAAGGGACTACAAGGTAATAAGTTTATGTGCTGAAACACATTTGACTTGCTGTAGCAAAAGAAATTGGACAGAACATAATGTGATGACTAAAACCCAAAAAATCTGATCCTGTTGCTCTAATGTCGCCTGTAGCTAAGGAAGCTGCATTTGTTTCATTGGAGCTTATCCTGGACTAGAAGCAGCTGGATCAGCTGCTTGCCTTTTAGCTGAAGATGGAAATAAAGACACTTTAAAAATGGGTTTCTTTCATTATGGCTTCCATTGTGGAGGTGTTCTAAGGAGGAATAGCAAGTAGAGGCCTTTTGTCTGCAGTACGTACTCTTCATAGGCTTTTTTTCTTGCTCAGGGAATTTAGGTTAAGTCAGGCTAACTTCTGGTTTATCAGACTGAGTGCTTTTACATGGGAACCTGGGCTAAATGGGTAGCATGTAGAGATGGGTTAAAACTAAGAAGATATTGTTTTGACAGCTTACTCCTACCCATCTGTATCATTTAAAAGCCTATAGATATTTCAGTCATAGTTAAAAGACTTCTGCAGGGGAATATTACAGTAGTATCATTAATTTGGATTCAAAAATCATTGGCTATTAGTGCATAAATAAGTTCTTTAGAAAGCACACAACCATCAAATTATTTTCACAGAGATGCATACACCTTACATAATCTTTTAAGATTTAGTCAAAAAGTGAAGAATGGCACTGTAGTAATTTTGCCCAGCTGCAAAATAAAATAGCTTTTGCTGCTAATTGAACCCAAGTCTTCATGCTCAATTCTAAATAGCTGTAAAGTCAAAATAATTTCAGTTGGCGAACTATGAATCCAGTTGACTTATAATGACCATTTGTGTTATCCCTTCACAAATAGGAAGGAAATCTGCATTGCTGATCCTTGCTTATGGTTTTGTATGCATTTATACCCCAATCATTTTCTGGTCCATTTGGCTTTCTATTTCTCAGCAAATTGACAATGAAATGTCTGTGTATCATTTCAACCAGTAGAATTTCTTTTGCATTCTCTGTTCTAGTTACTCTACAATAGGGTAATGATGGGCTAATAGAAGTTTAGGCTGAGATGAATAAGCACCCTGTTCCATAGTGGTGTAGATTGTAGCAGTTCCTATACCCACTTTCTAGCTTATTCCTGTATAGCAGGCAATCTTTGGATTACAAGCACTTGAAAAAGAATTAACCCCACTTCAATCACGAGCACTGTAATGGCCTTAAGAAGTCAACAGTGAGGTGAATGTTTCTAAACATTGTTTCTTGGTCAATGAAGCCCCAGCATCTGCCAAGGCTAAGTGTACTTTTAGTACCACTAGCTTTACAAAGTAAGGCTTGAAAAATAAAAGGTATTAGCAAAACGGGTTGAGTTAGTTATGTGTGATGTGCTAGCAGAGTTCAAAAATGGCTCACTTAGGCTGGCTTCACACTAATAGTGTAGGATTTCATGACATGTCTCAGGTAATTCCAGAATTTGGCTAAAAGTTACAAGTGTATCACAATCATCAGGAGAAGCACCAAGAATCTGAAAGCTGCATACAAAAACTATTCAGGGATGATAAAAACGCACATGAATAGAATATTACTCCTGCTTGCCACCCTGCTCCCCAAAAGTAGGGGGAAAGTAGAAACAGAAAAACCTGGCAGCAGAACTTCAAATGTACATTAAGCATCCATAAATTTAGACATTTAATGTCAGGCTGAATTTTTTTTAACGTAACAGTACGCTTGGGATAAATTGTCCAAGAGAAATTAGGACTGGACAATCTAAGCAACTGAAGAATTAGAATGAGCTCTATTTGAAAATCTAGAGTGGCAGACACAATTTCGAGAGGTATCAACTGAAACCATGATGCTGAAATCTCCTTTTTTTTTCCTCTAAAAAGAAAGTAGCCAGAATTTTGCTGGGTCAGAAAGACGGGTACAGAAGATGGCACTTGTCCTAGTAATGCTCATTATGTATACATCTATGGCAAACCAAACTTGGATACAATTACAGCTGCACAGAGTGTATGCTGCCCTATTCCAAATAACATCGCACCATTGAATAGCTGAAAGCCCAGTTGCATATACTGCACTGAGAAAATCCACTTATAAATTCAGCCACTGCCACAGAAAGCTTCAAGAATTCAATGCTGATTAATACACAGAAACTTTTCACTCAAGCTGGACTAATTCTTGCAAATTCCTGCCCTATACCCAAGCATTTACCATCACTGTCCAAGCTTCTGGAAATCCAAACTCCAGCAGCCTTGAGTACTATAAGACAGATGCTTAGCATCAAGGAACAGGCAGACACAAGGACTTTCCCACAATATAATGACATTCAACCTGATCCAACTAGTGGATGGAATGACTCACCAAGAATCAGTTTCAATGACTCAACTAACTCAGGTGTGCCAGAGACTCTGCATATCATACTTCTGCCAAAAGGCAGAAAAGGCTAGGCCCTTGGTAAACTTGGGCCAATTTTATAATCTCAAAGCATGGGTTTTATGCATTCCCAGCAGCATAATCTGGGACCATGCTTGATATAAATTCCCTTCAAAAATCAGCCCAGGGTGAAGGGGTCATGGCTTAAGCCAGTTTCAGACTACCTATGGTAATCAAGGAGGTAATCAAAAAAAGAAACTGACCCAATCAGTGAAACCATGAGCAGCCCACTAACCAAGCACCCCCCAGTGCTACCAGGTGTTAGGGGGAGTGTTGCTGGGATGTTACTTGGTTTGTATTGGGTACAGGTAGGCCAGGGACAGGATGAAATGAAAGCGCATTGCATACCACTCGGAGACAGGGAACAGCACAGCTTTATCGCAGGGCAGCACAACGCAGTGCAAGATGCATCCTGACTTCCTGCTGGCAACTTAGTAGTCAGTCCCTCCTTTATTCCTCTTTAACTGGAAGGCAGTGCTTGCACAAAGATGCCCCGTGAATCTGTCCGTGCCAGTTTCGAGGGTGGCTCCATAGGCTCGGCTGTTAGGCTGCTGGATTCATTGGAGCTAAGAGACAATTCTTGAGGCATCTCCTCATCGCTCTCCTCCTCTTCTTCCTCTTCTTCATCTAATTCAAAAGAAAAAGCAGTTATATCAATTGGAGGCACAAAGCCAGCCAAGTTAGACCCTGAACACTGAGGCATTGAAATTTTATTTTCTTAGAGGCAATCCGTTACCAAGCAATCATCTCAAAACTACTGCCAGTAGTCTCCCACCGACCGGTGCGCTCCCACAGAGAGGGTCTCCTTCGGGTCCCGACAGCATCTATGTGCCGCCTGGTGACCCCAAGGAATAGGGCCTTCTCTGTGGGGGCACCTACCCTTTGGAATGGGCTGCCCTGGGGCTACAGACAACCACTGACCTGAGGGCGTTCAGACGTAATCTGAAAACCTGGCTCTTTGAGCAGGCCGGCCTGAGCTGACTTCAAATGGGATTTTAAATAAGGGGTTTTAGAATTGATTGGTTGGGGTATGAAAATTTTAGCTTATTTTTAATCGGGGGTTTTAAATTTTTAAATGGCAGCCTATAATTTAATTCTTTCTTAATTGTATTTGTATTTGTAATTTATATATATTTTAGTTGGCCGTTCACCGCTCTGAGTCCTTCAGGAGAAGAGCAGTATATAAAATTATTTAATAAATAAATAAAATAAATAAGTAAATAAAACTAAGTATTCCTTCAGCCATAGAGATATAGGTTGGCCCTAAACTGTCAAAATGCCTAAATCTGAGGAATACAACAGTGGCTCATTTCTGTAGAGGGAAACCTCTGAATATGTAATATGAGGGATAAAATTACTCCTACCTTGCTCACTACACTTAGGAATCAGAAGAAAACAAGTATTAACACTTTTGTCTAAATTAAGGGCCAGACATTTTGACTTGTTGACTAGTCAACAATCTCTTAACCACAAAATGGGCTAAGAGAGAAAAGTCCTGTATTGTACTGGACTCTTAAGTTTTATTTTGGATTTTTTATTCCCACTCCCCTCTCTTGCATTACAATACAATGCAGGTTTTAATGTTTATAAAGCTTTTATGCAAAATTATTATTTGTGCAAATTAATCAAAGCACAGTAAATCCAAAAATGCATTTTCACTGTTACAATATCTTGTTAGCAAAAATTTATAGTAATGTGCCTTGATTTCATACAAATAATTCATAAAAATATAAACAGTGAAATATCCTATCCTGCCTTTCTGATTTTTAATAATTATGCTACTTTAACAGGTGTATTAATTCACTTGAAGTAATTCCCTATTCTAACATATTTATAAGTTAAACGGGTGATGTATTCTTGATATCACAATTAAAATACCACTGCTTTTTTATTACAAGCTGCCATTTATTCTGAGTATTCTAGACTAAAACTGACTTTGGCTATAACAATCAGGTTGCTGAATGCTGCCCATATATTCATTCTTTGTATGTCTAAAATCAGTAATAAATTTAAAATGTTATTTTTAAGTAAAATCAATTGACTTTTACTAGTGTTTTTAATACTAATTTAAATGATTTTTATTCTGTCTTGCTAGCAAAATCAAAATCTGTATTAATAACACCATAAATGATAGTTAAATTCCAAGGTGTAGCAGAAAGAAAACTCAATCACAAAAAAATTAAAACAATAAGTGCCATAAAATAACATTAAGAATTCACCTCGTCTCAATAACAGCCCCCTTCCCTCAAAAACTGAATTCAAGTAGATTGTTAATGAAACTTAACTGAAAATGTGTCATTTAAAGTCTTCTTAAAGAGAGTGGTCTTTACCATACAATGAATATCCATAAGAAAGAGCCAAGCATGGTATAGCTTCTCCTTGGAGGCCTCATGAGAAATGAATTTTTCCCCTAGTTTTCCTACAGTAGTTCCACCCAAAACGAATGTAGGCCTCCAAGGGAGGTGGCCTTATCCCTTTCAGTCTTAGAGGAAATAAGTAGGTATGCATGGGAGGAGGAATTCCCCCAACAGCTTTGGAGCAGATAGCCTGCAGGTGTTACATGGATCCGGAACTAAGAAATGGCATTTATTCTGTTTATTCTATTGTTCCTGCTTCACTACCATCCCTTAAAAAGATTGAAGGGTAACATCACTTGGATATTATGGGCTTGAAGAAATAAGCCTCAGAGGTGCTCTTCCTCTTTGAGTTTTTTTTGTATGATCCTCCTGGTATTATACTTCTTTAATGCTTAGGCAACATCCCCAGCCACCCCTGGCTAGGCTTTTCCCCTGTTCTTCAGGAAAACAGAACCATGGATAATTTGTGGAACAATGGCAATATAAAGTCAACTTTCAGAAATTCAGAGGCAGTTTTACATTATAGGTAGTCCTTACATTATAGACTTACAACTATTCATTTAGTGACCATTTGATGGAACTGAAAAAATGATTTATGAGCAGTTTTTAGACTTGCAACTGCTGCAGCATCCCCAGGGTGACTTGATCAAAATTCAAGCATTTGGCAGCTGCCATGTCTTTATGACTCTATGATTCTGTGCAAACTTACACTCTAGTAAACAGACAATTGTCAGAGGGTCATGTTTGCTTTCAAGGCAAACAAGCAGGAGAAAGATTAACTGAAGCTGAAATCTTTGGGAATTATTTCTAAAGATATAGGAAACCCATATTTTTAAGCCCTGGAGGGTGATAATTTGTATTTACTTTTTACATTTGCTGTTTTTTTTAAATTGTACACAATCATTTTGCTTTTATTCAATGGACTGAGTAACAAGGATTAGCATTCAGGAGAACCAGTGGTGGTATTCAGCCAAGTCACACCGGTTCGGGAGAACCAGTAGCAACGATTTGGGCCTGGGTCGCCAAACCGGTAGCGACTTCTAGCTGGCCACGCCCCTGACCCGGTGGCCCGTTGCTGCTCGCTCGCCCCTTTCAGCTGTTCAAATCGATGCTCGTTTACCTTTTCCGGCTGCTTGATGCTTGCCCCGCCCACCCCCACCCTATATATATATGTTGCCTTCGACACGTGGCCCAGCTAATTGCCTTGCCAGTTGCCTTGCTGATGCCTGGTCAGCTCAGCTCACCAAAGGTAAGCAATGCATGCCGTCTGCTCACCCTTCACCTTGGGTTGGGGGCCAGGGCCCCAGAGCCGTGCTATTCCTCGAAGCCCTGGAGCCGCCACCTGCCTCAGCTGGGGAATGTATGATTCCCTGGTTCCAGCCTTGCCCTGAAGCCGCCACCCGCTCGCCTCCCGCTCTCCCTTAAGCACGATGCATCACCCAGTTTTCCCTCCTTCAGAGGCCCCGGCCTCTCCTCGCTTCCTTCCCTATGACCGCCTCTTTCGTCGTCCATGACCGCGATCTTACTTTCCTCCTGAGGCAGGCTGCCAGGGATGGCAAGCAGGGCTGAGAGCCACTGGGCTCCCTGCCAGCCCGCATCTTGCCCCCCTTGTTGCGAGATGCCTTCAGCCACTGCCTTTTTTTGGGTGCGAGAAGCCTCCCAGCTGATGCCTCTTTGCCAGCTGGAACTGAGCCAGCTGGCTGGAGGCTTCTTGTGCCGAAAAAACGAGGCAGCGGCTGCAGGCTTTTTGTGCCAAAAACTAGCAGCCTCTGCTTTTGAATGCGTCTGAGGGACTTGCCTGGGCAAGTACCTCTGCTCTGGCGCAGCAGGAAGTGAGGTGCACCCCGGTGTGAAGAACAGAGCAGTGAGTCCCAGCTGCTGCTTCTTTGCCAGCCGGAACCTAGACAGTAGCCAGTGCCGTCTCCTGCAAATCCTCCAATTATTTTATTTTTATACACACACACATGCGGGCACAGAGAAATAAAAATGCTTACTTTTTCTCAAAACGTTGATGCCCTTGCTAAGGATTGTTAACATCTCACTAGTTCTTATATGGGATAACCAACGCTTGGCAAGATGTTTAGGTGATTTATTTAAACCGTCCACCCCCAAGCCTAACAGACTGTAGGCAGCTTACAGAATGTAAATATAAAACAGTACAAAATCAGTGTCAAAATCAATTAAATGATTATATCCTTAATCTAATTTCCAACCTAGAGATTTAGAATTCATCCCAAGGGCTTTCTGGAAGAGCCATGCTTTCACCTGCTTCCAAAAAACCATGAGGATGGGGATCATTTTTATCTCAATGGACAAGATACTACTGAGAGTGTTGCAGGGCCTGGGCCTTCAGCAGTCTCAGCCAGCTGCACTGCCCCCCAAGCCTTGACTTCTGCCCCAGTGTTACCACTGCCACTGAGAAATGTCACCCCAAGCAGAAGCCATGTCCAATAGGTCCCTCAGATTGCAAACCTACTTTTCCCGGAAGAATGCAACCCTATCAAGATTCAAAGATAGCATAATCGCCTCTGAATCAACAGATATCCCATCTTATTTGGACTGAATCTAAGCCTCAACAGAAGCATTGAAAATACATCTCTCTCTTTTATTTCACTCTCTGTGCTGAGTTTAAAATCATGACATCTCCCAGATGTGCAGATAACCCTTAATTTCATCCTATGAGCTAGACCTGCGCATGGACAACAGGAGGACTCATTCAGCATTGTAAAGCTTTCCAGGAAATAAGGTATGAGGTAAATGCAGACCACCCAAAAATACAGCACGGAAGTCTAGCATGTTTTGCATGCTACCCAAGCAGCATTCTCAAGCTTAGATAGCTGACATGGATTCTAGCTATCCATTACACGAAACGTCATGGATACCTCTGTGCCATAAACGGTCTTCCTTTTTTAGTCCTGGTATCAAGAGCCTAACCCTAGACAAATAACTTGTACTGGAGCAGAATATGAATCAGGCATAGCTGCAAACATATCTAAACATGCCCCCTGGGCCCTTTTTTCATACAAATGGAAGAAGCAATATGGACTCCCATTTCTAAAGGAGGGAATAATAATTCCAAACAATCTGACATTCTAAGAAGTAACCCCTTAAAACAATTAACTCCTTAACGTGCTGGACAGTACCTTTATCGGGGTCCAAAGGGTTCAAGGAACTTGCCAGATTTGCAAACTTAAAAAGGAAACAAAAAACATGGATAAGCAATTATGTTCTCTACAGTGAGACAAGTTTGTGTAAGGGAGAGATGTAGGAACACACAGAGCTGCATAAACAAACATAACACTTATTTTTTATCCAGAATATAGTCATATGATTTTACTTTGATAACTTGCTGTTCCTGAATGTCCTGCATAGGAGATTCCATTGACTATAAAGCATGAGTAATTAGATATATGGTTTCCCATCTATAACTCTATTTTGGATTTAGGAAAAACGACAATGGAGACCCGGTCTGAGTTAACTTGGTACCTCCTATTAATTAAACCATTTGAAGTTCAGAACTATTACAACAACAAAAAAAACTATCAGAACAGAAGAACTGATGCTCCTGATTATATATGGAGTTTTGGTCTATATTCAGCTATAAATCAGATTTATAAGCCAGCTGAATATATATAAAAATTTCATATAATCAAATATAGGGAAAAAGTATTTCTTTCATTAGGATATCCCTGCCAAGTGGATGATAATCAGAATTTGCAGAACACTGTCTGCCAGCAAGTCATTGTTACGTTCAAAAGCCACAAGACCTACCTCTCCCATGACAGCTATAGGAGTCACACCCTTGGCCTGAGCTACACGATGTTCTATCAGGTAGTACATATATTCATCATAGAGGAGGCGGATGAGATGAAAGGAGCCAAAACTGGCTGCACTTCTCAGGGTCAAGTCCCGAATCACCATGGAGCTGGAAAGAGAAGTAGCCCAGCGCTGCATATATCATTGAGGTAGCACACCATGGCTTGTTAATTAAGTCACAGCTTGGGTGCCAAAGAGCAAGTCTAACATCTGCTTCTCACCTTCCACCTTCCAGGTAGCTTCTCACCTACCTATAGAAGGACCACTTGAGGAGAAAATGTTTGGCAGCTTTGGGAAAGCTGGGGCTGCCATGGTAGGGTTTTAGGACTTGGCTGACTACACCATCCAGCCACACTGCCCACTGCTCCAGAGAGTTCTGCTGCTGCAGAGTCATTTTGAAATCTTGTTCGAGCCGCTGTACCACACGGTCCTCACACCGGCACACCCACGAGGCCTGCTCCTTTGGAGGACCAAAGAGAAAAAGAAAATTCTTCAATGCAATTGCTGCACATACATAACTCTCCCTCTGTGGATAAGCCAATGACCAATCTGAAGTGGCTTAAAAAATTAAAACATTGTGGAAACAGAGCAGCCAAAGTAATTTGGTACTAAAAAGCAAATAATACATCATGAGTTATTATGAAATACGTTTTCTCTGCTTAAAAGGTGAACCATGAAAAAGTTCCAACGGCTCACTAACTCTAGATTTTCTAAAATGATTTGTGGGACTGAGGATCTTTCCTCCTCTCCTCACAGAAGTCAATCAGGCTGCCTGCTGCCCTATGGGGAAGAACAACTGGTCCCTCTGCTCTGGAAGTCATTTGAGCCTTTTTGAATAGGCCCTTCCTATTGTAACTGGTCCATTACAGGATGGGAAATTAAACATTAAGAACAGTTGCCTGAATTATCTGTTTTTCCCTTTCCTTCTGTAATGTATTTGTCAGATTATAAAGCTGGCAGCATGGGTGGCCTGGTTTTTACTCTTCTAAAAGTCTAAATGCTAACCCAGATGGGCATAGTAAACTAAACCTTCTTATGTCTGTATTTTAAGCAATTCCCATATTGGCTACTTAGTTCACCAAAAATAACTGTGACAAAAAAACTTCTGAGTCAACAGGAAAATGAAACATTTTTAGTTTCTAGCTGGTAAATGGAAAAGGAAGAAAAACACCAGCAGGGCCCAACTAGGGCATAACAATATGGATGGTTACCTGGACATTAGCAAAATCAACCCGGTTGAGATCACTTAGCATCTGATTAATTTGAGCTGTATTCTGTAAAACAGCCCGGGCAGCCTGGGCAAGATGGTTTAGAGAAGTGTAACGTCGCAGGGTCTGGGCAAAGGCACTTGCTGCAGCCACCTGGGAAAGAAAACACAAAGGACTGCTTGGTGAGAAGGAACTAAGGAGTTCAGAGAACAATTGCAAAGTAACCACAGTAGTAGCCATGGCTAGGAGGGTCTTTCATAGCTTTGGATTGTGTAGCAGTTGTGCCCATTCCTGGATTGGGATTGGGGGTAGAGATACTCATAATTACTCATGCTCTTCTGATCTCCAGACTGGATCATTGCAACGTGCACTTAATGGGGCTGCCCTTGAAGAATGTTTGGAAGCCTCAGCTGGTGCAGAATATGATGGCACAGGCAATTAATGTCTTTGGGGTTTGGGTGCATGTAATACCACTGCTCTGTGAACTGTGTTGGCTTCCAGTATCCTTCTGATGAGATTCAAGGTACTGGTAGTTATCTTTAAAGCCCTTCATGGCTTGGGACTGTGTTACCCCAATTGTTTCTACCCATTCACCAAGAGAGGCCTGCTCCAGATGCTTTCAACTAAGGAGTATTGGCTGGTGGGACTCAGGAGAAGGAACTTTTTGCCATGGCTCACACTCTGGAATTTCATTCCACCTGAGATCATGTTAGTCCCAATCCTGCTGGTCTTAAATTTTGATTCTGTGTCTGGATCTAGGGAGTGTGATAAAGCCTGCCTTTTGCCTTTGCTGAGAATTAATTATGAAGCTTACTTGCTATGTTTTTGTTTTTATTTTATTATAGTATTACTTTATTTATTATTTTATTATTATTATGAGCCAGGATGGTGCAATGGTTAGAGTGGATTACTGCAAGGTACTTCTGCTGACTGCCGGCTGCCTGCAATTTGGCAGCTCAAATCTCATCAGGCTCAAGGTTGACTCAGCCTTCCATCCTTCCGAGGTGGGTAAAATGAGGATCCAAAATTGTTGGGGGCAATATGTAAACTGCTTAGAGAGGACTTGTGAAGCACTGTAAAGTGGTATATAAGACTAAGTGCTATTGCTATTACTATCTGTTTTATTGTAAGTCACCCAATCTTTTATGTGATGGGTGACTATATCAATCAATCAATCAAGTAAGAAAGCGGGAAGAAAAATGTGGCATGCTAGATTCAAGCAACTGTTATAGTGGAGTTGTCTATCAATCTCTCCTAGCACAGGCAGGAGCAGGAGCAGGAGCAGGAGGAGGAGGAGGAGGAGCAGGAGCAGGAGGAGGAAACATTTCAAACTGCTCCATATTTTCTGCTCCACAACTTTGTGCTCTTTGCCTCACCTTCACTCGGACCATCTCTTCTGGAATATTCATCATAGCATTTGTCAACCAGCTCTCCAAACTTTTTGCAAAGTTTCGGATTGCTTGTGTCAAGGCACCTGGAGCAGAATTGGAACAACAACAATAATTTTGCTCTAAAATAGGCACTTTCAGAGTCATAGTTATGGATCAACAGCTGATCTAACTGCATCCCTTTCTACTAAACAAGACTGTTACCCCACCAATCACAGAATGCTTAACACAGAATGGCGTTAAGCCCGTGATAAGAGAAAGCAGAAGTTTCAGGAACAGCCTTTCCAAGAGCGGAAATTTCTCCACCCACCACTGGTTGCTCTAAGTTTATCACAATCCATTATTGGCTGAAAACATGAGCTGTGCACACAAATAAGCTTACTCGGAATGGGCCGAAGGACTTCTGGGATGAGGACCTCTACCAAACCCTGGTATAGCAAGTTGTCACAGTCTTTAGTCCATTTGAGAACAGGCTCATACTTAGACAGTATCACCAAGCAGCTCTTTGGGAGACGCTTTTCTGCTTCATCATGGCTAAAACATCAAACATACATATGCCAATTTTAAAAAAAAGATCACCACAAAATTACAGCTCATTTTCTCACAAGCCAGCACATCTCCCTTTAGTTCTTCACTAAGGACTTCACTATTCAAGGAATAATCAATGAGTAGGAAAAATTGTTTCCTAGTCGACTTTCCTTTCAAAGTTAATGTTTTATTTGCCCTGACAACAATCTTTTCATAATGGAATCTACTAATATCTTTAGGTACCGTTTGTTGATTAAAGGTAGCAGTTAACATTTCTGGAAAAAGAAAGCTGTAAATTGAATAGGCCACATTGCATTCATGGGGAAGAAATGACAACTTTGCAGTAATACTCACATAACAATAGGGGTGGTTTCACTGGGCTGGTTCAAATTATACCTCCAGAAAGTCTTCCAGAGTGTCTCTACCAGTGTGAACTGCAGGTTTACCATCACATCAACAATAGCCTGCAGAGAAATAGTAATTGTATACATACACTGCAGTAGAAAAGCTAAAGTTAAACCCGTGAACCCTACAACCAAGTTCATTCAACATATTTAAGCCAAATCACTTCCAAAATTGATTGTGAAAAAGGATCAGTTAGAATATTGTGCTTTAGTGCCTCATTTTGCTTTCCAGTATGATCCCTGACAGTACCTCACAATGTTCTCGATACAGCAACTGGAAAGCCTTCACATCTTCAGCCCCAACACCCTCAGGGAGATTCTTCCCTTGTAAGTCCAACTCTGTGAAGTCAGGCAAGCTGCGAGAAGCATCTGCAAAGAGGAAGGAAAAGCCAGTCCAATAAGGTTAACTAAAGTCTAACGAACAGCCACACTTTTCTATCATTCGCAAGTGAAACTGCAAGTGAAATTTTGGGTTTCATTTGCGCTAGGATTTTATTTTCTTGAAATAAGCGGAAAGCTGGAGCCCTGACACCTACTGTTTTACCACCACAGAAATACTGCAAAGACAGCCATATAAAGGATGGTGCATATTCTCTTCTGCCTCCTAATCAGAGATCTCAATGCCTCAAGTCTCATTCTTACCTAAGAACTGCTGGTATTGTTGCACTTGGGCACTGATATCAGATAGCCCCGAGGCCTGTTGCTGCCCTACAGCTACTCCATTGGTCATGCCCTCCATTTTCTGAATGGATTTGAGCCTAAAAGACAAAGTAACTCAGAGTCAAGACATTTCTGAGAAAATCATAGTGAGGAAAGGAATGGAGCACGCATGATATCAGGATGGGTATGCAGTGATGTCCTACCAAAACTATATCCAAAACTGGATGTAGGTAAAAAGGAAGTTCTTCTGAGATTGCACAAAATTTAAATAAAAAGGTAGGAAAAAGGACTAATCAGGAAATTTCAAAGACAAACCATGGAGGTTACCATAAAACCAGACAGCAGAAAAACTTAAAAGTTCCAACAGAAATCTGGAGAATCATTTTACACCACCAATCCAATTGGCCCCATATTAGATTTCTAGGGCTGTGGGCAAGTTTAGACAAGTATCTTCACAAACGTCCTCTGTCACTGAACTCTGCACTTTTCCTGCACAATCTCCTACCGTTGCTTCTGAGAAAAAGGCTGTTGCCTCATGGCCAGATGTTGTTGGTCCTCCATGAGCCGCAGTAATGGGGAATTGGCTTTGATGCGCAACCCATAATAGTGGTATTTAGAATTCCCTCTGAAAGAAAAATGAAAATAGCCTGTATATAAATTGCTTAGACCATTAACAAACCATGCACTTTGGGGAAATGTCTCTCCTGCCAAATAAACTTGGTAGAATGGAAAAAAAACAACATGAACACATTCTAGCCAGTTTGGGAAGGGAAGCAGCAAGTTAGAACAGTATTATGAATAGGGGAAGCTTGCAAGGTAGCTTATATAGATAAGAAGAAGAAAAAACCTCTCACATTTACAGTGTTTTTAGATTAGGAAGAGAGAAAATCTGGAGTGAAAGACTAGGATGATCCCCAAGAAAAAAATACAGAATAAAAACTAGCATCCTAAAGAGCTGGCAAGGGGTGAGGTTCAAATTAATCATCTATCCTGGATTCAAGATCTTGGACAAGTATTTTTTTTTCTGGCCTTACCAGCTTGCCCTTCTGTGAAAGTAGTATCCTGTGATCATTATGGAAATTACAGTATATAAGGTAGCCATTCTTTGACAATACCAGTAACTTTTCCACAAAATTCCAAGACTGCTAAAAATTGGGGACCACTGATTCAACAAAAGTGAAGTATTATGAAGTATTGTAAATATTCCAAAAATGTGCTGTTATTATTCATGCCATGCTGCCTAGTGAGTTCATGACTGGAATGAGATTTGAATCTGCATCTCTTCAGATTTGGAGGCTTGAGGAAACACCAATTCTGTTCACAGAACATTTAACTAGCTACTGAATTAAACTATTTCTGACCTAGCATCAAATACTATAAACTGATTAAATAATAGTGGGTCACATGCAAAGCTAAGGCATACAGTAATAAAGAATTCAAAATTAAACCAATTAGGTTGTATTGTGTAATGCAGCTGCTAGGTTTATCTGATTAATCATGTTTTGGGAAGCTACCTAGTATGATTCCCCAACATTACATAAAATCCATGTTTTATAGCTAATCCAGTTCCTCCCAAAACAAATACTTGCTTCAATATGTGTCTTCTTAATAGTTGCCAGTATAAAAACGGAAACACAGATTTAATGTGTCATTTTTGTTTTCTTATATGGGGAAGTCATGTCTTCCATCTTTTTACCTGGTTCCAAGCCGGCGAGTTCGGAGTCCCATAAATACTGAGCGGATCAGTTTTCCAAAAGATGCTGCGTTGACTGGCTCCAGTTTTTGCTCCTGACAATGCAGGAGGTAATGGCAGTACAAGGTACTGCGAGGAAGGCTCACACCCTCAGCGGTCTCATAGTTATCCAGTAGCCACTGGACCTACAAAGCAACAGGAGTGCAATTGACAGGTCCTTCAAGTTGCCCCTCAAGCCTTTAACGTTTCTTGCTTCAACTCCCACTACTACCCATCTCCCCCCTGCCCCATTTCTGCCCTTTTGGCTGCCCTGCACTCCTACACCCTGAACTCCACCACCCTTGCCGATTCTGACTAATCCCAAATAACTTTCTCAATATTCTTTCAGTTTCAGCCAAAAAAATTATTATTTTATTTTGATTTGCTATCCACTCACTTCCAAAGCAAACTTTATTTCCATCAAAATAACTCTCCATTTTGCCTGCCTCTACTACTCTTAACAGTTCCTTGCTCTTTTTGAGTACGTTTTAGAATATTTGTCTTTCTATGGATGTTGATAGGTTTAGATATTTTCTTTCTATGCATATGTAATCAATGTCATTTAGGAAATCAATATGGTTTGTGAATTATAATGGTTCTAAAGACAGGCAGACAGAGAAGAGAGTAAGCATTTTATATACTTTTCAATTTTATGGATATTCTCAATCATCTAGGTCATTGTTGTCCCAAAGGTGCTTTTTTGTCCCAAAAGGCAACTGGACTTTCTTGATTTTTTTCCCCTTTGAAAATGTTTTGCTTCTCATCCAAGAAACGTCTTCAGTTCTAACTGGTGAAGAATGGAAGGTGTTATATTTATATTCTTTAAAGTCATCCAGTCATTAGCAATAGGGAGCTATATGAATCCTTTCCCCGGCAGTTAGTTAGAAGTGAAATGTTCTCTTAGATGAGAAGTGAAATGTTTTTTAAAAAAACAAACCAAGAAAGTCCAGTTATCTTTTGAAAAGAAAAAAAGGAAAAAAAGGAACCTTTGGGATAGTTTTCAATTCTTATGTAATGAAAATTAGGGAAAAAAATAATAATTCTAATAATTAAGTCATCATGTTCCCCCTTGTGGCCTAAAAGAAAAATGCATGAAATCTGAGCTATAATCAGCAGGCGCAAAAATGTTACCTTTATTCTTATTGCATTGTCTTGCTTCCCCCAAAGAATCCATTAGGAGATTAAAAACAGATTCAGAATTTTTGGCGGTGATAACTTTGGTTTTTGTAAACTAAAGGCTCCCAAAGGGAGACACCACACCTAAACTCCCAAGATGACCATAGAACTGTGCAGTAGAAAAAACTACCAACAGCAGCAGCACCTTCCATTTACCTCCAAAAATAAAATTCAAAGAAATTCACTGAGAATAACATAGAGAAACAGAATCTCCTTTAACAGAAGAAATCTTATGAGAAATTGCCAGAGTGTTTAAATCAGCTAGAAAAACTGTGGTTTTATGGCATTTTGTGGTTTTGTGGGGAAATTAACTTTAAGGAATTAAAAATTCTCTTGATTTTGAGGTATTAAAAAAAAACACTACTAAAATCTCGTTGGTGAGAGATTGTAGGTAAACTTTGGGAGTATATTCCAAATATATATCCAGTTAGCATAATGTGCTATCTATAACTTGGTCTGTTCATTTATTTATTCAATTTGTATGGCCACTCATCTCGCCTAAATGACTCTGGATAGATAGCTTACTCTTTTTTGAGAGTTGAGGGTGTAACCTAAACAATAGCCCAACACCCTTACAGTTGCATCTTTTTCAGAGAGGCTAGTGATGGGAGTACACTAAGCTGTCTTTTACAGCAGTCTGCCCCAAAAACATTGCTTTTCCAAAATACAGGCATAGAAAATCACCACATTAATAAGAGTAGTTGCACTGACGGCAAGAAAAGAAACTTCCAGTTCCTTTGAATCAATATGCTAATATTTCAGTGGAAAACTTACTGTTGCAGGAGAGGCACGGGTGGTGTGTGAATAGGACTGGCTTGAACTTCCCAGCATGTAACCTCCTTGAATCACATAGGTCCCTGTGCTGCTGTTGCCACCAGCTGCTCCTCCTCCTCCTCCACTGCTACCTCCACCAGCAGTGCTGCCACCACCAGCACCATTTCCTGCTGCTGCTGCTGCTGCTGCTGCTGCTCCTCCTCCCCCTCCCCCTCCTCCTCCTGCTGCTGTACTGCTGCTTCCATTCGGATTGGCTATGATTTGTCCTCCAGAAACATACATAGGTACAGAGCCACTGCTGGCCACTGTTTGTGAGGTTGCTGGACTGGAGACCTGCGTCGGGGTGTTTTGGGATTCATAGTAATTTGCTCCAGTGTTTTGAGTATAGAGAGGTGTTTCTGTATAAGGGTAAGTGTTGGAGCGTCTGAAATGGAAGAAACACAGTCAAATAAAAACATACACACATTAGGAGACAAACAGCAACCAAGAGGAGAAAACTTCAACTACATATATCCAGAATTGTATGACAAGCGCAGAGGAGGAAAGTTCAAGAAGCAGGACATCGCCGGCAATAGATTTATTCTTTTAAAAGTTTCTGTAAAAATACCAATAATTGCATACCAGGCATCCTGTTCCTGCCAGGTTTTCTCTGGCACATTAAGGGCACTCCTACCCCAGCCTACCCCGACCTATCAGATACAACTGGGGCACAATAAATCAACTGATGTTGAAGATAGCATAAGATTCTTTCTTAAAATATTTTCAGTTCCAGCTTGTTTAGAAATAATATGGAATTTGTTGGTTTAGACCCAACATGGAAACATTTTGCCATTGTGTGAAAAACAATAGCGTGCCATTTTTGGGAGCAGTGGCTTTGGCACCCTGAATCTGACCAATTAAATCATTAGGCTCAGGCTAACAGGATTGCAAAGGCAGGATAAATCCAACTTCTTTATACTCACATGGTACTTGCTGTGTAGCTAGCATCTCCTCCTTCCACATACTGAACCTGATTAGGATAGACATGCTGCACAGGAACCTGCTGAAGTTGCTGGACCTGAGCACATAAGCAGCAGGAAGGGAAAGGAAAAGCAAACTGAGATTAAGAAGTAAGGCTGTGTCTGCTGTCCCTTTCCCTCCCCACGCCCCACACCCCACAATAGACTTATCTAAAGCATGACTGGGCCACTATTTATTTTTCTTCCACATATGTGCACTGCTTTTATCCTGTATCTGACATTCAGTTATCACGGATTCTCTGATCAAAGGCTAATCCTCACCCCAGAATTTCTATGGAATAAGAATTCTTTGTGTAAGTGAAAGACACTGTAGATCCTCTGATTAGACAAAATAAGTTCAGCATACCAACAATTAAGAAAGGAATGCAAGGCAAAGCAAAATTTCCCATACGTCAAAGCACAGAGCTACTGTATAGTAAAAAATGCAAGTACTCTTGGAAGTATAGTATTGCAACTACTGTAACAATACACCATACAATTATTCAGAACTGTAGTTGACTGCAGTTGATTGTACTAGGTTTATACCTGAATCATGTGCAAAATGACCCTTTACAAAGATGTTCAGTGTTTTTTTAAATTATCAGAAAATCTTTTTATGATTAGTATTTCAGTATTTTGCTTCCTTAGACGGAACCTTGTTCACAAACCCAGGCTGAAATCCTGACTAGCTATTAAAATCTATATTTTAAGTTCCATGTCTACCAAAATGAAATTCGAACTTAGACTTATATACCGCTTCATAGTGCTTTACAGCACTCTTTAAGTGGTTTAGAGTCAGCCTATTGCCCCCAACAATCTGGGTCCTTATTTTATCGACCTTGGAAGGATTGAAGGTTGAGTCAATTTTGAGCCGGTGAGAATCAAACTGCCGGCAGTGGGCAGATTCAGCCTGAAATACTGCGTTCTAACCACTGTGCCAGTGGCTTATGATGGCTTATGGTGGTTTCACATAAAGATGTGAAAGCCGGTAATGGATAAATTAAGAAAACCCCTAGGGCTTTCTCCCTTTTCCCTAGGCTAGGAGTGTCAAACTCAAGGCCTGCTGGCTGCATTTGGCCCAGCGGGTGCTTAAAACTGGCCTGTGGAGCCAACCTGGAAATAGCAAAGGACCAGCCTGTGGTGCCTTTGGCAGCTAAAATGGAGCATGGGGGAAGCATGCAGCACCTCCATGCTCCATTTTTGGTCTTGACGGCCTCCTGCAGCACTCTTCTGGCCAAAATGCGGTGGGGGGTGGGGGACACGTGCTGCAAGAAACATCTGTCCTGTCTCCTCCCTCCAGAGAGAGAGGAGAAGTACAATGCTGATCCTGTCCTTGAAGAAATCCAGTTTGACACCCCTGTCCTAGGCCATCACATTTCTAACAATTCTCTCTCACAGATCCCTTAAGATTCCTATATTTACCCCTCATTTATGTAAAGCAAAATCAACTCTAAGCCTAAAGAGGTCCAAGAATTTCAACTCCTCTGGCAGGGTATGGGGGAAGGGAAAAATTGCTGTTTGACCACCACCAATGATTAAGATGAGAGTCCTTTGGAAGCACAGAGAAGGGAATGACGCTAGTCTGCTCTGTTTTCTGTTGCTTAAGAGGTGGTGTGCACAGGGCTTGCTATTCTTGGATCTCGGTTCTTGCCCTTTGCTGGACCTACTTTAAGTGCTGTAGCTGCTGTTCCAAACACTAGCACCTGAGGGACTCTCTGAATCTTGACTCTCTGGTCAGGGCTGGAGTGATGAGAGGAGAGGAATGGTAGCTGCTCTATCACCACCTTCTGTTGTGGCAGGAGGAGTGGCTGAGGAAGCATGCGGACCAGCTCCACCCACTGCTCCGAGGCAGAATCTAGTGAGTGCATGTAGTGGAGCCTGTGCTCCGGGCCAGGTAAACAGCAGCTGGTCAGCTGGGGTGCACTGCTGCTGCTGCTGCTGTTGCATTCTAGGGAGAGGCTTTGCTGTATTCCTTGTTGCTCCTGCTGCTGCTCCTGCTGACTGCTCTTAGAAGGACCACTGTCTGCATTCTAGACAATAAACAGAAAGACTAAAGCAATCAGAGCTAAAGGAAAAAGAAACAAGAACGTAAAGGTTGAGACTGAGGACAGAAGGTCCCAGTACTCTGGCTATTCTATATTCTATAAAGCAAAAGGGACCTTCAGACCAAGAAACTGTCACAGCTCAGGGTCTTTACCCACTTCACTATTTGGGCAAGTACAGAGGTCAGTGGCAGGAATCTCTGGATGGCTACAAACCACATCCATAGGAGAAAGGTGGAGGACAGGGTAGACCGATCCTGGATCGGGAATATTAGGATCACTTGAATGAAATAAATGGGAGCATTTTTGCTGGAGGATTAAAGACAGGGCATTAACATTTCTGACATTAGTTACCTAGCTCAGAGGGCAGAAAGCCTGCGTGGCTACAGGATACAGGAAACGGAAATGCAGGCCAACCCAAGAGCAGAAGACAAAACACTTACCTCTTGGGTAACATGAACCTGCTGGAGCCCTTGCACTGCCAGTTGTTGCACTGTACCTGCTTTGGGAGTTGTGGAAGTTGTCTGCACAACAGATCTCTGTGGAATGAAATACACCAGGGTCTATTAGTGTACTTTGGGATCTAGTTTGGTCTAATGGCTCAGCCATCTGGCTAGAAACTGTGAGACCATTAGTTCTACTCCTGCTTAGACATGAAGCCAGTTGCATAACCTTGGGTCAGCCCCGCTCTCTCTCAACCCTAGGAAGGAGGAAAGGGCAAATCAATGCTCAAAAACTTTGCCAAGAAAACTGCAGGGACTAGCCCAGGCAGTCACCGGGAATCAAAAACTGACTTTAGTATGTGTGCGCATATACATGCACATACAAACATACAGGCAGCTACTAAGACCTAGAAGGATTCATTAAATTTTCCATGGAAATCCTTTTTCTAAACTAGTGATAGGGCATTTTACAACAGTCCCTCTCACTTATTCAGGAAGCAGAGTTAGATTCAAATGTGCTTCCTTTTGGAGAAACTAATTCCACCCCCAGTAGTAGAGTAACAATCCAGAAGAAAACTCCAAAGAACCACATTTTTAAAAAGGAAGAGTAAGGTAAAGATATAGCTGAGAAATTGCTCAGCTGTATTGGGGCCCTGATAATTTGTTTGCAAGTTCCTCTGTGTGTGAATGTCTGGGTGGGTTCAATATCCTACTTTCAGAATAGAAAAAGTACCTTCATGAAAACTCAAAATGAACCATTTTTCTACAGTAAAACCAGGTCATTCTACAGTGGGAAAAAACATCCTGAAAATGGATTTACATCTGGAAGGTCTCTAATTTTTGCTCAGAACAGTTTTCTGCACAGGAGAATTGAATCACAGAAGATCATGTAGCAATTCTACAGATGTCTGTTGAAAATGGATAAAATGATTACTTTTCTAGTGGGATGAATTGTTCTTCTGGCAGGGCAGGATTATTCTGAAACTTTTATGCTTATTTGGTATAAACTTGCTTCACCAGACTACAATTGGTGCAGTCAAGATGGAATATTACACGGTCATTAGGAAACTGTCAGAGACTCCAAACTCTTTCTCAGCTAGAACTTGATAACTCCATTTGATGTACAGTTTGTGCCAATGTTCCTCTAGCGGGGTTTTGTAGCTAGGGCAGAAGGAAGTCCAAGTGGAGGACAAAACTGACCTTCAGAATAAAGGATGGGCCTAGGAACTGAGGAATGGATGATACAGCACTCTTGACCAACAATGAACCTATTTTTAGGGCAATTTTGAATGCCCTCCCCATGTTAAGTGTTTAATGGCTACATTGTGTATGGGCTTCATATTAGGGCCGGAAAAACTAGCTGGATGTTCCATGACAGATTGTGGCAGATCATAAATAGTATTGTCAATGAGTCTTTCCTTCGGAATTTCTTGATATGAAGATGGACATCTTCATCATTGGTGTCAGGACTGAGGAGTGTGACTTGGTTTGAATAACAGAATAACAGAGTTGGAAGGGACCTTGAAGGTCTTCTAGTCCAACCCCCTGCTCGGGCAGGAAACCATATACCATTTCAGACAAATAATTGTCCAATCTTTTTTTAAAAACTTCCAGTGTTGGAGCATTCACAACTTCTGGAGGCAAATTGTTCTATCTGGAAATTTCCCCTTAGTTCTAGGTTGCTTCTCTCCTTGATTAGTTTCCATCCATGGGTTCTTGTTCTGTCTTCAGGTACTTTGGAGAATAGCTTGACTCCCTCTTCTTTGTGGCAGCCCCTGAGATATCATGTCACTCTTAGTCCTTCTTTTCATTAGACATACCCAATTCCAGCAACTGTTCTTCATTTGTTTTAGCCTCCAGACCCCTAATCATCTTTGTTGCTCTTCTCTGCACTCTTTCCAAAGTCTCAGCATCTTTTTTACACCCTGGCAACCAAAAGTGGATGCAGTATTCCAAGTGTGGTCTTATCAAGGCATTATAAAGGGGTACTAACACTTCACGTGATCTTGATTCTATCCCTCCGTTAAGGCAGCCTAGAACAGTGCTGGCTCATATTTAAGTGATTGTCCACTGGGACTCCAAGATCCCGCTCACAGTTACTACTATGATACCAGTCTGTGGAGATAGCTTGATTATAGTCCATCTCTGAAGACTTTTAGTAAAAAGATGAGGACTTGAGTAGTAGAGGCTGATGTTGATGAGATTCCCTTCCTTAGACTGTCTTCAGAAAACCTGGCATATGAGTACGTATATAAGAGTGTGCAACCTCTTTGGAATTATAGGTAGTCCTTGACTTACAACCATTCATTTAGCAACCATTTGGACTTATGATGATACTGAAAAAAGTAAGTTACACTCAGTAAGTTTTTACTTATGACCATTGTAACATCCTTGCAGTCACATGATCAACATTTGGGTATTTGGCCATCCACCTATATTTACAATGGTTGCAGCATCCCAGGGCCACTTGTGACTTTCCAGGAGGCTTCCAATTAGCAAAGTCAATAAAAAAACTGGATTCACTTAATGACAGCATGGCTCACTTAACAGCCACAGTGATTCACTTAACAAGAAATGTAGCAATAAACTTAGCAATAAAGATAATAAAATCAGGTGTGGCTCACTTAACAGTCATATAACTTAGTAACAGGCTGGTTACCATTGTAGCTGTAAATCAAGGATTACCTTTAATGGTTATTAAATCCTAGGATAGCAAGTTAACCCTGTTCAGTCTCCAGATCTATAATTGTAAGCAGCTGGGATCTGTCTCAAAGGTGCTTTTTCAAACAGCACCTGTATTGTTTTTTAAGAAAGAAGACGACGTATCACTTCTCATTCAAGAGACTTCATCAATTGTGACTGGAAGCAAAACATTTTCTTCTTCTTCTTCTTCCTCAAAAAACAGTCCAGTTGCCTTTTGAAAAAGCACTTTTGAAACAATTATGACCTACCTAGATGATTGAGAATCTCTATAAATATTCAGATGGGATCTTGGAAATTAAATCCTAATCTAGGCTAGTTGGTTGGGTGAGGCCAACAGGATCCATGACTGAGATGTTGAGAGGTTGACTAGATTTGAATAGTAAGACAGGCTAGGCAATTAGAAGCTTCACATCAGTTTCAGGAGGCCAGGCATTAGCAGAAATTGGTGGAAGACATACAGTAAATCTTTGGACCAACAGGTGATAAAGAGATTTGTTACCCTTGCTCCCTAGTTTGGAGAGTATGAGATAAATGGCTCCATCTTTTGAATCACTAGATTTACTAGGACATCCATTGCTCTCCACTCCCCCACCCCCCAAAAAAGATTGAAACTATTTGTTCAAATATCTTGGTATTGAGATCATAATTTGGTAAGGTTCAAGTCTTCATGGCTGAAGACTTGTGTTGTGGATTCCCTGGGGGTATTTTGCCATGAGATATGCTACATTTTTCTTGACCTAGTATATGAGTTTGGCTACTTGTTCTCCCTTTATTTCCAATTCCCTTTCTCCTGATATTGACTTTAGTCCCATAATAACTACTAAGAGCTTCCTGGCTTTTTAAGAAAGCCTGGAGCATGCTCAGAACAAGATGTGTTGTGCATAGCCTCCAGGGAATTTATGTTGCTTTGGGCTTCCTCTTCCATCTATCCCTGGACTATTAGGCTGAGGTTTGTAGTGAACTGGACTGACATCTGTAGGGAACTAGACTTGGTGAGGGGGCATATGCCCTTGCCATTAAATAGGGCTTCTGAGAGTCAGTACTTGTGACAATTCCTCACTCTCACTGGGATCCCTTCTGGGTCCTTTGGGCTATTGGGGGTGCTGAAGAGATGCCATATATATGAAGAATAAACATCCAACATGAATGGGCAGCTTGTTCATCCTCTAAGTTTCTTATTTCTTGGAGGGGGAAGGGGGATGAGCTAAGATTGAGGTTCTAGAGAAGATGGTTGTGGCAAAGACCTTATTGCTAAAGCTACAGTTTTTTGTGACCTGCATCACAGAAACTCTATCCTTCTATTCTCCAAGTGTTTGGGGGTATTTTCCCTTTCTTTATTCTGGCTTTTGAGGCAAAAGCTGCCATGGGAATATCAAGTAAAAAGCATCTCGAGTAGGTTTAGGGCTGCTTATTCGGAAGGTGTAGCCAGTGACTCTCCCTCTCATCCAACTGCGCCTTGAGGATTTTGTTAAAGGTCTTATAGAAAGGGAAAAATGAGGAGGGGAAACGCTTGCTACTTGAATAGGTCCAGTGGGTGATCCTTGGGAGCACAGATGTAATTATTTCAGCCCTCAGATCTTGCAGACTTTTTGAATAGTTCTGGAAATTCTGGCTTCTGGGAAGCCTGAATACTGATACACTTCCTGATCTAGGGACAACTCCAACTCCTCCCTGTCTGACTTGTGTTGGAAGTGATATCTGATTTGTGTCCCATGGGTAGGAAATCTGGTAGCTCTCTCTTCCTTGGTAGCGTATTTGTGGATTTAGCCTATGCTTTACCCTTGCAGTGGGGATATAGAAATATAAAGAAAAAAAGGAGGATGGGAGATGGAGAATTGCTACTACATCACCCCTTTTTGTCACCCCCCTCTTTGTCTCAAACCTCCAGGTCATGGTTGTCCCAAAAGTGCTTTTTTTCTTTGAAAACATTTTGCTTCTCATCCAAGAAGCTTCTTCAGTTCTGACTGACTGACGGGGTTATCTTCTTTAAAGATGACTGCAAAGAACATAAATCCTTCCATTCCCTATCATTCATTCAGAACTGAAGAAGCTTCTTGGATGAGAAAATGTTTTCAAAAAAGTCTACTTGCTTTTTGGAAAAAGTGCCCTTGGTCCTCCCTCTTTGTTCTCCTTTTCTGGACCAATCCCAATATAGGGTTCTCATCTCAACTCCAGGAGGAGAAAGTCCAGAGATGGCAAGACCACAGCCTAACTAGTGACCACCTGATCATTATCAAAAAACTTCAGCATTCAAAAAGTATGGAGCCTTCATAGATAAGGTGTTATTTGGCAGTTGAGCCATTAAAGCATCCTGTGAAGAACAGAGAGCTATTGGGTAGTCATTTATTTCCTTCCTTTCGCATGCCCAGGCTATCTGATTCTCCTGACAAGACCTCCTGAAGCTACAAGCAACATGCAATTGTGATCTGCAGTTCAGTGGTTGATGCAATGAGAGCCCAGCCCTGTTGTTCAGATCCAGCCAACAAAGCAGTTCTGTACATGTCCACAGACAGCAAGTTCCATGAGTTTAGTGATTATTGGTCTTCTCATTCTAATTTCTAGGTAAATACAGTACAAGACAAGGAACTAAAATAGAAAGAAGCAAGGGAAGTCTGGCTACTAATGGAACTTTAGTTGCATAGATGGCTAGTACAGTTGACAGACCTGCATTCTCTCCAGAACAAGGTAGAGTCAGAACCAAGATTGGAATTATCTCCCCTCCTGAGGAGCATATCAGAATCTACTACCTCTGCCTCCTGAAGAAAATGTAATGATATAGCCCATTGTAGAATGCTTGGCCCAACTGTAGAAAATATTTTAACTTTTGTAAAAGGGGAGAAAATCAAGTCTTTTATCATGAAAAAATTATGCAAGTTCCTCTGACCAGTATTTGTCACCTAGATTTTGCAGAGGGATTTTTGAAACATTATTAGATGACTATTTATTACATGCCAAATAATCTGACTGTAAAGTAATTTAGGATTTGAATTCTCTATGGAAAACTAGAGTAAATTCCTAAAACAGTAGTGCCATTTCTTTTTGGTCAGGATTAACTACACAAAGCAGCAGAAGAAAATTGGTATTCTGGTATGTGATACTGTGGGAGAATGGTCTATGGAATTTGCCAGGGTTTTATTTTTGAAGACTTACACAAAAACGCATTATAATGAAGAAGAACAATTTGCAATTTTTTAAAAGAAAAACTTACAAAATTATTATTTTCAGAAAAAAATGCCTTTAAAAGTGTTGCTTTTGTTTGGGCATGCATTATGCATTCAATATAATGCAATTAATTTTAAACAACAAAGCTATTCCCTCACCCCTCATATAGACAACTTTGGTTCTTAAAATACAGAGTAATAGGATATTATGGTTCAACAAGCAAAACAACAAAATGTTTCACAAAAACATTTTTATTAGCTGTGAAACACACAGAAAACACATACAATCTGCCATTGGGAGAAATGAACATGAAACAGGAATGGGCCACAGTAGATGCTTACATGCTTGTTTTTAGGACTTACACAAATCTGGGAGTTGGTGAAAGGCAAGTGTTATTAAGTTCTGAGTTACATGCACTGAGATACTAACTGAATGGTGGGCTGAAGATTTCCAAGGATGCTTAGAAATTGTTAGTGGGCAACAATTTAAGAATCCAGGGTAACACCTTATTACGCTTGAATTCTTGTCATCCAAAAAGCAATGACTGAAACTGGGGAGGACCACAAGTCTGATGCAAGCAAAAATACAGCACCTCTTGTGTAACAGGCACTTGCTGGACTCCGTGGACCTGGAGCTGCTGTACTTGTCCTGGTTTAGCGGCAGAGTTACTGTTCTGGACAGGGGAGCGCTGAAAGGCAAGGAGGAGCACTTTACCCTCTCTGGGTACAGGACAAAAGCACAACGGCATGATGGACTGTGTTATATAGTTTACAATTCATGCTCACTTGATCTTAGCTAGAAATCAGTAAGGTTCTTCCAGGCTGGAAATATTCCTTTTCTGGGAACATTTTTTTTTTCAGTATCCAGTTTTTTAAAAAGTGTTGTTTTTTTTTAAATTGAAAAAAAGCAATTATTGAGAGAACTGAATATCAACCTTCCATTTCTATGTCTGGAGGGGTGGATTTTGACATCAAAGAACAAACATTTCTGACAGTCCCAGATATGGTCTCAACTTCCAATATGTTCTTATATGGTTTATTTCAGATAAAAATGAAATAGTCCTGAACTCTTTAAAACAGTCTGAGACAAAAAACAGTTGATAAACTGACTTTCAGTTTTAAACTACAAATGTTTCAGGACCAATAGAACAGAAGCTTGGTAAACTGAATGTCATTAACAAGAGATAATATAGAAATTTCATGATTCTGTCAAGAAAATTAGAGTTGTCACCAACCAAAAGTCTAAGAAGCTCTTTCAAAATAACCAAACATATAATGACAAAATCTGACTCTATTAGCTTTCTAAAAATCTCTTAAAAATAGATTTTCCAGCTTTGGGAACCCCATGGAAACAGAGGGACCATAAGATGGTCATATTGTGTACGGGATGTTGTACCACTCTGTGGTCTTATTTATGTTAATGTTTAATTGTGTTTAATGGTCATTTATACTTGTCTCTAACTCTTTATTTTATTGTACACTGCAGGATTACTTTTGCAAAATGGGCAGTTATGTAAATTTGATGAATAAATAATTAAATTAATTCTAATGGCTCAAAAATATCTATATGAAGTGAGGAGGAAAGTTGAATTGTCTAACTTCAATCAGCCAACCTAAGAACCCAAAGGAACATCTTCATTACATCACAGTCACTTATCTCCTCTTGGACTGTATGATATGGAAGAAGCCATGAAGCAGACTGAAGGATGAAGTTGAACTAATCAAATGATAGGCTAGATCATGGGTGTCAAACTCAATCGCGTCATGTGATGTTATCACAATTTTTTTTGCCTTTACGGAGCAAGGGAGGGCATGGCCTGCATGTGATGCATCTGCTTCACGGGCTGTCAGTTTGACACCCCTGGACTAGATCTTTTCAATATTTTTTTTTGCAAGACTACAATAACTGAAATTCATGTCATAACAAAAGATAGAAATTATTTCTGACAGACTGGTCTGCAAACTAATGAATTCTTAATGCTGAAACAGATATAAACAAATTTATCCTCAAAGTCTTAAACGATTATATAACAGCAGCTTTCAAAAATTCCGATGTCACTATGTGGGACAAGCTGAAATTAGCCCCAAGGAAACCTGTAACTTATGAACAAAACAGTGCTATAGAAGAATGACTGTTCTTTCAACACTATCATTGCCACAAAGGGGGTTCAGTAATATGCTGTTACCTGTGTTTGACTGGCCTGAGATCTTCCTTCAGATTTATTGTATTTTTTATTTACTTAGTATTTATTTATATCCTGGCTTTAGTACTTTTATAAATAACTTACGGTGGTGAACATAATAATCTTCCCTCCTGTTTCACTATCGTAGCTCACTGGTAAACCAAGCTGAGCTCTGCAAACTGAAAGCTTAGGCATGCTCATTTCCATAACCTGAGTCATTTCTATATCTCAGAAACTGATTGGTGGTTTGAAATGAACGTCAAGTATACAGAAAAATCCTTGACTGAGGGCAATTAGAATCCAGCAGCACATCTTTCTTGCAGGTCCACCATTAACTTTGCAAAAAGTGGCACCATGAGCCAAAATCTCAACAAAATATGACCTCAACTTAACAATATTCAATTAATTAAAACAAACAGTACAAATACATAAATAAATAAATGACTGAAATAAGCAGTATAGAAACAAATCCAAATAAACACATTCTATTGATCTGGGCAATTCTTCTAGCTTATTGCTAGAAGGTGTAGAATTAATTTTTGTTAAAACTGGAGAAAGAATAATTAAAAAACTATGCTCAAATCAGAACAAATTGTGTCGTATATCTCAATGAGTTCAATGGAATGAATTTTGCATATTTGTTTTTACAGACTGACCACCAATGAAAGCTGGATAAACCTGGATACTATCCATATTAGGGGACTGACTTCAGATTTTGGGATCATACTGAATTTATCTTTATGCATCATTCTTTGTCAAAACGATCCTTTAGTTTGTTTTTTAAAAATCTTGCCTTTTGTTGCTGCTATTTTTTAATTTTACAATATTCATGATTATAGTGAACTGATTTTTAAAATACACTAGGTTCCTTCAAAACTCTGTGGTTGTTTTCATTAATGAAGTGAAAAATGACAGCACTAAATTATTATCAAAAACTACATTAACATGCAAGATCAGCATAGCCAATAATCCCCAAAATACTGGCCATACCAAGATGGTTCCTATAGGCAATTTTAGAAACAATAATCAGCTACCAAAGAGAAATCATCTACCAAAATACCGATGCCTCTTCCCTTCCCTCCCCACTAACATTATTTCAGAAACAGAAGACTGAAAATAGCTCTATACAGCCTAAACTATAATTATCAGCCATAAATATCTTTTTTGAGTCATGCATGTAGTATTAACTGCAACAGATAACATACCTATTACATATAGATAGTCTTCGACTTACAACAGCAATAGGGACTGGAATTTCCACTATTAAGATGTCATAGGAAAAGTCCCAGGAAAGGAACTATCATATTGTTTTGATAATATAAAGCTTTTTCTCCCAAATTATCCTTCCTGTATAAGATGGATGAATGTAGCCTCACAATAGCCTATTGAAAGGACTATAATGACATAACATATGAGTTGGGTTGAGAGCTCCAAAGCATTACATTAATTGCTAGGATTTATGAAGAATCATCATTATTTAAAGCTTGGTGTGAGGTAATCAGCAACAAAAATCTTGTGCAACAATCTATATTTCAAGAGAATTTATGCAGAAAATATTTTAATAAATTTGGCACCTCAGAAGAGATAGATCTGATGAAAACTCAAATCTAAACCTCATATTTACTTACTGAATTTCTTGTTATGAGGAGTAGAATAAAATGGGTTTCAGATAGGAAAAGCCAGATTATTAACCATTTACAAAACAATGGATGGGAGTGGGAAAGTAACTAAGGAACCACATTCAGCAGAATTCTATTTCCCTAGCATACAAAACTTTAAAAACAGCAAACAGAACAAAACAGCATTCCAGTCAGCAGGGGGACATCATCCACGGGGTTTCACATGGAGCTATCCAAGTTCTGTTCCTGTTGCCTAATTAATAGATCTTTAGTCTTGGATTTGTTTTCTGTGCTTTTCATTGCAGCTCTGAAGCATTTTGATTTCAATTCCAAAATGGTGCTTCTATATTCTTGAGCATATAGATGATACAAATGCAGTATCTGTCTTCAGTTTTCTAAAGCAACCATATTTTTCTTGATATCTTTCTCTTTTTTGATAACATACAACTGCTTTAAAGTGTTTTGGATAGGTGCTACATCCTCCTCCTTCCCATGAACTCAGAAGTACTTTTTTGGAATTACATGGAAAAATACACTTTCTATTTCAATTCATCAGGCAGTTTTTCTGCTTGGATCTGTCCTATTCTGTCTGATCTCTGCTAATCACAGAATGGAACAGACAGAAAAATTAAGCAGTACAGATTCTTCATATATACTTTAAAAACAATTAACGCAATCAAATTGTGTAACTACCATTTTACTGTCCGTCAATTGTAGGTAAAAAAGAACATATTTTTCATACTAAAAGGACTGTAATCATGTTCTTCATTACTATATTTGGTTATATTTCCTTAGAAACTATTTGATTTTAAGTGGCCAACACATATTGATTCCCCCCCCCCCCACAGTTAACAGCATTGTTTGGATGATAAAACTATGTACTTGCTTTTGATTTAATTAAAAGTGAGATGGAAACTTAATCAGGATTGACTAACTAGGTAAAGGAACTAAAAGCAGGCAGGAAAAGGGAAGTAACAAAGACAGAATTGGAAGACAGATGTGAAGATAAGCAACACCAAAAGATAGTGAAAGTCAAACTGCAGTTTCTTTGATGTACAGCAAACAGGACATCTACATACTGTATATGTTTCACAAAATCTGAAAAATCTGAATATTTTATCACTCACCTCAGGTGAAGAGTGGACTTGTTGCACACCATGTACAGTCAAAGCTATGGATCCTCCTTTGCTAGTTTGTGGTGTATTCTGTACCACGAGTCGCTGAAATAATTGGCATAAAAAAGGCCTGATTATCTTTAGAAGAACTATGATAAGTTGAGCTCATTAAGAAGCAAGGCTAACTGTAAGTTGCTATATTCGTTGGGCCAAGCTACCTATTCACATACATTCAGTAAGTTGTGCCAAAAACTGCTTTATTATTTGCCTCAATTTACACTGATGTTATAGATTGTCCCCTGTGTCCATAGAAAGACACTATATTATATACATATGCATGAAAAATGTTCCTTAAAGACTGCCCCAAGTACATCTGTTTTTCCTCAGTTCCAGAGGGCAGTGAACAAGACCAAGCTTGATAAAAAATATGTAGGCTGTACCCAAAGTACTCCCCAAATATAGGCAAATCACATCTTGTTTTAACTTTCAAATAATAAAATTCTTTTTTTCTGTTGGAGGCAGCAGTTGCCCCACTTATATTCTATAAAACTATGTTTATGATGTACTTTATAAGTTTATAACTGTTTGCTGTACTTGCTGCATACTTCCTTGTTTTGGATCCATTTGTAATTCCTCTTTAAACCTTTCAAAAAAGTATTGTCTTTTGTAAGTTGGAACCTCTGTTGCTTAAAAGTGAAGATTACTCATTCCAGTTATCCCAACAAAATTATATTTTTCTGTTTAGCAGTCAAAAAGTATACTGTTCTTCCACAATATGGATAGCTATATCTTTGAACCCAATTATTTCTTAATCATTAATCCCAATTTCAGTCCTGAAATGTTGCCGAACATGATCTCTTGTACTCTTCTTGTGCTAAATCTATATACTTTGTCCATTTAGGCACTCATGACTTCTTCACCCCATTCCAAAACTTTTGTCAAAAGATTCAACAACCATCTCTTTGATGGATTCCAGATTCCTCTGGAAAAGTCTCAAACAAAATTATCTGTCTTAATTCTTATGGTACCACATCACCCTAGCTCAGCTCCACCGTGCATGCATGTGCACCTCCCTCCAGCCAGCTGGTCTTCGGGTCTCTGCTGCGCGTGCATGGGGGGGCAGGGCTGCATGCAGGGGGCAGGGCTGCATACATGGAGGGGTAGTGCACACATGCGTGGGGGAGGGGAGTGCCTTGCATTTTGGGTATGCATGTGTGCGCATGCGCTTTGGGCACTCGGGGATCAAAAGGTTTGCCATCACTATTCTAAGTGGTAAAGTCATTAAGCAGGTCACATGAACATGACTTGCTGCCAGCTACCCCTTGACTCTCCTTTTTGGAAGCCAGACATGAAAGTGGCAAACAACAATCCTGACCGTGGGACAATGCAAATTCTGTAAATGCAAACCAGTTGCCAAATGCCTGAATCATGATCATGTGACTGTGAGGACTTGTAACGGCCATAACTTCAAGGAGCAGTCATAAGTCTTGTTTTTCAGCACTGGTATAACTTCAAATGATTGCTGATCAAGTGATCAGTAAGTGTGACTACCTGTATTACACTTAATGAATGAGCAAATCAAAATTAAACCAGATATCATTAACAGGGAGCTGATCCTAAAACTGCATTTCAGTCTATGGTTCTATTCTTGAGAGAAGAATTTCACAGTATGAGAGAGCTACTTGGTCCTCAGCTGCATCTGGATCTCAAGGCAGCGACAATAGCAAGAGGAATGGTTATATAATTATCTCTAATTATCATTGGTCATTTTCCTCAGCCAAATAGCTTCTACGCCTTTTGTGCTTTACATCAGGTCATTCTTGAAAGAGTGTCCACAAATGGCTGTTCTCAGCACCTTTGTCAATTAGACTGATGCAAAATATAGGGGCCATATTATCCTAATGTTGAAAAACCCGAACTGGTTGCCATTATGAACATGATTTAAGATACTGGTTTTAATATTTGACATTTCTACTTTTTCATTTGTATAAAATAATTTAAGACTTATTTCTTCATGTATTCATTTTAATCATACTTTAATTCTCTTCTTAACCTTTTTCAGCATTATATGCCTTGGTCTTCCTCTCATATGAAAAAATGAGGTATTAATCAAATAAACTAATATGCATTTTGTGGAGACTGTGAAAAGTGTTTTATTACTTAGCGATCTTCACAAAGCAATTCATGACATTACTTGCAATAAACATGTTAGCTTGAGCTAGTACCATAATGCAACTACATTTCATACCCAAAACAGGACTATAATTACAGCACATTTTTATAGCAACATAGGAAACACTTGAATATTGTCCAGCAGGCAGGTTGCTGGACAAAGGAGAATGCTTTAACACATTTCCAACTGTTTTTAGCAGCATCAGTAAAAGAAATGAGACTCACCTGTGGGGGAACTTGTACACTTGTAAGCTGCAGAGGAGATACTGTTCCAGGTTTTGTTTGTACACTAGCTTGAACCAATAACCTCTGCAAATAGGTGAACAAGATTAAAAAAAATTTTTTAGCCTTAATCACTCTCACTATTTTTCTTACTCAGAAATTGGGAAGTTTATTGAATAGTAAAGCCAATATAGTTACCTCTCGACTTATGACCACAACTGTGCCCAAATTTATGTTGCTAAGTTGAAACAGTTGTTAAGTGAGTTTGTCCCATTTTATAACCTTTCTTGCCACAGTTGTTAAGTGAATCATTGCAATTGTTAAGTTAGTAACAGTTGTTAAGTGAATCTGGCTTCCCAATTGACTTTGCTTATCAGAAGGTTGCAAATATGGTTGGTAACATGGGCCCGGGATTCTGCAACCATCATAAATATGAACCAGTTGCCAAGCATCCGAATTTCCATCATATGAACACGGGGATGCTGCAGTGGTCGTAAGTGTGAAAAACAACCATGAGTCACATTTTTCAGTGCTGTTGTAATAGTCAACAGCACTGAAAAAAGTCAAAATAGTCAAAAGGGGGGCCTTTTGTCAGGTCCGACGGATCTGCCAGTTGCGGCCTTTCTGGATTGGGGCGCTCTTCGCACGGTCACTTCTGCCCTCATCATCTCCCGCCTAGACTACTGCAATGCTCTCTACATGGGGCTCCCCTGGAAGAGTATCCAGAGGCTTCAGCTGGTGCAGAGTGTGGCCGCGCGGGTGATTTGGGGGGCTACTCGGAGCTCCCGTGTTACACCACTCCTGCGTGAGCTGCACTGGCTTCCGGTGGCCTTCCGGGTGCGATTCAAGGTGTTGGTAGTCACCTTTAAAGCGCTTCATGGCTTGGGACCCGGGTACTTACGGGACCACCTGCTGTCACCATCGGCCTCCCGCCGGCCAGTGCGCTCCCACAGGGTGGGCCTCCTTGGGGTGCCGTCAGCTGGACGATGCTGGCTGGCGGCCCCGAGGGTGCGGGCCTTCTCTGCGGGGACACCCTCCCTCTGGAATGAATTACCCCCGGAGATGCGAGCCATTACTGACCTGCAAATCTTCCGGCGCGCACTAAAAACCCATCTCTTCCAACAGGCCGGTCTGGCCTAGTACCAATTATTAGGGTTTTTTAAAAAAAATTTAAAAAAAATTTCTGGTAATTTTAACTTTTCTACCTTGTTTTTACTGTTTTGTCAGCCATTAATTTAATTCTTTTAAATCTTTTTTAAATTCTATTTATTGTGGGGCTTTTTATCTTGGCTGTACACCGCCCTGAGTCCCACTGCGGGAGAGGGGGCGGTATAAAAATTTAATAAATGATAAATAAATAAATAAACGGTTGTAAGTTGAGGACTACCTATAAAATATTGGTATTTGTTATTTCACGATAGTGAGGCAAGTTGAGTGAAAACCCATTGACCTCAGTGGCAAAAGCAAAAGCATTTCAGAAAAAGGCCACTTTCAATTTGAGGTCACCTGATTCCTTTGATTATAATAAGAACAAAATACAAAACAGTTAAGCAGAGGGTGGGGTGCACAGCGAGGAATTCATAATGAATTGGATTATACAGTTTAATACAGGCAGGATCTCTTTTAAGGGCCATTTGAAATCTACCCTGCAATAATGCATGTAGTAAAGAGGGTGTTTTTCTCAGGGTCCACTTCATCTGCACTGAACAGAGTAAACATGTTTCTATTTCCAGCACCTTGTCTAACAAGATGTGGATGGAGGAAAACTGGAACTGATGGAGACTCAATGTGAGCAACCTTCAAAAATTTTTGCAGACAAAGTCATGGAGTTATTTTGATTTAGACTCCAATTTGGGGGCAAATCATCTGAAAGTAACCTTGTCAGATTCATATAGATCCTTTTCAGCTTAATGATGTGGAATGAATGTGCAGATAGCTATGGGGCCACCATGTGTGTGCTTAATCCTTGCCCCACCCAGTAGAGTCAGTGTCAGACTGGGACTGGTTCCATGGTTAAGAGAGGTGACTGATGCAGCTTTAAGTATGGTACATGTCCCTATTCTCTTAAATGGGCTTTTATAAGACCTTTGCTTAAAAAAGCCCTTCCTTGATCCAGAAGGTCTCATTAATTAGAAACTAGATTTCATTATTGCATTCTAAGGCAAAATGTTTGAGAAACCAGTAGCTGTAGGGGGGCATGTATGTGTGTGTGTATATATATATGTATATATACATACACCCACATACAAACACACTTCAAATACATATTTTAACTGGAATTTTGTTCAAATATGTATTGGACTGTTCTGGTCATTTTAGCTTAAGATCTACATCAGAAGATGATGCAGCCAGGTGCAAACGTGAGCTAGTTGTTAAGCAACCAAACTGATCACATGATCATGGGAGGGGGGGGACAATGTTATGATGATTGGAATTACTTTATATAAGCTATAAAGGGCCCTTTTCAAGGCTATTGTAACCTTGGCCATTAATGAACGGTTGTTAAATCAAGGACTACCTGTATGCTATTCGCCATTTACGTGTAATTGCTAGGGAGATTATCTGGAGTTCCGTACTGTCCTCGGTATGCTATTGACACCAGTTCTTTTTTCTCTTATTTTTCTGATTCCAAAGAATTAATTGGTACATTTGTATGTTACTTAATTTTGATATTCAAAAGGATGAGAGAGAGCAATGAAAACTGGAGAAGAATAGAAGTGCCTTTTCAATAGCTGCCCCTACCTTGTGAAATACTCTCCCCGCAACTCTTTTAGCTTTCCAGAAGGCCATTAAGGTTTGACTCTTTACCCGAGCACTGGAGTATAGTAATGGAAGCCCATGGATGGCTGTTGGGGCATCCCAAGAGAAGACTGAGGTGCTTAAGGTGGCGGTTGGTTTTTAGTTTGTTTTCATTATTCATTGGTTTTTATGCTTTGAAGTTTTACTGTTCTGAAGCACCCAGAGTTGTGCTCCAAGTTGGGCAGCAATACAAATCTTTTAAATAAATAAATAACATAGAATTGCTGTTTGTAAGGAAAAAGCTGGACTCTGGGATTGAAGTGAGGTTTCTTCTAGTAGTTGGAGTTATACAGCAATAGAAGGAGCATGATCACAAATTACAGTTAGTGAGCCAAATGTGACCCTTCCTGAACAGGCTGCCTTAGCAATAGTTATCTGCCTTGGTTACAACTTGTCTTCATTGACAAGTGCAACGAGCTGTATGCAAGCTATTCTTAAAAATAATAGGTTTCAACTTTAGTATAAAATATAATAAATGACTGTCAGTGAAAAGTATAGTTATTATATGATATTTGCACCAGCTACTAGTTGCATTCCAACACAATCCAATACATTTGATATTGACTTTTAAAGCTATTAATGGATTGGCGGTGTAACTATTTACATGTATCTTTCCAACAATAAACCTGCCTGGCTATTTAGATTAGCAGGCGAGATCTTACTGATCTTTTGAAGATTTTCTTGTCAGTAGAAAACTGACAATTCTCCTGCATGACTCCCAGGACATCGAGCATACTACCTAGGGAAATACATTTGGCTCTCACTCCATCAGCGGTCAGGCTTTTAATTGTTATTTCAGTGATTAATTCTCATATCAACTGTATTAATGTTACTGTAGCTCATATTTTATAATTTTATCCTCTTAAACCATCTTGATTATTACAGAAGCAAAAAGTTACGAGAGAATCAAACAATCTATTCTTGGCTACTTTGGAGACCAGCTTATCCAATATGCGTTTTGTTTTACTCATTATATCTCATATTCCTTTACTGTTATGGATCATATCTGGAAACCTGAGTCAGACTTCCTCTGATTGCTTTAGTACATATTAATAGCAAGACTCTCAGTTGAGCCGTATACCTGCTGAGTGCCCTGGACTTGCTGAACCACCTGAGTCGGCACTCCTGACTGTGTAGCTGTGGACCCTGGACTGGACTCTGGAACGGTATCACTGGGCCTCATGGAGCCTTCTATTGAAAGATAGAAATATATATATTAGACAAATTTTCTCAAGAAAACTCCAACTTTGCAATTACCCCCCCCTCAAAAAAAAAAGGAAGAAAAAAGCAGCAAACTGAACTCATTCTCTGAAATGAAGGAACAACCAGCAATTTTAGTATTCATTCAACACTTAGGGGCATATGACCAACAGGGATCTTATTCTGTCCCTACAACCTAGCTCTCTGAAAAGTTAATGTAACTTCTTTTCCTACTCCAGGAGCTACACTTATCAAGTTATTGCCTCATTATATTTTGCACTCTAACAAGGGCTCCAGGATCCCTTTTCCCAGGTTGAACTCTTGCTGACATGGGTCTAGGACAACTCGCTGTAGCCAACTTGCCACAGGACAATTCACCACAGCCAACCTGAAATAGGACAAAGTGCCGTGGGACAAAGTTACCCTAATATCGAAGAAATGGTGGAATAGAATTATTAAAGGAAGGAAGCAAAAGGACAGAAAAAGGAAATGTGAATGACAAAAATTAAAATTAAATTGAATTGTTTAATTGTCCCATCGCAAGTTGTCCCACCACGAGTTGGCCATGGCAAGCTATCCTGCAGCAAGTGAGCTGGTGTGGGGAGTTCACAGCAGCGAGTTGGCTGCATAGAGTTGTCCCATTCCATGCTGACACTACTCTCCCTCAGAAGCAGCACAAGAAACGGAATTACTTGTAAAGGCAGGGTGACTCTTCTTTTGAAGGAGAACAAGAAGAGATTAGACTGATATCACTTGGGAAGCCTTTAATTTGGGTTAAGTTTGGTCTGCGAAATGGCTTACTTCAGCTCTATAATTCTATAACTACATATATTTTATCCAGAGTTTTGGGAGTAAAATATTAATACTTTATTTTTTGTTATATATGTATTTGTACCCATATTATTATTTCTATAAATAACTCAAAGAGGTGAACATATCCAACACACCTTCCTCCTCCTATTTTTCCCACAACAATCCTCTGAGGTAGGTTGGGCAGAGAGAGAGAGAGTGACTGGCTCAAAGTAACCCAGCTGGCTTTCATTGACAGTTCGTACTGACAATTAAAATACATAGAGCAGCCAGCTCCTAAAATGAGAACGAATCATATTATTCAAGTGTAGCAATTCATTTTCCTCACAAGAACACTGTAATCTCTAAGCATGTTTTTGAACTATGATTGCCTTAGGCTACAAATGCACAGTTCTTATTGAGAAAAGTCTATATGTCGAGATCTCTCCAGAATGTTTTTGTTGGAGCTGTTTATAATTCCCAGCAGTGTCATTACTCTTTGTAACAGTAATAAAGCAATCCATATATATTTACCCAGAAATATATATATTCCCCCACTACATTGGTCCTTCATCACATAGTCTCGTATTTAAAAGCTGTGCAATATTTGTAATGATAAAGCAAACGCCTCTCCTCCCTTTATTTTAGGAGCTTCTTAAAAGTTTTACTGTATATATTTATTTATTGGATTTAAATAAAAAGAATCAGTCTAAAAGGACTCCAGGCAATATATAGCACCCAATTAGATAAAAATGCCAAATCTAGTCTGAACATCTGGCTGACTGTGTGATGAACTATAATCAATAATGCTTAATAGAAATAAAATTTAAAAACCCAGGCTACTGTTCCACAATCTTCAAAACCTCCCACCACCCAAAAAGTCAGGATTTCATAAGCCTCTGTAAGTCACAGGATTGGGATCATCGACATCCTTCATTAGGCTCTATCATAGGAGGGAAGATGGCCTCCAATTATGCCCCAGAAAGGAAGAGATTTTCAGAAGGCGCTCTCTGGCCATCTGGACTGGGTGGGCAGAAGTTATCTGGGAAAGTTGGATCTCCTAAACATCTCTTAGATTGAATACACTTTTAGTAAGCCACTTGGTGCAACAATGCTAATAGTAACAACCCAAACCTTGCTTACTCTTACTCCAGCAAAGTTCTGTATTTTTTTAAACTTAATTTTTTATGGTTTTTATTTATTTGCCAGATGTTTCCTTTCTATATCCATCCCTGGAAACATGTTTTTCTAAAGGCAAATAGGAATATAGCTGTCTCTGGTACAGCAAGCTTACTTCTTTCTATGCATCTGCAATTACAACAGGATATCAAGCTTCCGGTATTCATCTACCCTCAATGATATTATAAACAATTGTTTTCATAAAATAAAACAATAAACAAAATAAACAATTGTTTTCTATTTTCTGAAGATGCTACCTTTCATTTCCTTCCAGATTTTGAAATATAATCTGAAGCAGTGCATACATTTCTTTTCCATAAGCAAGGATAGAGCACATGGTTCAAAGAACTACTATGACAATCAAGAAGCTTTCTATGCTGAGAGCAGAATCTTCGGCTTTGAACAACTTCTTCTATGCTGTAACTTTGTTGGCCACAATGGGCTTGCAAGAGAGCAAAGGCAGCAGTTGATTTGTAAAGGATCTGATATAGGCCAAGAGGTTTTAAGCAGAAATCCCTTCAGAAGTACTTACGATCAAAAGGCATTGCATAAAGGCAATCATAATACATGATGAAGCTCCTGAAAGGTTTCAGCTCTAACTGCTGTTTTCCTTGAAAATAAAACAGGCAAGCCTTTTATAAACTGGAACCTTGGCCAAGTAATCCCCATTTGTTCCTACTAAAGCTTCCAGGCAGATTGATTGCGAATAAACATTCGCATCAGAGTAGGTACATTTGCTGTTCTTCTCAGGATTGGGTGGCGGATGCCGGCTGTTCACCTGATTGTAATCGCAAAGGAGCAGTTCACATTTCATGGGTGTCTCATTTGACATGCACAACAGAAGGGGAGAAAGGGCAGAGGAAGTCACACTGGGCCAGCTGCACTGGGCTTCTGGATGCATTTGTGTTCTTAAAAAATACAATTTATTATGCAGGATTTCAAAACTGTTCCCTTGAAGTACTCTTGCAATGTAAAGAATGATCAGCATAATCAATATTATTGTGCCAATAGCTGACTTGAGAATTGTTGAATTTCTCAGAGAAAGACTAGTTTCCCTTTAATTCATTAAAAGAATTAACATATAGTAAAAGGCACTTTTTGCCCTCTGTGACATCTAGACACATTAGAATTTGTAATGGCAACAACCATCCATTCAACGTTCTTGGAGACTCCAGGGTTTCCTAATATGTGTTCCCAAAACTGGTTTCAATTTTGGAAAGCATGAAAATCCTATATATTCTGTTATCTCTCATAGCAGACAATTTTATATTTAGGGTAGAAATTCTCACAATGTCGTAATGAGCCTCTCTGATATGAAAATCTAGATAAAAAATTAAACTTGAAAAATAATCAAAACAAGTCACCTGGAAATAACAGTTATTGTTTAAGATACAAAAGCAAATTTTATCCCTGTGTCTGGAGTTTATGAGAGGCTAGACAAAGAGAAACAGATCCAAGCTCAACCCTAGCAAAGCTAAGTCACAGTGGATTATTGGATCCCCAATCCTTGAAATTTTCATGTAATACTGGATGAGAAAGAATTTTCCCTTTAGGAACTGTGGCATTACCTAGAGTTTTTCCTGGATTTTTGGCTCCTGCTTAAAGAGCATCTTATAGGATTCCACAGGCTTTTGTCACAGGCTTTTCTCTTGAATGGAGCCTTATAAATTTAACAAATATGTAAAACAATAAAGCTATGTTTATATATGAGTTTGTTTCCTTTTATGCATTGCTCTCTCAGCAGAGAGCAAAGACAATACAGCTCTCTAATCAATGTCAATTTAGCACATCCCTTCTGGACATCAATGATTTTGTAATATAACAAGCATTGAAATTCCTACCTTGGAAAGTCAACATCATTTACTATAAGGCAACTGTGTGAAAGGCAATCACAGTAACATAATCTACTTGAACCTGAGCCAAAATTGTGCTTGCAGAGATATGTTAAGTTCAATTCCACCAAAAGAAAGGGAAACTGAGAGTGTGTATTTAACTTTAGAATGAGCCAGAAAAGTAAGTAATCATTACCACAAAGGTCATTTTCTTGGCTTGTCTGAATGTATTTTGTTACAAGGGCCAAATAGCAAAAATAGGCCAATTAAATGAATTTTGTACACACTGATTTTAAAAAAAATATCAATAACCATTTAATGAAACAAAAAAAGCAACTCAGTTGGATTATCTATGGTGCCTTTTAACATTGTATTTATAATTATCTTTAACTTTTTGCAGTATAGCTGAAAATCAGCTGCTGCTTCTACTTGCTGGATGGAAAATTGTTATAATTCAAAATCATCTGTATTCCAATATGAACGATTTTACCTTTTACTCTCTGATTTTCACCAATGCACATATGAAAATAGAATTCAGCATACGTTGAAACTCTTAAACTGAAGGCTGATTTATAAAAACGGAATAAATTCCAATAAAATAAATCTATATATTACCAAAAGTCTTGCTGTCATTAACTGGATAAAACAGTGTATCATAGAGCAGCTATTTTTGAATCAAGATATCATGAAATGCAGAGGTGGTATTTAGCAGGTTCTGACCAGTTCTGGAGAACCAGTAGATAAAATTTTGAGTAGTTTAGAGAACTAGCAAATATCGCCTCTGACTAGAGATTTTACAATATCCTTCCCCTGCCACACCCACCAAGCCATGCCCACAGAACCGGTAGCAAATTTTTTTGAATCCCACCACTGACCAATGGGCTAACTTACAGAATCTGTCCAAAATCTACAGCAATGGCTCTCTATAGCAATGATTCTTTATAGCAATAACCACTTACTGCTGGTAGAGAAGACCAGGGCAGGGCAAGGGAGATTTCAATGCTCCCTGCCAGATTCCCATAAGCAAACTCCATGGAAAGCCGGCAGGTCATCGTAAACTTACTTGCTTACTTGCTTACTCCCACTACTTTTCTGTATACATCCAAACTATACTGTGTTGTTTCTCCGTGTCATATATATGGATACATGCATAATTTTACTTTTAGTTGTTTGTTTGTTTATCTTGTCATGTTTATGTTCATATTAGAGGTGAAGACCGTTTGAGAGCTGCATGCAACGTAATTTTATTTTAATGTATGCCGATGAGTTACATTCAAAGTGACAATAACATTTTTCTAAGTCTTAAGTCTAGATAAGGAAATATCAACAGGGCATGGGTTGTCTAGTATCTCATAAATTGGAGAAGAGAGAAGTACTCTGCATTTACAGAGAAAAAAAGTCACTATTGCAGGATAGTTAATCTGTAGCTTATGAATTAAAAGCATTCTCTAAGTCCCTATTCTCTGATACAGACCCCACCCCAATCATGCTATCAAACATTGTGGCAAGTAGAGAGGATTTCTTGTTATTTAGTGGTTGGTGAAGCTGCATTAACTTTCATTCCAGCATAACCTCAATCACAATCACTGTTAGCAATCCTGATCTACCTATCTCTGTGATACTGTGATATTACCAAGATAGCTCCAAAACAAAAACAAAATTCAATGTACAACTTCCATATGCCAACAGATTAATCATGATAAATGATATACACACACAGAGAATATAAGAAAATAGTATGATTCTGCTCCAATATTATACTATTTCAAATAGTCTGCTCATTTATCCCAGAAATATCTGCTCTGAGAGGAACAATAACCTGCAATCCCACTTCCTCATTTGAACTTTGCTGGCTTCAAAACACAGCCCTCGCTTAATGACCACTCAAATTAACAGTGGCTTCAGAAAGGCTGCTTTATGGCCCATAAGGCACTTCTGATTGTTGCAAAATGTCACCCCAATCCCCTGCATGGTCACATGACTATGATCTGTGATCAATCGAGAAGCCAGCAGGGAAGGATACAAGCACAAAGGATACAGGGAAGCTGAAATCCTTTGGCAACTATAGGATGAAGCATCTCGCTTATGAATTTCCACTCTGTGAAAGGAGAGGAGCTAAAATCCTTCAGAGGGGTGCAGGAACACTTCAGAACAAAAGAACATCGAGATGAAAAATCCTTAACCAAAAAAAATTTGCTGAACCCTGGTCATGGAGACACTAATATAATATGCTCTTTGTATAAAAGTCAAATAAAGTTGCACTGAAAATTACTGGGCAGAATTTTTTAAAGTCCTGCCTTTATTATTTTTATAAATAACTCAAAGCATTGAAAATATGTAATAATCCTCCCTCCTATTTTTTCCTACAGCAACAATTTTGTGAAATTAGTTGGGCTGAGAGAGAGAATGACTGACCCAAGATCACCTAGCTAGCTTCATGTCTAAGATGGGACTAGTTTGTGCCTAGTTTCTAGCCTGGTGCCTTAACTACTAGATCAAGATGGCTCTTTTTTCCAGTCTTTTTCCCATTCTTCTGTAATTTTCCAACTCTCTCTAATCTCTGTACAATCTATAGCAAAAACAAAGTGTAGAAAATTCACATAATACGTGAATGGTGGTAGTTATTCAAGCAGCTCAAATTTAAATTTCTGTTGTGACAAAATCCAAATGAAACTAAATATTATCATGTAAATGTAAAAATAATTATAATAATGCATATGCAATTTTTGGTAATAGTGCCAAAATGGTATGCCATTGCTATCTTCTGGTTTGTTGGTTTGTTTTTTAACTTTCTGGTCCTGCCTGCAAGCCCTGGAATTCTCTGGTAGTCTCTCATTCAAGTATTAAACCCCAGCCCAAACCTGCTCTGGCATGTTCAGAAGCAGCCTTCCTCTTGGGTCAGACAGATACTGAACTCTTCTTAGATTATTTTCAGTTATTATTAATGTAAGCAGAAGAATTAAGCAATCTATTGTATTACATTTCCAACTGGCCTGGAATCTCACCCTTACAGGGCTGTGCAGGGCTGTGATGCAGAGTTCATGTCATATCTTCTAAAACTTTGTACATGGATTAATATTCTTGGGCTATCATTGAAAATATATAGGAACTATCTATCATAAAAATCTGATTAGTGAAAGAAAGGTTCTGTTGTATACCACACAGGAGAAAGAGATTCTAGTCTCATCATCATACTTAAGTTCTAAATGCAAATCTTCATTGTTGATGCAAGATCCAGAATGAATTTGCTGAGACTATTCTGTATTTGCTAATTCCCTACTCAAAATGTATTTGTAACTGCAAAATCAATACAAAGGGAGCTTTCACCGTCATTCGTGAATATGCAGAGAAGTGAAAAATATAGTCACTCGACACAGACATTCCCAGGGGTTTCAGTATTCACTAATTAAGTGTTTGTGATAACTGTATACAATATAACTACTACAACAATAAGATTTAAGTATATAATTAAAAAAGATGGACACTAATTGTTCACAATAGCTGATGGAGAATTAGAAAATATATTTAAAGACAAATGCTAGATCTGGCAATCCTCAATGAATGCTTGAATTGACTTTTGCAAACCAAATTTAAATCACTTCTCTCACCTGAGCTTTTAATCACGCATTTTAATCATACAGTATACCCTATATTTTTGTACATACATATTTCAATAGAACAATATTAAAATATAGTAGTAAATTTAAAAGGACTTCATTTGGGATTGATGAGATTAACCAAACTATCATTTGAAATTGACCGTATTCTTCTAGTAAAGATAGACCAAGAAGCTATGAAATGCAAATCACACAACTACAAATTAAGGAAAGTTATCTGGAGAAATGTTCAAATTATAAATATACTGAGTTACAAAGATATGCAATGGGATCTTCAATGATTATAATATTTGAGAGAAATATTTCACAAATAAATTTCAAGGCAGATGAAAGGATTCTGTGCTTCAAACAAAGGGAAATATTTCCTAAAATCTGCCTAGGAAGGATATTGCCAGCTACTATTGTCAGTATTCCCTAACTGGTTGAATCAGAAATATTTGATATTTGGGCTGGTTATACTTTACTTGATAGTCTTTACAGAAGTGGCACTGGTAATGGCTTTCACAAGCTCCCCTGCTTGAAGGCTGTAAATACCGTATTTTTAGGTCTATAAGATGCACTCCCCCCCCCTCAAAAAAAGTGGGTGGAAATGTCTGTGCGTCTTATAGAGCGAATGTTGTCAAAGCACCGCCCACCCGCAGGCCACCACCATTCAGCCTCTGCCTCCCAACAATTTGTCTCCTTGCAGCAAACAGCTGGTTTCCACACATCCCATTTTCATTATCCATGAGCCCCATTTTCAGCTTCTGCATGCCCCGTTTTCAGCCTTCGTGCACCCCATTTTTGGCCTCCACGCATCCTGTTTATGGCCTGTTCCAGGAGGCGGGGATTGCTCCTACTGCCGATCACTACCGCAGCCATTCGGTGATCTCCAGCAATCAGTGGTGGCAAGAATACCTGCCGCCTAGAACGGGCTGAAAACGGGATGTGCGGAGGCCAAAAATGGGGCACGCGGAGGCTGAAATGGGGTGCGCGGTGGCGGCAATGCATGGTGGCAATCCCTGCAGTCTGGAACAGCTGATAGGCAGTATTCCGGGAAGCCAATCCAACCAATCAGCTGCTTGTGCTAAATCAGGCTGTGCTGAAGCTGACCAGGCTGGTTGCTATTTGCTGAAGGAGGCAAATTGCTGGGAGACAGATTTTTTTTTCTTATCTTTGTCCCCAAAAGCTAGGTACATCTTATAGTCTGGTGTGTCTTATACTCTAAAAAATACGATAAATAAAGTGCATTTCATCTCTCTAAATACTGCTCTCATTTTTTTTTCTGGCAATCTCCCTACTTTCCTTCACCCCTTAAACACTCACCAGAAACAGTCACTACAATGTACTGCTGTGGCGCAGGCGTTGGTGTCTGTTGTCCAGTGGGTGGAGCCTGTGTCTGAGAAGTTGGGATTTCTGTAACATACTGTTTTGAGGTTGACTGCTGCTGTTGCTGCTGGGCACCTTGCAATTCTGCCACATACTGTTGTTGAGTTGCTGCTGCCACCACCACTGGTGTTGTTGTGTTTGCAGTTGCTGCTGGCTGTTGCTGAGACTGCTGCTGTTGTTGTGATTGTTGTTGGGCTGCCTGTAATTCGGTAACGTAAGCCTGTGTTGCCATGCCAACAGTGGGGAAAATGATAATAAATAAGGCTTTTTTGCTTCCTTTCGTTGATGAGAAAAGGAAAAACAAATAGAACAAAAAAGAAAAGAAAAATAATTAATCAATTATAAAGCATTCTATAGAAAGAACTCCCTACAGTTCTATTCACTGAGTAATAACTTAATAACTCACCATGTTTAAAATCTAATTGCAATCAATTATTGAAAAGAATAGCACTAGGAACATTGATTAGTACATGTGAAATATTAGTCTGGAAAATGCACAACACTTAAATATAATCTGCTTAAATCATGTTTTTCAGAATTCTTTTATGAAACACAAAGCTGCTCACAATCATCAGAAATTCAGCTTGCTTACAATGCTCATTACAGATAGTTAAGATAAGGAATAGAGGACCAAGTATGAACTTTAAGACAGAAAATATGCTACAACATGCAAGATTCAGAATAAATTGTTCACTATTTGTCACATTCTGCTCCCAGTGCTTCTGGTTAAATGTGCATAATAATATGTCTTCGTCGATTTTGCAAACTTCCATAGTATTTTGTAGAGCTGTTTTAAAGATCTTTAATATGCCTCTATGGACAATATAAAATCACATTTTATTTGATTTTATATGCAGACAAACAACATGATAAATCTCCAAAGTGACTATTGTGATCACAACCTAGTATTGGGGAAGGTCAAATGCTTTAAAATAACCCCTTTTATTGTTTAAAGCTAAAAGAATAATGGAGAGACAACTGCAGAGAACCTCAACAGCAATATTTAGTAAATCCTTATTTTATGCAGTGAGGTTGTGTAAAAAACCTGCTTCATACATGAAGGAGCATATATGGTAGTCCTTGACTTACAACCACAATTGGGATTGCAAATTTCATCATTAAGTGCTGTACTTGTTAACTGAGTCATCATATCATCATACCTAATTTTATGACCTTTTTGCAACTGTAGTTAAGAAAATCAACACAGTTGCTAAAGAGTATTTTACAATCTATCTGGAATTATTATTTTTGCATAAGGCTGTTTTTCTCAAACAGCCAGACAATATGATTAGTGTACAATCATTCTTTTTGCTTAACTCTATCAGGAAAATCAGGCTGGTAATTGCATTATCTATTTTTGAATGTATCATTCCAGGTCTCAGAAAGGAAAACTTTTTTCTGACCCTTTATGATGACCATAAAAAACTCTTTTAACCAAACAAGCATTACAAATTATTCCAAGTTAAAATGGCCAAATACTTAAAAATACAATACTAAAGCATAAAAACTATAGAAGGCATCAAGACATGCACAACATGGCCATATGCTGTTTAGACTGCATTCCAAAGATTCCAATATGTTTGCTCATTCTTTTTTGTGCAAGTTGAACTTGAAAATAACTTTGCTCTTTTTAGAACCTTAAGAATTCAGACTTTATCCAAAGCGGGATCACATATTTAAGTCTTTTACTGACACAGAGGAATGTTATCTTTGAAAATCCAGTTCTTACCAATAGCTAGTTTCAGAGGCTGTACTGATACAATTGGTTGGGTTGATACATTGCACTGCCCATTAACCATAGTGTACAAATTAAAATGGCCAATTCACACGATATGCCAAGTCAAAACAAATCGTAATCATAGTCTGACATAGCTCAATGTATGTTGCCATTATATTGTTATTTTTCACTATTATATTTGCATAAAGAACTTAATAATTAATCAATGAAATAACTTGCCTCCGCGAGTTATGGTGATCCCTTTCTGGAGGTCTTCAAGAAAAGACTGGACAGCCATTCATCAGGATGGAATAAGTTCTCCTGTTCTGGGCAGGAGGTTTGACTAGACCTCTAAGGTCTCTTCCAATCCTATGATTTTATGATCTGCTGGAAAGTAATCCAGCAGACAGAGCACTACTAATGGCATATCTACTGAACTGAAGGATAGTGTCCCTTTATGGATAAACATTTATCTACATCCTAGGATAAAAACTCAAATTAATAACTGAGGCAACAAGTGCTCTTAATAGTGGAGGAGAGTTCAAAATTTGTTCCCCTCACTTGCTATAGTTTTCAGCTGCAGGGAGAAATTAAAATTGAAAAGGAGATTCATATAAAAATTTTTCATGTATATTTATCTTTCCCCAAAAATTTAAAATTATTTTATGCAATTATTTAGAGAGAATTCATAAAATTAAAAAGGAAAAACTGTTTATATTGGGAAAGAATGACATTTCCTAGGCATTATGAGCCTCAGTGGCACAATGGTTAGTGGCACAATACTGCAAGCTACTCCCACTACAATTTGGCAGATCGAATCCCACCAGGCTCCAAGTTGACTCAGCCTTCCATCCTTCCAAGGTGGGTAAAATGAGGACCCAGATTGTTGGGGGCAATATGCTGACTCTGTAAACTGCTTAGAGAGGGCTGTAAAGCACTATAAAGCGGTATATAAGTCTAAGTGCTATTGCTATTATATATTCTTATCCCAATAGCTACAATCCTGCCTAAAATACAATTCTGTTCACAGGGTATATTCTTACTAATATGAAAACATCTCTAAAAGTTAACAGCCACATACTGTGCATTCAAACCCAATTATTCCATAATACAATTCTGAAAGAATCTTTTAAACCTCAACATTAACTCAAAAGCAGCATATCATGCCACCCAGGGAACAGAGTACAGTATAACCAATTGATGCTATGTTGATGGAGATTTTCAATCATGGTTGTCTCAAATGAGCTGTTCAGAAAGCAATTGGAGTTTCTTGGTTTTTTTCCTTGAAAACATTTCATTTCTCATCCAAGAAGCTTCTTCAGTTCTGGCTGAATAGTGGGGAATGGAACGATTTATTTACCTGGTTGTTAGCATTCTGAAGGTCGGTCATTAGCTCTCTCTCTGGGTTGTTGAGCTCCCTCAGAGTTGTTGAGGTCACTTGGGGCTTTATCTATATCCCAAGGGTCATCTGAATGCAAATGGGTATGGAACTTTCGTGCATCGAGTGGCCTCAACGACTGAGTTATTGACTGCCCTTCAGAATGCTAAGGATCAGATGAATATGCAAAGAATATAAATCCTTCTATTCTCCACCATTCAATCAAAACTGAACAACCTTCTTGGATGAAAAGCAAAGGTTGTCAAGAAAGTCCAGTTCCCTGATATGACACCAATCTGCCCCAAAGCTGGTATTTAACCATTTTTGGGATAGATTGGATCTATACACATCTCCAGAATTTTACTTCCATCTGATCAGCAAAATAAAGTTGGTAACATGGGTATACAGATCGCACAATGAATAAGAAAAGGAATACATCATGGGCAAATGCCAGAGCAATGGTAGTTTTGTCACTTTTCTTAGAAACACTTTCTGCTGTATAAAACAATTATGTATCAGTGCCTGGATGAAATCATGTGTAGGACTCTCATGTAATCAGACTTATTACAATTTGTTTCTCCAACCCTAAGCAATGTATTCAATGGTTCTGATTACTGGATATTTTCAGTTGAAGTAAAAATTAAATATTGAAAATATTTTAATAATACCTTTTTCTTGAATGGAATGGTTTTCACATGTAGCCAAACTGCATATTCCAGTAAAAATGTTGTATTATTATATGGCATGTAGTTCTAGTTGCCTATAATTAAACCTGTAATAATAAAGGCCAACATTACAAGTATAATCTGGATTTTCAAAAAAAATCAGAAATTACATTTATTGCTATTGGGAAATTCAAACCACCAACTCCCACAAGCTTAGGGAGCTCCTACATGGTTAGTACTTATTTTCATTCAGCCTTTCCAAAGCAACCAAACACCTTCATCTTTCAGTAACTTCTGGATCTTAAACATACAAACATAAAGTAAATTCCACAATTATTCTTCCTACATTAAATGAGAATATCCATGCAATGAACAGTAAAACATGAAGTTGATTGAAACTGATGAACTTGATACTAGTAATTTCTAAATGGCTATGACTTTTGGGTAATGTATTGAAGTGCTAAACTCTACTTTGTCCTTGTCCTTGTACCTTGTCAGGATCAGTTTTAAAACATTTGAATTTTGTGGCCATTTACAATCTCGGCACATTCGTTTAATGTTTCAAAAGTACTAAAGTCTGGCTAGCCATTGCTTTAGTTTCTTTTGTTATCGTAAGTTTTGGTAAAAAGAAATGATGCACTATAACAGTGGTTGCCAGGGACAACCACTGATGGTCCACAAGAAAATTTTGGTGGTCCACAGAGAAATGTCATCCCGCAAAGCACTTCCCAAAGCAATTAATCCAGGCTGCATGGGAACACAAGGCTGCGCCGCCCTTATGGCCTGCAGGAACACAAGGCTTGCGTTGCTTGTATTGCGAATGACACAAGGTAGTGAGGGTAGGGGGAAAGGGTGGAGTGGGGAACTCACCCCACTCGCCCCACGTGCCTCGCCTGGCTACTGGGGTGCTTCTTTCTGCTTCTTTCTTCTGCTTTTGGCTGCACGCAAGGAAAACCTTTGCTTCCCAGCCTATCCTCAAACACCCTGATCCATTCTGGCCGTTTGTGGTGGAAACAGATGCTTCCGATGTGGCTGTTGGTGCGGTGCTCCTCCAGGCCCATGCTCCCTCAGGCACCTTGTTCCCTTACGCTTATCATTCCCGAAAGTTGTCGGCTCCAGAGCGCAACTATACGATTTGGGACAAGGAGTTATTGGCGGTTAAGGTCACTTTTGAGACATGGCGGCACCACCTGGAGGCAACTCGTCACTAGATCGAGGTTCGGACGGATCATCGCAATTTTGAACACCTACGTACAGCTCGGACATTGAACCAATGTCAGGTGAGATGGTCGTTGTTCTTCGCCCAATTTGATTTCCGGGTGACCTATGTTCCAAGTGGGTGGAATCAACGCACTGACGCACTCTCCCGGAAGCCTGAGTATACGCAAAGGGAGGACAATATCTTGCCCCGGAGGGTGATTCCGTTGGAGCGGTTTGCGGCCACCGAGGAACCTGTGGATCTTCAAGTGAGGATTCAAGAGGTGCAGCAGCGGATCCATTTGTGGTAGCTCGGCGTCGAGAATTGGATGAGAATGGGACACAAGAGACTCCTTGGGCGTACATTGGGGACCTGTTGCAGTTCTGTGATCGCATTTACGTGTCTGGAAGTCCTCTTCATGGCCTTATCCTATGTCAATGTCATGATAGTCCGACGGCGGGACATTGTGGGGTGTTCAAAACACTGCACCTCATCTCAAGGACATTTTGATCTTTCTTTCTTTCTCTCCCCCAAACTCTGCCAGAAATGAGTCTTTGGGACCCTGCAAGGCATCCTGCTCCAAGAGGTTGCTCCATTCTGGCAGAGTTTGGGGGAGAGAAAGAAAGACTTCTGCTGCTTTCCTTGCATGAAGCCAAAAGTCTTTCTCTCTCTTTCTTCCCCTGAGAATGGAGCTGGAGATGGTATCCTGCGATCCCAAATAAAGAATGATCAATGGGTAGGAAAACGAGGTGGGGAATTTTCCTGCAGATTTTTTGGGGGATTTTCCCAGGGTCTCTGTTGCTTCTGCTTTTTCTGCAGAGACCCTGGGAAAATCCCAAAACGTCTGCAGGAAAATCCCCCACTCTGTTTTCCTACCCATCGATCATTCTTTATCTGGGATCACAGGATACCATCTCTCTCTCTCTCTCTCCCTCCCTCCCTCCCCCACCTTATCAGCAAGCCATCGTAACTCAAAATTCGTATTAGTGGTCAACGGGATTTAAAATTATGAGTTTGGTGGTCCCTGGGGTCCAAAAGATTGGCAACCCCTGCACTATAAAGGGAATAAATAGCAAAACAAATAGTTATCTTAACTACTTCTAAAGCAAACTAAGAGAGCCAGTCTGATATAGAAGTTAGAGCACCAGGTTATAAACTAGATTGTGAGATATAGTCCCACCTTAGGCACAAAATCAGCTGGATGACCTTGGGCCAGTCACTCTCAATCCTAGGAAACCAAGAAACCACTTCTGAAATCTTGCCAAGAAAACTGCAGGCATTTGTCAGGCAGTCTCCAGAAATCAAAGGCACTTTCCCCCAAATGCAAACTAACATTTAGATCCAATTCAAACTTAACAGTCTGTAAAACATTAGATGTAACACATCATTAGGACATCAAACAATATTTGGCATTCAGTATCTCTAGAATGGTCAAAAATATTTCACCTCAGTTTAGTTTCAATTTCCAATTTGTGAAAAGTACCTTAAAATGTGAAGCAATTCATCAACTTTTCAATATAGGAATTTTCTTTAGAACTTAAATTAATACTTAGATCTCTCAAAGTGAGGAAATTGAACATTAGGCTGCAATGTTATCTTGAATATATATTAGGAAAATATAGGAAGTCCTCAACTTACAACTGTAACTGAGCTTGGAATTATAGTCATAAGTCATGCTGGTTGTTAAGTGGTTCATCACATGACTGACTCAATTTTACGACATGTTTTTGAAGCAGTTGTTAAGCATACGTGGTGGTAAGGCAAACATAACAGTTAAGTGAATGCTGTGCTTGTTAAATGAACTCATTGTTCTCAATTGGCGTTTTTTTTGTCAGAAATCAAAAGTAAACAGAGATTTCTGGCAAAAAAACAAAAACTGTAAATGCAGGCTGAATGCCAAGTGCCAACTGCATTTTGAGGGATCTGTTGTAACTTTGAATGGTTGCTAAGTGACCAGTTATTAAATAAGAACTACCTGTAAGTCAAGAATTCATTCATATTTATGTATTGAGCGGAGTAAAAATAAATACATAAATGACAAATCTTAATATAATCCATAATCATTCTTATTTCTCTTATACTATCATTACATTTAACTTGTTTACTTTATTATCATTGCTCTCACCCAATTGGGATGTGCTCTTGTACCTAGCCACGAGCACAGGATACAAATACTTTTACATAAAGCACTCTGAAAGATACCCTTGTGAAACAGCATGGCTTTTAGATATCCCTGTTATATTAGTAATCTGGTTACATTTAACAGTAATGTTTGCCTTATTTGAGGATTCAGATATACTGTCAATTCCATTAGTGGTGTGTCTTTTGTATGTGCATGCATGCATGCATGTGTTAGCATTCTAACACCTATAGTACCGATTCACACTAGGATTTCTATTTATTTTGGCTACCTTTTATTTTAAAAAAAGTTATCAGTCCCGAGTTTCCCTGAGAATAAAATTGAGAATGTCTGCATAAAATTTGCCTTATCGGTGAGCAACAGGTTTGTTTCGAGCACATGGTCCAAAAACCTCTGATTTCAAAATCTTCTACTACTTTTACCAGTATCTGTTCTCAACATGGTACAGGAATCTGTTTTATGTCTTGAAAAACCAGTGGTATACCTATACAGTATTGCCGGTTCTAGGAGTGAGCAGCCTTTCAGCAGAGCAGACAAGGAGCTTTATTGAGAACCACAGGGAGCAGGGACCTCCCCAAAAAACCACCCCACTTTCCCAACACAACTATCACGTTCTTCAAACCATGTATAAAAACAGCCAAGTAAGCAGCTCTTACATGGCAGTTGTTAGCCATTATCCTCTTGCCTAAAAGCGACTTCCTATGACCTGCTCAAAAGTCTTCCCAGCTCTCTTATCTTTTTTTAAATCAGAGGTTCTAATAAGATACGCTATAATTAACCTATGACTTTGCCCCATGGGAGTTATTCCATCAAATAGCCACCTTCTCCGCGACCAGGACTTCTTTATAAAAACCCTTTATTTTTATTATCTTTTAATTAATTCTCATAAGAGGCACTCCTTCGGGTTATTAGCGGTACTACGCAACTTCACCAAGAAAAGCTCATGCTCGTGACGTCACCGCGACTTTATGACGCTGTTTGAAGTCAACCATTCTCTCCTTTTCCCCTCTCCTGAGCGATCGCCCGCACCCGCCTCTCTTCAAGTGTCATTGGCCGCCCTAAGCGTGTCCACCCACTCCTATTGGCCTTCTCGCCCACCAATCACCGAGGAGAGTCAACGCTCCTCCTTTCAGGGCCTGGGCCCTTTCCCGTCAAGCCCTGTTTGGTGTGGCCGCGGTAGGGCCCAATACCAAGGGTGGGGGGGGAACCTCACTTTTCCGCCTCACTTTTCTCCGACTACTTCGGAGAAAGGAAAAGAGGAACAAGCTTCGCCATTTTTTTTACAGAAAAAAGGAAGGGGAACCGAACTCGAACCCACCTGGACTGTCCCGGCCCCGCGAGGCCTCGTCCCCTGAGGGAGGGGGCGGGGACGTTGTCGCGACTATCGTGCTCTCTCTCGATTTTGGCGGGAATCGCGCAGAGGCAGGGAGGGTGGGCGGTTGTTGTTGTTGTTGCCGGGCTTCCTGGTCGCCACGACTACGGTGGCTATGGCGCCCTCCGTGTTCCCTCACCGGGGCAACTGTTGCTACCCACTTCGGTGAGGGGAGGGGGGAATGGGTGGTGCCTGAAGTCGATTGGACGGTGGGTCGGATTTATTGGGTGTTCGACTGTCAATCACGTTCTAGCATTTCCTTCTTTCTGTTGATTCTAAACCTCGCCTCCTTCCGGAAACTTTATTCTTCTATTGGCAAATCTGATAATCCCAACTACGGATTTGATTAGGAACCTGTCATTCTAGCAGAGAGGTGTTTCCTGAAGACATCACGAACGAATTAGGAGCTGTGGCAGTTTCCTACTGGATCGGTAGCTTTCAATAGGCTGAGGAAGGCGTTCTAAATCGCCGTTAAACTCAGTAAACGCATGCGTAATTCTTTGACTTCTGGGAAATGCAGTTTAAATGCAGCCGAAGGTCTTTTCTGACTTTTAAAAACAAGCAAATGAAGTGTAACGGTCGTAATTAATTGCACTCTGTATCCCTTGGATCGTTACATTGGACACGATCTGTGGATAAGCAGCTAGCCGTGTTCTGTTTCTAGGTTGGGCGATCAAACTCGTGGCCTTGTGCAAACCCCACCAGCAGAACAGGAGAGTACAGATAGTCCTCGACTTACGATCACAATGGATTTCCCCCCAGACTTACGTTGCTAAATAAGAAATTTTTTAAGTGAATTTTACGGCTTTTCTCTTGCCACATTTGTTTAACTGAATCACTGCAGTCGTTAAATTAGGAAAATGGTTGTTGCTTCCCCGTTGACTGTGCTTATCAGAAGGGGTTTGCATGACCCCAGGACGCTGCAACCGTCATAAATGTGAGTTCTCAAGCATCCGAATATAAATCATATGACCATGTTAGTGGTGGGATTCTTTTTTTTTTTACTACCGATTCTGTGTGGGTGGCTTGGTGGGAGTGACGGGAAGGATACTGTAAAATCTCCAGTCAGCGGTGGTATTTGCCGGTTCTCCGAACTACTCAAAATTTCTGCTACCGGTTCTCCAGAACTGGTCAGAACCTGCTGAATACCACCTCTGGACCATGGGGATGCTGCAAAGGTCATAAGTGTGAAAAAGGGCCATAAGTTACTTTTTTCAGTGCTGTTGTTTGAATGGTCACTAAATGAACTGTTGTAGTTGAGGATTACCTGTAAAGCTGGCTCCTGGGGTTGCTCTCCGACTGGCACTTAACAAAGCAGCAGTTTCTGAGTCTAAAGATACTGTTGACCAGTTATTACCAATGGTGTTTACCTTATTTGCTTTGACCTTTTGCACCAAATGCAGAAATTTTTTAGTAGTCTCGTTTGCATGTCTTCAAACTTGGCAAGTTTAAGATTTGTGGACTTCAAGTCCCAGAATTCCTGAGCTAACATGACTGGAGGAGGAATTCTGGGAGTTGAAGTCCACAAGTCTTAAAGTTGCCAAGTTTGAAGATCCCAGGCATACACCAATTCAAAACAGCCAACTACATTTTGGCCAATGGAAATCCAGCCTATGTGATTAATTCAGGGCATTGTGCAACCCCAGAAAATTGCGCTAAATTAATCTTACAGTACTAGTTCTGTCAACTATGTTTTTATTTGGTGGCCAATAGATGGCAGCAAAGGGCTACTAACCTTTTGCTGTGGTTTTGCTGCCCACATCTCCTAATGTTAAAATTAAGGGCATTGTGAGTTATCTGGAAGCCTATTGCCTTTCCTACTCAGTTTGAATTTCAAACCTTCCATGTAACTCTTGCCTGGGGCTGACAAACCAAAGAAAAGTGAAGATGTGTAAAGTTTAAATTATAAATCATAACAACTTACAAGACTGTAGAATAACATAGTCCATAGAATGATAAGAGTTGGAACTTGCAGAGGTGGTATTCAGCAAGTTCTGACCAGTTTTGGAGAACTGGTTGCAGAAATTTTGAGTAGTTTGGAGAACCAGCAAACACTGACTGGAGATTTTACACTATCCTTCCCCTGCCATGCCCACCAAGTCATGCCCACAGAACCGGTAGTAAAAAAAATTGAATCCCACCACTGGTTGGAAGGAATTTTGGAGGTTTTCTAGTCCAATCCCTTGCTCGAGCAGGAGACCCTATATCAGTTCAGACTAATGGTTGTCCAGTCTTTTTTAAAAAACCTTCAGTGATGAAGCACCCACAATTTCTGAAGGCAAGCTATTCCATTGGTTAATTGCTCTCACTGTTAGGAAAATTCTCCTTAGTTGTAAGTTGCTTCTCTCCTTAGTTAGTTTCCAACCATTGTTTTTTCTCTTGCCTTTTTGATCTGGAAAATAGTTTGACCCCATTGTCTTTGTAGGAGCCTCTCAAATATTGGAATAGTGCTATCATATCTCCCCCACTCCTTTTCATTAGACTAGACATACCCAAATCCTGTAACCATATGTTTTAGTTTCCAGTCCCTTAATCATTTTTGTTGCTCTTCTCTGCGCTATTTTCAGAGTCTCAACATCTTTTTTGTATTGTGACCAGAAGTGGATGCAGTATTCCAAATGTGATCCTACTAAAGCTTTATAAAGCGGTACTAGAACTTCACATGATCTTGATTCTATTTCTCTACTTACACAGCCTAAGATTGCATTGGCTTTTTTGGTTGCTGCCGCACATTGTTGGCTCATTGTTTACTAGGATTCCAAGATTTCTCTTGCAATTAAGCCAAGTTTCCCTTCATTTATACCTATACAGTTCATTTTTCTTACCAAACTGTCATTATTTACTGTTTGTTCAATGAGAAAGTAATATAAACAATTTTCATATTGAAAGCAAATATAAAGTGATTCTGGAGGTGAGTACACAGACAAATTTGTCATAGTCTGAAAAGAAGAATTGAAAGCAATGAAGAGAGATATTAAATAACCTAGACTCCTGCATCATATTTGCTCTTTGAAAAAAAAATCATAGCCTATGGAAACTAAGCCAAAGCTATTACAACTGAATTTATATTTTCCCTTCTCAGCTTTTCCTTCCTGTCCCTTCACTGTCTTTCCTTTGAATCATGTTTTTCTTCTAGGTGATCTAGCTAACATATAAATACGATAGCTCCTATCTATGTTTTATCTATATATCTATGTTTTAAAGTTCACTTTCTGAAAGTGAACTTTAAAACATAGATATGCTTTATTTCCTCACAGTGTTTTTTAGATTTCATTCACCCAAGTAACATTTCAGTACTTGATCATGGTATACTGAGATTTTCACATCTGAAAACTTTGCATTCCAAGAACATTTATTTATTTATTTAGCATATGGCAAAAATGTAAAAAAGCAATTAACATTACAAGTACATACAAGACTGGTATCAAATTCTAGTCAGTGAATTTTTATTATGATCATAGACCAGAATAAAAATTAAACTTAGGGATACAATAAAACAGGACAGGACATAGTAATGTATTACATTGATGGTGAAATCATCAATGAATCACCAGGATCTGCCTAATTTTACAGACAGTACAGTAAAACCTAGCTACATTCAAAAAAATTGTATCTTACTGATCCAATGATAGTTGTACATAAAAAGAATCAGAATTTCCAAGATATTTTATCAGGTAAAGTGTTAGAAAACTAGTCTTTGAGCCCTTACAGACGGTTCAATACTTCAGGGCATGAGCTGTGGTTTCAGTGGCCCCTTGTCCACAGGGACACAGACTCAACCCATGTGGGTCTTTGCTATATTGGCTCTCCAAAACTGCTGTGGGCAGAGCACTATAATAAGCTAGAGTTAATTTAGAGACAGTTTATCTGATAATTTGCTGGTTTGCAAAGGGAGGTCTGTTTGCTCAAGAAAACATTCTTGAATAAAGCAGACAGATCCTGTTGGACTTCCTGATCTAAATACGTTGTAGCCTACTGTTAGGAACTCCTCCTTGGAGCAGCTGACATATTGGAGTTTTAATGAAATAATCCTATGTTGATTTATTGTTCTCCATAAGAGAGGACTGATAGGGAAGAATAGTAATTTCAACCAGTGTGTTATAATGGAAATTCATGCATCTGTTTCAACTTTGGACAACTCTGCCTCCCTCTTAGAACTGCATTAAGAATGCAGGGTGCTACCTGTAATATAGCCCCTAGAAATTTGGACTGAACCCTTTTGAGAGAAGTAAAAAAGAGGAATAAGGTCCCAGCTAGGCATCAAAGAGCAATTGTGCCTTTGCTGAAAATATCTTCACTGCTGCTGGTTTATATTGCACTTCTCTGGTGGAATAGAAGGATTGGATTGTGGCCACTATATTTTTAGGATTTTTTAAATAGTTTCTTTTTATTTTATTGAAAAGAAAGTTAAAATACAAAACCCCAATAATTGAAAAAAATTAAACATTAAAAAGTGTATTGAAAAGAAAAAAAATCACACATATTATTCCCCCCTAATTGAATACTGATTAATATATTACTAAAATATTGGTTCCTATCCCTTGTGAAATGGAGCCCCCAAAAAATTTAAACTAGTAAATCTATTTGCAAATTATTGACCTGTCTTCTATATAGTAATGACAAAATACAGGAAGAACAATAATGATAAGAACAAACATTGACACTGAAATATAATTTTATCCTATTTTTTATTTATATATTAAATTATTGTATTTTATTCCAATTTCATTTTAAACTACATTTTATTCCAATTTCATTTAAAATTGTATTTTATTCCAATTCCATTTTAAATGGCTTTTATCAGATTTTAGTAATAATTTGTGTCTGGAACTATGCACTTTGATATGGCCCAAGGGCTAATCAATAAAGTAAACTCAACTACTAAAGTCAAGAACAAAAACAGGAAGAACAATAATAAAAAAGACAAGGCTACAAAAGCCTTTTAACCAACTGTTATTATAATCCACCCGTAGAAAATTTGCCATGGCATCTTACCTATCCCAAATAATCCCAAAAGTTAAAAGTAATTCATTCTGGATCAAATATCTACATTTCTTTCTTAATGCTATCTCTTATGAATTGTTATCTAATCAAATCTAATAAATTCAGGCTCCACAGTGTATCTATCTTCTCAATAAAGTCCATACAGAAGTCTTCTTCCATACAGAAGTCCATACAGTTGGGTGTAATAAATCCATTCTCCAATCTCAATCCTCGTAAGAAAGAAAAAATGTCACTTTCTCATTCAGTCAGGCTCCTAGTATTGTAAAGAAATGAACTTCAAAGAGACATATAAGATTGGCTCATAAATTAATTTTCTGGCTGTGGAATCCATATCTCTTTGGTCTGCAACTTTCATATCAGAGTCCTTTTGGGAACCTAATTTATCCAAAGCTAAATGCCTCTGCATATTTTCTATGGGCATTATCATCTCATCAAAAAAATTAAAAAACATTTTCAACTAAAAGATGTATGTTACCAAAAAGTCGTTTCTTAGATTTCAGTCTAGCTTTTCTGCAATCTGATACATTATTACTCTGTGAAACATGGTCACGGAACAAAGAACACTGAAGCAGAAGGAAACAAAGATGTTTTCTGGATATTTCGAAGCAAGATTTTAAAAAATTCAAACGAAATAAACACTATTTTGCAAATACAAAAATTATGTAGTGAGAGTTCAATAATAATATAAATCAAATGAAAGCATTTCACCATCCAAAAACATGCCATGTTTTCTTACAATTATTCAAAATAATAACAAAGCAAAGGGAAAGAAATAGAAAAAAACAGACTCCAGCAGGGGGGTTGAAACAAATCAGCATTCAACCAGCTGGTCAACTTTTAAAGACAAAAAACAGAGTAAAGTAATAAACTCAAAAAGTGAAAAGTAAAACCCAGGCTTAGAAAACTAAATGCTGACAGGAAGCTGGATTTGCCCAGTGACTCTGACAGCTCTGCACTTGGTGAAACTATGGAAAATCACGCCCAAATATTTGAAGATTTTAACTTGTTCGGTATTCTAGCCATTTATCCTCCAATCATGCCTTTTAGGTCTCTTTGCAAAAATCAAGATTTGGGTTTTGTTGTGATTGATTTTGAAAACTTCCTCTGAACAATAGCATTCAGGGCTCATTTGAATCCAATTTATTGTGACAAAAGTTGCAGTCTGCATATAGCAGGGTAGCAATATGCCTGTTTGCTAGTTTTGGAAGGTAGTGTTCTAATTAGTTTATTTTGGCCACAAGTGAGTTTATATATAAATTAAACAGCAGAACAGCTAGAATACATCCCTGCCTCATTCCTTTGTGAGTTTGAATCTTCTTGGTATAGTGGCTTTGCATATTGCAGCAGATTTTGACTCTAGAATTCCTATATAGTTTATGCATGAGCAAAAATTTGATCTGGGAATTAGATCAAACACAGACATGAAGAGCCTGCTTTAGATGTATATTTTTCAGCCAGGTGTATATCTTTTGGCCAAGACATATCCATAGATTATCCAGACCTGAAGCCTCTTCGCTCATCATTTAATATATGCTCTGAATCAATCCAATCAACTAGTTTATTAGCTTGCTTATTATGCTTAACAGGCTATTAGGCCTGTAATTTGTAGGCAAGTGTCATGTGCGCATCATTTGGGCACAATATTAGCTCAACCCCAGTCCTCGGAAATCTGTGTGGTGTGATCAATAAAAGTAAATAGAGAAACAAGAACAGGGTCCTCCAATCTATATTGTTTCATACTATTTCAACTTTTGAGTGGCATACAACAAATCAAAATAATTATTCAAAGATGAAGCAATACAGAAGGTTTGGCATAACATTACTCTTGAGGGCTCCAGGTTAGTCCAACCTTTGGTAAAGCAACATTTTGAAACCTTTTATTTTTTTAACAAAGTCAGGGAAGGAGTAGACATTTGTCAGGATGAATGCTGTTTTAGAGGCAGGAGCACTGATAGAAAAGGCATATCTCCCATTAGACGGCATGGTTATAGTGAAAGAATCTGGAGCATGCAAACTCTGCCAGATGGAACAGGATGGGCAGATGCTATGGGAGATAAACAAATTGCCATAAATAGCCAGGCCTTATAATAACTAGCATCTTGAATTATACCTGAAAACCTAGATGTTAGATGGGCACACTGAGCCATGCTGTGTTCTGAACCACCTGCAACTTCTGAGTGGTCTTCAAGGGCAGTCTTATGTAAAACATATTACAATAGTCCACATATTAAGGTAACCAAATCATCATCATCACCGTCAGTCATCTGACTGTCCATAGAATCTCCTGATCAAGTAAATGGTACGATTAGCAAACAGGATAAATCTGTACAGAGGCCTTCTTGCTTACAACTTACAACAGTGCAGGCCACCACCTGCTCCTTGAACAGACAGTACTGCGGACCCAGGGCAAGCATCATTCTCATGCTATGTCCTGTATATAAAAGGAAGTGAATTTCTAATAATCTTTTCTGCCATCCTCGCCTCTGCAGAACTTCCTGTCTGGAACAGTAATACTTCTTAGTAATCTAGCAGTCTTAGCTGAACCTGTTTTGGAAGTTTCACCACACAAAAGTCAATTCCTAGTTTTCATAAAAGTCCAATTTAAAATTTAAAAACCCTAAGTTATTGTTCAGCTCTACAAGGAAGTGAAAAAGAAACTCCAAAGAGAGAAAGGGGTCTATTGGATCAATCCAAAAGTCCTCTTTCCCAGAAGCTTTCAACAAGGACATTGAGGCCATCTCCTCTGACTTCACTGCCTTGCCCTGATATTAAGAAGGGTCTATATTTGTCATTTGTCTGAAATGTTATTCTTTATCATGCAGCAAAGAGCAATCTAGTTACCCAGCACTTGGGCCAAAGCTTATCTGTGATGGCATTTGCTATGGCACATGCCTGGAAGAGCCTGCCGCAGTCTTCTTATCACAAAATAAGGCAAACTGCTTGCTATCTCTAGCAGACTGAAAGGACAGAATTTGGAGAGATAAGCAAAGTTCAATGCTGTTCCTGCTGCTAACATAAGGTGGAAGATATTTGCATAAAGACATTTAGAAGAATTGTACCAAGCCTCGGAAGTTGGTAAAGATAATTATTTTAAATAGATGGAAAGAAACCTACACTTCTGATGTTATGGAATGGATTTATTCTAATTCAGCCTAAAACCATCTGCCACACAATAGCTCTTCTGCAGTTCCCATTTTTTTTTATATTTGGACAAGCAACATTGAATTCCAGGTATAGTGTCCCAGGATCATCAGAGTAAGGAAGAGAGCTGTATAAGCTGCATTTTGACTCTCTCTCTTAGTCTTGGTAGTCTGTTGGGCCAATGTGAGAAACTTGTCACTGCCTATCAACTTTGAAAAAAATATGAACAAAAGGAACAATTCAAATACTCTTCCATCCCGACTTTCCCTCAGAAACCTACTATATGTTGAAATTTTTTGCCTTATGAGCTAAAATAATTTGCCTGAATTCAGTGTTGGTAAAGAGAGAGAGATGTAGCCCTGGGGCTGGTATTTCTGATGTTTCTTAGGACACAAAACTCTTCCATGTACCATTTATATGAGATCCATGAGGAAGGTAATCCAATAGCATGGTATCATGAGGCTCAAACCTAACAAGACTGAAAAGTTTGAGGTTTATAGATCAGCTGTGTTGAAGATCTGCCACCTTTAATTGTGATGTGGTTGCACCTCTCAATGTCCTCTGTATGGAGCTTCTTTGAAGATCATTGTCTAAAATACAGCCATAAGACCAGCAATGAGTGCACCTCAATATGCCCAGGTGACACCTCTGCTCCATGTGCTATACTGTTTACTAGTGAGCTTTTGGATGTAATTCAAGGTGTTGACTGTCATCTATAAAGCCTGGTTCTTTAATGAACAACTTTCTCCTATTATCTCTGCCCATCCTATATAAGATCACAGGGACAGTATGCTTTAACTCCCAGTAACTAAACAGTGTCATCTTATGAAATATCAGAATCATGTCCAGCCCCCTGGAATACTATTCCCACCCAGAGGTAGCTGATATAACTTCACCTTTGTTCTAAAAGCCAAAAAAAATAGCTTTTCAAAGGGGCCAAAGGTTAAGACAAATTCTGACTCAGACTAATGGATGATTGGCAGTGTCAACATTCCAGAAAGACCAAATTTCAACACCAAGACTCCAAGGCAGGCATTTCTCAAAGTCCCATTTTATAAAAGTTGACGTATTGGCACATCTGGGAAAACCCGAATCTAGAGTTCCTGGTTTTCCCCACAGAAATTCAAAACACAAATCCATCCCCTGCACCCATCAGTCCATCACATGATCCAATCACCATCCATCCCCTGCACCTATCAGTCCATCAAATGATCCAATCACCATCCATCCCAACTGCTCCTAACCACTCCTCATCCAGGCGCAGGAAAGACATGACTTTGACTACAAGGAAGAATGTTATTATGTCTAACTACCTACACTTTACAAAATTCCCCCCTCCCAATTTCCCAGGCACAGGAATGTGGCAGCATGGAAGCTTCTGGTGCTAATATGGCTTCCAAAGCTGACAGGTAGCTGGTAAGTATTCTTCCCATAACTTATTTGATTTTATATTGTATTTTAATGAAGTTTAACTATGTACAATGTCTTAAGTCTCCTGATTTAATGACCTGATAAATAAACAGTGCAAATACAAGGGGAAAGGTACTGCATTTGCTCCGGAGCACTACTGTTGAGGACAGCTCTGAGGTTAAAGGCAGGGATTCAACTTTTTAAACAATCAGTTCTGTGGGCGTGGCTTAGTTGGTGGGCGTGGTTTGATGGTCATGTGACTGGCTGGGCGTGGCCAACTCAACATCACTCACATCAAGGCACGCATCTCCTCGCCTGGCCTCTCGTGACTGTGGGGATGCTGCAACAGTCGTAAATGTGAAAAATGGTTATATGTCACTTTTTTCAGTGCCATTGTAACTCTGAATCATCACTCCACACAAGCAAAGTACCAGCAAAGGAGGGGAAAAAAACTCCAGAGAAGTTCCTGAGACAGGAAGTCTAGTCCTACCAAGAACGTAATAAGGGTTAATGGAGAGGCAGTTTCTGCAAGCAATACCAGAATGTTTCCTTCCTGCCTTCCTTACAGGATTAGGCCAGTAATTTCTTCTAAGAATGGTTCTCTGAACTGCTTAGAATATTAACAACCGGTTCTAGCGAATAGGTGCAAATCTGTAGAATCCCACCCCTGGTTAAAGGACTGACAAAAGTGTGTAGTTGTAATACAACATGAACTGTCGCTATCCTAGTGCATTGCAGGCAATTGTGGCATAATTCCCAGCTACTCCTGACAAATGCCCAAGCTGATCAGGATAAACTAGGAGATGTAATAAGAGTGAGAACCCTACTTGTCTGCCTTCCTGCTTCTATTGATGCATTTGGGACATAAAAGTCTTCTAAATTCATAAATAAGTGTGGAGAGTCTTAGGGAGTTGTTCTGCCTATGTTCCTCTCCCACTCGTTATCAGCATTTGCGTGTCTTGCTGTGCATTTTATCTGTATGCACCTACATGTCTGTCCTTGCCAGGAAAGGCCAGGTAAGCACTGAACATAATTCCCTATCTGCCCAGCTGATAACAAGGAAAAGGTTATCTCTGATTAGTGTACATCTCCAAGTTCTCCACCAAGAAAGACCTCTATCCCCTCCTGCTGCTAATTGGGGAGATAGCCAGAAAGATGCTCGTGTCCACCTGGAGGTATAAAAAGGATTCGGCTACGCTGAGAGAAGCTGGCAAAAGGCAGTTGTGCTGTCACAGGAAACCCAATTCCCACCTTGCAGAGCTCTCAGCCATGCCCAAGTTCCTCCTGGCTCTGGTGCTTGGAGTGCTGCTCTCAGAGAAATGGCTGGTGAGTGAAGCCAGGACACCCCCCTATGGTGTCAAGTTATGTGGCAGGGAGTTCATCCGTGCTGTCATCTTCACTTGTGGAGGATCCCGCTGGAGACGAGCAGGTGAGCAAAGGGGATGTTGGCAACTTGGGGCAGACTCTAGTTAAGGTAGAGCAGCCTCTGTGACATGATATCACAGAGGTTGCTCTACCTTATGGGATATCTTCCACACAGAACAGGACTATGATTCCAATTATGCAGGACTGTATTAGCTGGGAATTACAGTTCCTAAAATTCCCAGCTAACATAATCCTGGATAATGGGGATTTTGGGTTACCATTTTCCAACAGCCAGATACTTTGGTGCTTCACCGATGGGTGCTTCACCGAATATGGTATTTCACTGGTGTGGAAAATTGCTTCCTATCTTTTTGAAGGAGAAAAATCAAATAAAACACCAGTTCCTAAGATCTAAATATTAGACAAGATTGATAAACTGCTTCATCTAATGAATCTCATGCCAGATTTTAAGGAGATTTCCAGTATATGATACAAAGTAGCCAGTATTTTTATTCATGTGTAAAGAAAGGTGGTGTTAAGTTTGAGGAAGAGGTAGAAAAATACTCTCTAGGTTTCGGTTCCCAGCCTGTAGGAAGCCAGATGTTAAAAAAATGCAAAAAGAAAATCACAAATTGTATAGCAATAGCAATAGCACTTAAACTTATAAAATACTGCCTCATCGTGCTTTAGAGGATCCTCTGGGCAGTTTGCAATGTCAGCATCTTTCCCCCAACAATCTGGGTTCTCATTTTACCGACCTTGGAAGGATGAGTCAATCTCAAGCCCATCAGGATCAAACCCAGGCTGCTGCATCAAGGAAGGGCCATGCAATTTTTAGCCCTTTGCTCCTTTACCTTTGGCTCAGCTTCTTTGATTCATAGCCCTTAGGGTATTTTCAACCAAGGGTGGCTGTGAGAAGACAATTCAGGGATACTGCCTGCCATTCACCAACAACCTTAATTAACTTTCATTTCTCAGTTTGTGCAAGTTGGGTTACAATTCCCATTACCCCAGTCAGTAAATACTTCGCTACATGAGATGTGTCACCCATACCCTCCCAAGAATGCTAGATTGGATTTAAAAGTAGGTATAATCTGCCCAGTTGGAATCATATAAAAATATAGGAAGCCACTTTGTTGTATTAGGTTTTCCCTAATGGATTATTTACTAATGGACAATGTAGAAGGCATTCCTGTAGAAAACAGGAGTCTTTTATGCTCTACCAAGAGATGCTGGAAACCAAACGTGGGACCTTTTGGGTGCAAACCTTGGATACCATTTGAGAAACACACCTTATCTGGTACTGAAAAGAGCGCATACATAAAAAAAATGCAGAAACCAAGGCACATCAAAGTAGCATCCCTTCTTCAGCTGGAGATACCAATAATCCTCTCTTAAGTTTTAGCCCATTTCTTCTCACCCTTTCCTGTCCCTCTGTTCAAAACAGAAGCTATACGACTGAAAGCAATTGGGGTTGGAGGAAGAGGATATGATTACAAAGCTGTAGACAAGGGACAGGTTAAACTTACCTGTCTGGGAAACTAAATTGCAAGCATTTCTTCTAATGTCCCCCTTTTCAATATGCTTTTCGTTGCCCAAACAAGATCCGATGGCAATTAAATTGACAAGTGGCATTTTCCCACCAATGTTCTAAGGCCCAATCCTGTAGTTTATACTAACCAACAATCATCTTCACTTCCCCTGACATTGATATTTACAAAATGCTGCTGACTTTCTTCCCCAACAAAACAGATGTTCGAAATACCGAGACTCAAGCCCTGTTTGAAAGAGGCAAATCTGAATGGTTACAACTGAGTATCTGCTAATCTTCAAATTTACTCAGCCTTCTGCTTCAGGGCTATTTCGGATATTTTATTTATTTACAAAACATTAATATTACCAGAAAAGTTAATAACAATTCACTAAGAAAGCCTACAAAGCATTTGTTTTCCAAAGGTGTTATGAAAAATGCAGATTTTGCTACTTCTGTAGAGGATGTTAAATGTGGGGGTTGTCTAAATACTTATTCAGCTTCCTTTAATGCTTATTATTTTAAGATATTCTGATTCAATTGACTTCCTAGCCCCATGTCCATTTATGGAGCCCAATATGTTGTCTCTGATCTCCCTACTTTCCAGTGTTACATTCTCATTGTAGGAAATCTCAGTGCTCTTCTTGGGGGAGATCCTGCAGAAGCATTTGACACATCATTATCCAATGAATGGAATCCAGTGCATTCCTCCCAACAGGATTCCTCTGACAATTATGGGAGCTGGCAAGGTCGGCAGAGCTATGCCTTCTCCGAAGAGCCCTGGTCTTTGGATCGCGGAGCCCGAGATGTTATGGAAAGCCTGAGCAATGCCTGTTGCAAGTGGGGCTGCAGCAAGCGTGAGATCAGTTCCTTATGTTAGGTAGCGGTTTTCATTTACCACATGTGTTCTTTGGTTAAAAGATAAAATAAAACAAGGAAGTATACTATAGAATTTATGAGCTTGAAGATTTATTAACCAGCATGCATGCAAATGCAACATGAATTCCTCCATGAAACACGCATGCCTTTCATCGAGGTAGACACTGATTGTCAAAGAGGCCTATGGATTCCACTTACTCTACATGGTTTTTACTTGCTTATAAAGTGCTCTGCAGGTCTCATATGAAAGCCTTGTTAACACTATTTCCATTCATTGTAAGAACATCAATAAGCCTCAGTCACAACCAAAATGGATAGTTAGGTACATTCCCTCGTCTCCTGTTCCACTCAGCTGAAATTAGTAGAGCTGGATCTACTGGAATGGCTGGGCACCAAAGAAGGTTCGGGGCAAAAGCAGAGAACGTCTGGTGGAAAAGTATAATGCAATGGCTTTCTGAGTGTTGGCGAGGGTCATAAATATTTTCTCACATTTGATAATTTATAAATGAACTCATGGTGAAATGGGCAGCAAATAAATTTAATAAACAACCCATTTTTTTATCATGGTCACAGACCAGCATTAAATTTAATAAATAAATTCTTGGGTTGGTATTCGAGTTGGTCTCACAATGAACAGCTTTCAGGGTGGTAGTGCTTCTATGGTTACAGTATTCACTTGATCTCTTAAAAAGGAACTAAGCCTGCAGCTCTGAGATTCAAATGACCATAAAGCAAAGCTGAAAACTAAAAAAAAATGAAATGAAACAAAATAATGAGATGCACTATGTTGACTCAGAATGATTTGTTTTAATGGGGTCATTCAACGGATATTTGTTTTATTTTGATGACATCAATTATTCTCAAATTATAAACACTACAAGATGTTTGCCTAACATTTCCAAGCAGCTGGACAAGTTTACCAAAATGCAAACAGCCTAAAAAATGTTGAGAAGAGCTGGAAAGGTTTAGGGAAAAGCCAGTGACATTTCTTAGAGTGGTTGTGTACAATTTTACCTAAAACAATCTGCCATAATACCAAACTTTTGAGAAAATGTAAATCATATTAATATCATGGTATTTTCTTCTGCAACTGGGCTAAAAAAGGAAGACCAACTGCTGGGGTACACTGAATTGTATAAGTCAGTTTTCCCATTAATCTAGATATGTGAGATATGTACAACTCATGCTATTCTTAGCCAGAATTAAGAGAATGGTGGTCTGATAGATCAAAAGGATGCACACATTGTGGGAAGGAAATGGCAATTGCTAGAGAGGGCTTCAATTTCCCCTGTATAATTTTTTTTGTGCATTTATGAAACTCTATTTGGATTCTGCAGATGAAAAAAAAAAGTATTTATACTGATTTTCAGCAGTTTCAAAGCAACAGTAAATGTAAAATACAGCTAGGTATCCTCTGCTTGTGTTTTGCATTTGGAAGATATTTCTTTTCAGATGGGGAGGGGGAGTAGAACTCCTTAGCATCTTGTCCCCAACACATTTCCATTCCTAATCTTTGCTTTACAGGCCCCACTGTGTTTTGGCAGTCATGTATTACCTGTGGTAGGGATGCATGACTGGGCCCCTTATTGTGACAACCTGATATTAAATATATTCAATAAACTTATACATTTATATTATCTATATCTGCAAGACCTCACATTCTGTACACAGCAATCCCTCCTCCATTTTGCCCCTAACTTTAATATTTAAATTTCACAATCCCCTGCAAAAATCACCTGCCTCCTAGCTGTAGGCTCACCAAGCCTTTTCAGTTACTTCAGTGTTAACAGATGGTATAAAATAACAGGATCTATTTTATATAGCAGGCTTCTAAGTGGAAGTGTATTCTGTTTTGCTTGGGTTGTTATCTTCTGGGTTTTTTTTTTAACAGCTCAGGGATTCCTTGGTGGTTTTCTCTCAAAATAATTTAACACAAAAAGTTTTTGAGAACAGCAAGGTTTAGATACTGCCTCTAAAGCAAAGGCATATGCTAACCACACAGTCACCCACACTGATTCCCTGGCATACATAATAAGTGCAAGCGCAATATTGGCTATTTAGAGTGTTCACTCTCATAAAATGTAATCATGACCACAAATCAAGCAGCTAGTTCAAAAACTATCAGATCAATGCCAATCAAACCTTATTACCTTCTTTGATAAAGTAACTAAATTCATGGAAATAATAATATACTTGGTCTTTAGTAAGGCATTTGACAAAGTAGATCACAGCCTGTTTCTTGGCAAGATAGAACAATATGGGATAGCTAGTACCACTACCAGATGGATTCACAACTGGCTGACCAACCATACTCAGTGTCAATGGTGGGATTCAATTTTTTTTACTACCGGTTCTATGGGCGTGGCTTAGAGGGCGTGGCAGGGGAAGGATACTATAAAATCTCCAGTCAGAGGTGATATTTGCTGGTTCTCCAAACTACTCAAAATTTCCACTACCGGTTCTCCAGAACTGGTCAGAATCTGCTGAATACCACCTCTGCTCAGTGTATGTGCAGGGAAGCATGCAGTGAGGAACCTCAACATTCTGTCTTTAACATCTTCATAAATGATCTAGATGAGATGGATAGAAGGGGAACTCATCAAATTTGCAAATGACACCAAGCTGGGGGGAATTGCTAACATTTAGCAAGGTAGATTCAAGATTTAGAAGAATCTTGACAAACTTGAGCAGGGCCCCATTCAGTGCAATGTAGTTTAGTGGTGAGAAAAGTAAGGCAGAAAAAAACCCAAACACAGAGTTATAGAATAGGCCAGGGTTATCAAACTCGCGGGCCGAGGGCCAGATGTGTCACATGCATCCAGAGGTCATCAACTTTTTCTCCAAAATAGGACAAAAAGCAATAGGCTGAAGTTCATCAGAGGAAGATCCAACCTGGAACTAGGGGTGGGCTGCTACACGTTTGCCTGGATTTGGGTGAACTCATAGCAAATGTTATGGCCAGTTCGGTGAACTGTCAAATCCCACCCCTGGCTGGCCCCGCCCACCCCACCCCTCCCAGGAGTCTCCACATGGCCCATTTTAGATGTGAGGCAAGTGCAGGGCCCATGTGGAGGCTCAGGGAAGGCACAAAACAGGCCTCCTGGAAGTTTTGGAAGTCTGAAAATGGGTCTATTTCTGGCCTCCTGAGGGTCTCCGGAGCCTGGGAGAGCCTGCTTTCACCCTCCCGGAGGCTCAAGTAAAGCCTCTGGAGGCTGGGGAGGGTAAAAAATGGATCTCCTGGAAGTCCCAAAGTCCAAAAACGAGCCTGTTTCCGGCCTCCAGAGGACCTCCGGAGCCCATGGAGGGCAAAAATCTCCCCCCCCACCAACCGTGGTGCACAAGACCAACTAGGTCACACCCACCATAGCCACGCCCACCCAGCAATCCAGGCAGAGAACCCCTTGCAGAAATTTTTGAAGACACCCCCCCCCCCTGCCTGGAACTATGAAGAAATTTCCTGACAGAATAATTAATCAGTGGCATTCTTGCAACCAAATGGAGAAAAATAAGCAAGGACAGTAACTCATGCACAGATGCAGCAGATACACTTCTATGCAAGATCCTTATTGATACATCCAAATATTGGGAGGAATTGATTTAATTGCAGCTCACAGACATAAATATATCTCCCACCCCTATTGGGATATCAAGACTGAATCTGGCCAACACAGGGCAGGCCTTTTATTTCGTACATCAGATCACTGTCTCATGCCTCCAAAGCGAGAAATGACGGCAACTGATAAAGAGGGAGAGGAAGAACGAGGGAATCTGCATCCAGTCACCGGAGAATAACTTTGAGTAGGGTATGACAAAGAAGAGTCGGAAGAGTCCCGGTTAGTATTTGATAACTAACAGAATAACCGAGTTGGAAGGGATCTTGGAGGTCATCTGGTCCAGCCCCGTGCTCAGACAGGTAACCCCCATAGTACCATTTCAGACAAATGGTCATCCAATCTCTCCTTTAAAACTTCCAGTGTTGAAGTACGCAAATCCTTATTTTCTTCGCGTAGTTGTTAGCCGGTTATATTTGCTTAATGCCAAAAGGCCTTTGCGCACTTCCTGGGACAGGGTGAAGTCGGTGTGCCCTCGAAAGGCATCGCCTCCAGTGGCTCCAATGATCTGCCCTGCGGTATCCGGCATGATCCCGAGCCTAAAACCCCAAGGGCGTGCGTGAGTAATACCGCTGCCTGAGCTGCTTCTCGTTAACTGCCCAAGTTCCTCTTTTTCGGGCTTTGGAAAGCGCGGCGTGCAGGGCGGAGGCAGGCAGCTTCCTCTTTCGTCTCAACCCCCGGCGATAAATAAGGTCTGAATCAGAAGAGGAAATGGAAATAACCAGACCCTCTACGCCTCCCTCCCCTCCGGGCCGAGGGCGGAGCAAGCGCGGCGCGCGGCGTTCAGGGTCGGGGAGGGACGAGGGAAGTTTCCCACGCCTCTGTCCGGGAAGGCGTTGAGTCGACTGGCTTTTTCTTTGCGGTGCTGGGTGGGAACCATTCGGGATGGGGAGCGCTGGCAGTTGATGGTGGTAAGTGAGCCGGGGGGGAAGCTCCCTCGCTCCCTCTCTCTGCGAGGAGAAATTGCTTGGGATTTTCTTCGTGCTCTGAGTGGGAGCGAAGCCCCGTTTTTGTTTTTGGGAGAATCTTCCCCGATTAAAGTTGGCTTCCGATGAATGGCTTCAAATAAAGCGGAAAGGGACTGTTTGGAGTTGCTAAGTGCAAGCGGGAGCCAGAGAGTAGGCGACTATCTGGTCCCAGAAACCTCTATGAATTCCCAGCGTTGTCACACACGAAATGGAGTGATGACAAACTGGCGGGGGGGAGTTTCATTGTGAGACCTCCTGTCTGTATTCGTGTATTGTATAATTTATGCCATGACGTTGATTTTTTTAGCTGGAAGGCATTTATAGATATTAGCAATTAGCACGCAGCATTGGAGCCAGATAAACTGAGGGGTTGTGGTGCTGTCTCAGGATATCCGTAGAGGCTGCTTCGAATGTACCTCACAGGGCAATAGGGAAGATCGCGCTACCCGATTCCTTCAGAAGAAAGTAAATCCTCAGCTGCCAATTGTTTGCCTTGCCTGTCTACAGGAGAGATCCTCAGTCAGTTTGATTTGAACTGTTCTGGAAAAGTTCATATCCCTTCCTGAAACAGATTGAATTTGAAAATGTTTTATTTTCTGCTCTGTTATTTATTATTTATTTATAATTATTGGAATAATTTTCTTTTGATGTTACAGAGGCTGAGCATTTCTCCAGGCGCCCCTCCATCATATTACTAACTGAGTTAACACCATGAGAAGCAGATGGGGTGTTGCAGGGTTTCTACTTGTAGTCATCAAGTTCTCGAGGCTGAAAACAGGTAAAGGAGAAATAGAATTGCTTCACTTCAATAGATCAAAAGAAATAGATTTTTAACTTTTGTGTGCCTCTTTTTAACTGAGGGTTCGAGCCCTAGCCCATTTCGGATCTCTTTAACTTAGGTACCATGTCTCAGATTTGTTGAAAGTTTTAGATCCGGTTTAAAGGGATCTGAGACAGCTGCCAGTTAGGACTCCAATGATAAGATAAAATGTATTCAGTTATTTGCAATTAGGGATCTTGATGGATTTGTGGAGCTGTATCTTCAGCTCTCTGTCTGCTAAAGAGAGGCAAGCTGGCCAGACATGTTTGCATAACTTCAAGACAACCACAAGGAGGAAGAGGACTATTAAATGTGTGTACAATTGCACTTAGTGGTAGCTGCTGCTGTCGCTACTGTCATCATCTTGCCCTATTGCTCTGTAAAACCCACACAGGAAATCTTTCAAGAGCCCAGAACAGTTCTCCAAAGTAGAAGAAGTGAAGCAGGCAAAACATTTTCAATACATTAACCTTCATCTTGCTTTCTCATTGAGTGATGGCAAAACTATATTGGGGGGTTTATGTTTGAAATAGCTGGGAAAGATAACCTGGAGAATAAAGAATTATGTCTTAGGGTTGAAAGTCAGGGAGAGGAAATTTGGTCTGTTGATAATTGGAAAACAGTAGAGAAAGCAGGGATTAGCAGTGTGTGTTCTAACTGTATTCATCCCAGACTTCAGTTTGCTCTCAACTTGTTTTGAATGTTCTTCAAATAAACACATTATTTTTCATTCTCAATAATACCCTGAGAAGGATTGAACAATAAGGGGCAACATTGGCTTCCAGAGGCCTCCCTCCTTTGGACAACTAAAAATTGGTAGCAAAATTTCATAATTTTTTAGAATTGGAAGGTAGATAACAGATTTGCATTACATTTAATGTTGTGCAAACAGTAAAAAGGCTTAATGCTATTCTTAAAAAGAGGGAATACAAATTCTGGTCCCATCCTTTGTGATTTGCTGCAGCAATTCCCCTGCTGATAGTAAATATGGCATTAGCCCTGAACATTTATACCTTAATACCTTCCTGCGATGATAGTTTATAAGTTTGCATGTAATGAGCTTCTTCTATTGTTTGTTACCATAATCAATCCCATTTGCAGTTCTTGACTGTGTAATCCCTTCATCTATTTTGAATGATCATAATCGTTATCCTAGTACTTGGATGATAATAGCACATGAACATTCAATAAGTTTAAAATGGATGTTTCTGTGTAATAAAACAGATAAAAGATAACAGGACTCTCAGCAATTTGAGGGCATTTAGGTATTGCAAGATCCCATCAGATGAAAATGCAACTCAATTGTGTAGAACATTAAATCCGCATAGATTCATTATCTTTGGATAATGAATATAGATGTATGCAGCATAGGTCTGTGTACTCTTGCTACAGCAGTAAAAACTTACCAACAGTGAGAGTAGGCCTTAATTCAACCAGATCTTCAGCTTCCTCAGTTGTGTGCACAATTTCTTTCCTGGGGTAGCCCAAAAATGCCAACTTGTTCTAACAGTAGGTCTCCTTAGCCAATTATTCTCAAAGGAGAATAGGGAGGGCACTTGCTTCCCTTACATTTTTTATTATAGGCATGCTGGATTCTTTTTTCTTATGGCTTTGATTATAAATAGTGCTGTAAATAAATAGTGAACTGTTTTATTTGCTGCTGTTGGAGTGTCTCTAGGGAGATTCCTGGAGACATCCTTCCATTTGGCCCTCAATTGCTAGTGGCTAATTGGTACAGTGACTTCCAGGGCAGGCAGCTGTTGAAGCAATAGCAGATCAGGATTGAACTCCACACTGTTTCCAATCTATTGCATCCTCTTCTGGGATCTCTTCTCCCAGGTCTTTCTTCTAGCCATGTTAGGATTGCAAGATACTCTCCAGAGATTTTTCGACTTGTAGTCCTAACACAAAGATCAGAGTCAGGGAAAGTTTGGTTAGCGGAATCCTGAAAAATTAGTTTTGATATCCTAGACCTAGACAGTAACTATATTCACACTATGCAGTATGCTCACCCCAGTTCATTTGAATTAAGGTTTTCCCATAGTGCTAGGCAACATGCTCTCATATTTATATGTTGGATATTAAGATGTTCAGATTAATATCTGTACTTTGCCAGCCAGTTGCAATAGAAGCAGATCATGTAAATGAACAGCACTGCAGATTGTCCTTGACTTATACAAAATATATAGTCACACCCAATTTACTATCTTTTTTACTACAGTTAAGTGATTCACACAGTTGTTAAGTGAGTCCAGCTTCCCCCGTTGACTTGGCTTGTCAGAAGCCAACTGGAAAGGTCACAAATAGTGATCATATGACCCTGGGATACTGATAAATACACGATGGATGTCAAGCGCCCAAATTTTGATCATGTCACTATGGGGATGCTGTGACAGTCGTGTGATAAATAGTCATTAGCCACTTTTTTCAGTGCTGCTGTAACTTTGAATGGTCACTAAATGAATTATGGTAAGTCGCATTCTACCTGTAGTAACCTTTCTGTGCAGTACATTATCCTGCTATCGGGGCAAATCTAATTCTTGCGTAATCACCATCTGAAGGTTTGGTTCATCTGTTTTTGTAATTTGGGGCTGGCAATTTGTATGTAGCTTGCAAATTTTTAATGAAAAAATAAAATGTGTCACTTCCGTACAGCTATAATCCCTTCCTATGAAATCTGTCTTCAACTGCTATAATTTGGAATGCTGATTTGTGATTTTTGCTCTGTCTGCAGGTGATCTAGATGCCACTATGGGCCTACAGTGTTTCAAACCATATGGCAGCAACTTTGTGAACTGCAGCTGGCTGACCTGGGAATCTCAAAATGCTAACGCCACTTATGTCCTTCACTATAAGAGCCTAAAATTGGGCAAACTGCTGCCGTTAGTGAGCCTTTATATTGACTTATAGTACAAATATCCAAATTAATAAGCCGTTGTCTTTTTCAACCAGAACCTTCTGTGTTGGCCAGTGTAATCTATTGGCTAAATGACTTTATTTGGGAAATATAGGGAATTGCAGAGCATAAAGGAATAACCTATTAGGATTTTATAGTTTCATGAATGAAGGTTTTGGTCTAGATGGGCCAATATTGGAGAAGTGTGGAATGTTAAGGAAAAATAATGGAAGAGTTATCTTTGTCAGTTGATTTGAGTGGATTGGGAGCTCTGAAGAGAGATTTTTAGAAGGGCACGTAGGAGCTACCATCATAAACAGCAAATGTCAGAAGTCTTTTCATTAAAGCCAAGATGCCATGGAGAATATAAGAACCTTGAATGAATATGGAATTTAAATTATTTGTAGATGTTTAGTGCACAGAAAAAGAAGGAAGAATCCAGGATTGTGTTTTAAAAGCTTTTTTTTAATATTTAGCTGGCTTAGGCTTTTCTTCCTTTAAAAATTAAAAGTTCTACGTAGAATCATTTCTGTAATTACTGACACCAGGCAAAATCTGCAGTTTTGCAATGAATAAAAGGTAGAGATGGTTGGAGGTCAAGAAGAAGAATTTAAAAAGGGCTTAGGGGGAACTAGACAAACATTCTATAGGTATCTATTTGGTATTCATTATTATAATAAAATGCTTCTGTGCCTTTTATTGGCAAGTCTTCAAATATGCCTGCTTGGGCAGGATAGCTGAATGGATAAGGAATAGTAAATGTTTAGTTTCCATTTATATAAACTACTGTTAGATATATCTGTGTATCCTTATTTTTCTGAAGACAATTTGACCAGGTACACTCCATGGTAGCCCAAATGGGACAGAATTGGCTGGTTATTGAACGATGGAACCTGACACATGGAGACGAATACAGTGTCTGGATGGAAGTTCGCAGTGCAGATGGGATTGCTGTCTCCAATAAATTAAACTTCAGCCTGGATGAAATAGGTTAGAGAAACTTAAGTTAGAAAGCCAGAATTCTCTGAGAATTAATCTGGGCAAACAATGTTTTCTTCAAATACGTGCCTTGCTTTTCTTGCCTATTTGTGCCGGCCAAGTTTTGGCCCCCTTTAGCTATTGCCATTCTGAGGAATTGCATGGGGCATTTCAGATAGTAGACATCTGTTTGACTGTGGAAGCTCAAGACTGGGTCCCAACCATAAGAAGGATTGGATTTACAGTAAGACAGATGCCTTAGTCTACAGGTATCTTGACTAAGTTCACACATTTTGAAAAGCTATGACATGCTTGGCTTGCTTGTGACTTACAGTAATGTGAAAACCGAGTAAGTTGTGGCTTATTCAATAAACCATTGACATGATGAGAGAGCCATGCCTTTCTTATGCATTGTGCTAAACCAAGATTTTGGTTTGTTGAATATGCCAAACACACATTACCAATCCACCATTCATTGTTTCACACACTGCCCAATGAAAAACAAACCAGTCCTATTTTGGTTTAGTGCAGTGTGTGTGTGTGTGTGTGTGTGTGTGTGTGTGTGTGTGTGTAGATAAATGCTTTTGTCAGTAGCTATGGCAGTCAGGAATAAAACTGAATGATACGGCATATGATTAAGCTCTTCCCCTCAAGTTTCAGTGACAACCTGTCTTGCTGAACTGGATCATGTGGAACTGGATTGCTCTGAAGCCACAGTGACATGGAAGACCCTTCACCGGTCTGAATTTTATAATGACCAACCTCTCACCTATGCTTTTCGATACAAGGCATCCACAGACCATGAATGGACCCATGTGAGTCTGTCTTGCATTTGTGACCTGTTTTGTATATGCATTGCTTTTCTTTCCCGTTGTATCAGTTGTGACTCCCTGTTGAATATCCATTCTATTGAACTACAGCTGGCTTTGTGTAGGATTTCCTCTTCAACCAACTGAAGACAGTTTCCTGGAGGCCAGTCCCAAACTCTTGATCTAGCTATTATATCTTACTTTATGTCCCAGTAGTGAACATGATGTAGATCTGTATCCAGCACGCTCTCCTGTTCTCACAATGTAATATTAGAGTTGTGCAATTCTGGTGGAAATGTAGATGGAGAGTTTTGGAAATTTTGTTTCGACTTGGATCACTTTGAGTGACCTTGCAAAATGGGTGGATAGAATGTTATTACAGTGACAATGTGAGTATGTTCTACTCCCAACTGCAGGAGACCCACCTAGAGCAAGAGAACCATGAATTGTATGACCTGAAACCATTCACCTGCTATGAGATGCAGGTACAGTGCATCCCAGGAAATAAAAACTACTCTTGGAGTGAATGGAGTTCTTCCAAATCCTTCTGTACCTGTGAGGCTGGTAGGTATAGCTGTGGATGAAGCAGAAATCCATGCAATCAAAATAGATGCAGTGGCACCTCAGCAGAAATCTGGTTGTTGTGTACTTTTTCAAACACTTGCTTTTTGCTTTCACACAATGCATTTTGAGACAAATAAATATACAACTAAAATATATAATTTTGGGATAAGTGTTATCAAGAATGTTAGCATTCACTGAATGGCTGGGAGGACTCTACTATAGAGTAGACTCCAATTTTCTGTTGGGTCTGTTGGGTTGATATTCATTGCCTATGAACAACCAGGTCTGCATCCTTATACTTATTGGGATTTTTTTTCATTTGTAACCATATTGTGCACAGTGTTCCATTTTAAGTTGCTTCTTACTTGTATTATTTGGGGGAAGACCTAATTGGTTGGCTAATCTTAATAATTACTTGGCTCTTTTCTGATTCCTTAAGCTCCTTTTGGTCAAGTTGATGTGTGGCAAAAAGGCTGTATCTCTGACCACCAGAATGAAAGCTGCTTGTTGCTGTGGAAGGTGAGCTGGGATCCTGTTTCTTATCAAGTAGAATTTTTCTCTGCGGGGTTATAGGTCAGGTCGGTTTTTTTAGAGCCAGATAATCCAAAGGGGTGAAAAGACAATAGTTTAAAGAAACCAAATCTCTACAAGGATGATATCAGTGACTGGACTAAAGCCAAATTTGCGAAGGAAGAGAGATTAAACAACTTTTCTCATTTTGGCTAGAGATACAAGAAAGAATTTGGAAAAGAAAAAAGATTTTAAAATAAAAAGGTAGTCTATTTAGATACTTCTTAAAAACTGAAACTATTCTAAATAGGTAGAATATATCTTTGCTGCAAATTTGAAAGTAGTTATTTAGACTTCAATACATGAAAAGAAGTGCTTCAAATGCTGGTGAGGCATCTATTAACTGTCAGGAGCTGTCAAATAAGAGCAAGATAGATGTGCTTCGGATTCATTCTAATACAACAGACAGAATGATGATTCAGTAATAAGCTTAGCAGCTGTGGTTTTCAAAATATACTTTCCATAGACTTGAATCTAATTTAGCCCAAAATGTGCATCCTAGGATGCCAGATTTCATTTGAGAAGTGGAAAACAAAAGTTAGTACTAATAATCCCAAGTTGACTTAAACATTCTGTAAAATATAAGGGCAAGAAATAACAGCAATACAATCTTGTCCTGGAACATGTATGATACTTCCATGTTATCAGGCTTGCATTTCATCTGGAGTTGAATGTTTCTCAGATCTATGCCTGCTTTCAAATTCCCTGCAGTATAAAACTGGTCAACTTGGTTCTACTTTGAAAATACATATTTTTTCATTGTAATGGTCAATATGCCCATCAGCAGCTGCTACCTTTTCTTCTTCTACTGGCCATGAATTTTTAAAAAGCCCTTCAAACAGCATGCAGTGATTCTTTTCAGTAAAATTAAGTTACGAAAAATTAAAAATTCAATATGAGTAGGCAGTTGGTCAAAGCATTTATCAACTGAAACATTTTCTGGATTGGCCTGCAAATTGCCCTCATGTGCATAAATTTATTCTCTCATGTCTCCTCCCCCCCCCCCCAAAAAAAAAAAAAAAAAAAAAGCAGCTACTGACACTAGCAAAAACCAGGTCTCTTTTACAACTCCTGCCTGGCCAGTTACTTCTGCTTTGTATCCTCCCTCTTTGGGGCAGCTGGACTTCCCTGGGGCTCAAGATTAGCTCCTCACCTCAGAGAGATACAAGTGGTCAAGGTGAGGGGGGATATAGAGAGCACAAAAAAGTCCCCCCTCTTTTTTTTTTGCTTGTTTGGTCCTTGGAGTGAAAAATGTTGAAGCACCTCAGGATGTCTTTCTTGATAAAATGTCTTTCACTTGACAGCTTCTTGCTTTTGGGAAGAAATGAGGAAGAAGTTCAGTTTGTGCATGTTTTCTTAACATGTCATTTTCTTGTCAAAACGAGTACAGACAGTTATTTGTTAATGTTTAATTTTTGCACTGTTATGCCTCTTGTCAATGGTACAGACCCTTCTGTTGATCTAGTTTTGACTGGGATTGCTCATGACCAGTTCCTGTGGTGTGTTTGGTTTAGGAGAAGTAGGGTGGCACAAGTGATTACAAATTGGGTTACTTCAGCCTTGTTTCCCTCCCTCCTCCCCTTCCTTCCTTCCTTCCTTCCTTCCTTCCTTCCTTCCTTCCTTCCTTCCTTCCTTCCTTCCTTCCTTCCTTCCTTCCTTCCTTCCTTCCTTCCTTCCTTCCTTCCTTCCCTCCTTCCCACCTTTTTCTTCACTCTGCTGAGGAACTCTCCTTCCCTTCTCACAGGCACTGGATCCAGAAGCAGCCCAGGGAACGATCCTTGACTATGAAGTTATTGTCCAGGACCATAGCAAAGCAGTCCATAGAATGAATTACAACTGCTGTCAGGCTTTGATCCCTATCGCTGCACAGTTCGTCTCCATAGCAGCCCGCAACTCTGTTAAGAAGACTCCCTGGACCAATCTCAGCTTGGAGAAAACAGGTGCGCTCCCATATTACATTAAAGGACTGAAACGGTTCTTTCTTGCCCCACTTCCTGCCTTTCTCAGCTGATTCTTGAAATACAAAGAGCTGGTGGCTTCCTTTTCTTTCACTCACAAAATATTCATTCCTGTTATCCTTTCTGTACTCCACCTTAAGAAAAGATCCTGATATGTTTTGTATCAGGCAGTCAACCATTTTGATTCTCTAAGTTTAGAGGTGAAATTCCCAGCTACATAACATCATCTAGCGTACCTAGGTTAACCTTTAAATACTATGAAGTCCTGTTATACCATATTTGAATGAGAAATCAAAAGAAATCTGAGGCGGTGGCAGGACTGGAAATTTTCAAAATATTACGCAGAAATGACTTTCGTATTGCTGCCCAAAAAAACCACACAGATGTGTTAATGAGGTCATCAAAGGTTCAAATTTTATGAAACCAAGTAGCATTTTTTTTTAGAATTCAGGTGAGTTCCTTAGACAAACTGAACAACTTGAGAAGGACCTGCCAACATGTTGACGTTCGTTCAAGTCAGGCTTGAGGCCTGGTGATGACATGGAAATTTCTGTTCAGTTTTCTTGACAACTGAGTAGTTGCCATGACCTGCTTCTAAGGTTTGGGGGTTTCTTTTCAACTAATAGACTTCTATTCAAGTACTAACAAGGTCCAGCCATGTTTATCTTTCTGAGATTGGCTGAGATCCAAGATTTGCAATTAATGGGATTATTTTACAGGTACCTGTGTGGATGATAGCCAGAGCTCTGGGCAATCTCCTGCATATCTTTCCTTTTCCTAGAGCTGCCAGGCCCTGAGGACATTACAGTGGTGGCATCAGAAGGTTTGGGTCTCAACGTGACTTGGAAGCCCAGCATGGATTCTCAATGGGTTCAGCCTCAGAAATATGTGGTCGAGTGGAGAAAAGAGATCGTTGACAGTGCGGGAGAGTTGCTAAACTGGACTCGCACACCTGGAAGCAGTACCAGTGCCCTATTGAGAGGTGAGATGGACAATCTCACCTGCAGTAATGTTATTTATTATGTATACAACAGCTTTGGGAATTTCTCAGTAGCTTCAGAACTCTGGAAAATAGGAAGAAATGTAATACATACTCTTTTTCTCTTTGTGTTTGTTTGTGGCTGCCTCTTCCACTACCACTGACTGAAAATATTATCTCTCTGCAACTGCTATTTTCATTTTTTTTAAAAAGCCTCATTTTGTTCCAGTGGAAGCTTCCTTGGAAGCAGCAGCTACGGAGAAGCATGTGAGGTGATAGGAAAGGGAGAGGCGTATAGCATTAGAGCGTCACCAGGCTACTCGAGTTTTGAGAGAAGCTTATCAATTGCTTCTTATATCATGAAAACCATGAAATGATGCTGCTTGAATGCATGAACTTTATCTAGTTTGTCCCTCCATTTCTGCTAAGTAAACTGAGTAGAAGGGAATCGGGACATGGCACCTTCTGGGACGCTGGAGTGAATTTTGTCTGTTGTAAAAAGGGAGGTGGGTGTCCTCTGGAAAAAGAGGTGCTGAGAGTTTTCCACCACTTCCTGGAGTCCCATGTTCTGTTTTGATTTCCTGAAGAAGCAGGTTAAAGCAGAGCCATGTGACTTTTACTTTTCACTGCTTTATATCTGTCTCCTGATGGACTGTGTATTGAAAGGAAGGCCTGCTTAACTGTTAGCCTGCACCAAAGAGAGAAAAGCTGGCTGGCAGTTGCCGCTCACTAAGGTTCATATAGCAAATCAATAAGTAACAGAATAACTGTTCTGACCCAAGCCTTGTTCAAATTAAACATAAACTGTGTATAAAAGCAAACCTTGTTTAATGCGGCGCTGGGAATTCAGTGCATACCCAGCCAAGAAACATTTAAACCTAGTTGTCCGATATCAAAAGCAAGCCATTTCAAGATTGCAGAAGGCTGCCAGGAACAGAAGACTAATTACTGATTAAATATCCACCAACAGAAGTTTCAAAAACAAACCAGAGTAAGCAGGGCTTCAATGAGGACTTTGAGTCTAAAGAACTTCTTTGCTTCCTGCAAAGAATACATCCCTGAGGGCTGGTTTTTATCCCTTATGGGAGGGGCCATCACCTTCCAGCCTTACTCTCGAATCACCCTGGCTGCTTTAGCTGCTCTTTCCTTCGAGCAGCCCTGCGCGCATGCACACTGGGCACAGGCTCCCCAGGCTTCTCTGCATCACTGCTGCCAGACTCCACAAGCTCTGAAGGCAGCACCCCACTCTCCGATAGTCCTGGCCTCATCCCTACATCACACGCAGGCCCCTCGTCCAAGTCCTCGCTATCAGAGACCTCTGCCATCCACTTGCTGCCAGCGAACCACAACAATAACCGAATTGGAAGGGACCTTGGTCCAACCCCCTGCTCAGACATGAAACCCCATACCATTTCAGACAGATGGTCATCCAACCTCTTCTTAAAAACTTCCAGTGTTGAAGTACCCCAAACTTCCAGAGGCAAGTCGTTAAGTTTCCTAAACCTTGTTTTTCCCTTCCGCTTTAGGCAACTTCAGTTCAAAGGTACCGTACCTTGTATGTGTGTATGGATTGTATGCTCATGGGAGAACTGCCTCAGACACTGTACGCGCCTATTTCAAAGAAGAAGGTAATCGCCAGGGTACAAGGGAGGGAGGGTGGTTACTAGTGGAGCCAAAAATTCCCCTTTGATCTTAGAGATTTCAGATGAATTTTCCTCCCTGAATTCTTGTAACTTTCAGTACCACAGCCACCTCTGCCCTGTTGAGGTTGAGTGTTGATTAGCATCGCTCTTTGAGCCAGAATCGATTATCTTTGCTACGGTAAAAAAAAAAACAGGCTGAAGTATGAAGCGCCACATCTTTAATTTAGTGCAGCTAACTCCAGCAGCAAAGGAAATTTGCACGCGAGAATAAACTTTATAACTGAATTCAAACATCTGCTGATCTATATAGAAAACAAACTATGGTTTGTTGGGTAAGCCAAAACTGATTGGGTTCATGCTTCTATTTATTGTTAATTACATGTCACTTCTCATTTATGCCTTACTTGAAGTAGCTTACAACAGTAGTGTGAAATACAGTGCTATAAATAAAATTTCTTTAAAAAGCCAGTCTTCGTTGGAGTTAATGGCTGTGGCTGCTTAGTATAAAAAGAGAGAACAGGAAGTATGCAAGCGTGGCCCTTTTATAGTCTATAGATCAGGTTGTTCTGCCAGATGCGTGCCACAATAGCAGAGGGCCACCTTCAAATGACAGGAAGCAGCAGGCAGAAAACCACAGCCTATTAAGGCCTCTCTTAAAAGTGACAGCTTTTCTGCAGAGCTGGTAGGAAGTTACTGCTTTTCATTTTTTCAGCTAAATAAGTAACAGTTTTAGATTTATTTAGGTTTCTTCCCTTAGCTTTTTTTGTTTTCCTTTTTTTCTTTTTGCCCAAGAGAAAATACCCCCCAAGGTCATTGAAAAGGAGGGGGTAGAGGAGAGGAAGTGTATTAAAAAGTAAAGATGGCAGCTATGTCTATGTGATTGATATACTGCTCGTTTGTATGTGCGTGAGCAATGTTGATACAGGTACAAAAGAGGTGGGCTTCAATTACCTAAGATAGAGAACTTAGGCATTGGGAGACTTAAGGCTAGACAGTTGGTTCAGGTAGTCCTTGACTTATAATCAATTGCTTAGTGACCATTCAAATTTGTGACAGCTTTTCATGACCTGATTTCAAAATTCCAACTGCTTCCCCGATTGTAAATCTCCTTTTTCAGCAGTGTCATAACTTCAAATAGTCACTGAACAAATGGTCATTAAGCAAGGACTACCTGTTTTAAAATGCTTTAGTTGTTGCACAATCATTTAAAGAATTTGGTCTTCATTTCCTCTCAGAGGGCCATCACTTCCAGGATTTGCCTAGCTTCTGGTAGGGAAGCTGTTCTATGACTACCATAGTGGGAAAATATTATTATTCTTTATCTGAACTAGGAATTTTGGAAAAGAAGGCTGTATATCCATTATATAAAACTTTACCTATATTGAGAATGCTGTAAGACAGGTTCCAGAGACAAGTTACATTTAAATGTTTGAATGGTGGCCATTTTCTTCTTGAATACTTCCTTTGAATTATGAACTTTGAACATCTCTTAGAATAGAAATATTATCTCTGATGTTCATAAATTGATGGTCTCCTTTGGAACTATTGGCCTATGGAACTTGACTTTTGGTATATATATATATATCTTCCGTAGTGTGGTAAGTAATGCAATGTGTCCTTGTTACAGCATAGAGATGAACTGTAAGCTTTGGTCACAGACTGAACCAGTTCACAGCCTCTATCTCCTCCTTTGCTTTTCCAGTACCATCAGCTGGTCCCCAAGGACTGCAAGACAGAAGACTTTCATCCACTGCCACTTCCATCTCTTGGGAGGAGATTCCCTTGGCAGATCGCAATGGGCATATCATACACTATACACTTTACCTGAAACATTTCCATTCAGGCAGCCTTATGGTTCACGCACCCAGTGAGTGAGATTCTAAGTCGAAGTCAGCCTAAGCATAATTGGGGAGGAAGGCATTGGGTCCTCCTAAAATTACCTCTCTTAATTACAAGCCTGTACATCAGCTCTTTCCTCCGGTGTCCTCCAGTTGATTGGATTATTCCCTTCAGTCCCATATTAAATGGAGATAATTCATCACTTCTCAAGGGCATTAGTTTGACACTAGGTGATATCTACAGCTTTTCTCTGGAAAGATCACTTAGGGAAGATTTGTGGATCCAGAAATTTGTTGTATAACGTTTGGGGAACAAATAATCATAATGAGAGATACTATATTTATCTACCCTCTTTATATAATAAAGTGGGGGGGGGGGAGTCTCATGTGGCTGGATATGTTCCTCCTTGTTTGACTCTTCCTTTGCAGCCTAAAATATCTCTAGGAGCGAAATCCCCTTATATGAGAGAGTATAGAAAGGTATGAGAAGGAGTGTTTTTTGGCTCTGCAGCCCACCTTTTGTGTGGAAATCAAATCCAAATTCCTTCATTGGATCCCCAGAATTACAAACAGATTTCCAGTTGCACACCCTCCCTAGTCCTCAGCAGGCCATTCTCATACACCTTCATCGTATCCTCTTGCCCTTGTACATTACTTCACATCCCAACTCTTTCTGTTTCCCTCTTGCATTTTGGCACCCCCAGACACACACACACACACACACACACACACACACACACACACATCCTCCCTGAGCCTTGCCACACTTCCCTTGCACCTTTACACACCCCCTTACATTCTCCTCCACCCAGCCGCAGCTACTTATAATTATTTATATTTCATGTTTTTAGATGGCCTATCTTCCTCCGAGTGAGTTTCTGGGCAGTGTACAATCTAACTGATAAATAAAAAATATATAAAACCTAACATTAAAAAACTTACCTACCTGCCTGCCTGCTGGTAAATCATCTGGGGCTTTTGCAGCTTCCTTCTGGCTTCCCCACTGACTTGGTTGTGGGAAGCTTGCAGGGAGTTGCCCCATCTAACCACCATGGAATTCAGTTAACAAGAGCAGCCAGGTCTTCAGGGATTTTCATCTCCAACCAGTGTGGTTGCCATTATGACCACATTAGTCAGATAATGGAAATTCCAGTCCCAATTGCCATCCTATGTTGAGGGCTACCTGTACATTTCAGTGTGTGGTAACAGAATATCACACAGTCAACACATATTTTTGAGGGTGAAGCATGCAGAGATCTCGATCTTCTTATGCCTTATATTAAATGTCATTGTAAGGCATTCTTTTCCAAAGCTAAAGACATCTCTTTGGGAAAGATATATGGGATTCCCTTTACTGCCTGTAAAATGTAATTTCAGTGTATTCTTGTCTGGCATAAAAGTACTAGAAAAGCTAGACAGGGTTCTGCAGTGTTTTTGAAAGTAATCCCCCACCAATGAACTATGGATGATGGATCCTGATTACCATCTTCTCAGGAGATAGATAGATAGATAGATAGATAGATAGATAGATAGATAGATAGATAGATAGATAATAGATTGATAGATAGATAATGTTTTGTTTTACATTGCAGTAAATGCTACGAAAAGAAATTACATCATCTCAGATCTGGAGCCAAGAACAACCTACAAGGTCTGGATGACTGGCTCTACATCAGCTGGAGAAGGTGCAGCTAGTGCAGTGCATCACTTCAGTACATCAGGTAGGGGAGACCACTAGAAGCTTTGTTCCTTAAACCAAACTGGCATTTTAACAGGAGGTGAGTATAGGAGCAAGAAAGATTGTGCTAAAACTAGCTGAAATCAATCACTTTAGCACAATTGCACTAAAAATTTTGGTACCTTGATACCTTCTGGCTATTAATTATAGGTCCTCAAACTACAGCTACTAGTTTAGTGACTATTCACTAAATAGTGTTAGTTAATTGTGAGGGCACTGGATAAATGCTGTGATTGGTCCTTGTTGTTTCCCGGCATCTGTGTGATCACGTGATCGCAATTTGGGTGCTTGGCAACCAGTTCACACTTATGATCAGTTGCAGCATCCTGACTGATCACATGTTCACTGTATGCAACCTTTCCTGCGGCTTCCCCAGAAAGTTGGTGGGGAAGCTGGCAGGAAAGTTTGTAAGTCACTGGATCAAGTCTCCAACCCCCCACCCCTTCCAGGCCCTTTTGTCCTTGCACTGTGCCAGCCACTTGTGCACCTCTATGTGCTTTAGTACACCTTCCCCAACGTCTACTGCACTCCAGTGCACTCAACCTATACCTCTCCCCCTCCCTAATCATGCCACACCTTCATTTACCTGATTTCAGCAGAATAAGAGAACAATTCTGGATTCTTTCCATGTTGCAGTCATGTAAGGTCTTTGCTTAATGATGACAATGGAGATTGCTGGGATTGTGTGGCTAAGCGATGCAGTCACATGGCATCATGCTGTATGACTGCATCACTTTGTGTTAGAGATTCCAGGACCAATAATTATTGTTAATGTGGGCTTCCTGTAGCTACATACTTCTGGAATGGATCATATCATTGCAGCTCCAGCTTTGCATTAGATTACAATTCCCATCATTCACAAAAGTGGCTGCATACTTTTAATGGATTATCATCACCACTGAGTCACATGTTTTAAAGTGTATTCCTTTTTCCATTAGAGTCAAAATTGCTCACTTCTCCTTGTGTAAAAAATTAAAAGTAATTCATACTCTTACGGTATTGGGGTAGCAGGGATTGAGTATGATGAGTGAATGACAAGTTAGAGTTATTTACAATAGATGTTTTAATATTACATCTTGTAGTAGTTTATATTTATTCAGAGGATGTTTTAAAGTTGATGTTTTTATCTTGGAACCATGGAACTTGTGAATTTTGGCAAGTAAGCATCCATGAGATGGAATGGAGTTGGCAATGTATACATTTGATACAAAAGTAAATGACAATGTTGTCCTTAAATCTCTTGCAGTTTTTGATTGGCAGAGCATTGTGATCATTTTAGTTGTGGTAATCCTGCTTACGATGAGTTCCATTATGGTGCTGTTGAAATACAGAAGGTAAGTGATGAAAGGCAGAGATGCAGGCATACCATCCGTATGGATGGGTAACCCAAGTTCTTTTACTGGTCGCCTAAGTGCTGATTTGAATACTGTGTAAAGTGATCTCTGTTCTGTAGGCTACTGGGCCTCTGCCATAAGGTCCTACCTCGGTGGTGTTGGGAGAAAATTCCAGATCCAAAACACAGTGGGATTGCTGCAGAGATGAATGAAGAGAGCACTGAACCAGCCATGGTGAGAAGCAATTGGATTTTAAAAAAAACTGCAGCATTTCCAGGGGGTACTAAAGAGGAAGTACTGTATTGTCTTCTTCTGAGGTCTTGGAGGTTCATCTGCTTCTCTTTCTAGAGATGATCCCATCATTCACAAGTGTGACAAAATTTGGGAGTGTTGGGAATTGTAGTTCAGCTCATCTGAAGGGAACCAAATTGAGGAAAGATGCTGCAAAGAACAGGATAAAGATTTTCCTTTCCCATAGATAAGAAAAAGGATAGATCCATAGCTTTGGGGGGGAGGGGGGAGAAGTTGCTTATCTTAGCAGAAATGGTGGGAGAACATGTTCCCTTCCTCTAGTATTTCTGCCATTTATGGAGAACTCTTAAAAGGCTGGTCCCAAAAGCTGGCTGATTTGAAAACTATGCCAAATTTGGTGAAGTTAAGTAACTTGGCAATCTGAAAAATGGGAGTCAGATATTGAAGGTTAGAGGCTATGTTTTGACATCCTGAATGGACTTTGCTGTTCCCTTATAGTAGGTTCACTTGCTGAGTTTGAGTTAGGGCTCTCTATGACTTTGCTGCATTTCCTCCCCACAGGAGACCCTGATCAAGTGTTCTACCCGGGTTCCAGAAATTATGGACATTGTTGAAATATCAGAAGAAATCCCTGAGCCATCTCCACTACCACAAGCAGGATCAAATACCATGGTGATTTCTGGCTATGAAAAACGATTTCTTCCCACTCAAGAGGAAATCCTAAATTGGATTGATCAGGAAAGAAACACTTCTCCATGTTCTGGACTAAGAGAAAGAGAGACCTGATCTTTGGGAATCATATACTCAGCTGCTACTTTGGATCCAGCTGCAGATGCAATTTCTCTTGGAAGGACCATTCCTTGGGCTCTTAAAGCTCCTACTGTGCCTTTGGATCAAATGACTGAAATGTCTCATTAACATCCTTTGATCTGCTTAAAACAAAGAGGGCAAGGAATTTAAGCCAGAGACTGCAGGGTCCAGATCCAATCTCCAGGGTCTTCAAGACTCTCCTGGTGAGAGTCTTCTGATATCACTTCTGATCTTCAGCACATCTCCAGAATATGGAGTTGGTAGTTGTATTGAATGATGGGCGTTTTTTTCAAAGATGCCCAAATCAGACTTTTTCCTCAGGTGCTAGAAACAAGGTATTTGTGGCTATAGGCCAGCAGATGTGAAATTCCCCAGGCTGGAACTGAGGAAACCTACTTTTTTTACTTTCTACCAAGAAGGCCTGTAAAAGTTTACTTTTTAAAGGGTAGGGTGATTCCCATCACCCAGAAGTTATAAACCGTTTCAGTATAGTGGCTGAGGTGCTGGATTAACCACTGGATGGTTATGAGTTCTAGTCTTCTATAGGCTGGATGATCAATCACTCTCTCTCAGCGCAACTCAGTTTACAGGGAAAATAAAAATAAGCTTTAGGTGTGCACCTAAAGTGTACATTTTGAACTGACCCAAAATAAAGGCCAGATTAAAAAAAATTAATAAATATTTGTAATGTTTGTATTTTGTAGTTCATAAATGTTTTTTTTTTAAAGCAGTAGCATATGCTTCTAACGGATACATCTGGCTTAAGCTCAATGTAGAAGCTTTCTCGTGCATACAGTTGTTTCCTTTGTTTTGTCCTATGCTTTTCCATGGTTCATTTCTTAACTTTTTGATTATTGCAATGTTAATGTCCATCTTCTTTTCCTGGCCATAGCACCAAGTCGAATACTGGAAAGCCATGCTTCTCCAAAGAATCTTGTGGGCTGAAGCTTCATCTTACAAAAGACCTTATACAATAATCCTGGGATCTATGTGGAACAGGAGGGATTACTGCCCCACCATTTAATTGACAGGCACATAGTTTGTCCTTTATGATTTCGTAAGGACATAGAGGCTTGCTAGATCAGATAAGTACCTCAACAAGACCAGTAAATTACAGATAGTAAGCAGCATCAAAACACTACTCTCCAATTCTTCTACAGGAATAGAGATCAGAGAGAGTCCTCTTTGGCTATCATGGCTGGTAGATGGATATCCACATGGAAATAAGATCAGTTCAAGTGCGTTGAACTGATTTTATTTCCAAAGCAAAATAATCGTCACCAGTCATCCTATTTTTTTGAAACTCAGAGTGTACCATGAATAGCCAAGAAAACCAACAAATGGATCAAATAGACTCAGCGTTCTCTCTTGAGGCACACAAATGTCAAGGATCAGATTGTCACACTTCAGTCACATTATAAAAGACCTAGCTTTGGAGAAGGCTTCAATGCTGGGGAAAGTGGAAAGAAAGAGGAAGACCAGCAACAAGGTAAATCATGGACTCAAGTTACGGTGGTGATGGGTGCACCTTTGGAACACTTGAAGGATTATTTTGGGGACAAATCCTGGTCAAAATTCTACCTGATCACTGAGAGTTGACACCCACATGATAACACATTATAATTCTCTTAACACCATGAAGTTTAAACTGTAAGTGATGGGTTTACATCAAACAAAAATCACACTACATTATGGTTTAGTGTGATGTGTGAACTCAGTCTTTATTTCAGCAGTCATTCCTATTTTGCCATGCTCAGATAATCCCTGCATTTTCTTTCATTATTTTTGTAAGAACTAGCAGAGGTCTGGCTGAACACTATCTGCAAGTGGATACAATTTTACTTTTGTGTTTTTCTCTTTATGAAGACTCACTTCTGTCTCCTTTATAATCATTCTAATCTAAGAAAAACATGTAACGATCATGTGATTTTTCAGTGTAGAGCTGTAATTTTGAGCAGCATCTCCCTCTAGGATGCTACTAGGCCCCAAACTATAACAGAAAAGAGAGTGAGAGAAGGTTCTTGAGTAGCTAATGAGAAGAGAGATTAATTAGGGAATGCCCCCTTTAAAATTGGTCAACTCACAAGATTTAGAGATACAAGAACTTTTATCAACCAATCAGAATAGAAGTTGGAGATCTTCTCGTCCAGACCTCTGTTCAAGTAGGAGAACCTATACCATTTCAGACAAGTGACTGTCCAAAAGAACAGTCATTTATTTGAAATCGTGGAAGAACTTACAGAAGAACAAATTACAAGGTAAAATGTTTGAGTAAAGATATATGTGTACTACAAAAAGCAAGCAATCATTTATTGCTGCTTATACCCAGGCATATTTCCATACATCCTTTAAATATTTATTCTTTAAGCAAGAGTAAATATTTGATAGCACTAACCCAAAATGGTAGCAATATTTCCTTTGTCACCACTAGGGGGCAGGACAGTTCTAATATTTTGGATATTTTTTGGAAGTTGGTTGTTTCCTAAAGGTTTTGTTGTTTCTTATAGTCTTTTCACTTTCAAGTTTGTCTCATGGGTTCCATTCAGCATGCTAAGGTTATTCACATGGCCTGCTTCTAGAGGAGATTTACTGCTAAGCTGAAGTGGCTTATACCTGATCCCCAGAAGAGTGGTAAGTCTTCATTCCCAACCAACTGTCAAAGAGGTCAGCTGTTTGCATTTCATTTCAGGGAGCTGGCCTACGTATCTGTTCCCTACTGGCAACTTATCCCAAAGATGCTTTTTCAGGAAGCAACTGGACTTTCTTGTTTTTTCTTGGAAGACATTTCCCTTCTCATCCAAGAAGCTTCTTCAGTTCTGACAGGATAGTGGGGAATGGAAGGATTTATATTCCTTGCAGACAACTGGTCAATTAATTGAAGAGGAGGGAGGGGACCTGGCGGGCATCACTGAGACCTGGCTGGTACAAGAGGGGGGTGTTCCCCTGGTGGAGATGTGCCCGGCCGGGTTTCGGGTTTTTCATCAGCCAAGGGTCCAGGGGAGGGGGGGGGGGTTGCAATAATTATTCCGAAGGACCTAGATCCTAGGGAATCCACTGTTCCTCAGACGACCGGATGTGAATCCCTATTTGTGAAATATGGTTCCGGGGTTCAGATGGGTATATTGATCACATACCTGGCTCCCTGCTGTGTGACATCGACCCTGCCTGAGCTCCTCGAGGTTGTAGCCAGCCTAGCGGTTGAAACCCCTAGGCTGATGGTCATGGGGGATTTCAACCTACCTTCGGCTGGCGGGACCTCGGAGATTGCTCAGGAGTTCTTGGCTTCCATGACAACCTTGGGCCTGACCCAATTAATTAGGAATCCTACTCACACTGAAGGTCACATCTTGGATCTAGTTTTTGTCTCAGAACAGTGGCAGAATGATCTGGATATAGGGGACATTATTATTGAGCCCTTGTCATGGTCAGATCATTCGCTCCTTAGACTGGACTTCCAGGCTGCACCCCCTCGTCGCAGGGAGGCGTAGCCAACACAATGGTTCCACCCCAGGCGCCTGATGGACCCGAATAGGTTCCTGATGGAGCTTAGGCCGTTTCCCGGAATTCGAACACATGATTTGGCTGAGGACTTGGTGGCCACCTGGGATAGGGTGGCGGCTAGGGCCCTTGACCGAATCGTGCCCTTGCGGCCTCTGACCCGGTGTCAGTCTCGCTCAGCTCCATGGTTTACTGAGGAGCTGGGGGAGATGAAGTGCCAGAAAAGATGCCTAGAGAGTAGTTGGAGGACCACCCGCTCCGAATTTGACCAAACACTATTACGGTCCTATATTAAGACGTACTTAGTGGCGATAGAGGCAGCAAAATGCTCTTATTTTTCTGCCCTTATCACATCCGCAGGAAATCGCCCAGCTGCCCTTTTTAGAGTGACCCGCTCAGTTTTAGAACTGAGAGCACAGGAGGATCCTCTACGGGGACGGGCTGAGGATTTTTCATATTTCCTGCTGGATAAAATCACTCAGATACGGAGTGGATTGGACTCTGACTGGGCAACTCTGGATGGGGGATCGGGAGCGGAATTGGGGAAGGTCATCTGGGAAGAGTTTGACCCTGTGACCCCCGAGGACGTGGACAGAATACTGTGCAAGCTCAATGCTACCACTTGTTTACTGGATCCGTGTCCCTCCTGGCTAATATTAGCCACTCGAGAGGTGACACAAGGTTGGTTCCAGGCTATCATCAATGCTTCCTTGAGTGAGGGATTTCTGCCTACCGCCTTGAAAGAGGTGGTGGTAAGACCCCTCCTCAAGAAACTGTCTCTGGACCCAAATTTGTTATCTAACTATCATCCAGTCTCCAATCTTCACTTTGTAGTGAAGGTTGTTGAGACTGTGGTAGCACGACAGCTTCCCCAGCATTTGGATGAAGATGTCTATCTAGATCCATGCCAATCAGGCTTCAGGCCCGGATACAGCACGGAGACGACATTGGTCGCGTTGGTAGATGATCTCTGGAGGGCCCGTGACAGAGGTCATTCCTCTGTCCTGGTCCTGTTAGATCTCTCAGCGGCTTTCGATACTGTCGACCACAATATCTTATTGCGTCGTCTGGAGGGACTAGGAGTGAGGGGCACTGTTCTGCAGTGGTTCTCCTCCTTCCTCTCCAACCGTTTGCAATTTGTGTTGACAGTGGGGCAGAGATAGACCTCAAGGCCCCTGATCTGTGGGGTCCCTCAGGGGTCGGTGCTCTCACCTCTACTGTTCAACATTTATATGAAGCCGCTGGGTGAGATCATCCGTGGCTTTGGGGTAGAGTTTCATCAGTACGCTGATGATACTCAGCTATACATTTCTACCCCAGGCCATCCCAACGAAGCCATCGAAGTGATGACCCGATGCCTGGAGGCTGTGCGGGGTTGGATGGGACGAAACAGGCTTCAACTCAACCCGGCCAAAACCGAATGGCTGTGCTTTCCGACACCCCGATACAGCTAACTAGTTCCATTGTTGACTGTGGGGGGGGGAAACTCTTACCCCCACTGACAGGGCATGCAATCTGGGTGTCCTCCTGGACGTACGGCTGTCATTAGAAGAACAAATCGTGGCCGTCACCAGGGGGGCTTTCTACCAGGTCCATAGGATCTACCAGTTGCGGCCCTTTCTGGATCGGGATGCGCTTCGCACAGTCACATCCGCTCTCGTTATCTCCCGCCTAGATTATGCCAATACTCTCTACATGGGACTGCCCTTGAAGAGCACCTGGAGGCTCCAGCTGGTACATCCGGTCGCGCGGGTGGTTCTGGGGGCTTCTCAGGGCTCTCATATTACACCACTCTTGCGCGAGCTGCATTGGCTCCCGGTGATCTTTCAGGTGCGTTTCAAGGTATTAGTTACATCTTTAAAGCACTCCATGGCTTGGGACCTGGATATCTGCAGGACCGCCTACTGCCATCATCAATCTCCCGTTGCCCAGTACGCTCCCATAGAGTGGGCCTCCTTGGGATTCCGCCGGCTGGATGGCTGGCGATTCCGAGGGTGCGGGCCTTCTCTTTAGGGGCGCCCTTCCTCTGGAACAAATTTCCCCTGGAGATGAGGATCATCCCTGACCTTTTGACCTTCCGGCGTGCATTGAAAACTCACCTATTCCATCAAACCGGTCGGGCTAGGGTTTTTCATTTACTTTAAATTCGGTCAAAATTGCTCTTAGTCCTCACTTTTAAATCCTTGCCTCATCCCGTTTATTTAACAATCAAATTTCATTCTTTAATTATTCCAACTATTGTATCTTCAACATATTTCTAATATCTGTACACTGTCCTGAGTCCCCTAAGGAGAGGGGGCGGTATATAAATCTTGAAAATAAATAAATTTGCATCCAACTTCATAGAAGTTCTTGGAGGTTTATTTGTGTCATCAGGGTCACCTGAGTAATGCTCCTGTTTCCTGTAGTCTGCAATTTTTCCTCTGGCAATCCGTTCCTACTCTCACACCGTTCAAAGACTATTCATACTGGCTGCTTAGATGCTGTTCAGACCAATTTGGGATTGAGTTGGATGTCTGTCACAAAACAGAGCCCAGTTTGAAATAGCTAGACTTTCTCACCACCCAGAGCTGAATGGCACTGGAAGATAGTGCTCAAAGCTAGCAAAGAGAGATATGCACCAGCTTTGAATGGTCAAGAATTGCTAGGCTAACCTCACTTAACTGGAATATGGTGAGCCATGTTAACTAGCATTTGTGCCAGAGGTAGTATTCAACAGTTTCTGACCAGTTCTGGAGAACCGGTAGTGGAAATTTTTAGTAGTTTGGAGAACCGGCAAATGCCACCTCTGACTGGCCCCTCCCCCATCTATTCTCTGCCTCCCGAGTCCCAGCTGATCTGCTGGGTCTTCTTTTGTTGCCCTGCACAGGAGGAGAATGGACCTGGAAAGCAGGTTAGTGGGGTGGGGAGGGAATTGAGATTTTATAGTATCCTTCCCCTGCCACGCCCACCAAGCCGTGCCTACCAAGCCACGCCCACAGAACCAGTAGTAAAAAAATTTGAATCCCACCACTAATCTGCGCCGAAGCTGGTATGTGGCTTGTTCCCTGTCAAAAGGGCAAAACACTACCTGGCATTTAAAAATCTGGTTATTGCTTTAGGTTGGCTCAGGTCTGGATTGCAGATGAGATGAAGGCAATGGATGGGTGGCCCCATTAAGTGGAGGGAAATGTGGAACAAAGCAATGTTATTTCTTCAGACAAATGGTGTCTTTTTTACATGATAGCTTTGATTTTGTGGAGCCGCCCAGAGTTGTTCTGGCCTTGGGCAGTCTAGAAATTCAATCTATTAGTCAATAACTGGCAGAGAATAAAAGATTATTGACCCAATGTTGACACCAATTAGGTGCAAGTGGGGAAATGCAGGTAGATGTTATGAATGGTGCACTTTTTAAATATGTTATTGAAACTTTTAAACAAGAAGGTAAAAACTAATATTAAGGAAAGAAAAACATGTATGGAAAAAAAAACTGAAGAAAAATAGAAAAGAAAGAAATATAAAGAAGTGGCTCCCGAAATTCTTTGCAGCTGCCATAAGTAGATGTTTTTTAACCATTCTCTCTAAAGGTACATCATGAATCTCTTCTTTCCACAATCTATCTTGTCTAATCATCAAAGATATAAATCATGTTCATTTTTTCACATTTACGCAAAAGTCCATAAGAGTCACCAATAAATGTAGTTAATGTCTTTTTTCTAATGAAAAGTCAAGTTATCACTTCAGCTTCACTATCCATTCCTCCATAGTGGGTGGAGACAGCAAATCTTTCCATTTCTGTGCATGTAATAATCTCACTGCATGATCATATATTGAAATAATTTCCCAAGGCTTTTTTAACTGTGCCTTCCTTTCTTATTAGTTTACACTCTCAGATAGAGGGTTATAGAAATTATTTTGTCTGGGGCTCATCTAGTATACTAGAAACCTCAGGTCCTCTCTGAAGTGTGGAATTTATATGACCACCTAGTTCAGTGATGATATTTATTATATATTGCAAATACCCATAGATTCAGATTCTGGTAAAGTTGAATAAAATATATCAGGCTTACCCGGTGGGGATCACCTAAAAGTAAGAATGAAACTGATCTTATATTGCCGACTAGTGGTGAGCAAAAAATATAATCACTATAATATAGTACTAAGGCAAATACTGTATAGGTATCCTTGGCTTATTACAATTGTGACTGGAACTTCCATTGTTGAGTTGTACCCAATTTTATTTTATTTTTTTTGCCATGATTAAGTGAATCACTGTGGTTGTTAAATAAGTCATGAGGTTGTTCAAGTAAATCTGGCTTTCCATGATGACTTTTCCTGTCAGAAGCAATAATGTGACTTTGGATTGTATGTCATAAATACATTCCAAATGCTAAGAACCAGATATGGCATGGAAAATATGTCAAACGGCTGCAAGATTGCTATATCAGAAGTAAAAATGATGCTGCTTTCCTGCAGGCCTGACAAAGAGCATACACGAAGGTCACACAAAACCAATCTTGGCCTAGTGCCTTAGCCATGGCATTGGCAAAGTGACTGCTGTCATATTAAAGCAAGTGGCTTTGGGGGAAAAACAGAGTTTGGTAGCCTTGCTAAAGGTAGATCAAGCTGGGAAGAGAAACTTCTAGGCTCCCTTTTCTCAGTAGGATTTAGTAAAATCAAATGGCACTTTGTCTCTTTTGTGAAGAGCCCCTCACAGATCTTGTGTGCTTCTTTCTCAAAGCTGTGAAACCCACTGCCTCATTGGGCACTGAACGAAGGCTTGGCTTGATCAATTTCACATCTCTTGCCAAGTTAAGTCTGCATGGTCTGAGTCTCAGGAAGAACTTTCAAGGAAATCTTCTTCCAAGACTTTGGAGTCCTGGTTGGCTAGAAACCTGACAAATCCGTTTCCTCCCTCCCTGCCTAAATTGGATCAAGGATAGCTTTGTCACACATTGTACACTATGAAACATTCAACCTCCCCTTCGGTCCTTCGGAGCTTCCAAAATCTGTATTGGCTGCATAGCACAACTATCATACTTTTGAAACAGAAAGAAGTTGGAAGTTGCCTTAAATTTCCACAGAAAAGCGCTCCGGTGAGAAAATCAAAGTATCTGTTGCAGAAATAGAAGACTGGGTAGGAAAGCCAACAGAAGCCTCCTTTTGGATGATTTCATCCATGGTCATACAAATTTTGCAGGGCCTTGAGGAGGATGCCACGAAAAATAGGGGGCAGGAATACCCTACAGGCCAAATGGCCAGCCGTGATATTGGATGGGTGGAAAAATCATCAGACAGCAAAACATGGTCCTATGTGCAGATAGGAATGGGCAGATCTAATAATGGGGCTCAGAATCAAGCTTGCTTTCCTGTGGTTTTTCTCTTGTATCAGTTTTTGTCCTTGGTCAGTTTGAAAGGGAAGGTATGTGTTTCTGTGTCTATAAATATACGTTGTAATCTTAGCACTGTGAATTTTATATGTATTATATTTGCCTCCAAATTGAGCACTCTTTCTGTTTTTACTCAGATGCCACTTCTGTCCTTATACTGACACAAGGCAATGGGCAGGTTTTTGGGGTTTTTTTGCACCCGCAGCTCAAACTTCCCTTAAATAAGATAAATAAATAAATAAAAGCAGGAGATTGGACTAAAAGACTTCCAAGGTCCCTCCCAAATCTGTTATTCTGAAATAAAACCTTAATAATTTGTTTGATGCATGTCATTGCAAATTCAGAAATCAGCAGTTTGAGTGAGCCGTTTGTTGGAGCACATGGATGGCTGATTCCCTGCCATACAAACAAACACCATCTACTTGGGCTTTTCCTCAACTGGAAGGATTTTGTTCTCAAGACATTGATATCAAGTATTTTATCCGTTCTATACACATATATATTACTGTCATAATGTAGTGGACCAAAGTATTCAGAGTGAGGGAAAGAGCTGCTTCCTCATCACCGTTCCAGGTCCAAACCTCAGCTTTGCCAAGAACACACTTGGTTTATTTATATGATGCATCCCAGATGACTTTTGTTGCTATTTCTTCTCCCCATGAGACATTTGGAATTGGAGCCCTGGAAGAAAATTCACCCCAGCAATGCTTACTTGTGCCCCCTCCTGATACTACTTTAGCAGCCACCGTAACTAGAAGGAAAAGGCTACAGGTTTGAGGCATGGCGTGAGATCTTAAGCAAAGGGTCTGTCCTTCTAGCCTCTGCTTTCCCCACTCCATTCCTCTAATGTGATGGAGCACTGACCTACTTAACTGTATTGTTAAGTATGACTGAGATTGCATGGGATGTACTTTCAGCACTTTGAAAGCCATACATAAATATAATGCATTATTATTTATTATTCATGATAAGCCCGCGTTGGAAAAGGAGGGATGGTAAAGTGGCTTTTAACTGGTACCTCTTTCCCAGGACTGGAAAACTTCGGACAAGAGACAGGATCACCAACTCTTCATCCTTCGTCTACCCCCAGATCACCTTTGGGTCTTTGATAATTGGCACAAAGTGAATTATCAGACAGTTTTGTTAGCCTGCCCCATTTCCAAGCCCAGGAGGCAAATGCTCATGTCCCTACCCCAAGCAGAGTCACAGGTATTGCTTGTCATTGCATCTGACTTTAATTGAGAATCAGTATTAGCCAGAATCTGACATTTAAAAGGCTCTTACTGGCTTAGGTGGTGGCCCTAACAGAAGTTATACAACTAAAATTAAAACAAAGTGCATAGAATAAACAGTCACCGAAAGGAGGACATGAAGGGTTGAGGGAAGAGCCTGTGACCTAGCAGGACACAAATCCAGGCTTTTTATAGGAAGGGAAGAGTCAGAGCTAGGAAAGATTTCTCAGTCCCGTTTTGGGAGGCAGAACATTGAGTCTACCACACGTGAGATCTTAACCGGAGACCACGTTTAGGAGAGAAGGTTCCAACAGTGCCTTGTTCAAAGTCCCTGCAATGCACCGCCTATTGGCAGGAAGTCCTCTTGTGTCCTATTTGTCACTGCCCTGCAAGATGAGTTGTGTTCAGCTGGCCATCTTAGCAGAGGTGCAGGAGGTGGGAACAGGAGGAAAGAGGGTATTGCTCAGTGTCTGGAGTGGGTCCAGATTGACTTGGTGAGTCATGCCAACTCACCAGACGGGGTTCAGGCACATGCGGAGAGTGTGGATGGCAGGAGTTCTGCGTGCATATTGTAGCCTTTTGTGTCCAGCCCTGTGAAAAAGGTGGTGGAAACCTGTAGGTTTGTAATGGCACATAACTCAGGCGTTTTCCAAGATAGGAAAATGCCTTGCAAGCCAAAGGAAGAAAAAGATGGATATGCCTCTATCTCGGTTTGCATGTTATTAACCTTTGTGAACACACATGTGCATTCTAAATGTGTAATGTACATGCACGCACAACAAGGATGACATGCAGGCACATAAACTATAAGAGGAGGGAATGGTGATACAGTATTTGACAGCGCCAAGAAAAATACAGGTCTACACTACTAGTGTAGGGAGAAGTGTGCATGCTGCAAGAGAATGTGTGGGCCGATACAATCTGCCCAAGCAGGGTATCCCTCATTTTCTGCCTCCAGGAAAACTGGGAGGAGAGCTATGAGAAATCAATCAAAGAGAAACAATCCTGTCATTGAACATTCTCTCTTTTGTGATGCAGCAAGCCTTCCATGGACCCATCTATGCAACTTGCTTTCAAATCCCTCCATGGAGTGTGTACTGTATGCATGTGTGTGCATGCGCATGCGTGAATGTGTGAGATGCTTACACTACATGATTAGCAGGGCATGTTACCACTTTCAGAGCCTGCTGCTAGGACCAGATCAATGACACCTGTTCTCCTCAACTGAGTGAAAGACGCCAAGCTTACATGACCAAGCAGCACTGGCATGTCTTCTGCTTACGTCTGTTCTGCCCCTGCTCTTGACCCTCCTCCTGGTGTGACGCTGCAGGTTGGAGGTGGCATGAGGCGGGATTGCCATCAGCAGTGATGTAAATTGGGGCCTCCTGGATTGAGGCACCCTGGTGCTTTTGGATCCCACTCTTGGACTGCTGCTGATCTCCTAGAGAAATGTCCTGGGTGGTTACTGTGGTTTTCAGCTCATTCAACAAGGGTTGTTGCTCAGCAGCAATATTTTCTTGGATCTCAGTGGTCTCTGCTTCTGAAGCCAAATTAGCATCTCTATCTTCTTTCAGTTCCTGATTCTCTGAATTTACAGCTGCATCCAAAAGGGGTTGAGCAGAGTCTTGATTGACAGTTGACAAAGCATCAAGAACAGTTGTCTCTTGTAGTATTGGACCCTGGTCTTTGTTAGGGGTTGGAGTTTGAGCCAACAGGGTAGGCGTCTTTTCCACAAGAAATGGAGAGGTCTTTCCTGGAAGAGTCTCTTCTGTTTCTTTAAGGGAAAAGGTTTGGTCTTGCAGAGCGATTGACATGTGCTCCTCTACTGTTGGTTGAGCTTGCTCTTGAAGTGATCCTTCTGGAAGACAGGAAGAGGTCTGATTTTGAAGTGGTGAATGATCAATTAGAGATCCTGTCACTTCCTTGCCATCCAGAAATTGGAGTTTCTGGTCCTGGGGGGCAAGGGAATTTTGGTCTGGCCCAGTTGTTGGTGTCTCCTTTTTTTCATTCTCAGTTAATGGGATCTGGCCTGAAAGAAGTTTATCACCCTCAGAAAGAAGCAGTGTTTGAGTTTCTGTAACAATTGGCATTTGGACTTGCAAAGGTACTGGAACTTCTTCCAAGGAAGAATTATTGGCTTCTTCAAGGGGCATGATTTGATCAGACAAAGGAGAGAGTTGATTAGTATCTGGAAGGGAACCTTTCATCTCCAACACAGACTGTTCTTGGCCCAGAACAGCTGGCAAGATGTGGGATGATCTCTGTCCTTCATGTAATGAGGAAGGAATCTTTTCTGGCAGAGATGGGAGCTGGTCTGGAGAGTTGGGCAGTATTTGATCTACTACTGAATCATTACATTCTTGAAGAGCTGTTGAGATCTGGTCTAGATTTTTTCCAGTAGTTTCAGGTATGGACGATGGGGTCCGGCTCGATAAGAAGCCTTTAGCTTCTTGAGTAGTAGTATCACCTTGTAATGAGAACACTTTCTGTTCTGGAGAAGAAAAATGGTCTTGCAAAGATGATGGATTTGATGCTATCAAGGATTCTGGCAATGAAGATGGGGTTTGATCTAGAAGAGAATCCTTATTTTCTTGCAGTGAAACAGATTGGTCCGAAAGGAGTGATGGGCTCTGATTTGGTAATGACTGTTCTGACTCCAGGAATAGAATTTCAGTTTCCTGAAAAGATAATGGATTCTGTTCTAGAAGGGATACTTTAGTATCTGACAGAGAAGGAATTTGATCTGATGAAGATGAAGTCATTACTGGATCTAGCTTAGCTTCTATTGTTTCTTGACCAAGAATGATCTGGTCTGAAACAGATTGTTTGGTCTCTTCCCCCTCTTCTGCTCCTTCCAGCATTATTGTGTCTGATCCATGGCATTCTTGCATCTCTTCCTTCTGTGTATGATTTGCCTGATTCCCTGCTGCTTCTTCTGTAGCAACATCACAGACTGCCAGGTTTCTGGCAGGCTCTGCCTCCTCTGCATTTTGTTCTGGTAGTTCTTTCTGCCCCATTTCCATCAGAACTGCCTCCTTGACCAACAAGCCTATCTCCTGCTCACTATCTCCCTGCTTCCTGGGGGAATCAAAGCAGTTAGCACTATCCTGAAGAAGGTTTGTAGGATTTTGTTGATCATGGGAAGTTGGAGACGCTCCATCTGGGCCATCACGGCTACCAAGATCATAGTCCAGGTAGTTTTCGACAGCACAACCAGTCTTCTTTTGATCCACCATATTGCAAAGACTACCTGAAGTATTCCATTTTTCACAGTCAGTTCCTATGTTATCATGGTCTCCCAACTCATCCTCTTTTCTAATGAAATTCTGTGTTTGCCCAACAACATCCATGCTTCCCACTTCCTGCCCCAAATGATCTCTGATGACCATCTTTTCCACTGCCAGCTTTCTTTGGTAAGCAGTAGGGGCTTCATTAGGATCCAAATTCTTCATAGTAGGAGCAGCCTCGATTTTCCCTTGATGAGGCTGAAAGTCCCCACCTTCTAAAGTCACAGGGTTTACTTTGACTTCTGTTTTTTCAGAGCTGCATTCATTGCCAGAAATACCTTTGGAGAACAAAAGGAAATGTCACATATTCTGGTCCTGATCTATATTCTCTTTTTAAATACATCCAGTAATATAAAAGCCAACCTTCCCCAATTTGGTGCCTTCCATATGCATGAGAACTACAAGTTTTAGAATTCTTAGAGCTGATTTATGTTTACCAAACACTTCTGATTTTGGAAGACATAATACAGATAATGGTTTGCTGTATTATGGCTTTCTTGACCTTTACCTGCCTCCAAAACCTGGGTCTTATAGGTTATGAGGGTGATAGCTTCTTGACAACAGTATACCTCTCAGTCTGACGTGGAGATCTCATATTTAGCTGGTCTACCTCTGTGCCCAATCCTCTTTGTCCCTAGTTTGGACATGGCAATTTATTTCATTCCTCGACAAAGTGGACCACAAATTAGTGGACCATCAAAATGTGGTAGGCATAGTATATTTAGACTTCCATAAGCTTTTGACAAAATGGACCACAACCTACTTCTTGGTAAGCTAAAAAAAATGTGAGATAGACATCACCACCAGATAGATTTGTAACTAGTTGACAAACCACACTGAATGCGTAGTCTTTAATGGAATTACTCTACTTGGAGAGAAGTAAGTAGTTGGGATAGCCCAAGGCTCTGTTTTAGGCCTCCTTTGTACAAGGTGGAACTTTACAAGGGTTGCTCGTGATACTGACATTTCTTTCAACTAAGACCGGGCTCTCTCAAAGCCAAGCTGATAATCCAGAGTTATGTAAATCTGTGTGGATTTACCATGAGGATATAAAATGATCTTGCAGTATCAGGGAGGCTAGAATACTGTACAACCCAAATACTGACATTTATACCATGATCTGGCTTATCTTTCTATCTTGACTTGTATTTGGGCAGTTGTGCCCTTTCTATTTCTTTCAGTGCAACTTGCACCAGAGAGCTTCCCTAAGGGATTGTGCATCAATGGAAGGGGACAATGCAATTTAGAATTTCTACTTCAGGCACCCCACTGCACAGCAGATGAAGCAACCTTCGACTTTAGCCCCTTAATCCCTATTTGCAAATTCATGGCACAGTCTGCTGCATTTACTTAGATCTCTCTCCCCATTTTTCTCTGATCCCTATTTCTCTTACATACGGCTCCAACTCTGCAAGTAACCTCCTGGGTAGGGATCTGTCTGCCAGCCAAAAAGCTCCATTAAGTGCAAATGCACTGATGACACTGAAGAAAGTCCACCGTAATTTTATCTTTCCAGCTCCACTTTCATGTGATGGTTTTTCACATTTAAAAGTTTCAGATAACCCACACGAGATGTCCCTTCCACCAGACAACGCTTACAGCTTCCATATTGTAGAAGGTACAGTGCCCATCTATAATGACACCACTCCGACCCACCCCACCCCCGTTTTGCAGTGCAGAGGGAGACAGGCTGAAAGCTTCATTTTAAAAGCTCTCTAAAAGCACCCTCTGGGAAAAGTTCCTTAGTCCTCTGGGCAAGTGGGAAGAGAAAGGGGAGAGAAAGGAGGAGTGGGCAGGAATAGCAGGGAGAGGAGAATAGCATCAAACCAGAAACACTTTTGGCTAGCTTTCACCCAGAATGGCCACGGCCTACATGTCATCCTTGAAGAGTATCCCACATGGCAAGCAGAACATAACATATATGGCAATGGTGCTTAGATTTATACAGCGCTTCCTTTACAGCCTTCTCTAAGCACTTTACAAAGTCACCATATTGCCCCCAACAATCTGGGTCATTGTACTGACCTCGTAAGGATGGAAGGCTAAGTCAACCTCAAGCCTGTTAAGACTCGAACTACCAAACTGTAGGCAGCCGGCAGGCAGCAGAATTAGCTTGCAGTACTGCATTTTAACCATTGCGCCACCATGTCTCTCTCCCTCCCCCCTCTATATTTCCTATATATACCATTTACACTAATACAAAACCCTGTAGATCTCCATGGATAGTTACTATGGTACTGGGTCAAAAGGCACATTTGGGAAAGGCAAGAATCCTTCTGTCTTTAGGAAAAAAGAATCCCTCTTTTACTGTTTAATAAGGACATTTTAAAATATCTCCATTATCCACTCTAGGGGCTATTAAAGCAGTTTGCAGTACAAAATAGTACTTGTGTGCCTATGGAAAGCCTGATTTCCAATCAGCAACCAATCAGAGATATGATCTTTCTGACAGAAATTGGGGCTGGGCTGGGGTGGAAAGATCAGGACTTTGGCAGAAGCGGGAGATCTTATGAGGGTGGAGCTATTTAGACATGCCAAAGACCATGTGATTCTCATGAGGCCTGCAAGCCAGAAGTTTCCCATGCAGCAGATTTTACAAACAGTAGAGGACAAAGCCTCATTTCATGAAATTGGCCTTATCATAATTTCGCCTGAAGCTACAGTGTTTCTAATACACACTGGATCCTCCCCAAGTATTAGCATTTCAGTGGTCAATAATAGCGAAAAAGCCTATGTTTCAAATGAGAGCTCCTGAGAACCACGGGATTTCATTTGTCATGAACTCTCAGCAAAATAAAGTGATTTTAACCCAGATTAAAACTCTTTTAAAACCAGAATGAATCTTCAAAAGTCCTGACTCCAAAAAGGAGCAATTGGCTTACAGCGGAAATCAAGATATTTTTGTGATGCCAAATTTTCTACCATTCTGTTTCAAAGTTCATGTTTGTGAGAAATCACGTGACGTATGTCAACTTGCTCAGCAGTTTTGCCGATTGTCCTTTGGACTGTGGATTTTCCTTTTTATCACTATCCAAGGATCTGGCTTGATCCCTTATCTAATGGCAGACCTTGCCAATGGCTAATACCCACCATCTCCTGACATATCTCCATTCTCCAGTTGTTCTTTGGCTGCTGTCTCCATGGGCTTTGGAGGAGAAACAGAAGCCAACTCAAGTTTGGTCTCAGTAGTAGTTCCCTCTGTAAAGAAAGCATTACTTTCAGTTAGCTTAACCAGGTCCCTTTGCAGAGGAAGAATGTTGGAGCCAAAATATGTTTTTTTGTAGTTCAAAATGTAAAATCTGGTGATAAAGCAATCTAGGCCTTTTGGTACCCTTGCTAAGATTGACAGTTCAAAGTCAAGCAAAACTAATTAGTCTCACAAACTCGGATTTAACAAGATTTACTGAGATGAAAGTTATAAGAATTTCAGTAACTGAACAATTTAGAACCAATTTACCCTCAGTGTAGAGCAGCGTTTCTCAGCCTTAGCAACTTTAAAATATCTGGACTTCAGTTCCCAGAATTCCCTAGCGAAAAACGCTTTAAGTTGCTAAGGTGTAAGAAACACTACTTTAGAGAAAATACTTCTTTAAACTCTTTCTAAAAACTTCCTTGTGAACTAGTGAAGGGGTTGTTCTTTTAGCTGATAATAGATAAGCTTGCAGATGATTATTTTTTAAAAAAATCCCTGTGAGCTAATCAACCTTATGGATAACTTTGGAAATAATAGTTTGCCCTTTAGTTAATTCATCATTTTAATATTTTAACTGGGTGAAAGAGGTTAAAAACTTAAAATTTAGGCCACAGACCACAACATTTTGAGGTCAGATGAGATATAACACTACCATTTGCTTGGGCAAGGCACTTTTTATACTGATCCATAAATAGGAGCAGAGGACTAGGTCTGCAACTACTAGACAATTCTAAAGAGAGTATAAACCATCAAGTGTGACTCACTTAGATAAATGCAGCCCAAATTTTATGAAATTACCATTAGTTATCTCTTCTACTAATTGGTCTGTAAATAGTCTTATTTATTTTAATGCAAATACATAAAAGAATTTCCAGGCTGATTGTGCCCAATGCAACAAAGTACTCCAGACAATCTGCATCTTACCAAATAGAAAATTACTCACTTTCTGGAGAAGAGGAAGATGTCCCGTCAATCTGAAAACAAAAGAATTTTTTTTGATAAGGTGATAATCAAGGAGATTTTGTATAAATAAGTTAAATGCACTTTATCTATATTTAACTTGATCATTCTCAGAGGAAACATTGTCACCATGATGAATAGGAATACAATCATTTTTCTTTTCAAGGTTAAACTTGTGTCGGGAGGGGTATGAATGACGGATATTTGCCAGATAGAAGCCTTTGGCCAGAGGTTTTGTGTTTACCTGGATATCATTTGTACAACATCCACAGCAATTTTGTAACTCTTTAAAACAATAGGCTCATTACTTGACTTATTAGGTTGTATATTAGGTTCATCTCTCATGCTACTCTGAAGTGCCCAAACTAAAGCCTCACATACCAAATGTGGTCCCTAAAACCTGAAAATCACACCCCGGACACTACTAAAACTGTTTATTGCATGATTTTTTTTAATATAACAGAGGGTGAAATTATATTAATTATATTTGAAGCACATATTAGTCACCAGGAGTTGGATAAATTGTATCCCTTTTTATAGATTTTTTTTAGAATTGTGTGTGTGTGGATGTGTATGTGTGTATACACACACACACACATGCACAATGTTTTAACTGTATTTTATATTCTCTTTTACTTTTAAAATTATTGCTTGTATTTCACCTTTCCTATGCTGTTCTATGACCATAATAAAGATTTTCAGAGTGGGAGTTGGGCACAGCTTTATTTATTTTTTGCTACAATGACTTCTAATGTGAATTAAAATTTTCTACTGGACAACAGTTTCTGGAAGGTCAACATCCCATGTTTGGAAACCTTGAGCCTGCAAAGAAAGGCTCTTAATCTGCTTTTATCTATAGTGACACAAGCCATAATTGTATGATTAGATATTTACAATGTTCTACATATTGACTGGTATTAGCTGCTGTTCTCATGTTGCAACTATCTTCTAGGCCAGGGGTCTCCAACCTTGGCCACTTTAAGACTTGTGGACTTCAACTCCCAATGTTCCTCAGCCAGCAAACTCTGGGAGTTGAAGTCCACAAGTCTTAAAGTGGCCATGGTTGGAGACTCCTGTTCTAGACTACTTGATTTAGAAGAGGCTACTTGATTTAGAAGGTCATAAATTAAGATTTGGATGGCATGGTTATGACAAGGTTAAAGTAAATGTTGATTTTAACAATCACTTTGTTAGATATGCCATTGTAGGAGTTTGGAATAAATATAAAATAAGGTGTTCTTTGAGGATACCTCTCTGGGTGTCTCCCCAGAAAGTTTTTATAAGAAAGAAATGGTGGCAAAGCCAGACTGGTAGACTTATGATAAAATAATAACTTTTAATTTTTGTGATCCTATCCTCAAGTCTAAGAAAGAGCTAGAATCAGAAGGACATGTCTGCCACTGGTTTACAACTGAGATATTTAAATTAGACAAAGAGAACTGTGGGTTTGATTTGGTTCTGTTAACAATGAATTGGAAATCCTATCTTGTGGTAGTGATGAACATATTATTGCCAAGATCTACAAAAATGTTATTGAATTTGACTTTGGAAAGTGAGTTTGTAATTCAGTGGCCAAAGAAGTTTGGATACAATATAAAGCTTGAACAATGGGAGAATATGTGAATGAAAGGTTTAAAATTTACATTAAATTACAATTTAAAAAGCATTTTATAAAATGATGTATACCAGATAAGTTATCAAGAATGTATAAAGGTATTTCGAATGAATGTTGGAAATGCAAATGTTAAAAAGGGACTTTTTATCATTTATGGTTGAAATGTGATAAAGCAAAGAAATATTGGAGTCATATTGTAATACAGAAGATTCTCAAAGCGAATATAAAGATAAAAGCAAAAACTTTTCTCTTGGGTTTAATAGAAAAAGACTAGGAAAAACTTTTGGAATTTTAGTGTGTGTGTGTGTGTATGTGTGTGTGCGTGTTGATGGTAGCAAGATTACTTTATGGGCAAAAATGGAAGGACAATGGAAGGATGAATGGCTACAAAAGCTTATGGATGGCTAAATTAACTGCTTTGATAAAAGAAAAAACACACAAGTACTTCTGTTTCTACTTGGAAACCGCATCTGGACTTTGTGCTTGAGGTGGAAAAAGATTAAACTTTTATTTTGCGTTTTACTGATTAGATAGATCTGTTGTTATAGAAATGACTAATATATATTACTATGTAAAAGTTAAAAGCTCAGATTCAATGTTACTTCTTATTCTACTATACAAAAGGGAGTTGGAAGTCAATGCCTTTTCTTTCTTTTTCCCTTCTTCTCTACACTTTTCCCTCCCCTCCCCTATCTTTTCTATTATTTGCTTTTGTATTTCTGTATTTTATGTTATGAACTAATAAAAAGGATTGATGACACCAATAGGTTTATACAAAAAAAAAAAGGCACAGAGATGGGAGAGAGACAGAGAGAATGGCCTTCTGAAGATAGCAATATAATTCCAGAGCATCTTTAAGGAACACTAAATGCCATCCGGAACAAGGTTTTATTAGTCATCTGTTTAATCTGACTTGTCTTTTTATTTTATTTATTAAAATGTATTGCATCTTTCACCGTAGATGTTTTACTCTGTTTCTCTTTTGTTTATTTTCTGCTGTGAAGCTACAAGATTTAGCAGCATACAAATTAATAATAAGTACCTTCACAATGCCATCCAATGGCTTCATCTCCTTCAGAGACTGCTGCTGCTGTCCTTGGGGAAGATCCATATTATCTAGGTCCTGCATTTGAGACTGAAGACTTCAGAGAGAGAAAGAATGGGATATTAGTAAAGTATAGACCATGCAAGAGAAGTATTCCCTTAATAAAGCACATTGGTCCTGAGGTCCAAGTTCTGCATCAAAGATGGAGAACCTGGGATCCTCTAGATGGGGGTTTACCAACCGTGGCAACTTTAAAACATGTGAACTTCAATCCCAGAATTTTCCAGCCAGCATATACATATACTGCTTGCAGAATTCTGGGAGATGCACACATCTCAATTTTGCCAAGGTTGAGAAAACTGTTCTGGATATGTACTTCTTCATACCCAGCATTCCCAGGCTGCAAGACCATTGGGAAGTGAATTCAACAGCATCTAAACAGCAAGCATTTATCCACTCATGTTAGCAAAGAGAAGACTCTTTTAGCAGGGAACTGATGGACTGGGGCACCATCATACATGCTTTGAGATCTTCTAGAGCAGTGGTTGCCAACCAGTAGGTCGGGGACCACTGATGGTCCGTGAGAAAATTTTGGTGGTTCGCAGAGAAAGCACCCCCAAAAACAATTAATTCAGGCTGTGCGTGCTGCCCACATGGCCCGTGGGAACACAAGACTTGTGTCGCTTGCATTGTGAACATGAGGTAGTGAGGAGTGACGGGGAAAAGGTGGAGGGGGCAACTTGCCCCACGTGCCTCGCCTGGCCACCGGGCTGCTTCTTTCCGCTTCTTTCTTCTTCTGTTTTTGGCTGCATGCAAGGAAAGCAGTAAAAGTATTTCTTTCTCTCCCCCAAATTCCTCCAGAAATGAGTCTTTGGGACCCTGCAAGGCATCCTGCTCCAAGACGCTACGCTGGCATGACAAGTTCCACAAAGACTTATTTCTGGTGGAATTTGGGGGAGAGAAAGAAAGACTTCTGCTGCTTTCCTTGCATGAAGCTGAAAGTCTCTCTCTCTCTCTCTTCCCCCCCCAAGAACGGAGCTGGAAATGGTATCCTGCGATCCCAAATAAAGAATGAACAAACAATAGGAAAATGGGGTGGGGGATTTTCCTGCAGACTTTTTTTGGGATTTTCCCCAGGGTCTCTGGTCCGTGGGATTTAAAATTATGAGTATGGTGGTCCCTGAGGTCCAAAAGGTTGGCGACCCCTGTTCTAGAGCAGATTACTATAAATCAGTGATGGCTAACCACACATGTTCCTGCATCCATAATGCAATGCATGCATGCCCCCCGTGTTCCCCCCACCCTCTGCACATGCACACGCATCTCCCGCATGTGCCCCGCCTCCCCCACGCATGCACGGCAGATACCCAAAAATCAGCTGGCTGGCGGGAGGCACGTGCACATGCGCAGTAGAACTGAGGTGAAGCGACAGCTTGCGTGCCTGCAGAGATGGCTCTGCATGCCACTTCTGGCACGCATGCCATAGGTTCGCCATCACGGGTATAAATGTTCAACTCAATGCCTGTTTCTTATGTGTTCCTAAAATACATTTGAGCCAAATTAGAATAGGTATTTAAGCTAGTTTCTGAAAAAAAGTCAACAGTAAGCTTGACATTGTGAGGAAGCCCAAAGGGTCCATTTCTTATAATTTGTCTTTCTCCACAAAATGAAAGAAAGATTTGATCTGCAAACCTCACCCACATGAATTTTTAAGAGAGGAGATTCTAGTTGTAGAATTAACCTGGAGAACCTGTGGCCCTTTAGATGTTACTGAACTCAAGAATCCCCAGATTTAGAAAGTCAGACATTCCCCACTATATAGAATTTTAAAGATTTAAACCAGCATGTTCAATTCTTTTGTAGTACTAAACAAGCTGGCTTTTGACATAAACATCTGCAAGCTGCTGAGACAGCTACCGAGGGGATGTAATTTATTACTTCAATATAGATGACTATTCAATTAATTATTATTTATTGATTTGGTATTTTTATTTTATTTTATATTCTTATTCTATTTGTAATCTCCACTGGAAAGCTCCTTGGCTACATAGAGGGGCAAAAATGTTAAAATAAATGTGTCTCATTAGTCAAATAAATTTCAGGTCCCATTCCCTTTGAGAAACAATTCATCCAGCTGTCCTTTATACTGTGAGTTGAACACCACTTACTTTCTTGGGCAATTGTTGAGCAGCTGTTTAAGGTGTGTGCATGTGAAAGAACTGTGCTACATTTACAATTGGATTTATGTATGCTCCCTTATGGCTTCCCACCCATCTCTCAAATGGTAGGATTTATATGATTCCAGCACCTTTGTGGCTCAGCCATGCACTTTTCTTAGCAATGGCCCAGAAGTGGATTTCTTCCAAGATGTTTTTCCAACTTCCTAATCCAGTCTAGTCTAATCTAGTCTGGTCCACTCTTGGCATTACCTGATGGTCTCCCATCCAAATACTAACAAGGATCAATGCTGCTTAGCTTTTTCAGGTCAGCCATGGATGCTTGGTGGTTATCTTTGCATTGTCTCAGGAGGGTTGCTGAATCATCACTCACTTGAGTATTTCCATCCTCCTTCTCTCCAGTTCCCTCAGGCCAGATAGTGGTTTTAAGTTTCTTGTGTTGTTACCTCCCACTCCATACACACAATTTAGTTCAGTTTTGTTTTTAGCCTCTTCCGGAAAGAATGCTCATAGAGGCAGGAGGGAGACACAAAATCCCAGCTAAGCAGCACTTCCTGATGTCCCCAGAGGACCTCTATGTCATCATCAGTCTCTATCTGCAGCTCTACCCAGAATCACAAATGGCTGATAAATGTGGGTCTTTATTTATAAACCAACACCAGAAGAAAAGTCTCTGCCCAGGAGAGCTTACACTTAAAAACGTGATTCAGAGAAACCCCCCAAAAAAAAACGATGGGGAGGAAAATGAATTAGAAACAAGTTCAGGCAATTAATGAAGTCAGGAGAAGACATTCAGCTCCCTTCAGTTATTTATGCTTCATGAAGAAAAGTATCCCAAATTCAAAACTGGGCAGAACATTTATAACAGAGAAAAGTGTGCAAGCTTTTGGCTTCTTTACAGCTCTTTTTTCAGGCCGGCGTAAGAGTTAAGGAAAACGGCAAATGCAGAGTTCTGGAGAAATCAAAGCGTGCATATTTCTGAGATGCTTCTCCTGAGCTCCCAAAAGGGGACATGCATGCATTTGGCTACTCTACGACTCTGAGCTCCCAAAGGGGGACATGCATGCATTTGGCTACTCTACGACTCTGACACTGGGGATTGTGGGAAATTCTTCACAAACTGGGGAGGAAATTCATGAAACAAGATGGGTGGTGGGAGGCTGGAGTGTTCTAGATGGCAAAGCATTGAGGATACTGGAAAACTAACGGGAGCTTGTTTATTGAGGGGGCAGGAGACTCTGAGGCAGCTGTGGAAGAAAAGCCACAGACAAGATGATCTAAGCAGCAACTGAGGCTGGCTTCTCCCCAGCTGCTACATCCCAAAGGTGTTGCAGATGGAGGAAATCCTCTTAAAGCAGCAAATGATGGTCTTTGAATGCTGCGTTACACTTCTCTTGAAACAAACACTCTGGTTTACGAGATGACGATTTCTTTGGCTGGTTGAAATGATGAGAAGTGCAATCCTTTCCAGTTATTCTATTCCCCAAGCTCTATATCCACCATCACTTAGGACACACCCACCTGGACAGATCTTGTTCTAAGTCTTGGACGCGAGACTCTGCCTCCCAAAGAGAAGACATGTGATCCTTGTCATCAGCTGGCATTGATGTTCCCTCCATCAACCACCGTTCACGCAGGGATTTCCTCTTAGAACAGAGACAGAGGTTGCATTTAGGGTCTGCTTCATGCTGGACATGCACGTGGGGCCATTGGGATGCATCAAGACAAATGAGTTCCAGTCTGAAGCCCATGCAGATGCACACATACATGTATCTTACTCCTATGCTTGTTCAGCCACACCCATATATATGGTCCTATACAAATGACATTTCATGTGAAGCTCTATGGCTTGACAGCAGATGTTGGACACACCCACCAGTGCAGATACTCAGCTCTGTAGTGCATATGTTCTTTCCTTCCCCCCCCCCCCCTCCTCTGCCCACCAACCACACACGTACAAGCTTATTCTGGGGAGAAACTGGAGCTAGTTCTTTGAGGAGAGATAAGATATAAAACTAACAAATAAACTGACTGAATGCAAAGCATCAGAAGACTGCCGAACAAAAATGAATACAGTGCAAACCCAACCAGCCTTCTGGAATTCCCTACATCTATCTAGCCCCAAAGAGTCGGCGTTACCCACAGCAGAGTGCATCTCAGCCTCTTCCTTCCCCTCAGATCGGCTGTTGCTTACAAGTATTTCCTTTCCGCCTTCAACGCCCCCACCCTCCCGCCGCCCATCTTTTGGCTTCTGATCCTCGCACAGCCATCTCCACCTCTCGGTGGTCCATCCATTCCTGTTTCCTTTTCGTGGGTGGTACCTTGAGGCGTTGGACTCGCAGTCTCTCTTCCTCCAGTTCCCGCCGGGTGGCTAGGATGCGCTCTTGCAGCCTCCGCCGTTCCTGCAGCAAAGCAAAAAGACGGGGGTGGGTGGGCGGAGGAGGGGAGGCGGAGAGAGGCAAGGCGAGGCGAGGCAGGAGCCGCCCTGCAAAAGGGCGGACAAAGGGCCCGCCGCGGAGGGAGGCAGGGCGGGACCGAGCCCACGTGGGCGACCGGCAGACCCGGCTGCTGGCTTGCCTGACCGATCACGCCGCCGTGGATTAATCCCAGCAGAATCAGCCTCGCTTAAAACGAGACTTTCCCCGTTTCTCTCCCCGGCGCCTCTTTTCCTCCTGGACTTGACTGCTTAATCGATTCCTTCTGCGTTCCCCCACGGCTGGTTTGGGAACTCCCGCTCTCCACAGGCTTCGCAAACCGCCTAGCCGCCCGATTCACGCACCCTGAATAACTCTGAAACGCCTGCCCGGTGAAAGCACCAAGAGGCGCGGGAGAGACTGCCGCACCCCCTCGCCCTACCAGCGGCAACTTTGATTTCGTTTTCTCAGAAACCCCAAACGCCTTGGGAACAGAGAGAGCCCGCCCCTCTTTGGATGGAAAGCTTAAGAAAGCAGCTTTGATGCCAACAGATGTATTAGCATAGATTTCTTATGAAGGATCTTTTGGGTGTCTTCTTCTATTTTTTTTTTCTATGCACTTAAGAAATTAGTAATGAGTACACAATTTAACTAAATACATATTTTGATTTACAATATTAATAGTAAAACAATACCAAATTTTAAAGTATCGGCAGAAAACAAATGTAACAGAAATCAAAATATTTAAAATTTTCAGCACTAAAATTTAATATGACAAAGTAATATTGCACATTAAGTACTGTATCTTCATACAGATACTGGATGATCAGCCTTTCCAGGTAACTGGAATTTTTTAAAAAACTTAGATAGGAGTGAGGGAAGGCTATTTCAGGGTTAGTGTGCAGCTAGCCAGAATCCCTCTCCTGCTGTGCCACCTAAGGCAATATTTGCACCACACATAAAGCCACACAGTCAAATTAAAAGTGAACATCTTTCATATACCTATTCCATTCATATATCCGTACATATTCCATACATGACTTTATAACCAAAAACATAGATTACTATGTTTTCAGACTCTGGAGCAACCACTATTTAGAAATAATAGAAATCAGACTTCATAAACAAGGCTCAGGGAACAATTCAAATTTTAGTTTCTGTTAACACAAAATGGTGTGTGTTTCAGGCTCAGATGATAGATGAAGGCTATGAATAAGAGTCAGGTATTCTATGTGACCTCCATTAACAACTAGAAACTTCACTATGAACTATTGCACTTGTTGTAGCTTCTAAATATTCCTCCTATATGTCTGAATCTGAGGTGGAATTCAGCAGGTTCTGATCAGTTCTGGAGAATCGGTAGTGGAAATTTTGAGCAGTTCGGGAACTGGCAAATACCACCTCTGACTGGCCCCGCCCCCACCTATTCTCTGCCTCCCAAGTCCCAGCCGATTGGCTGGGTCTTCTTTTGTTGACCTGCAGAGGAGAACGGAGCTGGAAAGCAGGTTAGTGGGGTGGGGAGGGAATGGAGATTTTGCAGTATCCTTCCCCTGCCACGCCCACCAAACCACACTACGCCCACCAAGCCATGCCCACAGAACCAGTAGTATAAAAAATTGAATCCCACCACTGGTCTGAAAATGTATGTTTTATTTTTTCAAACAATGCCAACAAGCTAATAATATTTTTGAAACCTTTTGCCACTTGAACGTCTCCATTAAGATCTATATTTTTGAAATCTGTTAAAGCTTCCTTTTATTCAAACTGATCAGACTCCCCGGTGAATTACTCCATTCATATGAACAAGAAAGCAAAAGCCAACAGGCACCATTCCTGGAGTTTTGTTTTCATTGTTGGAAAAATGATTCTATAACAGGAAGCAAAGAGTCGGAGGTGGGATGGTTAAGAAAGAGGAGATGGTATTTCCCTGGAAGTTACGATCCATGATGGGTGATGTTCACCTGTCTGTCTAGAACATCTGACTCTTGAGGGTGCTGCTCGTTCTTTTCACTGGCAATGACTTTCTAGGAAATGAAGGATCCTCCCCCTTTTGCTACAGAGATCAGTTACTTAATGTCATAGATTTAATGTGGAACTACGGGTATACAAAAATTCTCACTTTGGATAAGAAAGGAAATAAAACCCCCGCCTGCCACATTGGATTTGGAGAGCAGAAAACAGACAGATCTGATCCCTAATAAACAACCCAACAGGGCTTTTCAAAATTGTACCAGGTCACTGAGAAAAGTTTCTTTAAATAAGAACTTGATGGGGAAGAGACTTGTCTATGATCCCTCATCATCACATATGCAGGAAGGAGGTGGCATAGTTTAGTTTGCCTTGGGCTGCCTTATTTTGGATTGTTAACTTGCTAACAAGTGAAATGGAATTCTTATCTGCATTGGGGTTGGATAAATGAAAATAAAGACTGGTGTTGACTTTAGTTTAATTGGTGCCAGTAAGTACCAGGACATGATTTCTATTTGGGCATGGACCTTCTGGTGGCTCTGCTTCCTTTGTCAAAAGAGTACTTGCTGCTTACAAAGTCTGTGAGTGTACCAGACACCTTGCTGCAGACATATGGCCACTGATGTGTCTGTTCCTGATTGCATACACTATGCTCCCATGTCTACGCTCCTGTGTGATATGTTACAGGCTGCTTCACAGCTTCTTTTCCCCTGCTGCACTCTGCTCTGTCCAGATCTGGAAAATCTGTCCAGATTTGATCCCTGCATAGAAGCATTAACAATTCATATAACAATAAATATTTGCTACACTCTCTGGAATGCAGCATTCATGTCATGCTCATTATCAGGATGTGTGTGTATGTGTGTGTGTATGAGAGAGAGAGAGAGAGAGAGACACTCCACACAAGAGTAGCTGGGCTGCAGCTCAGGAAACAACCCCAACCCAATCTCTGCCTCTCCAAGTCTGGGCAAGGCTCCAAAATTCCCTCTCCTTCTGTTTGGTTCAGGTTGAAGCTATTATCTGCTGAATTATTCATTTGTTTGAAGGGAGGATAAGCCAAAGAAAGAGACTCAGGTTACCCCAGGTTTCCCCTGGAGCAGGGCAAACAGCCCATATTTAGCACAAACCCAAAGCCCCTGGGCATAAAATCATAAAAAGATTGTAAGTGGAGATCAGCTGGCACCTAGGTCCCTTCTGCTTGGGACATTCCTGTCATTTATTTTAGCCATTCCTTGGACAAATCAGTAAGAATCTGGCAACTTTTCCCAGCAAAGATAAGATTGAATGAAATCTGGAGAGCAGCCGTTATTCTCAAGAGGGGATATCCCTTCTGCCTCTCCCCATGGAAGGAGAATCTCAGAAAATTCATCCCCAGCAAGGCAACTTTTTAATGAATGGAAGGAATTATATGGTTGTTCCAATTTCTTCAGCTTTGTAAACAGCCACTGGCACAGTGAGAATTGAGAATTATAGTTAATGCATTATTTCAGTAACCTTTAAATTAATCCAGCTACACTGCTATTATTGTCCTTTTAATCTGAGACAGAAATTAGGACCACAAATGGTCCTATAGTTTGCTTAATCATAGTTTTCTGATCAATCCAGAATTTGGTGAATTCACAAAATATATTAAGCCGCAATACATTTTACAAAACACAGCTGGGCGTGTGATCTATTAATGTCCATTTTGCCTCATTGCACTGCCCACCCCTAAAAACACCCCCATTAAAATGGTTCTTAATCTCAAACAGTTCCCTACTAGGCCATTTTGATGGGGGGGGGAATCCAGTTTCCTTTCCCTTGCTTATAACTAAACATCTTCATTCTGCTTCCTGTTGTCGAAAAGGATCCTTCTTTGTTATTTTATCTGTGTTAAATTCGAAACTGTAGGCTCCCCTTTGCAAATGATGTTTGTACTCAGGAAAGCAGCATGTCACATTAATAAAAAAGAAGCATTAATAGCATTAATATTATTATAATACTGCTCCTCCCTTTTATACTTTCCCACATTTTAGTGAACTAGGGAAAAATTAGGGAGCATGTGTTGGGTTTTGTTTTTGTTTTACATGTTCTTAGAGCATTACCACTACATCTTCTGGCATTGCATTGCACGCATGGCCAGAAACCAAAAAGGAATAAATGCTGGCCTTGTGTCTCCAACAGTTATATTGAGGAACATAGGAATTATTTATTTATTTATTTATTTATTTATTTATTCGTACTTCTATACCGCTCCCTCTCCCAAAAAGGGACTCAAGGCGGTATACACTCAACAAACAAGATAATACAGAAAACAGAAGCGAAAACAGGTAAATAATCAAGATGGCCAAGAATCACCCCTATAAATTTCCAAAATATAAACCCCAATGATCTTATTTGGCTAGACCGGCTTGTTTGAACAGCAAGGTCTTAACTGCGCGCCGGAAGGTTAGGATGTCTGACATGGCTCGTATATCCGGGGGGAGACAATTCCAGAGGGATGGGGCTCCCACAGAGAAAGCGCGTAGTCTCGGGGCTGCTAGACGACAGCGATCCAGTGGTGGTACCCCGAGCAAGGCAACTCTGTGGGAGCGTACTGGGCGGCGGGAGGTTGTTGGTGGCAGCAGGCGATCCCGTAATAGAATTACCTATTATTAAAGAATATAGCAAAATTCGGGAGGAGGGAGAGGGAACACCTGCAGAACCATAAATCTAGAAAAAGTCTGGTTGAATAAAAGCAGTACTGCAAGTGACTAATTCATGCAGAATTTTTTTTGGTTACTTTTTCATGGTACATGGAATACAAGAATTGATGAATTTCTTTCAGCTTGGCTTCCTTCCCCTCCCACTGAATATCACAGCCAATGGGAAAACATCTATCAATTGCTCACCTTAATGTGGGATGGAGCGAGGAAGATGTGAGTTTTAACAGAAAGTTTATCCATTTGTTAAAATATGTTCTGGCTTTTTTTTTATAAATGCATTCAAAGGGAGGGTAACTATTAGATGGATGTGGGTTTAGCATTCTTCTAGAATAATTTTGGTTTAGGATAGCACTCAAAGGAGATAAGCTATTCTAGCAAAAGACTAAATAAATTATATCATCTGACATTTGGCTCCTTTTGAACATAGGATTAATATGATTCCACAAGTAGCCCAAACAATAACCATCCAGAATGGAGAGATTGGTGCAATGATGCACCAGAGAAAAAGTTGTCCCTCTCCTTCCCTAATGTGCAGTCCTGCCCCATACTCAATTGCTGCTCAGGCTAATCCAGATTTCCAGCTTGCAGATTGACTTGAAGAAGCTGGTTTGAAAGAACCAAACTACAGGTAGTCCTCGATTACGAGAATAATTGGGCCTAAAATTTCTGTAGCTGTGAGACATTTGTTAAGTGAGTTTTACCCCCATTTTACTACTTTTGCTGCCACATTTGTTAAATGAATCCCAGTAGCTAGTAGTAACATGGTTGCTAAGTGAATCTGGCTTCCCCCATTGACTTTGTCTGTCAGAATGGCACTAAAGATGATCACATGACCCCAAGATACTGCAACCATCATAAACGAGTCAGCTGCCAAGTGGCTGGATTTTGATCACATGGCCATAAGGATGCTGCAATGGTCAGAAGTGTGAAAAATGGCCATAAATTACTTTTTTCAATGCCTTTATAACTCTGAATGGTCACTAAATGAACTGTTGTTAAGTCAAGGACTACCTGTATTCTGTTGTCCAACTCATAAAGGACTTAGAAGATGTGGAGAAACAGGGACCGCCCCAAACCAGGTTCAACTGATCAAGGGAATTAGAAGTTATCTGACTGGCACATGGTGGATGAAGAACGCTAGATACCCCTGATAAAACCAGTGCAAAACTTGCTGCTTGTTTAAAGAGGGAAAACGCTAATACTGTAATAGCTAAGGACAACTTTCAGCTACACCCGATATGGGCTAGGGATGAGAAAGGACATGACAGGAAAAAACAACAACAAAAGTGGTTAAGTACAAGTAGGAAAAGGCTCCAAAACTGCCATCTACTCAGCAGGCCCTGCTAGAATCACAGGTCATCAACATTCTGCTCCTGCAGGATTGTTATCTTTATTTTGTTATTCAATGGAAGATTACATATCTCAGGGGTGGGATTCAAAAATTTTAACAACCGGTTCTGTGAGCATGGCTTAGGTGGTGGGTGTGGCTTGGTGGTCATGTGACTGGGTGGACATGGCTTGGTGGTCATGTTATTGGCTGGGCGTGGCCAACTCAATATCACTCACATGGAGATATGCATCTCCTCGCCTGGCCTCTCATGACTGTGGGGATGCTGCAACAGTCGTAAATGTGAAAAACAGTCATAAGTCACTTTTTTCAGTGCCATTGTAACTTTGAATGGTCACTCCACACAAGCAAAGAACCAGCAAAGGAGGGGAAAAAAACTCCAGAGAAGTTCCAGAGATAGGAAGTCTAGTCCTGCCAAGAATGTAATAAGGGTTAATGGAGAGGCAGTTTCTGTAAGTAACACCAGAATGTTTCCTTCCTGCCTTCCTTACAGGATTAGGCCAGTAATTTCTTCTAACAACCCGTTCTCCGAACTGCTTAGAATGTTAACTACTGGTTCTAGTAAATAGGTATGAACTGGTAGAATCCCACCCCTGACATATCTGGCAACGCTCACAGGGTGAATGGAAGGATGATCTTAGTGAGCCTCCCAGAGGGTTGATACATATCATAAACCAGGCTTTAACTTACGTCTATTTCAAATTAAAACCACATAATATGAAATTCTGAGCTGCAGGAGCATAATACAAATTGCATGATCTTGAGTTTCACGCCCCATCTCTCTACAGCCAAGCTGGACCCACAAGAACCACACATAAATGAATCAAGTTACCATGTCTACAGGCTCCATACTTTGAAAATGGTGATCTGATCAAGTGGGACTGCCAATCCACCTTCCTATTTCCCATTTTGAGATGGTGGGTGAGAGGGGATTCTTGCAGTAGAATGGTGGTATTGCAACTTCCTTTGCATAAATGCCATAGGGGAGAATGGGAAAACACACTTACCGTAATAATATGCAGCCGCTGTGCAAATAAGGAGCTTTCTGCCATTTTCCTTCTGAAAGAGAAAAAGAGCCTTTTGGGATCTGTCCAGAGGACACTGGTTGCCAATATTCATCATGTCATCCACTTTTCTTCCCCAAATCCCACCTCGGGTTCTTACATGTTCTATTTCCTGTGCTCTGGTAGACCTTTCTCTCCCTCTCTTCTGTTCCCAACAGCTGGTCATTGACTTTTAATGATTTTCTGTAGCAAGCATACAGGCAGATTCCTCTCCACTAACTACTTCTATCACCTGACCCACCACCGTGTTCCTTTTTCAATGGAGAAGCAGCATCGTTTATTTTATTTATTTATTTTATTTCGAAAATAAATATAGAGGGCATCCCAACACAGCTCAGCTTAAAGAAGTAAAATATAAATGTCAAATTTTAAAAAGCACATCCCCAAAAGTGTGTACTCATAGCCATGTCATATGTGTACCACAAAGGCAGATACTAAAGGCTCCATCAGTAGGTGAAATGGCCAATCATGTGCTAAGAATGCTGCATGAATCCCCCTTCTGCTGGTCTTCAGGCATCTCTTTTCAGACCACTATTGTCACATATAAAAACACTGCAGTGCATATTCTACAAACATGGTAAACCTGGAATGGGAACATACAGTTTATCCTCTCCCTGAGATTGCACTGACAAATTACAGGAGTATGCTTTTCAGTAATTATTCTGAAATTATCTATCTACCTACTGTATCTATCTACTATATCTTATCTGTCTGTCTGTCTATCCACCCACCCACCCACCTACCCACCCATCCTGTTTCTGTCCCATGTCCCATTATTTCTTTTTCATGTCAGCTTCAGCAACACAATTCCACATTTTAGCACCACTAAAATGCTTGCTCATGGATAGATAGAGGGTAAGAAGGAAGAATCTGCATTTCTAATGGTATGGTCATCTGGGTTTTATCTAATAGTGTTTTGCAAATGTACAGATATAGTGAAGACTGAAGCCTCGTGTGGAAAAAATGGTATTAGGGCACAGTGCCCAATTTTACAATACAGTACGAGCTATCTATCATATACATTTAGTGCAGAACTTTTAGAACCAACAGTTGAAACCCGATCATGACAGAGCTGAAAGCAGATCATCACTAACTAGGCATGTAGGAGGAAATGAAGCCAGATAGCCATGAGTGGCATATACTGTTAGGTATATTTCAGCCAATTGGCTGACACAGGAAGTCTGAAAGATATTTTCAATTTCACTACAACTTTCATGTTTGCAAACCTTTCTTGTTTTAGCACCTCCTATTTAGTGTAGTAAGGAGATGGATGGATGGATGGATGGATGGATGGATGGATGGATGGATGGATAGATAGATAGATAGATAGATAGATAGATAGATAGATAGATAGATAGATAGATAGATAGATAGATAGATAGATAGATAGATAGATAGATAGATAGATAGATAGATAGATAGATAGATGAAGAGGCCTAAAGAGCTGCAGGAGCTACTGAGTCAGGAAAGCAAAGGCTCAGAATGAACAAAGACTTGCAACAAAAGTCAAAGATAATTTACAACAAGTTTATTCTAATCTATAAATAACAAGAAAAAACAGTCGGTCCACTAAAGAGAGAAGACAGCAAGGAAGTAACAGGCAACAAAGAGAAAGCAGAACTGCTTAACTCATTCTTTGCATAGGTCTTCACGCAAAAAGAAACTATAGCTCAACCCACCAAAAACATAATTATAAAAGACAGACTAGAAATAAAAATTAAAATAAGCAAAAAAATAGTAAGAGAACACCTGTCTGATCTTGATGAATACAAATCACCTGACAGATTATATCTCAGAGTTTTAAAGAACTCTGGCAGAGGTCATCTCAGAATCACTGTACCACATCTTTCAAAAACCCTGGAGCACTGGGGAACTACCAGAGGACTGGAAAAGAGCTGAGGTGGTTCCCATTTTCAAAAAAGGATCAAACAAAAGCCAGAGCCAGGAAACTACAGACCAATCAGCCTAACATCAATACCCGGGAAGTTACTGCAAAAGACAATAAAAAACCGATCTGCCAACATCTAGAAACAAGTAAAATAATAACTAGCAGTCAGCATGCATTTGTTAAAAACAGATCATGCCAAACCAATCTTATTTCATTCTTCAACATAGTGACTAAATTAATAGACCAGCGAAATACTGTGGACATAATATACTTAGACTTCAGCAAGGCATTCGACAAAATAGACCACAACCTATTTTTTGGTAAGCTAGAAGAAAGTGGGATAGATAGCACCACCACCAGATGGATTTGCAACTGGCTGACAAACTGTATTCAATGAATAGTCCTTAATGGATAAGTCTACATGGAGGGAAGTAAGCTATGGGGTGCCACAAGGTTCCGTCTTAGGCCCAGTACTCTTCAATATCTTCATTAATGACTTAGATGAGAGAATAGAAGGGGAACTTACCAAATTTGAAGCTGGCAGGAATAGCTAACATCCCTAGAAGATAGGCTCAAGATCCCATTGGATCTTCACAGACTTGAACACTGGACACTATCTAACAAAATGAAATTCAATATAGGGAAAAGTAAAGTCCTACACTTAGTCGAGACAAACCAAAAGAATCCATATAGACTGAGTGAAACTAGGCTCAATAGCAGTAACTGTGAGATGGATCTTGGAGTCTTAGTGAACAACCAATTAAACTGAGCCAATAGTGTGTGGTAGCAGCCCAAAAAGCCAATGCAATTCTAAATTGCACTAAGAGAAGGATACAATCAGGATCAAGGGAGGTACTAATACCACACTATAAAGCCTTAATATGACCACAGCTAGAGTACTGCATCCAGTTTTGTTCACCACGTTATAAAAAAGATGTTGAGACTCTAGAAAAATTACAGAGAAGAGAAACCAGGATGATTAGGGGATTGGAGATTAAAGCATATGAAGAACGGTTACAGGAACTGGGCATGGCTAGTCTAGAGAAGAGAAGGACCAGGAGAGACATGATAGCAGTCTTCCAATATTTGAGGGGCTTCCACAGAGAGGAAGGGGTCAAGCTATTTTCCAAAGCACCCAAAGGCCAGATAGGGAATAATGGATGGAAATCAAACAAGGAGAGATTCAACCTGGAAATAAGGAGAAACTTTCTGACAGTGAGAACAATCAATCAATGGAATAGCTTGCCCTTGGAAGTTGTGGGAACTTCATTACTGGAAGATTTGTCAGAAATTGTGTAGGGTCTCCTGCTTGGGCAGGGGGGTTGGACTAGGTAACATACAAGATCCTTTCCAACTCTGTTAATCTGTAATCTGAGTCATGTAGGGGTGGGTAACTCAAAGTAATCATAAAATCATAGAGCTAAAGGGGCTCTCAGAAATCTCCTAGCCCAACCCTCTGCTTAAAGCAGGATTCTTATATCATCTTAGTCAAATGGAATTACCGTAACTGAACATTTCATATGTCAGTTTTATCAACATACGATCAGTTTATCTCAGCCTCCAGATTTTTGGAACCACAACTTCCCTTCTGCCTCTGAATACTGACAGTCCTACTTCTACCACCAGTACCAGGGCAGGCTAAATATGATGAAAATGAGGCTTGAGGCCTACGTATGTGGCTTGCTCCAACTGCCCATCTGCAAGAAAATCACAGGAGTAGCCATGTTCTCACCCACAGAAGGGAGGCTGATAGGCATAATGCAAAATGAGAACAATAATTGATCAGTCCATGAGATTGTCCCAATGGTGCTTTTTCAAGAGGCAACTGGACTTTCTTGTTTTTCTTTGAAGACATTTCGCTTCTCATCCAAGAAGCTTCAAAGAAAAACAGAGCTGAAGAAGCTTCTTGGATGAGAAGAAGAAAAACAAGAAAGTCCAGTTGCCTCTTGAAAAAGCACCTTTGGGACAATTATGACCTGGATGATTGAGAATCTCAATAGTCAGTCCGTGAGATTATTCATCCACCATGGATATCTGGCTATGGGATCTATCTAGAATGGTCAAGGGAAGCCAGATCCCTGAGCCAACCTTTTATTTCTTTCAGTCTCATAAACTGGCTTCTGCTAAATCACTGAATGCACAAACAATAAAATATGCCTGCCATAATATGGCAGAATTTTTTTTTACTAAATAGTTGCAGATGCTAGCTGATGATTGACTAAATAATTTCTGAGTGCCTACTGGCAGTTTTTGTAAACTGTTAATTACTGAGAAATCCTCAATAGTTGGGAATACTTGTAATTAATTCTATTTATATGGTGAGGGGGAATCCAGAAGGCGTAGATGCAGAAAATAGCTTCTCTCTCACAAGTGTATAAAGAGTTTGGAGGCAGAGTCTCGAGCCATAGAGTGGAAAGCCTGAATGGCATTAAGTGACTGCGACTGAGAGATAATCAGTCACAGGTGTGAGTTGAGTGAATCTCTGGCACAACTACTCTCTATACACAGCCTATATCTGTACAGACACATATTCAGAAATGTAGTTAATGTTTATAAATATAACTAAATACGGAGAAATACATGCTGTACAAGAACAAATAAACCTTCCCCAAAGGGCATTTTCTATGCAATAACAAGAACATACACAAACAGGAAGAACAAGAGTCTTAGACTAAACCATCTTCCAAAGAGATGCTTCTTGTGGAGACCAGAGATCCACATGCAAATATAGGCAGCTGTTGCTGATGGAACATATCTGCCCCTGGGTTTACTCATTCTAAATCCAGGGTGTTTTTGAGGGCTCAGTCTTCAATCCTGAGAGACCTGATCCTCTGGGTGTCAACCCATTGAAAAGAATGCTGAAAAACTATGGAGCCCTGTTGCTTTTTATAATATCAGTATGACCCTGATTTGTCCAACAGGCAGATTGTCTGTTCTTTGGCAGAAGGGAGTTCAGCCCTTCAATGAAAGAACATTTGCCTTGCCTGCTTTAACTGACACTCATTAACCTTTCACTGGGCACTTGTGCAAGAGGCCAACTTCTGCTAAAAAGCCCTGCTCTGAGATGGCTACTTTGCCCTGTGGGCTGCCTCCTCCCTCGAGGTTAATGTCCCAAACCACCAAAAGTGCTGCTTCAGAGGAAAGAGAGGCTTGTGGTTATTCCAAAGGTTATGTGGGTGAAAAGAACAGGCAATAGGAACAGAAGGTGCTTTCCGACTGCTACTGATGCCAGGCCTCCAAACTAGAATAAAAGTGATTTCCCCATCATCTAAGTCGACAGCCCCAGCAACCAAATAGTCTTGGCCCAATCCTACAAGTAATTCTGTGGTTGGCTGGCTAGTAAAAGGGCACCATCGAACCCATTATTTCCACGTGTAGGACTATATTCTCAAACATCAGTGAGGGTTATTTTCCCTATTGGATTTTTCAGGCAGACACAAAACATTTATCTAAGAAAGATAGTACACATACATTGGAGGGGGTGGGGAGACAATTTTTAAAAATAATGTAAGAGTGGATAGTGAAAAAATACAATTCTTCATAATGGGAAAGGGATGCTTAAAGTACATCAGAATTCTTTAACATACTTCTGTTACTACTATCACTATTTTATTAAATGATAAATGGTAAGGATTTGTTTGCCATTGCTTAAAGACAGTTTAATCTTATAAATTTGTACAGAGACTAGTTGCTTGGGCAAACCAGCAGTCAATAAATCCCTCCAGAGTTAAACATTTTGGAGCTGAGTGAAACATTTAAGATTTTGTTTAACTCCTTCACTGAATTCAGTAGGATTCAAATGGCTAATTCCTGGCTTGATCAAGTCCTTTCTGATGTATGTATATATTCATTTAGACAGCAAAGAAGCTTAAAAGTAGTCCAAAGTGGCCCAGCAGAAATTTGAACATGATTCATGTAGATTTGAATCTAATATCCTGAGCATTGCATCACGGCACGGCAGTTCTCTGAGATTCACTATTACCATCTTTCCTGTAACTAAATCTGTGTTTCAAACATCTAAGGACAAAACTAGGGGGAGGGGGGATTTCCAGACATTTTGCCAACTGATCACCTCCTTCAGCTCATCCAAAATTCATAGATCAGACTGAAATCACAACATCCCTTTCCTTACAACAATGACATTTCATCGTATGAACTTTAAACAAACATGGAGGAGAATAGTAATTTGATTGATTAGATTAGATAGATCAAATGACAAATTACGCCCGCATAAACAAAATAGAATTTACTTGCCTTCTGAAACCAACTAGAATCCCTCAGGCCCTTTAGGAAGCTAACTTTGCAACTTCAGTGAGGCAAAAGTAGTATCCCCAACAGAAATTCAGCAGCAGATCTCAAAGAATCAAGGCATGGAAGAAGCTTCTGCTCTTGTAAACTAAATAGCAAAAGAAATTAAACCTGCAACTCTCTGTATGGGGCACAGAAACTGGAAGAGCAGTCACTGCAACTGACGGAGTAGTAATTATGCACTCTTGGCAAAAGGAAGTGGTCAGACACGTAGTTGTAGCTTCACAAATTTTTTTTTTGAAAGCACATCTCATTTCATACACACTGCAGTCTCTGATCAGATTACAAAAGCATGATTTTCAGTTGATTTTGGTGGATGAACTATAGGATTATAGAAATTCTGGGAACATTCATGAGTTCCTTTAACTCCAAACAGTGATCATTCAAAATGCAAGTGGAGTTTTCTATCCAGGTGACTAGTGGATACTAGTGCATTGCACACCAAAACAACTAGACACAAGGACAGTTTCCCCCCATGCCCACCCTGCTAAACAACTAATTCCCACAACAATGTCAAACTACCTAGTAGGGCTGTATTACTATTATCCTTTTCATCTTCCCTATTACCTACTTCCTTATCTTCTTATGACTATAACTTGGTATCTTATGATTTATATTAATTGTGTTACTTGGTATCCTAGTATGATTTATGTTGATTGCTTATTTAATATTCTATGACTATCACTGAGTGTTGTATTTTATGATTTATGATGAATATATTTTATGATTATGATCATGATTTATTAGTTGTTGCTTGTATGCACACTGAGAGCTTATGCACCAGAGAGAAATTCCTTGTGTGTCCAATCACACTTGGCCAATTAAGAATTCTATTCTATTCTATTCTATTCTATTCTATTTTATTCTATTCTTCTTTTTCTATTCTGTTCTATTCTACATTAGTTACAATGCAGCCAAATGATTAAGTATTGAGCTAGGTTCCTGGTGACTATAGGGACTAATGCCTACCCATCTTAATCTATACGTTTTCAAGAATATTCTAGCAATTTCTTCAGGCCCTTATCTGTTGTCTTTCACTTCTTGCTCTTGCCTCAAACTTGCCAAGTTTAATCATTTTTCTAATGTAGCCCGTTGCATCACATGCCCTAAATGTGGGACTTCTGGCTAGTTTATAATCACTTCAAGGAAGTGGTTTATTTGGTTTATAATCACTTCAAGGAAGTGGTTTATTTGGTTATAAGATGACTTATAAGAAAGTCGAGAAAAAAGGAAATTAAATTCTTTTTTAAAAAAATCCAAATTAATGGTATAAGAAATGAGATTAAGAAATGTGAAGCTACAATAACAGAATCTTGCAAACCTGAGTGCATTTCTCCTTTCCCATCCATTATATTCATGAGAACTAGGGGAGGCTTTTCTGAAATTATTACTCACATTATTTTCTTGGCCTGGGCTCAGCCTCTTTTATCTGATCTTTGCTTTGCACTAGAGTCTCTATGACAGCTTTCCTTCATTTGATATCCTTTGAATATATTCGGACTGCAGCTTTTGAACCAGGAAACTGTTGAGTTCTGGTCCTACTTTAGGCATGAAAGCCAGCTGGGTGACTTTGGGCCAGTCATCCCCTCAGTGCAACCTACCTCACAGGTTTGTTGTGGGGAAAATAGGAAGAAGGACAATATGTATGTTTTCTGCTTTGAGTCATTTGTAAAAAAAAATTAAAAATAAAGGCAAGATAAAAAAAATCTACAATAAATAAATTGGCCATTTTGGCTGAGAATTCTGATTTTACCTATCTTGAGGGCTTCAGACTGGGAAAAGCTGCTATGTAACATCTTTCAAGACACCAATATTAAAATGCTGCTTTTTGCCAGCTAAAAAGAAACCAATGGGAAAATTATTTCAATGAGTTCAAAATAATTAATGCACAGATTTCACTCAGCCAGACAGGATCTGACACAAGTTCTAGTGGCTCAACAAGTGCCAGAGACTATTAACTATGACCATGCTATTTTCCACCAGTCTAGATAAAGGCCCATTTTGCAAACTGGACTGTCAATAACAATAGAATAGACAGATTTCTGATGCTATTCAAGTGACAGTGCCTGTCATGATTTCACATTAGGTTGCTAGTGCTGAGTTTCTCTTTGACAACTCCCATTCATTTTGAATGGATCTGTGTACCAGTGTATCCCAGAGGCTTATGCCCTGCATTAATTAGCAAAGCCCATAGATAACATTTTAATTTTGTGCCATGGATACCAGAGAATCTTTATTCAGCCCAGAAGCCAGATGCATCAACAAGTGCCAGCCAGGAACATGAGGTGCTGCTTTTTAGCATTGGCAAATTCAGCTGCATGAATGTCTCCAAGCCCTTTTCTGCCAGAGACCATTGGCCTTTTTACATTGCTGCCAAATGGACTCCCTCCTTCCTGCTGTGCTAAGTGGGAACCTCTGCTGCATCAATAGCACCAAAGATGTGAAACCACCACAGCTCCCTGATCCGTGTCCCAGCGACGCTCTCTGGGAGGCTTTCTATTGTCATTTAAGGGGGCAGGGAGTAGAGAAGCACCTTGGAAAGAAGAACGCAGACTGCCCACGCTGAGGCCATGCTCTCTATATCTTGACTTGGCTTCAGCAATATGGTTGACACAGGGCATTTGTGAAGGTGAGCAGAGTAACAATTGTGAAACATGCTTCAAATAAGAATGCATTCAGCCTTCACCATCACTCTGTTAGAACATTAGTTAAAAATCTAGCACTTTATTCCAAAGATATGAGAAGTCAAGCTGTATCCCAAAGAAGTAAAGCTGTAGACAAGTGAGACTTAGAGGATATGATCACATCCACCTAGTGAAACACAAATATATCCCATGATGTGGCACTTTTATGCCTTGTCTTCGTGATGTTACTTTCATGTCATCCTCACCCACAATTAAGGCAACTTAAATTAGTTTTTTGGTTGCTTCCATTTTGTTTTCTTTTTCCCAATACAATTTTTGTCACAGACCTTTGGCTTGGGCTGTAGGAAAGAATGGATGTTTGATTTCCACAGGAGCATTTGCCTGAAAAGTGTCTGACCAACAGTTTCTGAACCCCTTGTCACATCTTACACGTGCTCCTTAAAAATAAGGCCTTTAGTATATGTGCTCACTCCAGTGACATTATTATATGCACGACGATAGAGAAATATTGAAATATCCACAGTGGAGTAATGGATTGTGAAGACAATGACATTAGCAGGAACGGCACAATTGACCTATTTGATCAGGGATTTTACAAAAGATTTTTATAGACTTTTTTCTGAAATGGAAAATATTATTTATGGATTTGTGGATTAAAGGGATACAATGGGTAAAAGGAAATAGGATGCGCTTTTAAACTGAGGGATATGAAAATTTGTCTACTTGTAACTGCTATAAAAGAGGTAAGGAGTCGCTTTTTCGTGTATTTTTCTTATCCTGTTTTTCCCCCCCCCCTTTTTCCCCCTTTTTGTTTCTCATTTTATTTCATATTTCTTTTACCTTTTATAACTGAAAAAAATATTTAATAAAGTTATTCTTTAAAAATAATCCTAGAACTCTATTGAAACAAGGACAGACTTATTTTCTTTTAAGCATATGGTTTATGTGCTGGGAGAGATAAGTCATTTTAAACCAGGGAAGCACTTTGTATTGCGGCTTTGGTCCTGGGTACTGCATGTGTGTGTATGTATTACAGGTTTCCCAATGTTTCTACCAATAAGGGAGATTGGGAGCCGCCCAGGGCTGTTTGAAAGATGGGTGGCTCTATACATGTTTTAAATTAATAGAAAGTATAAAATAAAAGTAATCATGTGTGTCTGTTTATTTTGGGGGAGTTGCATCTTGCCTTCCCTGATCTGACTCTAGGGCTGTCCACAGCCTATTCCCTGATGCTGCTGGCCATGAGTGTAGAATGGTCAGAGCTGCCTTTTTGTTAAAACACTACTCAGGAATGGTGCTCACTTCTTTATTTATTTATTTATTATTTATTTATTTATTATTTCAATTTATATGAATCACTTCTTATGAATCACTCCTCCCCTCCTCTGTTCTATGCCTGCAAATTCTCAGCTAGGCTATTGTTGACGTGGGTTTTCAAACTGGGTGTAGCATTCTTTGACTTTTTTAAAATATTTTTTTTTATTAGAAGTTTTACCAAGAACATAAACCCTAACACAAACTAATAAGGAGTAAAAGCAGAAAAGGGAAAAAAGGAAGAAGAAAGCAGAAATGCAGAAAGAAATAGAAAAACGTTTCCATTTTTTTTGCAGCAAAATATAAGTACAATTACAAAATTATGCTCTATGATTACAAAAGAAAGTTCACTCTTTTTTTTGCTATTCAAGTTTTTTTAATCATTAAAACCATAAGTGCACTTTTCCCAATTTTGTGCAAAAAGTCTACAGTATAAGAGTTTCCAGTCACTATATAGATTTTATTTTTTTTCTCTATCAGAAATAGCCATTTCTGTAAGTTCCATTATCTTCACCAACTTTCCTCTGTTCTGGGAACTGTTGGGTCTAGTATTCTTTCAGAAGTGCACTAAAACTTCTGTTCTAACATTTCCCAATCAAGATTACTGGGGGGGGGGGTGACTAACCCCAACTATTCCAAGCAATGCTACCTTCACCTCACTCTTCTTCCATTAGGAAGAGCAATTGGTGACTGTTTTCCTACTGGCAGGTAAGAATTGGTAGGAGGGGAAACAAAATCAGATGAATCTACCAGTGGCTTTCCTTAATATGCCATGCATTAAAACTATAAGGACATTATCTCATCAGTCTCGTTATAATGGCAGAATAGAGAGCAGCAATCCAAGCAGCAAATATTTTGCTGGCATTCTTTTCTGTTGGCTCCAGAACCGTTAGGTAGTCATTTGATTTGTCATTGGAAGCAAAATAAAGCCCTCAAAGTAATTAAAGACACAGTTGGAATTTACATATTGCAGAGCATAACATATCAAGGCTTAGATTAGAAGAAGCAAGTAAGTTTTTTTTTTTTTTTTTTGGGGGGGGGGGGGGGATTGCCGCAGAAAAACTGGAAGGCAACCAGTTTTTCTCTTGTGCAAGGATTTGCCAGCCCCTTCTCTCACTTTGCACGGGCTTCTCAATCTCAATCTCCTTTTTGTGGAAACACAAAAACTGAGACTAGATGCTTTTAGTATGCTGTAGAAACCCTTCCTGCTATGTTTTAAGGCAGATGTCTCCAAACTTGGCAACTTTAAGACTTGTGGACTTCAACTGCCAGAATTCATAACTGGCTGAGGAATTCTGGGGGTTGAAGTCCTCAAGTCTTAAAGTTGCCAAGTTTGGGGAGCCCATTTTAAGGTTTTGGTGAGCTACTGTCTTAGCTCAAGAGGTTCCTACTGTGTCTCTCTCTCCTATGAGAAACGCCCTCTACTGGGAGATGATATCTCTTGCACAAGTGGATCATTTATTCACTCAATGTTTACTGGGTGAATTATTGTTCTGGAGTTACTTACTACTAATGAAATGGCACATTTGGAACAATGACTCATCCCATGACAAAATCAGAGGAATGAAATCTCAAACTGAACAGAGTCTCCAATTTTGATTCAGAAAAGGGTATCTTGGTTATTAGAAATTTGGAAAACTGACGCACCAGAGCTGCTTCAATTGGCATGGATAAATCAATGATTAATAGGACACAATAGATTTTTAAAGATAAACTTGCTTATTAATCTCTCTTAGAGGAATTAGATCATGGGATGGCAAACAGCCAATTAACGAATGAAAAGGAAACCATCATCTTCTAACAGACATAAGCACTACCGGTACTTTTTCATCTAGATGCTGGAACAGTGGCAGTAGATAAGCAATGGAAGAAGATGGGCTACGCTAATAATTGTGGGAATGTTTTCCTGATTGTTACCCAGAATATGACTGACAAGCAGCTAGCAATTAATTAGAAACAGAATGCCACGAAAGCTAGGCTTCTCATGCTATCCATGTACTTGGGATGATAGTTGCTAGGATATTTGGTGAATTTCATGAGCAAAATTGGATGAGCAAACCAAAATCTTTTTTTCATTAGAGACTCTTACTATATCTCAGCTCTTGCTATAGTGAATGTAACATCTTGTTGGGATGGTAATGTGAGGTCTTTATTCTTGTAGCTTTGGTGTCTGGCTAAGAAAGTCTATGGTGCTTATTGGCGTGGGGTGAGGGTATTAATTAGCTGAAGAATGGGCAACAGCAGGAATTTCTCTCCTTCTCCTCTTAAAATAGAGGAATCCTCCAGGAAATCTACCAATGGCTAATCAAGGATGGCTAGACACTTCTTGAAAAGAAAGGTAAGCGCCATAAGAAAGGGTGTAATGTAATGAGATTTTTACCTCTGACAATACAAGAACTAGCACATTAACCTAGATTTTAATCCTCCCAAAATTGGGGTACACACTGTCTTTGACTGCATGTTGTGAGGATTATTTTTAGCAACAATGTCCTTTTGCAAACAAATCTTGTCCAGTCTCCCCCCTCCACCCCCAAGTTATCTCAATTATAGGTGCCTAAATCAAGAGGACATAGGATTTTTACCATTGTATTCCCACATGGTTATTATAAATAGAAAAATCTGTTGATATACATTATTTCAATCTACAACCCCCAGATGCCCCAACCATTGATGATTGCTCAAGTAGCTCAGTAACATCAGGAGGGCCACAATTTCCTCTGTACATTTCAGTGGGAGTGGAAAAGGCCCAGAGAGCAGTGAAGAAATGAGCAAAGCTAAGCAAATTTCAAAAGGCCTGAAGGCTCCGTTTCCAGTCTCAAATGCACTAAATCATTTCAAGGCCAAACCAAGGACAAAGCTGTTACTGAACAAACAAGAGACAGATCTACTGGACACTTTTACGCTTGCTAAATTGGTCTGGAAGATCTTTCATGCCTTTATATATAACATTGTTAAAATTGTTACAATTAGGTCATGTGATATACACATATGTCCACAATCAACATAAACTTGGTTTACTGAATCCAGTGACCTGGATGTATAGTAGATGACCATTGAATCACAAACCAACTATTGCTTGGATTCATACAACACACTCAGCCAGAAACTAACCAACTACATTTTAAACTAACATGTTGACAAACTCAGCTTAATGCTTTTGTTTCATGATCGTATCCAGACCTATGGTTGAGAAAGAGGTGAAAGGCTTGTGGCTTTGATTAAACTTCATACATCCAGATACCCAAACCGAGGGTGCATCCAGCAGGATATTTAAAGAATTTTAAGGAGAAATCACCTATAAAAAGTCATCTGCAATGTGCATTCTTCAAATACCTATGTAGACATCTGGGCACGATATCTTCCTACAGTCACTTTAAACTGAAGCTATTCCCTTGAAACTTCATCTGTAGCCCAGTAGTGAGACCTTGGAACACTGGGAGTCCATAGAGTGGAGCAAAATATGTCATACACGTCATGACGTCATTGCAAATCATAGGGTTTGCATCATTTGTGCAATAATAATCATGATGCATGAGAATCATTATGGCCTCCACTGGGGCAGTTGCACCCATAATGAAGAAATTGGAAGGTGGGGGTTCTGATGAAAAAGATGTACACCTGTTTCTTTGACAACCCCTTGTACACATAAACAACATCTGCTGCTGTCTGGAGCATCAAAGCCACCCTTTCCTTGACAGTGAGTTTTTTTTTTTTTTTGGCAGCCCTAATTATTTCCTTTGCCCAGAAAGGAGGCACTTTAGGACAGAGTTTTCCAGGCGAAGTGACTGGAGGTTAAAAAAACAGGGGAACAACTATTTGAGTGAAGCAGCTTGGTTGCTCCTTATAGAACAAGTTTCACCTGCCGTCTTCCGTCATGTATGGAATTATTAAAGGGATCCACAGCTGCCCTTCTTTGCCTCTGGTCACAAATGGCGTGAGGATTTTTGCAAAACAGGGGTCTTGTAGGAGTAACTAGCTTGGTTCCTTTTTCTGCTCCTCTTTTTACTGGGTGAATTGCCCTGGCCTGGTTTTAACCCAAGAGCCCAGCCTGGTCATTCTGCCCTGTTTTCCCCACTTCACGCTCCAAGCTCACAGGCCAGTACCTATCAGAGCTGCCCAGACCTCCTGTGTTTTCCTTACCTTTCAGTCATGGGATGTCCAGCCAGCCAGTGGTCTTTTGCAGAGTTTCTTCTGATGCAGAAGAGAGTAGATGAGCAGAGCTTAGGGAGAGATTTTTTCCGCTCAGTGGGATGCAGCCAGAAGAGCAAAGTCAAAGAGCGCATACATCTTTTAACATCCCCACCATCCTAGCAGGGCCTTACTTGGCTCCAAGCCTTTCTTCTCTCTGTGTGTGCGAGTGCTTAGATCAAAAGACAGAGGAGGGAAGAAATGAAGCTCACCGGAGCTGGTCAGGCCGGTTTCAGTTTGGAAAAAGCTGAGAGGCAGGCAGAGTTGGGCGAAGGGAGGTGAGTTTCCCCACAGGCAGCACCAGCTCTGCTGGGCCCTGCCGCCCTTGAAAGCCTGCCACCCCACCCCACCCCCACTGCTGGGTCAGTAACTTATCAGCTGTCTAGCTGAATTATTTACCAGCATTCCTGAGCTGTTTGGTTACCTTCTGGTTTTCTGTCCTCCCTCTGAGACCATCTTAAGGCCAGAAAATAAAAGAAGAGAGAACTGCCCCTGAGAATCAAATGGTCACACTCCATTTGTGCTTAAAACCCGGTCCTTAATGGTAAGGCTGGCCATACACAGCTCTTGTGTGACCCTCCTTCTTCGTCATCCCATTTCTGCCCATCTGACTCCTTTTCCCCCGGTGCAAAGCTCTCCCAGCTCTTTCATGGTTCAGTGGAACAAAGCAAAGAAGAAGAAAAAAATGAAATGGCCAAAGGTTTTCATTTCATGAAATCGGCTGTGTGGCAAAGGGCTTATGTTACAATCATTTCTCTTTTCAAAAGCTGTTCAGCTAACAGGAGATTCTGCAACTGGGTTTTCAGAAACACATCCACAGTTTTCAAAATTACCCCATTTTTCTGGGTTTACATGATCTGACTGCAACAATGTGGATCACTATTAGCTGTCAGCAAAGGGGTACAAAATTACCCCTTTGCTGCCATCTTACTGTTCCCTGGATTTTTGTACCATACTAAAAATCTGGGTTTTTTCCCCCCCAGATGTGAAAACCATGCTGGATGAATTCATATAGTATACAGGGGTAGCATGTAATGAGGAAAAATTGGCTTTGTTATTTTTGTTTTAGCACTTCCAAAGTTTGGTGTAATCGATAAAATGTGGACTAGGACCAAGGAGATCCAGATTCAGGTCTTCCCTTAACCATGGAAGCTCAATGACTCATTTTGGACCACTTACTCAGAACAGTCTCCACACACCTATTTTGTGTTAGTAAGATGGGTGGAGAAAGTACGGTTGTGGTTATGAATTAAAATAGGAGAAATGATGGCTGTGTATGTTTCCTTAGGTTCCTAAAACTGTACAAGAAAAAGTGTATGCCTTGGAAACATTTCTGTGATCCTTGATAGAGCCAACCTCACACCTTACACCCAAATATTCTGGTTTTCAACACCCATAATTTTATTTATTTGTTTGTTTATTTGTGTATTTATTTGTAAGGCATTTATTCATGCATTCATTCATTCCAGTTTAGTCTGCTGTAATTCAGTCAGAATTCCTAGCAGTCAAGTATAGGTATACTGTATATTATTAAAATAATATTAAAATATTCACAGCAACAGCAAAATAGCCAGGATGAAATATTACAGTAAATAATAGCAACTACATATGGCCTATTCCCATCAATTCAACATATTCAGCCTAGGTAATGTCATTCCTATACTTCTCCTTTGGAAGAATTCATTTTTAGCATTTTCTTAAATAGTTTCACAAAGTTAATGCAGCTAGAGAGTGACAGGTTTCTCTATAACGATTAAAAGATAAAGGTGTCATAACACAGATTCCATTCTTATCTAATTCTTACAAATCAGCTATCATTAAAAAGCAGAAAAGCCAAAATGCCTTTGTGGTTTTTATGGTGATCTAAAGAAGCTTTTATTAAAGCTTCCCAAGATCACTGGAGGGTATTAGCAAAACACAATGTCTTGTCCCCAATCATAATCTGAGAGAAATGATGAGATATTCCTCCTGAATTACATTTTACCTCCTCTTCCTGGTACTCTAATTTTGTTTAGTGTGTGGTTTTATGAAGCTAACGTGTAGGCTTGAGGGTTTTTTTTTATATATTTCCTGTCATTTGCCTAGAACAGCACTTTCAAATCTTAAAACCTTTCCTTGCAACAAATAAGCACACAAACAAGACATCTTTTCTTCTTCTGTATTCTTATAATGCAGCTGTCATCAAGGCCTTAACCCACAAATGAATCAGATGTCACTTATCCATAATGTTACCAGAAGCATTTTCCTCTTTATTCTGCCACCATCTAAGGGAGCCCTCAGATGTATAAATTTCAATAGCTTATATCATGCTTATATGCCAGAGAGAAGTCAGTTGACTGTTCTGCCTTGAAACAATATGACAGTGGCAGAATAAGGATTAGTAATCGGAACAGCAAATTTCATGTTGATGCAGTTTTATGTGGAGAGCACCTGAACTCAGCAAGAGAAAAAGAATAGACATGGATCAAATGATCAGTGCACTAAGGAGTTAATGGTTCACATCAAATAAAATAAATAAATAAATTTGGGGGATATAATTTATTAATGCTGTCATGTTAGTTTTATGCAAAGAAGACATCATGACAAACAAGCTAAGAAGGAAAACATTTAACACCTCATTGCCATCTAATGGTCAACCAGGGTTTTGCAGCCCATGTGTGATAGACATACTTTTAAAACCCATATAACATGGTTTGAAATGTAGATCCAATTTCAGGTAACCAGAAGGATTATGAACCAGTTTGCCTATCTATTTACCTAATCTCAAGTTGAGGGTGGGAAACCAGTAGGGTAATGATGAAGGAGCTAGTTAGGAACTTTAATTCAGCAATACTGATAAGATCACAGATTCCCCTGTCCTATTGGTGGGAAAATTGCGTGTTTTCTATATAGCAGGCTCTAAATTCAGTTACCAGTGCCTCAAAGTAGTGCTGGAAAGAGCATCTGAATCCTTGGGGAACTATGGCCACAACAATGTCCTACTGAGATAGAGGACCAATGGCATTTTTGTCACTGTCTTTTTATGGTCCTGGGACATCTGACAAGCTTATAGTGAAGTAATTTTAACCTGCAGTCTGTAAAAAAGAAATAAAAACCACAAATGAAACCCTTCATAATCACACAGTTGTGTCATGAATCAGTTAAGCTGTGTTGGAAGAAATATCCTTCTGGGTTCAGTTCCAAGTGGGGAAAAGGACACTGGAAACATGGAGGCTGTTTGAAAAGATGGTTTAATGGTGGACAGGACCACATGCCTGGGAGCTCTTGGGGGGAAAAGGGAAGAAATGCTGAGAGTGCCTGGGTTTTATGCCCTCTGTTGGGATTTGAATTTGAGCTTGTATTCTGATTGGTTGTCAGACTCCCATGGAGCCATGCAGGCAACTCTGTAGGCTGTTCTGAGTCCCAGACTTGGTTGAGCCTTGCTGGATGATGATGTAATGAAAGGGCTTTGGGCAATTCCTATTATGGCTCTACCTGGAGGAGTCTTTAGCTATGTAGAATAGACTGACTCAGGCCCATTGACAAAGGTGGGGGTTTCTGCCTCTCTGAGTTTCTACTTCTCTTTTAGGGGAAATATTCTGCCTTTTTAGTGTATCCTAAAATATTCCATTTTTCTAGGAGAGGGGTGGGTTATAACTTCCAACAGCTGTTATTTATTATAAGGTCTGCAGGTTCTGCCTCATAAAACTGAAACAACCAGTGCAACTATGTGGGCTGGAACCAGCAGCATTAAACCTGATGCTGTCACTCTCCTCATTTATGTTTCTGTCTTCCTTATCAGTTAATGACTAATAAATGATTCCTGCCTAAGGCAGGCGGTTGGACTAGAAAATCTCAAAAGGACCTGTTCTGGATTGGTTAATATTTGAAATACTTACTGTTCATTGGTCTACATTCCGGCGGGAGATCCTCGCCCCGTCATTGGTTGACTTAGGCGCGGGAGTCCTTTAAAAGAAGGGCTGCCGCGCCACCGAGTCAGTCGGTATCCTGGAAATAAACAAAAAGACTGAATCACTATACGTGTGTGCCTCTTCATTGCCGCCTCAAAACACTGGCGACGAAGGTGGGATCGAGGCAACACGTTTAGAGAGTGCATAGCGGCGGAGAGCGAGCGGCATCATGTCCGGAAGCAACGCACCGCCTGAAAAATTCAACCCGGCCAAGGAGGAATGGCAGACGTATGTGGACCGATTCCTCATGTTTTTGGAGAGTAGCGATCTGAGCGGAGTGTCGGATCACCGAAAGAGAGCGGTGTTTTTGACCCACTGCGGCCAAGCCGTATTTCGGATGGCAAAGGCACTAGCGTCTCCAATCGATGTCAAAACGCTAACTTGGCCCGAACTAGAGAAGATCCTGAGGAAACACTACGCGCCCACAGTCTCCTGCCTGATAAAGCGCCATGAGTTCTACCTCCGGAACCAAAAAGAAGGAGAACCTATCGCCGATTTCGTGGCCGATTTAAGAGAAATAGGTGGAGAGTGCGAATTCTCGGATTTCAATGAGGCGCTAAGAGACCGGATCGTCTTAGGCTTAAAAGATCCAATATTGCAGAGTAAGCTGCTAAACCGACCCAAGATAACAGCCACAGAGGCCATTGAAGAAGCCACCGCAGCCGAAGCCGCTCACAAATCGGCAGCAAGAATGAAACAGATTAATCAAGCTGCACACCACAAATCCAAAGAAACCACCAAAGCTGATGATGAACAAGGAAAAACCTCAACTCACTACGAGGATATTGAAACTGAGACCAGTAGTGAAGAAGACGAGGTTTGCCACCTAAAAGCCGCGAGAGGGGAAAAAGAGCGGGCTACCAGGCGGTTTGATTTTGAATGCAACCGTTGTGGTGGAAACCACCCCAGATCAGAGTGCCGATTCATAGATGCAATATGCCGAAAGTGTGAAAAGAAAGGGCACATCGCAAGGGTATGCAGAGCCCGATCAAGCTACAGCCCCAGGCGAAGAGAAAGCCCTCCCCCAAGAGAGAGAGAAAAGAAAACAAACAACCGTTGGAGCCAGGAAGGAAGGAATAGAAAGTTTAAAGAGTCATCTTACAAGAAGGAAGAAACACATCAAACAATAATAATTGGTCACTCTAATACAAAAAACGTTAAAAAAGTCCACGTGCAAGTAAGAATTGAAGAAAAAAATTGTGAAATGGAAGTGGATTCGGGATCATTCCTTTCCATGGTTTCCTGGGACACTATTAAGAAATTGATCCCAGACATACGGCGAAGCGAACTAGACAAACAGAAATTAACACTCAAAGACTACCAGGGAAACAGAATTCCGGTAGTAGGGATTGGACATTTCCAGGTAACCTTCAACAACCATACTGAGATTCTTCCCCTAACAATCGTGGACCGGAACAGACCCAGCCTCTTAGGACTGGAATGGTTCGAACCGCTGGGAATAGGGATGACCGGTATCAACCATATCACAGACGCTGACTGGGAGGCAGATCTCATTCAAGAATTCCAGGACCTGTTCAGCGAAGAGTTAGGCAAGTACCGGGGTAACCCGATTTCGTTTAACATAGACCCCAAAGTAGCCCCAATTAGACTAAAGGCTAGAAGGGTACCGTTTGCCCTAAAGCCAAAAATAGAAGAACAACTGGATAAACTAGTAAAGCAAGGGGTCCTCGAGCCAGTTGACCACGCTAAATGGGAGACCCCTATAGTGACCCCTATAAAAGCAGACGGGTCGGTTCGTATTTGTGGGGACTATAAGGCGACCCTCAACCATGCACTACAACAGAGCGCATACCCCGTGCCTGTCGTGCAACACTTGCTACATTCTATCAAGGGCGGAAAGATTTTCGCTAAACTCGATTTGGCTCAGGCTTACCAGCAACTGCCCGTTGACAAAAAAACAGCTGAAGCCCAAACTATTGTGACACACCGGGGTGCATTTAAGTGCAATCGCCTACAATTCGGCGTTAGCGTGGCACCAGGCATTTTTCAATCTCTTATGGAACGCCTCCTTCAAGGAATTCCTGGAGTCATCCCGTATTTCGATGACGTCCTAATTGCAGCTAAACACAAATTGCAACTGCGAGACCGCCTAAGAAAAGTGCTGACCAAATTTACTGAGGTTGGGTTTAAAGTCAAAAAAGACAAATGTACCCTTATCACAGACAAAATAGAGTTCTTAGGATACCTAATCGATGGAAATGGCATCCATCCAACAGCAGGAAAAACCCGTGCCATCAAAAATGCCCCCACACCAACTAACAAGGCTGACCTACAAGCTTTCCTAGGGTTGATAAATTTTTACCATGTCTTTTTGCCCCAGAAAGCCACGGTGGCGGAACCCTTGCATAGGCTTTTGGACAAAGACGCATCGTGGAAGTGGGGACATCGGGAAGAAACAGCATTTAACAAAATTAAAGACATGATCACTTCAGCTCAAGTGTTAATTCAATATAACGAAACTTTGCCATTGTTACTAACTTGCGATGCCTCCCCCTTTGGAATCGGAGCTGTCCTGAGCCACCTTCTACCTAACGGCAGAGAGGCTCCGATTGCCTTCTATTCAAAAACCTTGTCCCAAAGCCAAAGGAATTACAGTCAACTGGACAAGGAGGCACTAGCCATAATTTCGGGTATTAAACGTTTTCATGAATACCTGTATGGCCGATCTTTTTCGATCATCACCGATCACAAACCCCTACTAGGTATCCTGGCGGGTGACAAACCCACTCCCCACATTCTATCACCCAGAATGACAAGATGGTCAGAATTCCTGGCCGCTTACAATTACACTCTGTCGTACCGCCCGGGTCCGACCATCACGCACGCCGATGCTTTAAGTCGTTGCCCGTTACCAGACTCTGATCCGGAACCAAACCCCAGTTTTTCAACCTTTTTGATTGAGACCCTGCCCGACCTCCCGATGACAGCAGCAGACATCGCGCACGAAACCTCTAACGACCACCTACTGCATACCGTGAGTAGGTGGATCATGAAGGGTTGGCCTGACTCTGAGTTACAAGAACAGCACAGACCGTTTAAACAGAGACAAATGGAACTGTCAGTACTAAAAGGCTGTGTACTATGGGGGGATCGAGTGGTCATTCCACAAAAACTGCGAAATCCCATATTGAAACTATTGCATGAGGGGCACCCCGGGGTGGTAAAGATGAAAAGTCTAGCTAGAAGTTACGTATGGTGGCCTGGGTTAGACAAGGATGTTACCGACTGGGTCGCGGGTTGTCAGCCCTGCCAGACTTCCCGGCCCTCACCCCCAAAGGCACCAAGTACTGAGTGGGATCTACCTAGGGGCCCTTGGTCTAGAGTCCACATAGATTTTGCAGGCCCGACTAAGGGACATACCTTCTTGATTCTGGTAGACGCGTATTCAAACTGGTTAGAAGTGAGCCTCATGAAATCAACCTCTTCTGAAGCTGTCATCCGACAGCTCAGTCACTGGTTTGCCACCCACGGTTTACCAGACGTCCTGGTATCTGACAACGGCCCTCAATTCACGGCTACAGAATTTGAGGGCTACCTAGCCAGTTTGGGCATACGCCATGCCTTAACCGCGCCGGCACATCCGGCAGCGAATGGACGGGCCGAACGCATGGTCCGGTTTACCAAGGAGACCCTTCTTAAGTTAGATCAGGGCCCTATACAAACACGCATCGACAAATTATTGTTCCTACAACACACTACACCCAGTAGCACTACTAACAAAACCCCTGCTGAATTACTTATGGGGAGAAAGCTACGTTCCCCTCTCGATAGACTACACCCCACCTACACTACAGAGAAACCCCTAGATTCTTCAACCAAAGTCCGAACATTCCGAATTGGGGATTTAGTTTACGCTAAAAACCTGGTAGGGCATCCCTTATGGGTGCCAGCCACCATCACACATCTAACCGGGCCCCGTTCTTACCGGCTTACCACCGCTGATGGCAAAAGCTGGAAACGACACATAGACCAACTTCGAACTCGCACCCACCCCAGACCTGGCGATTTTCCTGGGGGGGAAGGGGAACAACCACCAAACAGTCTGGATAAGGAAAGCCCACTAACAAACAATGACGCCCTAACTCACACACACACACCCTCAACTCTAGCTCCGGTCGGGTCGCGCTGCTACGCACCTGATCCTGAAGAACGTCCCGCTGAAACATCTGACAGGGTCGTCGATAATCCAGGCCGAGCAGGGAGCGGCATGGCCACGTCAACTAGCCCAGTTAGGCCCGTTGGTAGTGACGCAGCCGGCTCGACCTGCTCGAAGTTTCCAGGGCCGGAGGCGAGAGGAGCAACAGGTCCTTCCGCACCAGCCGATGGTAACGACGCAACTGAGCCGCGCAGGTCCAGTCGGACTCACAGGAGCCCCGCCTATCTACGTGATTACGTAACATAGGCGCGGCTCCTGATTGGTCAGACTGGACCAAGGAGGGAGGGGTGTTCTGGATTGGTTAATATTTGAAATACTTACTGTTCATTGGTCTACATTCCGGCGGGAGATCCTCGCCCCGTCATTGGTTGACTTAGGCGCGGGAGTCCTTTAAAAGAAGGGCTGCCGCGCCACCGAGTCAGTCGGTATCCTGGAAATAAACAAAAAGACTGAATCACTATACGTGTGTGCCTCTTCATTGCCGCCTCAAAACAGGACCCTTCCAGCCCTATGACTCTGATAGCAATCAGGAATATTTCTATTGTGATTAATCCTCTTGCAACCCCTGCTGGCAAGGAAATATAGTTCCTGAGTTACAGTACTTGCCTTCTTTCTACATTTCAACTGCTGCTATCTCCATATTTCAAAAGCCTTCTCCACAACACATATCCCGTTCTTCCTTATTCTCACTATTTTCCATAGCTATTTAGGAGGGAAACTGCCGTAGGATCTGATCTTTCAGAATGACATGTGGTTATGTGATTACTGAGTCACACTGTCTCCAACCAAGAAAGTTTGCACACCTATCTCCGATATCAGTTTTTCTTTTTGATTCAAAGTTTAGATAAGCATGCCAAACAAAAGGCATACTATTCTCCCTTTTCCAAACTGGTAATTAAATGTTAGCTTCTCTTCCAAAATATCTTCAGTCTTAAGAAACAAGTGGAACTTACATTAAAAATAAGCATATTAATAAAATTGGTTAAGATTTATGTGCAATCTGTTTTATGTTCTTCTATTTCTCTATGTCTTTAGTATATTATGAGATGACAATTTTTATAAATCATGTGTTTTTCCTGTAGTTTTTCCTGCCCTGCAATCCTAACAGAAATATTTTCCTTTTCATTTAAGTACTTTAAAATGTTTATATTCAGGCATTCAGTGGAATGCCATTGTTGCTGTTTCACTCTTAATTTCAGCAGCATTTTACAATATAATATAACCACACAAATTATTTCCATGTCAATGTAGTTGAGCCTTAGAATGTATAAAATGTCTGAATGCCAGTCCTGGCTTCAAGGAGAAGAGAAGAGAATCCAGATAAGAAAGAAACAAAAGATCTGACTCCTGACAGAGTCTCTTTCCATCCGTCCACCATTAAAGACACTTGGTTACCTGTTTTTATTTTTAACTACCAAAAGCATTTTTTTGTTTGCCTTCGACATCTTCAAGTTCATCTCTCAGGAGTATTAAGCAGCTTAGTCTTCTAAAGACAGCTGTGTACCAAACACTGCCCCACCAGGAAAGGTTTGGTGATTAGCAAGACAGAAATAGAAATATATTGATGTAGGCTAATTTACAGGGTGTTGGGAAGAAGGGAGATCCATAAACATGGTGTGTAAGAAGATCACTTTCCTGCACACGATTAGAATACATGATTCAAGACATGGTCCCCAGAATCTTTGCAACATCCTTGCTTGGTGGATGTTGGTGTGTTAACACTCAAACTGTATACAAAATTAGATTTGTAAAATTATTGCGTCTTTTTTATTATTTTAGAGTCCTGGTGATGAGAATGTTCTCTTTTGCAGTGTATATACTGAGTCCCTACTGGCACCATCATTTGTGAATGCACTTTTGGCAAAGCATCATAGACAATACTTTACCCTTCTAAGATGGAATGAATTCTATTAGTATCTCCATAACTGTGTATCCTGCTCTCTGGCCATTAATATCCAAGTCTAATTACAAGCAGACTATTTCCTTTTAATTTTCTTATATTCTTTGTATTCTTCCCTCCATCTCCATATTCTTAATGAATAATTTTGTGCAGGGTTGTTACTAGCACAATCCGGTATGGGAGGAGGGAATTAACCCGGTGCCCTCCAGTTGTTTTGGATCACAGCATCATTTCATATCCAGTCAGAGAAACATCCAGAATGTGCTGAATAATTTGCAAGTCAAAATGTCAGTATTGTTTTTGAACCTCGGTTCATTTTCCTGTCTGGAGTTTTCACTGTGTTTTGTGGTGTCATCCTATTTCTGCTTGCTACATCATAGAATACTACTATTTTCTGACTTCAACCCAGTATATAATTTAGACTTTTGTTGTGTTATTTTGCCACTTGCCTATATGCCTGCCTACCTCTTTGGATGGGCATGGATAGAGAATGCAGTTTCTCAGATGAAATAAACTGAATGAGCTGGGGGATTCTAACTTTGGGGGACATAGCAGATGAAGAAAATTACACCCTCAAGGGTCTGACAAACAGCTGGACTACCCATTTAAAAGCAGGTGGTAGAATGTGTAGCACACTTTCTCTGCTGCATATCATCTTTTTATATTTTAGTTGCTACTTTGTGAAATTCACTGTCCAATAATGTCTTGTTGGCTGTAGCAGGAGTTCCCAATCCCCAGTCCGTGGACCAGCACTGGTCCAAAGAATGCCAGAAATTGGGCCACACAAACTAGGGAAGTCCCATCTGTGGATGCAGGCAGCACATGAAACCACGCCCACTCTGGTCCACGGAAAAACCTCTCTCCACAGAACCAGTCCCTGGTGCTCAAAAGGTTGGGGGCCACTGGGCTATAGCAAACCATTTCTGAACATGTTGCCTACAGGAGTTAAGTCAGATTTGAAGGCAAAACAGAGCAGGAAAAGGAGGTGGTCATCATCACATTATGGCTTAGCATGTAGTGTAGTGAAGCTAGACTGTAGCTTGTAGATTATTTAGTTTTGTCTTGGCACAACATTTTAATCCAGCCATTGTGCTGAAAATTATAGCATAGTGCAACATGTGAATCCTCTCACTGAGGCTTAATAAACACGACATGATTAAAGCAAGTTGTGGCTTAATGTGATGTATAAACCAACCAGTGATTAAGGATATATAGATATTACAAATACCTGAATGTTTTCATTTGTGAATTATAGGGTGGTTGTGATACATGGATTGAATCCTAAGGCATGTTGTTGGGAACAGCAATTTTTCTGCCATGTGGTTCTCAATTATTTCCTGTCTAGTGCCATGTTGACTTTTTTTTTAATCAATCGAATATTGATCCATTGGTTGCAACAGGAATTAACTGATTGGCTCATTACCTGAGCCTGACCTCATAGGCTCAGGGTGACTAGTACAAAATCACTCAGCTGGCTTTCATGCCTAAAGTACAACTAGAATTCAGTTTTCTGGTTTCTAGAATTCACCACTGTCTTATTTGATTTTCAATGTAGATCCAAAAAATTAGTCATGTCTATGCTTTATCGCAGAAAGCTGTCCCAAGATCTCTTGTAGCACTCCATGGCCCAGTTCCCATAAATTGTTCCCTCAACATATGAAGCCAAAATATAATTTGCTTAGATTTGTCTTACTGCATTGTTTGCCAGCCATACTTTCTGGGTATGGGAATATGAGGGATCTTCTAAACCCATTTATGGCTTCCTTGGCACCTTCACTATTTTATTCTCTATCAGTTCTTCAACATAGCTTGAGAGTTTGGTGTAGTCAGGTTTACTCTGTGTATAGTTGACCTTGCACACTCTCCTTCCTTTAGTGCTTTTTTTCTCTTTCTTTTCCATTCACTAAATTGATCCTAATCTCCCCAGAGTGACGTGAAACATTTTGAAGGAACATTTCCTTCTTGTTGCTACAGGCTCTAGAATCTGGATTGCTCAGGTTTCAGCCCAGATAATAATAACATATTTGGGACAGGAGGTGACTTTGCAATACCTCAAATCCCTGGAAAGAGCTATATGGAGCTTGGTACCTCCATAGATTGTACTTGTCCTATCCTTGCCTTCCTTTCCCCTTCCCTCCTGCCCTTTCTCCTCCCCTCCAGATGGATCCAGTCTGTGCCAGGCAGCAAAGGGTGACTCAGGAAAGTCTCTCGTCTGAGTATTAGTTAATCAAGTCCTTGAATGTCCTCTAATCCTACCAAACAACAGAACTTGATCTTTCTTTTCTCTCTCTTTCAGTCTTTCTGTCCCACCTCCAAACAGAGGGGAGAGGAATGTCCCAGAGGACAACTGATCCAAGCAGGTGCTTTAAGCAGCAAGCTGTCAAGCAGCCTCCAGGGTCCAACAGAAGCATCTTGGGACTCTGTAAGACATAGAAGAATTGGTGTCCAGCTCTTAAACCATGGAATGGAGCTTCTTGGAATTAGTAGATTTCTAAGCTAGCCTTGAATTCTTGGTATTTATTCCCACTTTCCTGCTACAGTTCTCAGATTGGGAACATCCCCAGTTCAGATTGCTAACCTGGATATCCCCTGACTTGATGGTTTGCCTCTAAGCTCATTTAAGCATGCAAACATTTCATGGCTCAGCGTTTCTCTTCTAGTTGTCTTCTGTTCTGCATTTTCTCAAGCCATGAGCATGGTTGTTTTTAGCACACCTGATCTATGCTAACCATGTAGATGCTATAATTGAGTGACAGTAAAATAATCCAGTGGAGAAAGGAAAATACTTGGGAATGCTTGTTAATGAAAGCACTGCTGGTAACATCCAGCTGAGACTGACCTGTGGTGGAGACTTGTGGCCTTCCAGATGTTCTTGGACTACATCCTTTATAGACATCTGGGCAAACCAAGATGAGGTTAACATCATGACTCAGACTCCAGCCTTACGTACTTGCATTTTTGCTGAAAGTATGTAAATTGTGACCTCTCAATGTACATTTATGACATACATTTTGTTATTTGCCTCCCAAATGCCCCCATGGACTTTTGCCAGTTAGGTTATAATGGAAACAAGTAGCACATTTTATATATATTGTTGTCATTGTCAGCCATTCTGTTTGACAACTCTATGGATCAGCACTCTCCATGACCCTCTGCCTCTCACCGCCTCCTTCAGATCTGCCATGGTCATCCTGGTGTCATCCTTTATCGTGTCCAGCCACCGAGCAGCTCCTTCTCCTTTTTCTGCTGATCACTTCCAGCATGATTGACTTTTTGAGTGAGTTACCCTCTCAAGACATGACATTTTATACATAAATAAGAAAATAGAAAGTAATACAATAATATTAGAAAAGAATAAAAGAATAAAAATAGAAAGCTCTTGATCTATAAGGATGATCCCAAATCATTCTTTCTGGGAGGTGACAGTTTTTCTACCCATCCATTGTCTCCACATCATGGGTCAGTAAGGCTTCAGAAGGGAATCCCAATTTAGTTGGGCATGGCATTTCCCACTGGGGAATGCTATGGGCAAGGAAGAGTAATTTTACCTGTGGAAAGACAGAAAAGAAATGGTGATATAACTAGGAAATGAAGAACTTTTTTGCACTGAAAATATTAACCCCCCCACCCCTTTTCCCTCCCTGTTTCTCTAAGAAAATGCTTATCTGCATAAAGTATTCTTCTCAAATTAGTAGCTTGTGAACAAATGCAGTCCTTCCCCCCAAACAAATACTTTACTGGGTCAGAGACAGTCTCATTACTTTAGCTGCCCAGTTCCAACAGTGACTAGAGTCTAGACAAATGCCTCCAAATCGATAATCACAATAGAAAGACAATGGTCTTCCCCTTGTGAACACAGTGAGTGCTTGGTATCAGGGGCTGTACATGGAAGCTCCATTCATCTCAGAACTTTTGACAGGCAGGGGTCCACCTTGGCTTTTTAAAGAAGCTTAGATGTGTTCCTTCATAAGGTTGATCTTTAACGCTGTGGCCAGCTGCCTGGGCTTGGTTGTACACCTGCGTTTCGGGCCTCGGAGTTATATATTTCCTTGGCAATTCTTTTTGTAGTCTCGGCTGAGGGAGTCTTGCCAGCAGATTAGCCTCGGGCATGTAATTGGCTGAGTGGCTGAGCATAAAACACTGGGAGGCACTAAGCACTTAGCACAAAGCACTGGATGCATTTTTGGCTGGCTGGGACGGAGTAAGGGTCTAGGAGACTGGCCAGGCGAGATCGAGAGCATCAGAGGCAGGTAAGACGAGTCCCAGCTGGGCTGCTAAGAAACCCCTGCTGGGCATTGCTGCAGGGAAAAAGGGATGAAGAAAGAAATGGTGGTTGCTAAGCAGGCAATTATGTGCTGTGTAATTCTTCTGAGAATCATGGGAAGTAGGGAGTGAGAGAAAGAAAATGATTAAGAACATATTTATTTATTAGATGTACAGCCTGCATTTATTTTGTATAATTAAGCTTCCCCACGACAACCATTCTTTTGGGCTGAGAAAAAGCAAATCATCCAAAATTATATGTCTAAGGGAGAACTCTAACTCACGGTTCCCCAGTTTCTAATTCAGTGCCTTAACCATTATTCCAGACTGACTCAGGTGTGGCATTGCAGACATGCAAGTTGTGCCATCCCCCAAACCATTGTCCCTTTATCTATTCACCATTCATGAATTTACAACTTTGTTGGCTGTAAGGAAAGTACATCAAAGTATCCAAGTGGTCACTTTTCTTTGACAGCCATTGCTCTCAGGCAAATGCCTTTGTCACTAAAAGATAGGAAAGGTTTTTTTTAAATAGTGGATGGAAATACCTTTAGCATCTAACTTTGTCTATTTCTAAGAACATGCCTTTCACTCCCTTTTCCTGAACTTTCTCTTTCCCAACTCCTAAATCTGAACTTCACTTGCTCCCTGTTAAGAACAGAAATGTTGTTGTACCTGTTTTTCACAAATCCAGACCAAGATCTATGCTGGCAGATGGAGAATTTCCTTAATTATACAGTTGCAAGCTTTTAATTGTATCAGTGGAAGGACTTGAAACTGGATTAGCTATGCAAGGCATCTGCTCTACCCCTTGGCTGCCTAAAACCCATAAAGCCAGTAACTGCAGTGGGTAATGAAATGAAGTGAGGCTCTGGAGATAGGCTGAATGCCTGCTGAGGATAGCTGAAGAAGGAACTTTCCAAACTCCTTTTTCCCCCAATTCCCAGACACAGAAGGAAAGAAATGGTGGAAGAGCATTTCCTCAAGTGCTAGCAGAACATTCTCCTGAACCGTGGTCTGTTTTTGAGGAAGGCAAGTCTTGATCTATGCTGATACATCTGCTTTTTGTGGGAGCATTTTATTTCATGCACAGTTCTAGAATGGTCAGAGATTGCTTGTTTAAAGTTTGGCATTAGGTGATAGATTTTCCATTCAGTTTTCCAGTCAAGTATTGGGGTTTTTTTTTAATCCAAGTATATGAAGGAAGAAAGATTTGGGTAGAGGGGGAGACGAGTTGGTACTTACCAGCATACTGTTTTTAATGCTAATTGGTGGTAATTAATTGATGACTTTTGGGGGAATGCCAGAAATATCACCACTATTATGCAAATATTTGTAATTTTATTGTAATATTTTGTAATTTTAATCAACGAAGTATTATGGTACTTAGTCTGCCATGCTTTTGGTGTGGTTTTCAGAAGAACTCTGAAGGGCAGCCCTGGCCAATAATTGAAAATTAGATTAGGTGAGCTGAAAGAGCCTTTCTAATTCAACCTCTACTGATGTAAATATTAAAAGCAACATGCAATAACATGGGCATAAATATCCAAGGGATATCCAAAATATAAGGGAATGTGGAAAATATTTATTCTTGCTCTGTTATTTGTGTATTGTCAGGCATAGGAATGCTTTACATGTTGACATATTGTCAGGCTACAGAACTTTTCCCATTCAATCAACTAGAATGAATTTCTGAAAACATATCAAAATGTATCAAAAAGGATTCCTTTATTGAGATGAGACAATTCATGTAGGGGTTAAAAGCAGCGTCTAAGGTCTCTCAGGCATGCAGAGATAGATAAGGGAGTTTAAAACCCCTCCCCTTATCCTGATGTGTATTTAGTAAAACAAAGAGCCAACATGTTAATTACCCCCACTCCCTTTTTAGAACGATCTTTTCCAGAGTTTCCCAGGACACATCTCACTGTGGAATTTTTATGGTCTCTTCATCTCCTGGCTGTCTCTCTCAGAGGTGATAGGTTCCTGCCATCTGGGTTTCATCTCTCCATTGTATCAAGTTATACAAATTCGATATAAGATTAAATATATGTAGGTTATACAAATTCGATATAAGATTAAATATATTCAAGTTACATCAAGAAGGATTTCTTCATCAGTCTCCCTCCCTTTTTCTTCTTCCATTGAAGAAATGACAGATACACGGATCTGACACATATATTCTATTCAAGATATTTCCCTATCAGTATTTTGCAAATCTGTCTTTTGCCCTACGATATTCTTTTCTTTTATTGTCAGAAGGGGGAGCCATTATCCCATTGAAATTTCTCATCTCCTTAAATAAGGAAATGTAGCAGCACCTGAAAGGCTAACAATTTTTGAAAACTGGAGGTTTTCAAAGATAGAGTGGACAATCATTTGACTGGGATAGTGCAAGGGTTCTGCCTTGAGCAATGGGCTAGACTAGCAGAACTCCAGCCCTATGATTCTATGTCTTCTATGAATAGGTTATTACCTAAATTATTAACATGAAATATACTGTATACAACCTTAAAATTATAAGGCACTAATTTGCCAAAAGAAACCTGTTTTTGCTTCAGTTGATTATGTGCCTTCCCAGTTGAAACTCATTAGGGGAATATCAGAAAAGTAACCAGTCACATTAAAGAGATTTTCTTTGTTCCAGATCTGTTGGAGAAAGAATCATTTTCCATATGACCACAGAAGCATTATTCCTGGCCCCTCTTGAGTCTGGGCTGGAGCACAGCAACCAGGAGAGTTCAGAAGTGGGTGAATTCAGGCAGATGGTAGGAACCAAGGACGTGGTCAAGGATGTTTCCATAACCACTGAACCTAATAATCCCTTGACACCCCCACTTGAAGATGTCAACAGTCTCATCTCCAAAAAAAATACACTAGAAGAATTATCCAATTTAATACAAAAGGATGCCCCTGTGGAGAAAACCTCCTCATCTCCAGCCATTCATGGAATGAATATGGCACCTGTCTACAACCAGCTAGACCAAAGGCAAGAGGATAGCCAGATCAAGATGCCAAATGTCTGCTCAGAGCAGCAGGAAGAAGCAAGTACTTCATGTCAGTTGGAAGAAGGAGAGACCGGCAACTGTCTTGAGTGTCAGGACAATATTTTAAATGTTTTTCCAGAATTCAAGCACTCAAATGGAACCTCGATGCAAGAGGTTCAAGAAGTGGAGAGCAAGCTGTACCATTGCTCTGATAAAGTTCCCGTTGTGCCTGCTGATTTCCTGAAATCTTTGGAATCTGTCCAAGAAGCTAAAAAGGATCCTCTTGTTTATGATGGAACTATTTCAGATATTGCTTCAGAGCAACAGACCTCCAATGACATCTCTGATCAACCAGACCAAAGGATAGAAGACGACACTGTAGATCATTCTGTCAAATCTTTTGATGTGCATTCAGATTCACCAGAGAAACCAGAACTTACCAGTAGCCTCAAGCAAATTCCTGCCTGTGAAGAGAAAAGCGAAGGTCTCACTTCACCTAAATCTCCCAACTTGTGTCTGGAGAGCAATTGTCAAAACCAAACAGGGGAGGGAGAATGTTTTATCTCCAATCATTCTAATTTTGATTTGACAGATGAACTTCAGGGAACATTTCACCCTACCAACATTCATGAAGAAAGAAAGCCAAGCTGCCAAAAAATTACAGAAACAGGTAATGAAGAAATAATTCCCAATAAAGAGAATGATCGGTTACTTTTAGCTTCAGAGGATTGCCAGGGTCATGTCAATGGGCAGTATTTGAGAAACACTTTGGAAGATAATTCGCAGGAAACTGACGAGCAGGTCACCCAAGATTCTTCCTGCAGTCCAAATTCATCTTTCCTGGCATTAGCAGGCTCCCAGCTAGATGTTGACTTCTGCTGCCAGCAGGGGGCATCAGGTACAGGTTGTGACACTCTACCTCCGAAATCGCCAGCACAGTCTCCTATGGCAACCAATGACTCTTGTGGACCTGCCCACCAGGGCCTGGCTCCTGTATGTGACGGGCAAGATAGGGAAGGATTGGCTATTCATGAGTCAAGAGGAGCCGGCAATAATAATCAGTCCCAGGGTGAGGTTGGAGCAGAGTGTGTGCTGGAATCTGAGAGGCAAAAAGAAGCGACCAGGGACTCTGAGCCTGGAGAAAATACCAGCCAGCCAGAGGAGGCAGAGAATCTGTCTGGTGCCAACAAACTGGACGAAGCATTTCCTGACTCACAAAGCCTGACGGGGGCAAGTGATCCAACTTGTCCCAGAGAGGCAGCTGGTGCAATGGTTTTAGCCACTACGGAAGATCTGCTACATACCAGGAACAGAGCAGACTCTCGAGGTTTAGCTAACGGGTTAGATATTGCTACAGAGCATTCTGGCTCAAATCCAACACCAAGAAAGGGATTCCTTCTTGATGTTGCAAACCCCACCAGTACCAGAGATCTGGTGAGCCCAGAAGATCCAACTCTTGCTGCACTTCCTGCTGAGGAACACGTGGTGACTTGAAGAATCCAATTGCCCCACAGACCTGATGGAAAATAATAGCTATGAGCCTGAGAACCCTTCTCACGCTACCGAGACCCCAATTGAGCGAGAGATCCGTCTACATCTGGAAAGGGAAGAGCTTCTACGTAGGGAGAGAGGCCTGAGCAGTTCTCGAGGTACCCAGGAATATGTGGAAGTGTGCATCAAACCTATCTTGAACCAAAGTATGGCATCATCCATAAAGCCAAAGGAAAAGGAGCGTCAGTGGGCTGGTGTGCAGATGCAGAGGGAGATTCAACGGGAGTGTCGGCGTGAAGAGGACCTAGTGCAGTTGGGCAAGGTGAGAGGTACCTATGACCGTGGTACACCCCAAGAACTGCAGGAGAAGAAGATGATTTTTGAGCAACATTCCCACCCTGAGACACCAGACTTCAAAAAGATGGGGCATAGCAGCAGCAGCAACAGCTGTACAGAAAATGCAAGGGGACCATCTTTTGCTGAGGTCAATCGGATGTCCAATGTAATCATCCTGGACTCTGGTGTTGTAGCAGAACCGAAGCAGCATATGCCAGGGAGAGCCTCCTTGGCTAGCCCCTTTTTCTGCTTGCGTACCAAAAGCTCTCAGTCTCTGTTGTATCAGGAGGTCCGGGAGGTCCAAGAACGAGAACGGGAGCTGCAGAGGCAGAGGCTCGCCCTGTATGGCTCATCATTGCCTTGCCACCCAGCAGAAGACTCCAATCAAGCTGAGGAAGTCCCCTCCCCACCAGGTAAGTACTGTAGGATGGGAAAGGTGGGGTGAACAGGAGAATGAAAAAGGATCACATGCTTGGCTTTCAGTTGAAGAATCAAAGCAAGGGGGTGATCCTTTTTCCAGTCTTCAGTTTTCCCAAAAACAGTTTTCCCCCAAACTTTTCTCATTCTAATGGACTACAGCTCCCCTTATCCCAGGCGGGATATGTAGCCCATTTGGAGAATGCCAACTTGGGCAAGACTTTATTAAAACATTAGAAATGAGAGCAAAAAGAATTTGGGTGAAATTAGAGAGGCAAGAAAAAACGGAAAGAAAGTTCTTCAGGAACAGTTCATAACTGAACAAACTGTGGAATTCACTCTACTTATAAATAATAGCCAGCAGCTTTGATCACTTTTCTCCATTCTGAGGACTTTTAGATGTGTTGGCATTATCTCTCCAAGAATTCCCCATTCATTTGTAGGAGAACAGTTATTTGGGGAAGATTGGCTAGATGCTCTAAGGGGAACTTACACCGATTTATGGACAAAACCATCACTTTTTAGAAGCAGCATAACTCTGAATGTAAGCTGGGAAACAGTTATGTTTTCATTAGCATTCTGTGCTTTTTGGAGACTTCTGGGCATCCAATAGAGGCATGCAAACCCAGATGTATAGTTGCTCTCCTATTGCAGGCCTCTTCTGAAACCCACTCATTCTGAGGCTAGTTTGTTGGGGTCAAGAGGTTAAAGTGCTTGACCTGGTCAGTCAAATCATATTGGTCTCGCTGCATGACCTTGAAATTGCTGCTTGGTCTGGAATATTAAAAAGTAATGCAAAACGGGAATGCACAGAAACCTGAGGACAAAAGTATGTTTGGGGAACGGATTCTGAACGGGTAGCCTGGCCTACTTTTTGATGCCATTTGTTCAAGCTTAAGAAAGAAAGAGGAAAACTGTACGTTATGCTCAACTGTGATGTCATACGACTCTACATTGATGCCACAAAATTCTGTTTGTCATCTTGATTTAGTCTGTTTACCACTAGCTTTTTCATACATCGCTTCATCCTAAAGACAGCAATGTATTTCGATTCCTCCTCGTTTCAACATGATAAAATAAGCTAATGATATAAAGTAAACCAGGGCAGACAAAATCTGGTCCCTCCAAGTGTTTTGCCTTCAGCTCCCATAAGACCCTGTCAAGAGGGAAATTGGTAAGGAAGTGTGAAAACTGGGCCTTGGTTGAGACGACACAGGTTTTATATTATTCCTTCCTAACATCCCTCTGCTGATTCCTATGGCTTAAGAATATTGCATGGGCTGCAGTTGATCTCTGGAATGTGATGAAGTGATAAAAGAATGTTAGACAAAAGCAGGAAAATCTGTATTCAAATCTCTTTAATTTCATCAGTTGACCTTGTAACCATCAGTCTACCTTTAGTATACATTTATTTATATGTATGGGTGGGTGTGTATGTAAGTATATGTATATAGCATGCATATATGTGTGTTATGTATGTGTACACTTTTGAGAACAGACAAGAGAATTTCATTTTTAATGCGTGCCAGTGTGCCCACAGTAAAAAATGACAATAAAGGTTATCTATCTACCTATCAGCTAATACAGAGTAAAATGTAGCATGAGAATTTGGCATCCAACTGACAAGGCATGTGTATTCAGAGGGTGGAAATAGGTTTCTAGGGTGTTATAGCAAACACTGGGTTGAACTTTAACAGAGGCAAGACTGAAAGAGAAAGCTGGGTGTGAATGCTTATGGCTCTAAGTAGATTCTGAAAAGAGGTGTGGAACTCATAGAAGAAATGTGGCAGAAACACAGCAGGAAGAAGGACCCATTTCTGATTTGTCTGTGACAGGCCATACTGTCCTCATTCTTATATCATACCTAGCCATAAAGTAGCTTGGGATTAAATGTATTGTGCGAACCCAACCATCATGGCTTGTAATCTGTAGGGTTTTTTAAAAACATGATGTAGAGTATGGGCCCTGCCAGTTGTAAATCATTCATTTAACTAAGTTTAAATATATGTATGAACCCAGCTACTGTCTGAATTTAAAAGCCCTTCCCTGTTATCTGTTACTTAAGCATGAGAAAAAGAGCTGTGTATATGCTCAGGCAATTTCTCCACTATTGACTCGTAACACCTTCATAGTATCCACAGCCATTGTTGACATGATTTGTGGTTTGTCACACAGTCAGCCAGATGTCCAGACTGGATTTGGCATTTCTGTCTAGCCATGTCAAGTCCTTCCAAAGATCTGGGATAGGCAGATCTGGATGTTTGATAGTGTTACAGATATCATCTCAGTGTGTAAGCTGTTCCAAGTAAAGCTACTTTTTTCAATTGACTGTTGTTGTTGTTATTTTGGCATAATGATGGACAGGTTACTCTAGAAGTGGCTGCAAGCTGCTAGTTGGGGGGAATGACCACAGAGAAGCATTCCCTTGCTAACAAGACTGCATAGCTCCTAAATGATTTGGCTTCCTTTTTCTTCCTTTGCAGAGAGACCTTCCTGCAAGAAACTGGAGGTTACTTGGCCCCCTCCAAGCACCTCAGAGAACATTCAGGTGAATGGCCTCCACCAGGTAACAAGCAGGGTAGCCACAATTATCCTCACAGCTGTGACATATCTGTGGAACAAAGCTATATATAATAAGCTTTTAGTACTTCCAAATATGTGTGTGTGTGTGTGAGAGAGAGAGAGAAAGAGAGAGAGAGAGAGTGCAAGAATTATAATCCTATAAGAATGTGGGGCATAATCCTCCTGTCTCGTTCATGTATTTATTTTAGAATATCCAGATAACTTTTTTTTGTTTTTTTTCCCAAACCTTCCCATGTTTTCCCACCATCTTTGTTTAATTATATTTGTTTTAAAATCCCATTAATGACAGTAATACTCATCATTCTTAAAGCACTTAAAGTCGTAAGAGATAGGTTAAAAGGGGAGATATTTGCAAGAGATATTAACCATGGCTCACCATATTCTGTCTGGTTCCTCACAATTATTTCATACTGCCTTAAGCTCTCCTCTCAGGAATATAAGGGATTATTTTGGTCAAGATTCAGGTTCTTAGAGCCTTTCTCCATTTTCAAGCTACCCCTTCCTCAGTCGATGGCCTGTAACAAGGGTCCAAAAATACAAGGATAATGAGAAGTTCCAACGTTCATTTTGTGGCCTCAGAGCAAGACTAAGGTGTCTAGCTTTTTTCCAGTTTTTGCAACTCTCCAACCTAATCCAAAATGATTTAGAGAAATTATTTTGATTGTGATCAGTCTGATCCCACCTTTTACTATATGGATCATGCTGTGTTGTAGAAGAACCACTACAGCCCTGGAACCAATAGAAGTTCTAAATCTCTAAATTATAGGCTTTCTATAATCTCTAGCCTATCACTCCCTCCAATTCCAAGCAACAACAGTGGTACTGTCAGAGGTAATGGGCTTTCCAATCAACATACACCTAGGAATAATAAAGTTGAAAGATGAGGCTGCTCTACTCTACAGCAAGTTTACCTGGCTGCACTTGGAGATGCTGGGGATTGAACCTGGAATTACCTGATTGAAAAGTATATAAATACTATGGATGCAAAACCATTCCCTTATTTTGCCTCCTACTTGTTCCTTCCTTTTTCCATCTTTCAGATTGTTAATGCTATGGTTCATTATTCCAACTTTGTTGTTCTTGTAACTTATTCTGCTGTTTCAAAGGTTTGTATTTACTAAGTACACTATTTAAAATAACGATAAGGGCCTGCCCACTATTTATAGCTGACAGCTTTGATTTGCTTTTGCAGTCATCATCTCCCCATGGTCTTTCTCCATAACCCCGAACTTTATTGCATCTGATAGAAGCAGTTGCAGGATTGTAGTTTTACTAAGAATCTGCTCCTTTGCAAAGATTAGACTCTGAAATTTCCTTTGAAATATATGAGGGGTTTGCTAGGGATATCTATGATTAGCCAAGTCCCATTTTATGACATGGTGTGATAAGTGTGAATGGAGATTGAATGAATTTATCTCTGGATGGATAGATGGATAGATAGATGGATGATCAATTGGCATGGGAGTCTAAGAGTGAAATGCAACTCTGGGGTTGGTTGGTGACTTGGGCTATTCCTTCCACATTTTTTTTAACTTTTGCAATTCTTAATTTTTAACATTTTAAACTCTATTTTTAATATTGTTTATGACTATGTCTCTTTTATGGTTTTTATTTGCAAATCACCTAAAGTCATTTAGGTGAGATGAGTGGTGTAGACATTTAATACATAAAATAAATATAGAAGGTGACAGAGAAAACTGAGCTCCTTACCTTTTACGTGGTAAAAATGCAGCTAGGAGTGTACATGCTTAAAGTGAGGCTCCTGCAAATTCAACTCTTCAATAATATGTCTGAATGTGCACTATTCAGCTCTTTCTGTTGCGTGTGCCTTTTTAAAATAGACAAGAATGGTAGGGTACCTAACTCATATCTACTCATAGCTATAATTTATCATACAAAAAGTGGCTCAACTTTGTCACACTCTTATCTTTTGCAGAGAGAGTTGTACAAGATAACCATTCTCACAAAACTTGGACCCGCATGCATTTCTGCAGAACACAAAACCCTTGCTGCTCTTTAAAACAATGGAAAAAATGCTGGACACCCCCCCACCTTTTTTTTTAACAAAACTCTTTCAATAGACTCATTGTACTGCAATACATTTACATTTGTTTCCTTTGTCCTTGATAGCAGCAGGAAAATAATTAAACTGTAATAGTAGTGCTGAGCTATTATTCTTAGGAATTTTCATATCTAATCTCATGTGGTTGCTGATATTGGAAAGAAATTCACAGGCTTCAGTTTCCTTTTGTCCTTTATTGTGATAATCTAAAACAACAGCAGTGGCCTCTCAGATTTTTCTGTCTGAAGTTCCAGTAAGAAGCAATTGACCTGTTACAAGATTCAAGGGGCTTCTATGGGTTTACTTGTGTTTCCTTTTTATGCCTGGACCTCTCCCCTTTCCTAGAAGAGGACCCTGGAATGGCCCACATGCTGGTACCAGCTCTTCAATAATATGTCTGTATGTGCACTACAAACACCAGAGGACATGATTACAAGCTGTGCCTTTGCCAATTTAGAGCTGATTTATTTATTAATTAACATATCTCTATCCTGTTTGATTTCAGTCAAGCCAGCAGAGATTAATGTTAAAAGTACAAAAGAGCAACCATATGATTAAAACAATCACAGATTTTATAAAACTTCAGGGTTTTTTTTACACTAGGGCTGTTAGAAATACTGTCAAATAAAATAACACACTAGTCTGTACAGCTGCAGTCCTTAAACAAATCCATTCTATATTCTTCAGTGACATATCTGGAGCAGTGGGTGATTTCTTGGGTTTAAAAAATATTTTTTTCACTTCTTAAAACAAACCAGAGAATGAAGTAATTCTAATTCTAGAAGGAGGGAAATTGTGCAAGGTTGGTGCTGTCACCAAGAAAGCCTTACATCTAGTCAATTCTTGGTGAGCCTCCCTCTGGGTTAGTTCCTACAGTACTTCCAGGGAAGTCAGAGACAAACTGGCAATAAATCTCTGTGTAGCTTAAATTTGGTTAAAATTGCTAAGTTTTGCCAGAACAGGTGACCCATGATCTTGTTAGGAAATAACTGTGAGAGGTTTCACCATCAAAAATTAGGGGAACTGTGGTCTGTTGGCAGATTACAATCTAACTGTAGTCCATCACTGCTATCCATCGTGGCATAAAATTGAATGGGGCTCAGATTGTCACACATCAATCAATCACCATGCCAGTCTCCACTTTGAATAGTGTAAGTGTAAAGGAACAAGCTTACTTGGCCTCAAATATGTGAGCTTTTTTGTGTAATATGAGAAAGCATGACATACCTAACTCCCATTTCCATTAGAAGGAGAAGCAGATCCTGTTTGGATTTTCTTCTTCAAATGCTAAGGCAGTAATTCTGATAGATTTGCTGTGATGTACATCCACTGAATCCAGCCATGCTCCAGATTTATTTGTTTGTTTCCTGCCTTTATTATTTTTGCAAACAACTCAAGGCAGTGTGGCATTGCATAGACTTGTGAATTGGCAAATAGAAACCATGATTCCCAAACCACAGTAACATTTGAGGTGGCATGATTTGGAAATTTTTCTCCTTTAAGATTAGATCTAGAAAAAAGCTTAATTTGCAATAAAGCATATAAAGGGTATATTAAGCACACAATGAAGTTTTATGAATTAATAAAATTTTGAACTACTTTTTGAATTATGCTAGGATCATAATCATTGCCCAGTAAAGGCAACTACTGATGTTGACAGTGCAATCAAATTGTGTCCCTTGGAGGTTGGAAAAAATAAATATTAGTTCAATAGGAAAAATGATGCTGAGTGTTTTACTTTGTTCTGAACTAGTCATGGCAGCATACTTGCATTTATAGTTTGCATAATTGCTTTTTCATGTGTTGCTTCCTGTTCCTCCCTCCCCCCCCGCCCCCTTCAACCCTATAGGTGGAGAGAAGTCCTCGACTCCTGCGTCGCCAGAGAAGTGCCTTAATCCAGCGTTGGGAGTCTGGAGCTATTGGCAATGAGGAGAATCAGGATTAAGGGCTGCCACAGCCTGAAGAAGCAATGGGTTGACCTCTTTTCATAAGATATACCGGGGTTTCTCAAGGAGTGCCTCACACAAGAATAAGTGCCGTGTGCAAGCATCTCTCTGGAGCCCATCATGCACTCCTTCTATTCAGCCTTTTGATTTGACAGAAATGTTCCAAAGCCTGACTGCCTTATGTTTGATCATAAGCAGAAAGGATGTTTATGGTTGGTTGCCTTCTTCTGAGATTTAAACTGGAGTGAGAAGGAAAGACTATAGGTAGACTACGAGCAGTTCTGAGGGCTTATATAAGCAGGAAGATGGGGTATCATTTTAGTAATCAATAAATCAAATTAAGCTCCAAATCTAAAGCAGTGCAGCTATTAATTTGTATTTATGTAGGGATGTCTGGATGGACACTGATGTCTCCTTTAAATCACTTTATATTCATATTTTTTTTCCTACATTTTATAGCTTTGATCCATTGGTTCCCACCACATGCAATTTTTCTCAAGTAGATCCATGGATGTGCAGGTACACTCCGAGCAAGATGGCTCTCTTGAGGATGTTTAGGTACACAAGACAGAAGATTATCTTTCGGTTTGGGAGCTTGGCAATTAACTATTTGGCTCTCTGGGCTGATTATGTCTCTGGATGCATATCCTCAGGAAAGAAAGATATTAGATTACCAATTCCTATGTGACTTATTTTGTCCTCAGGTTTGCTCATATTCAAATGTTGCATGTGGATTTTGCCCTTGGGTATTTATATAGCACAACAACATATGGTAGGAGTAAGCCCTTCATATTATTCCAATTCATAGGGAGAAACTATAACAAAATACATATACCTTTGCAAAGCTCCTTTCTGTTGCTCTTTTTATAGGTGATTCTGGCTTCTATTCGTTTCTTTAAAATTAAAGATTATTTTGTGCAGGAGTAACCCCAAATTGCTAGCTTTTATACATGCAGCAGGAATCCTGGTCCTTAAAATTATTTCTGTGGCCCTTAAAAAGAATTTTTGTCTGAGGTTTTTCCTCACTGAGAAAATAAAGGACAGTCGTTTTTCCCCCAGAGCTAAAAGCCATTTAAGGGAAAGAGTGAACTTGCTTAATTAACTGTTATTTTAAAGGCTAAATCTATAATAGCATTTCCTTTTGTAAGTAAATGGGATTTATTGAATTAACAGGGCATTTAATGCACAATAAAAGCTAACTGGCAGAGGAGCTCTCTGCCTTGACTATTGTGCCTAGGCTATGTTTCTGCTTTGTGGCAACAGAGAAATGATTATGTCAACATCTCTACTTTAAAAAGGTGGGGCGGGATCCTATTTCATCTGGCTGGAGTGAGAGTCCTCCACAAAGGCTTGGTCTGCTGAGGTGACTGTACTTGTCTGACTCATAAAACCACATTTTATCAGGAAGCAACAGGTGGCTTAGAAATATGTACAAATTGATCTCATAGAAACAGAGTTTTGGTCACAGGTTCAACACTCACCAGCTTCTTCATTTGCCACACCCTTTGCTCATTTCTGATGCCTTTCTGGGATCTGAGTATTAGAGGCAGTATTTCATCAAGTAAAAAAGTGAATGATCCCCACCCAAAGCCATACTTTCAACCAGTAGGTTTATTCCTAGCCGTGCCAAATCCAATGCTGTAAATATTTCTTAAGAATTTATGCTGCCATTTATAACTCTACCACTTCTTAAAATCAATGTGAAAGAACAACCTTTGTTAGTGTCACTTGAGTAACACTTACTTGGCGTCAGGACAGCTTAGTAGCCACACCCAAACTCTTTAAAGCACTTCTTCCTAAACTTCCCTTTGGAAACATTAATTTTTTTACTCAGGCTTTTAAATGAATAAAACAATGACTGTATTATCTCTGTTATCTCTGTATGTTTTGCAAACCACTCTTTGATAGTTGGCATTCTGTAAATGTTTACATAAATAAAAGGACATTCTGCAATGTAGAACTGACAAAAGCCTTTTCCAGCATGAAATGAGCTAACAGGTCGGAGTTGGGATGCTTAAACCCCAGAATTGCTACTCCTTCTGTTTTTTTTAGTTTTTTGAGAAATCATAACCAAGTGTAATCTTTAGTACTAATAATGAATCTCACAGCCTTGTCTCTCTACCTCTAGCCCACCTTCCATCCCCTTCCTAGGTTTTCTGTACATGCATGTTCTGGAGAGAGAATCAAGAATAGCACTGGGAATTAAAGCTGGAGAACAGTTTCTTGAAATGTTTAGAGTGTATCAGTCATGGGAACTATAGCTACCATGGGGAGAGGGTGATCCTGTCATAAACTGATGGCAGTAATGACTAAGAGGAGCCACAAAGCAAAATGTGGAGCAGAGAGCCAACTGAGTAGTATGTCAGCCTTAGGAGCAGAGCAGATGGGTGACTGAGAAGGGAGGGACCAATGCTGTTTGTAGGGAAACAGAAGAAAAAGATGACATCTTTACAAAATTCATGTATGTAAAATATGTAATTTCAGACACAAATTATACATTTGCAACATTTATATCATGGCTTTGTGACATATGTGATACTAGTCTCTTTCACTAGATGCTTATGGGCAGGACTATATCCTTTCCTCTCTTACATACAGTATATATGTTATTGTTTTAACCATTCAGTCATGTCCGATTCTTGGTGACTTTATAGGCAAGTGCTCTTCATGCTACCCCATCAAACACAATTTTTTCAGTTGTTGGATCTTTGTATCAGTTTTGATGTTATCAAGCCAGCGTGTTCTTTGCTTGCCCCTTCTTCTTTGTCCACTAACCATTCATTGACTTCTCCAATGAATTTGCATGCATGACATGCCCAAAATAAATCAGACGTAGTCAGGAGTGGGATTCAATTTTTTTAACAACTGGTTCTGTGGGCGTGGCTTAGTTGGTGGACGTGGCTTGGTGGTCATGTGACTGGGTGGATATGGCTTGGTGGTCATGTTATTGGCCGGGCATGGCCAACTCAATATCACTCACATCGAGGCACGCATCTCCTCGCCTGGCTTTTCATGACTTTGGGGATGCTGCAACAGTTGTAAGTGTGAAAAATGGTCATAAATCACTTTTTTCAATGCCATTGGAACTTTGAATGGTTACTCCACACAAGCAAAATATCAGCAAAGGAGGGGGGAAAAACTCCAGAGAAGTTCCTAAGATAGGAAGTCTAGTCTTGCCAAGAATGTAATAAGGGTTAACGGAGAGGCAGTTTTTGTAAGCAACACCAGAATGTTTCCTTCCTGCCTTCCTTGCAGAATTAGGACAGTAATTTCTTCTAACAACCGTTTCTCCGAACTGCTTGGAATGTTAACAACCGGTTCTAACAAATAGGTGCCAACTGGTAGAATCCCACCCCTGGACATAGTCTTGTGATTACATCTATATCTACATCTATCTCTATATCTCTATATCTATACAGATAGGCATAGATAGATAGAAATAGATATATCTATATATCAATATTGATATTGATATCGATATGGATAGATAGATAGATAGATAGATAGATAGATAGATAGATACTCCATCTGTAGAATAATGCAGGAATAAATGTTATGTTCTGGTAGGTGTTCCTTTGCAAAACAGAAAATAAAAGTGTAGTAAGTCTCTACTAGGCCTAATCCACTTATTTTACTATTAAAATAATTTATTTTACTATTAAAATAACTGGCAAAAGAGATGCAGAAGTGTTCGATGAAATAGTTAAACTCTATTCTTTCTTCTAGTAACTTACTAATGGGAATAATAAAAGGATAAGAAACCAGAGATAAGTGGAGGGAATTCTCAGTGCTAGAGCAGTGTAAAGTTTACTTTGCCTAAATAAACAAACACAAAGAGAAAGACCAGTTTATTACAGCACAAGGGTGTAACAGGACTGATAATGTTTAGGATGTTCATGTTCTTTCTGATATAAAAAAATAATGCCTTCTACCATGATAATTATGATCATGGTGATTTTCTGGCTGATGGAAGGCAGAGATAAGATTGGGGGTCTTTTTTCGTGGTGTTGATTTTTTTCCTCTAATTATCTAGACTTGGGCTTAAGCACCTTCTTGGATCTATTCCCAATTAATTTTGGATTATCACTGAAAATTAGACAAATTCCACCATCATTATATTGTATGTGTTGTGGCTTGTCAGCTGCCCGTGGAGCTAGCAGCAGACTCAGATAATGAGGAGGTTGGAGAGGAACTTGGGCTAATCTTGGAGTCTGGGGAAGGCTCTGATGGATGTTCTATGTTGGAAGCAGAGATAGAGCTGGGGCCATCCAACATTTCCCAGCTGGCTTCGGAGTCGGAGATAAGTGGGGAAGAAGGATAGCTGGAGACTGTTCCAGATGTGCATATGTGCAAAGCTATCAGGAGAAGAGAACTGAGGAACAGGAACTGACTTGGGAAAAAAGACACATGTGGATGCTGAATGACCTCTCCCTGGCTGGGGAATAAATAGAAGCAAAAGGGGAGTGGTGATTGTAGGAGACAACAGTTTGTATTTCTTTCAGAAGATTTGCTTATCGTGGTTCGTGCCTCAGAGACTGTTTGCCAGGAATTAATTTACAGCTTTGCTACTGGAAGCTCTCGGCCTGGCAATTATCCAAGGACTGATAAGGTCTGTTCTTGCAATTAATCCTTGGAAGGATTATTGCCTGGACTTTCTGTATGTGAATGCCATGAATTCACAGTAACTAAATAAAGGGGGTTTTCAGGATAAGGAGTCTGTTTCTTGATTCTGCTAAGGCTGGATCAGAACAATATGGTACTTTTCTGCTGAATCTGCACAGGTTCTGCAGGCCACAGAAAAGAGCTTTAGGAATTCCATTCTTGTTGGCGTATATGTATGTATGTAAGTAACATTGAAAGGCACGCACGGCCTTTTTCATGAGTGAGCAATGTGAGGACCAAGATACTAGGATTTAATAGCAATTCTTTTAACATGGCAAACAAAAAAAAGTCAGGGTATGTCTAGTTTAAGGAAGAGAAAGGCTAAGATGACATGATAGCTATCTTCCAATGTGTCATAAAGAAGAGGAGGTCCACCTATTTTCCAAAGCACCTTGAAGGCAGAACAACTATGGTAAATGGATGGAGGCTTATCAAAGAGCGATCCAATCTGCAACTAAGGAGAAATTTCCAGACAATGAGAACAATTAATCCGTGGAATGGCTGGCCTCAAGGAATTGTAGGTACTCCATCACTGGCAGTTTTAAGATCTCGAACAGCCATTTGTTCAAAATAGTATAGGGTCTCCGGTTTCAGCAGTGGGCTGGACTAGAAAAGGTCCCTTCCAACTCTGTCATTGTGTGATTCTTCCTGAGGCAACATTATGTCATAGACTGTGATCTATTAGGAATTTGGGTAATAAATAGTACCAGGATATAAGCAAAGCTGAATATACTCCTCTAATAAATCACCCTGATTATATTCTTCAAACAAAGCAGGGAAAGGAAGAATTCTTGGAGTAAACAGGTTTCTGGATATTATTCATATTCTTGAACAGTTTTCTCAATCTGGCTGGAAGTTGCAGTTGGAGTCCAACATACTTGGAGGCAATTAAGTTGGAGAAAAATGGTCTTTTTATAAGAATGGAGTTACGAACACAAGTCACCACTTGCCAAACACTATCAGGGCTGTTTAAGATAATTTGCTACTTCTCTGCTTTGTAATGAGTCACCAGGATAAGTCTCTTGCAGAGCAATTTTGCCAGAGATACTGGACTGTACACTTTCATCCTCCAGAGCTCAATAGACAGTTCTCGACATGGAACCACAATTGGAAACAGAACTTCCAAAAGTAAGGGATACTGTTGTTAAGTTAGCAGTGCCCAATTTTACACCCTTTTTCCTATGTCCATTAAGTAAACCCAGCTTCCCCCATTGACTTGGCTCATCTAAACCCAGTTGCGGAGGTTGCAAATGGCCTTCATATGACCCCAGGATGCTGCAACCGTCATAAATACATGGTTGGATGTGCCAAGCATCCAAATCAAAATGATATGACCGTGAGGGATACCGTGATGGTTATAAATGCGAGAACAAGTTATAAGTCAGTTATTTTTCAGTGCTGTGTGTTATGTATTAGCATACTCACCTGTAATTGGTCGGTCCATGGTGGCGGGATTTGAAGAGCCGTCACTGGCCACAGCCGCGAGAAGCCTGGGCATAAAAAGGGCTGTCGTGGTTTCTTAGCTGCTGAGTTCTAGACGGAAATAAAACAACCTTCAGTATGCTGGTGTCCTAAGTCTCATTCCCGTGACTTAACACTGGCGACAAGGGTGGGATACTGAGACAAAGGGAACCAGTGAGCACGTGGCAAACCGCTGAACACTGGCAAAGCATCGAGGTGAAATGGCCAGAAACAACACACCACCCACACCATTTGATCCAACAAACGAAGACTGGGAATCATACATCAATCGATTCCTCATGTTCCTCGAAGGGAGCGACCTCCATGACGTATCGGAAAACAGAAAGAGAGCCGTTTTCCTCACCCACTGCAGGCCCGCAGTATTCAAAATGGCTAAAGCATTAGCAGCACCCACCAACATGAAGATGATGGCGTGGCCAGACATGGAAAAATTACTGAGGGCTCACTATACTCCAACCGTCTCCTGCCTGATCAAAAGACATGAATGTTATCGGTGCGACCAAAAAGAAGGCGAGAGCATCGGAGATTTCGTGGCAACACTGCGGGACATTGCTGGAGCCTGCAAATTCCTAAACATGGACATGACATGACATAAACAAGACATGAGGGACTGAGTGGTCCTAGGACTAAAGGATCTTACACTCCAAGGTCGTCTATTAACGAAACCCAAAGTTACACTCAAGGAAGCAATAGAGGAAGCTACTGCAGCTGAAGCAACACAGAAATCAGCAGCGGCCCTGCGAAAGATGAACAAAATGACACTGGAGTCCCCAAAAAACATCCACAACCCACCACGGGGACATCGAGTCCACATCGGAAGACGACGAGGAAGAAGAAGGAGTAAACCAACTCCGGGCGGAAAAAGACAGAAGGGACCAGAACGGAAAAAAGAAAGAATTCCATTGTGCTGGGTGTGAGGGAAACCATCCACATTCCGAATGCCATTTCTTAGATGCAATCTGCAAACATTGTGAACGGTGGGGACATACTGCTAGGGCATACCGATCAAGAAAGAACTATGGCCCTAGACAAGGATGGAACACCTCCCCCCCAGAGAGAGAAAGATACTAACTAGGAGCCGTTGGAACCAAGAAAATAGAAACAAGTGAGGAAAAGAAGCAAGCAATGGAAGGGAAGAAACGCACCAGACAGCGACCATCGGACACTCCAACATGACAAATGCCAAGAAAGTATATGTCCAGGTCACCTTAGAAGGCCAAGCATGCCGATGGAAATAGATTCAGGCTCATACTTGTCAATGGTATTGTGGGACACTATAAAAAGACTGATACCAGACCTGAGTGAAGAAGAACTCGAAAAACAAACACTAACGCTAAAAGACTACCAGGGAAACAAAATTCCCGTAGTAGGCACCAGAAAATTCAAGGTAACATTCAAAAAATACACCAGAGTCCTTCCACTAACTATAGTCAACCAAAATTGACCCTGCCTATTGGGACTTGAATGGTTTGAACCACTTGGAATCGAAGTCACAGGGATAAACAGCATAACCGAAACAAAGTGGGAAGAGGACCTGATGGAAGAATTCCAAGACTTATTCAATGGAGTACCGGGGGTCCCCAATTTCCTTTAGTCTAAACCCAAATATAGCCCCCATAAGACTAAAAGCAAGTGAGTTCCTTTCGTGCTAAAACCAAAAATCGATGAGCAATTGGATAAACTCATCGCTCAAGGGGTTTTAGAACAAATTGACCATGCTAAGTGGGAAACCCCAATTGTCACACCAATAAAACCTGATGGGTCTGTGCGCATCTGTGGGGACTACAAAGCAACTCTAAACCACGCGCTCCAACAAAGCGCATACCCAGTTCCAGTAGTACAGTATTTATTACATTCCCTTGGGGGTGGGAAATCTTCACAAAACTAGACCTTGCACAGGCATACCAACAGTTGCCAGTTGACCCCAAAACATCAGAAGCTTAGACAATCGTGACATACGGGGGGCATTCAAATGCAACGGACTACAACTTGGCATCAGCGTCGCCCCAGGGGTTTTCCAGAGCCTAATGAAACGCCTATTACAAGGGATTAAAGGGGTGGTACCACACTTTGATGATGTCCTGGTATCAGCCAGGAACAAAGAACAACTGCATGACCATCTAAGGGAAGTCCTAGGCAAATTCAAGGAGGCGGAACTAAAAGTAAAAAAGGAGAAGTGCCAGCTAGCCGCCAACAAAGTTGAATTCCTAGGATACCTTATAGACAGCGAAGGAATCCACCCCACTGAAAATAAAGTCAGAGCAATAAAGGAAGCCCCCCCAGACCCGCAAATAAAAATGATCTACAAGCTTTCTTAGGATTCATTAACTTTTACAATATATTCCTACCACAGAAAGCAACCATTGCAGAACCACTACACAGGTTGCTTGATAAGAAAGCAACTTGGTCCTGAGGAGCACGAGAAGAAACAGCATTCCAGGAAATAAAAAACTTTATCACATCAGACTGTGTACTAATACAATACAGCGAAACACTTCCAATAACACTAACCTGCGATGCATCAGCCATGTATTACCAGATGGGAAAGAAGCACCCATAGCATTCTATTCAAAGACCCTATCAAAGCCGGAGCGGAACTACAGCCAACTGGACAAAGAGGCATTAGCCGCTGTCACCGGAATAAAATATTTCCACGAATATATATGTGGGAGAACTTTCACACTAGTCACAGACCACAAACTACTCCTGGGCATAATCGCAGGAAACAAGGCTACATCTAATATACTGTCACCATGGATGACGAGGTGGTTGGAATTCCTGGCTGCCTACAACTACAAACTGACCTACCGACCCAGAAAAGACATAAATCACACTGACGCACTTAGCCAATGTCCTCTACCTAATATAGAAGATGACCCAGCACCAACCATTTCAACCCTTCAAATAGAGACATTAGAAAATCTACCCAAAACAGCAACAGACATTGCCAAGGAAACAATGAGAGACAAAAACTTGGTGCGAATTTTAAATTGGGTAGGAAAAGGATGGCCAGAAACTGAGAATGACGAGGCCGCCAAACCATTCCAAAATAGATGAACAGAACTCTCCATCCTGAAAGGGTGCGTACTATGAGGGGATCGAGTAGTCATACCGGACGTTTTAAGGGAACGCATACTAGGATTGTTACACGAGGGGCACCCGGGTATTGTAAGAATGAAATCCTTGGCAAGGAGTTATGTATGGGGGCCAGGGATGGATAAGGAGATAGGGGATTGGGTGGCAACATGTAAATTCTGCCAGGAATCTCGGCCAACACCTCCCACAGCACCAAAACACGAATGGGAAACACCAAGGGGACCATGGTCTAGACCAGTGGTAGGGAACCTTGGCTCTTTTATCACTTATGGACTTCAACTCCCAGAATTCCTGAATGAGCTATAAAAAGTTTCCCATCCCTGGCCTACTGGTTTTTCAGTTGTGAGGGAAATCAATTTTTGATTTGAATGGGATTGTTCAATATACAAATGTCCTAATTTTTGACTTGAATGATCAATATTCTTTATATGTCCTACATTTGTATATTAAACAGTCCCATTCAAGTCAAAAATTGATTCCCCTCACAACTGAAAAACCACTAGGCCAGGGATGGGGAAACTTTTATGGCTCACTCAGGAATTCTGGGAGTTGAAGTCCATCAGTGATAAAAGAGCCAAGGTTCCCTACCGCTGGTCTAGACTACACATTGATTTCACAGGACCAACCAAAGGACAAACATTCTTAATAGTAGTAGACGCTTACTCCAAATGGTTAGAGGTAAGCATCATGCACACCACCACAACAGAAGCCATCATTAGACAGTTCAGGAATTTTTTTGCAACACGTGGGTTGCCAGATTTAATAGTATTAGACAATGGGCCACAATTCACAGCAACAAGATTTGAGGGGTATCTAGCACAACATGGGATAAGACATGCAATAACAGCGCTGGGACACCTGTCGACGAATGGATGGGAAGAATGCATGGTTCATTACATGAAGGAAACAATACAAAAGTTAGGGCCCAGGGATACACAAGAAAAGATAGATAAATTACTAAACATATAGCACATGACACCCAGTGCCACAACAAACAAAAGTCTAGCAGTTACTAATGGGGAGAAAACTAAGATCACACCTAGACAGACTGCACCCCACATATAGCCCAGAAAAAACAATAGACTCCTCCAGTAATTGCCACACATTTAAAACAGGGGACCCAGTATATGCAAAAAATCTTTCAGGGGAACCTTTATGGATACCAGCGAAAGTAACCTAGATAATGAGGCCCTGCTCATACAGGGTAGACACCGAGGATGGGAGAAAATGGAGGAGGCACATAGACCAATTCAGATCTAGAACCTTGAAAGGAGACCTAAATAAACCCAGGGAAGAAGGGGGAGACGCCACAAAAATGACCATAGAGGAGGGGGAGACCCCCTCAAGCAACAAAAACACAACCAGAGAAAAGTGGGGAAACCCCTCAATCGGACATAACACAAGCAGGAAGGGAGGGGGACACCCTCCACAAACAAGAGAAATAATAGAACAAACCCTGACAACTACGCAACAAACATCATTAACACTAGCCCCAGTCGGAAAAAGCAAACACGTACCTGAAGAAGACAGATCGGGGAGACAGGAGCAGGTACAGAGGGAGAGCCGGATGGCAGGTCCTGGAGGGAGCGGCAGGGCCGACTCAACCTTCCAGGAAGTTCTAAGAAGACGGATGGGAGGAACAGCAGACCCGTCCGAACAGTCCAGACCAGCAACTGAGTTGTGCAGGTCTGGTAGAGTCCATAAAAGCCCCGCTGACCTACATGATTACGTACGGTAGGCGAGGCTTGTATTAGTATACTCACCTGCAATTGGTTGGTCCGTGGCAGCAAGAATTCGAAGAGCCGTCACTGGCCACAGCCGCAAGCAGCCTGGGCATAAAAAGGGCTGCAGCGGTTTCTTGGCTGCTGAGTTCTAGACGGAAATAAACAACCTTCAGTATGCTGGTGTCCTGAGTCTCATTCCCAGGACTTAACACTGTGAAACTTCTAATAGTTGCTAAACAAATTATCATAAGCTAAGGGCTGCCTATATTAGTGCTAAAGAAGGGCTGTCTTATATTTTTGAAGGTTTGGGACAAGTTTCTACGTTATCCAAAGCTGATATTCTTCTTGGACACAAAATCCAACCTCTCTCAACCAGCGCTGTCAGTTCTGATGTGGGCTGATGGGAAATTCACTTCAGCACTTTAAGAGGGCACCATCTTGAGGGGATATAGTAAAAAAAATAGACAGTCATCATTGCACAACTTCATAATTTTATACAACTTCATACACAAAACTTTAAAAATCCAGATTTATTTATTGTTGTTTTAATAATTTCCAGCAGGCACATTAGTCAGGGGTGGTGGCAAACCAGCAACAAAATATTGATGGTATTTCCCATACAGTAGTTTTCTCTCTAAACGAACAGAATATCTAAAGCAAAATGTCATACTAAAAATAAACACAATACCAACATCTCTTTGCTTCAGGGTTTTTTTTTTTTGCAATATATTTGGCAACATATTTGAAAAGCACATGACACACAAAGCTGATACATTGCATTCTTATATTACTTCCATATCAATGCAGTTGTGATGATTCCATTCAAGGAATGATTTGATGAGCATTCTCTGAATAGATAACTGCTTTCAGAACTAATTCCCAATGTAATATGATATATTAATCTAGATAGAAACTGTTTTCAATTATTCAATATAAAAATATTCCAATACTAATCTATAACCTTTGTGCCACAGGCTGAAAAGTATACAGATAAAAGTAATTTTTCCACACTGCCCATTTAAACAATATTGCTAAGACATCAGGTATTAATTAGAAATATTTCCAGTAATCATTTTTATAAATTGATTTTTCAATTTAAGGTTCCTATGAAATTTCCAACAGCAGTGATAATCATTTGTGGTATCGTTTTTACTCTGAATTGCTCTGGGAAAGTAGTGACAATATTATTTGGTTTCTCCTTCGGTTATCTGGACATTTATTCTGCCACTGTATGCTATGGTATGCCTAGTGGCAACCGGTTAGAGAACACTCTATGATTAGCTAACCTGAGTATTGAGTAGACTGAGTACTCAAGAAGATAATTTGACAAAGAGTTTCTGAAGTTAGATAAAAGCATAAGGACAATTGAAGAACAGATTGTATGGGATAGCAACTGAAATGGCATAGAACAGTAAAATAATTGAACTCAACCAATATAGTGGAAGTAAACTTTGTGGAATTCTGAATTAAATAGATATAAGAATGAACTTCCAAATACACACATTGACTTTTTAAATCTGGATATAGCTAGTTTTGCAGTTTGGTGTGTGTGTCTATTGGAAAATAACACCCAAAACAAAATGCAACTTTAGCAAAAGTCTTCTAATTTAATATTAATGGGGTATGGGACCCACTGCCAGAGCCACAGAATTGAAGAGAACATTGCTAGACCTGGGAAAATATGTTTGTAGGTTATTATCTGTGTTATGCAGATTTATCTGAAATTAACAGTGCAATTAGTGCAATTACTTTTTAGAATAAATCCTGGTTATACTGATTATAGCAAGCTGGGACATAGAGTAGAGAGAGGGGGGGATTGTTATTTTTGTACCCTAGTCTATTTTGATGAAGCCTGCAATCTTTGTGCAGTAGGCATAACCTTTCTTTTTTCTTTCTTTGTTAATTCTGTTACAAGCTGAAAGTTGGCCCTTCCCCTTTTCCAAGAAGCAACTTCTTTCTCGATGTGCCTTTTATAAATATGTTTTTATTAACTTCTTTGAAAATATACAAAATTATTGCAAACTGTCAAGTTTTAAAAACCCTTGAAGTTTGTTAGAAAAAAGGGGGAAGGAAGGACAAAATTATAGATTATTATTCTGTGACTGTATATGAGTGGATTTGTGTATATTCATTCATTCATTCATTTTTCTTAACCTTTGCTTTGTCCCACTAGGTAGTAAGTTCTGTTCTTTTGCACTGCACTTGTCTACTCCACACAACAAAGCCATCAATGCATGATGCATGGAAAAGTTTTACTTGTCAGCTGTCTTGTTGCAGATCCTGACCTGCTTAGAGAATGATTGCCCCAAGATCACCCATTGGCTTCCATATCCAAGGGCAAATAGAACTAGTCTCCATGCTCCATGTCTTACATCTTAACTGCTACATCACATACACACAGGCTGTCAAAGGCTTAATGACTCAAGCACTTTCTTGGACTTTGGGTGTTGTGCATTTCCCAGCTCCTCCTAGGACTTAATGAATACTATAAACTTGTTTACTGTGAAGCTTTACAAGGTCTGCTCAAAGTCTACCCTGACTATTGAAGATTGCCAAGACTTTAATAGCAGCTTCAGCTACATGCAGACACTGACTTTGCATGACATACTGTATCAGAAATTTGCTAAGCCCATTTTATCCTGTCTTGTATTCCTGTTTTACACTTCAATGTGTCTTGTAAAACCTAGAAAGTTGGATTAATTAAGTAACTGGCTACATGCGTTATAGGAATCTAGTTATTAAGAGGCAAAATGTTTATTCATAATTTATACAATCTGGTGTGCTCTCGAAATATTGGGATTTAATGTTAATAATCCACAAGTTTCATAAGATTTGGTGACTGAGGGTTAAATGCACTTGTGGAAAACTGCACTAGCTGGATTTTGCACATCTTTATTTTGTGGGGTTGAACGTAACTAGAGAGGAAGAGAGAACAAAAAGGCATAATCTTGGTTCTCAAAGTAAAGTTCCATATATTGTATCTTGTTTTACTTTTTGTTCCTCTCCAAGAGGCTAATACCATAAAAGAGGAGCATAAAATTTTTTATTACAATGTTCAGCATTCTTCCTTCCTATCAGCAATACCTTGTTTGAAAGATAAGATTGTTGCCTATGTTTGAACAGTAGATATGTTTATAACTGCAAGTCAAAAGGAAATTTTTATTACTGGTGTATTGGAAAGCCTCCTTTCTTGTGAAGGCAGCATAAAGCACAGAAGCAGCAGTCTTTTGTATAGCTCATGAATACAGGCTATGGCATCAAGCTTTGAATAAATTATTATATGTGGCAGAGCAGCATTTCAGAGGTTAGAAATTCCCCTTTATCACTCATTGCTGGGATGGATGTATTGAGATGTGAATTATGGGGTGAGAACAGGTTTCCAAGACAGAAGAAGCTTATCTGTGAAATGTAGGAGGACATATTTTGACCTTGATTAGAGACCTACATTTTGAATTATCACTGTGTTCTATGTCTGGACTGAATGTATGACAAACAGGAACTGTTGCAGAGTGAGAGCTTTTCTGTTGCTCTCCTTACATGGAATTGTTACATGAGGAGCAGACTGCACTATAATGTTATTTCCTTTGTCTTGGATTTGCAGCTAAAGAAAACTTTGACAAGCATCAAGAATATCCCAGGCTTTTTGGCCTTGACCAACAAGGATGAGAACTGAAAAATGAATCCGACCAGGAGCAAGAGCTTTACAATATGAGGAATGATTGCTTGTAAGAGCCCAGCACCCTCAGGGAAAACTTTAAAATATATAATATATAGAAAAAAAGAGTTGGAAGGGACCTTGGAAGTCTTCTAGTCCAACCCTCTGCTCAGGCAGGAAATCCTATATCATTTCAGACAAATGGGTATCCAATCTCTTCTTAAAAACTTATGGTGTTGGAGCATTCACAGCTTCTGGAGGCAAGTTGTTCCACTGATTAATTGTTTTGTCAGGAAATTTCTCCTTAATTCTAGGTTGCTTCTTTCTTTTATTAGTTTTCACCCATTGCTTCTTGTTCTGCCGTCAGGTGCTTTGGAGAATAGCTTGACTCCCTCTTCTTTGTGGCAACCCTTGAGATATTGGAACACTGCTATCATGTCACCCCTAGTCCTTTTCATTAAACTAGATGTACCCAATTCCAGCAACCATTCTTCATATGTTTTAACCTCCAGTCCCCTAATCATGTTTGTTGCTCTTCTCTGAATTTCTAGAGTCTGAACATCTTTTTAAAATCTTTTTCTTTTCTTGATTTGTTTTTTAAAAAATAATTTTTTGCCTAACATGTATATCAAAGTTCTAACACAAGTAAAGATAAAATGTCCTGAATCCCTTCCCTATTTTCTGGTTTAGATTCAGCCCATGGCTAGACCAGCAGCATCTTGAGGGAGATATAGGATGGCCATGGCCTTCTTTCATTTGATTCCTGGATTTCTTAGCAAATCATGGAATCTTTTGGGAGCACTGGAGAGAGTTGAATGTTAGAAGTGTTGCTTTGTAATTATTTTGCTCATACCTTATTGGATGCTATCAAAATGGGGCATTAGGAGATATCCCTTCAATCCTTTGGGGCTTCTTCCAGGGAAGAATGTCCTCAAGATCTTTCTTATCTATTATATTATCAACTATCTATATAGAACTATTGAAAAGTAATTGTTGATACATGAGTTTGGAGTGGTACCCCACCGGTAAGGTACGTATTTCCTGGAATTCTGACATGAGTATCTCCAGAGCACTGCAGTTTGTTGAAGAAAACAGGCTTAAGTTGAATTTGGACAAAATTCAAATGCTGCTAATTTCAGGACTAGATTTTAGAGTTCAAGGAATCTGGCTATTTTGGAAAGGACTAAATTTCTCCTTAGAGAACAGATTTTCCCAGATTTGGGATTTTTGTTAGACAGCCACATAGCATTTGTGGCAAAGCTGACCTTTTATCAGCTTGGTTGGTAAACTAGCTGCACCCTTAGTTGGAGAAGGGAGACCTACGGGAGTGTGATGTCATCACTTGTTGAAACAACAGCATTGATTGGTGGTTGTTTTCTGAGTCTAATTCACAATATTAACAGATGTGCAGTTATTTTTTTAGGAATGAGGCCCGAGTTACTTGCAGTTCCCAATGCACTGTCGGGTCCTCACGGAACGCTTCTGCGGTTTCTACTACCAGGTATATCTAACCACCACAGTAATGTTTGTGTTTTCTGGGTGTGACTATTACTGTGGAATAAACAATCTTTGGAGTTGAGGAAGGAAAACACTGTGTGAAAGAAACCCCAGACACGGTTACTTATTGTGAGAAGAGGAACAACAACACAAGAAAAATTGCGATCCTTTCTATCGATCCTCTTCAACTTTTATTTCTGAGTTCAACAACCTTGCATATGGCTCATGTTTGCCGATACACATTAAATACCCTGTCTATAAAATAAATATTACAATAAATAAATTCTACGAATGAAGATAGCTCAACACGTGCACGAGAATCTGGGGGCCCCTATTTACATTTGTGAAAAACTGAAATACTCTTTTACAAAAGGAAGCCGATGAGAAAGCAAGTTAATTAAATTGTATTAGCCTCTAGGCATTCTGGCACTACATATCCCATGATACATCGCGACGCGGCGCATGCGACAGTTTGCGATTATACTCCGCCCCGCTTCCTAACACGTGGGAACATCAGAAGAAAGATCTTCCGGGTCAGAATGCTGCAGAGAATAGTGGTGAGGGCAAATGCGTGTGTAGAAAACTTTGCGAGAGCGGGTGTATGACCTAGGGTGCTCGGATGGTGAAAACCAGAAGCGGGATATGAAATGAATCTTAACCACCCCACCCCCGTAGTAAAATACACTGGATCGGTATTGTCATACTCCAATTACGCTTGGCACATTTTATAAAAGCTGGTACCTACTTTTTCCCTGTAGCTTTCTGTAGTTTCGTTTAATCTCTTTGAAGATACTCATCTAATGGTTCCCGCTTTTTGTGGCAGCATAGATAATATGGTGCAACAAGCTATTTATATTACACATCTTCAAGTATACAGTGTGATTAGAGGTTGATCATTATGCAAATAGATGACAGCTTTTCTCAGCTGTCACTGCAGATGAGAATTGTGGGAGTAAATCGATGTACATCTGCATCATAGCAGATTACTCTTACAGGATGCTCTTGCTGATTTTATACTCTGTGTCATCCTTCTCATAAATATTTTCCTGCCCTTCTAGATAGTAGGCCAGAGTTACATTGGTAGGTTAGTTACTTTGGTAAGTCAGGTGGCATATAAATTGATTTAAAACAGTGCATTAGGTTTTCTACATAAAAACAACCCAGAGAACTAATTTTTTGCTTAGCTCTTTGAAGCCTTTTCACTCAGGCAAGGTATTTTGGTCCCCTCGCTTTCAGGATGTAAATTTGTGTTTGTATATACCTGGAGGTAGAAGGGACAGGAAAGTTTTTTGTTAACAACTTTTGAGAAAGAGACCCAACTAGGAATGAGAACCAGGCTGAGATGATAGATCAAAAATGGTAGACAAATGACAATGTATTTAACTACTCATTCTTCCTAGTACCCTATATGGCTGGGATGCCACAGGCTCTCTTTGTCCCGGAAGCTCCATCAAACTCCCAGGAGTTACATTCCTCTCATCCCTATTGTAGTGGAACAGACGGTAAGGGGGCATCATTTTCTAAATATGATAAAGGAAGCAGGCAAGAAACTAGACTATTGGTAGGTAATATTTTACTTTAGGCACATGGTAAGTCATTGGGGAAAAGGGGAAGACTGGAAGCATGGTATGGACACAATGCAAAATTACTGGAGATCTAATAACTTGAAAATTCTTTAGAAAGTTAAATATTATTGCAGATAGATTGATCTGCCATTCCATTCCTTTTATATTCCTTGACAAAATGTTCCTTATTTAATGATGAGATAAATTATTGTCTGTATATTTTGCCTTTTATTGCCTTTCACCGTTATGAAAAGAAGAATCATGAATGAAACATCCAGTTACCAGGATGACAGAAAATGCACTAACTCAGCTTAAGAATCCTTGATAGTTGGAAAGCTCTGTTTTGATCATTGATCCTTCTTTCAAACTCCCTTATACATAGCTCTATTGATATCTTTCAGGGCTGCTTAATTCTAATTCTATGTGAAGAATCTTGCCTCAGTTAACCTGAGCAGTAAACAGTTTATTTATACGTCAGAGTCCTCTTGCAGAATATCAGGATTCTTCTCCATTCTAGTATTTGGAGTATACTTGTCCTGACCTTTAGTCTGTTTCAGGGCCGTGGTGAGCGAGCCTATGACATCTACTCTCGCCTACTGAGAGAGCGCATTGTCTGTGTGATGGGACCGGTAAGTGTATGAAATATTTCCACAGTAAGCAATAAGATCAGACTGTCCAATATTTTGAGGAATTTGTTTGTGCTGAAGAGTAGGTTTCTACTATTCATAAATGAAAAATGTGTGGGTGATTCTTGTTGAAATTTTGCTGAAAAATAGCATGAGAAAACTTCCTTATACCAACAGATAAGTCTTAGGTTATTCAATAACTAGCAAATCCAGAGGAAATTACACAGACTTAAAATATGCAAAGTTTTGTATAAGCATATATAGTGCAGGATATGGAGTATTTTTAACTATGTTAATTTGTTTAAACTCTAAGTACTTATAGTATTGGCTTTCCTTAGAGAATTGATTTCCAATTATTCACTTTTTTAAATGGCCCTTGAATTTTAAATCATGTTTGTCTTTGAAAGCCAGATTTGGGCCACCATCTTTAAGCCAGCTTCTCTCTCTTTAGAGCAGGGCTGTCAAACTCTTGGGCCAGATGCATCATGTGCTGCTCATGCTCAGTTTAGCGAAGGGAAAAAAAATCCCAATACATCATGTGATGACGATGTGAGTTTGACACCCCTGCTTTAGAGGGATTGAGCTGGTGAGAGTCCCTTTCTGGCTTTCGGCTGCCCACTTCAAAGAAAGCAAAAAGAATGGGAAATTGAATTTATTATTCATGCTATAATCCATTGCTTTGTGTGATCTCTATACAGATTGATGATGGTATTGCAAGCTTGGTCATTGCACAACTGCTTTTCTTGCAATCAGAAAGCAATAAGAAGCCCATTCATATGTACATAAATAGCCCAGGTGAGTGATACTCAAAATGAAGATGCTATGGGGGGAATGCATTCTCTCTTTGCTAGCAACTCCACCTACTTGTATCTTTTGTTTTTCTCAAATACATAGGGTTAGTTGCTTTTTAACATAATACCCTCCAGGTGTGCTGAATTACAACTCTTGCTGTATCTCAGCCACCACTGGTCATACTGGCTGGGATGTAATCCATTTGGAGATTGCCAAGTTGGGCAAGGCCACTTTAGTCCACAGAGTTACAATTTTTAATTAACATTTTCCCAGTATGACAGTGAACTCTGTGATGGAAACACAAACAATTGTGATCTGTTTTAATTTCTCCCTATTTCTTAAAGAGTGCTTCCCTATTGTCTGCTGTGTTTCAGTCAAAAGAGGTGAATTACTTACTATGATCTTGTGTTTCTTGTTCTGCTTTAGAGTGCAGAACTCTTGCTACAGAAAAATTGTGAAGTTGAGATTGGAGATGCTCAGCTTTCTATGTACAAGTCATCGCTCCCCAAGATATAATAATAGCTATACCAAGCATAAACTAATCACATTGACTGGTTTTGTAGAGCACACACAAGCCATAAACTTTTTTTCAGCCTGGTATGTGTACAAATTCAGCCATGTTGCAAGACAAGCATGTATTTAATTGTCACCATTTTTCCTTACTTTGCTTTCCTTTACAAAGCCCTTGACTAGTTTGTTTAATGAACATTTGAAGTTACAACACTAAAAAAAAAAACTCCTCATCATAGTAATGGTCATATGATCAAAATTTGGGCAACTAGCATATATTTAGGATGGTTACAGTATCTCAGGATCAAGTGATTGTCACTTGTGATCTTTTTAGCCAGCTTCTAACAAGCAAGGTCAAAGAGAGAAGCTAGATTTACTTAACCATGGTTATTTACTTAATAAATGTGGCAGAAATTGTGAGTGCAATTCATTTGATGATCACTTTGTTTAATAAAGTAAGTTCCAGTCTCAGTTGTGGTTGTAAGTTGGGAACTACTTTTATTCTGCTTATAAGCTTTCTTAGCTATCTTCAAAAATGCTCGGGGGGGGGGGGGGGTTAATTTTGAAAATTTAGGTTACTATAGTAATAGTACTTAGACTTATATACCACTTTATAGCTCTCTCTAAGTGGTTTACAGAATCAGCATATTGCCCCCAACAATCTGGGTCCTCATTTTACCCGCCTCACAAGGATGGAATGCTGAGTCAACCTTGAGCCTGGTGGGATTTATTTATTTATTTATTAAACACTTATATACCGCCCTTCTCCCGAAGGACTCAGGGCGGTGCACAGCCAATTCTACCCCAATACATAATACAAAAATTAAAATGAATTAAATACTTTTGGTCTGCTATAATTAAAAATCCACCCTCCCCCATAAATATTTAAAAACCCCAAATTAAAATCCAATTTAAAACGGGAGACGGTTAAAATCTTGTATCAGCCCAGGCCAGCCTGCTCAAAGAGCCAGGTTTTTAACACACGTCTGAAGGCTCTCAGGTCCGTGCTGGTGCGTATCTCTGGGGGCAGACTATTCCAGAGGGCAAATTTGATCTGCCAAATTGCAGGCAGCTGGCTGTCAGCAGAAATAGTTTGCAGTACTGCACTCTAACCACTGTGCCACCTAGTCTCTTCTACTAAGCCTGTTCCATCCTTATCTGAGAATCACTATAATGGAATAAACTTGGTTCTCCCTGCAGGTGGTACAGTGACATCAGGATTAGCTATTTATGACACCATGCAGTACATCCTGAACCCTATTTGCACATGGTGTGTGGGACAGGCAGCTAGTATGGGCTCTCTGCTGCTGGCTGCAGGATCACCAGGCATGCGCCACTCCCTACCCAACTCCCGCATTATGATCCATCAGCCCTCAGGTGGGGCCCGGGTAAGTTTGGCCTTGCTGCTTCCAATTAGTGATGTCTGTATATCTCCATATAGCCATTGTGATTATAACTGGCACTGGTCTCATGAAGTTAGAAATGGTGGGCAGGTACATGAGTGAGATCGTGTGATCCTTCCACATACCTCTGGTCAGAGGTGGGATTCAAAAATTTTTAACAATCGGTTCTGTGGGCGTGGCTTAGTTCGTGGGCGTGGCTTGGTGGTCATGTGACTGGGTGGACATGGCTTGGTGGTCATGTTATTGGCTGGGTGTGGCCAACTTAATATCACTCACATCGAGGCATGCATCTCCTCACCTGGCCTCTCATGACTGTGCGGATGTTGCAACAGTTGTAAGTGTGAAAAATGGTCATAAGTCACTTTTTTCAGTGCCATTGTAACTTTAAATGGTTATTCCACACAAGCAAAGTACCAGCAAAGGAGGGGAAAAAAACTCCAGAGGAAGTTTCTGAGGCAGGAAGTCTAGTCCTGCCAAGAATGTAATAAGGGTTAATGCAGAGGCAGTTTCTGTAAGCAACACCAGAATGTTTCCTTCCTGCCTTCCTTACAGGATTAGGCCAGAAATTTCTTCTAACAACCGGTTCTCTGAACTGCTTAGAATGTTAACAACCAGTTCTAGCGAATAGGTGCGAACTGGTAGAATCCTACCCCTAACTCTGGTCCTTAGTGATGATTAAAACATGTTAGCAGGCAGCCATCCATATTTTCTGTCCGCTTCAACTTAACAGGGCCAAGCTACAGACATTGCCATCCAAGCTGAAGAAATCCTCAAACTGAAGAAACAGATCAATGGCATCTATGCCAAACACACCAAGCAGAACCTGGAGGTGATTGGTAAGCACTTTCATTCCCCTGAAGCAGTCAATACTCCACTGCAGGAAGAAGGGCTGGGGAAGAGCCAAACCTATGTCTTAGGAGCAGCTGCAAGTAGCTGAGTATAGGAAGGCCAACCTCCTGCCTAGATTGTTTCCCAGTTTAAAAAGTCAGCTTGTTCAAACTGCAGTGTGATAAGACAGGAGCCCTTCATTACAGCACTTTCCATTTGTCTTTCACTAGATGAATTTCATGGTTTGGGAGAGATGCCTTTTCTGCAACTAATAAAAGTTCTTCCTTCCCTTCTTTCCTCTCAGAAATGTCTGTCTTTCTAGAGCTGTCCAAATTTATATACTTGGCTTTGAAGTCTTACATGGGAGTAAATATATATAGGCACATCAGTAAATGCATTTGTGAGTTAATGATTATCTGTATTTAACCAAGATCATGTTAAAATGTGTTACCTTTACAGAGGCTGCAATGGAGAGAGATCGTTACATGAGCCCTGTGGAAGCCCAGGAATTTGGCATCTTAGACAAGGTGCTTGTCCATCCTCCACACGATGGTGAAGATGAACCGGAGCTGGTACAGAAAGAGACTCCACCTGTACCTATTATTTCCCCTTCCTCAGCTGAACCCTGAGGGATCGGTAACCTTGTTTAGATGCGTTGTGGCATCATGGATTATAACAGTGAAGTGGAAATGGGGCTGGTTGATCAAACTCACTACAATTGCCAGGGAATGTCCATCTAACTAGCTCTTCTCCTGAGGAATGCTCCAAAGAAGCCACGTGGCAATGTTTGTAACAGCCAGTCTCTTGACCTTTTCACTCTGGGATCTAGTTGTTATCCTATCCTTATTTTCTTTCCTAATTCATGGTATTCTTTAAATATATTGAAATTAAACCTTGACTTGTATGGTGTGGATATTCTTTATTTTTATTTCTAAAGATGTTCTGTAGCATATAAAAGCCTTGAGTCTCGTCTCTCTCCCCCCCCCCCATTTTTGGGTGTGTTGAGCACAGCTAGTTTAAAAATACAACTTGTAGAATAAAACTGTTTAGGTCATAAGTTGCAAAACAGACCATTTGTACACATAATGTCCATAGCAGAGTTTTCCCCCATCACCTTAATTAACTTCATCAATTGCTCTTTAACTATTGGGTAGGTACCTTTTCTTGATCTGAAATAGGTCCTCACTTGTTGTCCAAACTCCACTACTACCAAATTCCTGCTCCAGTTGCTGCTGGAAAACTTACTTGGTTTACAATTCTCTTATCACAGGCTCCTGTAAAACAGGTATGTTTTCCTATAATTGCAAGTAAGGCTTTTATGAAGTAGTGTATATTTATTATACCTTGTGCAAATATTCTTGTGACTTATATAAGAATGTGGAGAGTCATGTAGGTGCTCACAGAAAAGTTAAAATGACATACAAAGGAAAGTGAATACAAAGAACCAGGATTGTTAGTTTCTTTCTTATTCCTATGGCATCAACCACAGTGGTTCCGTCTTGGCATACTTGTCATTCCTGAGTGATCACTGAAAAATAGTTCTGTTTATTTGAGCTTGCAACCTTGCATGGTCATACAGTACATACTGTAAGAGTAAGCAGTTGCTCCTCCTAAGCTGTTGTGAAAGAAAACCATTTAGTTGGAAATGATAAAAGTAAGTTGGGCAATCTACTATGGTAGGACCCTGATTTTGGATTAAACATACAGAGTTTTCATTCAGCACTAAGCCATAAGATAATTGTTTGGTTTCTGGTTGATATCTTGTAGAAACTCAACTAATTATTGCTATCAGTTGGCTATGAATCAAAAGTGTAACAAGGTAATATGAACAAGGTTCTAGATGAATATTTGTCTTTGGATATATTACATCAAGCAGTTGCAAAAGATGTCTGTAACAATTTCCTGGCTGTACCTACTTGGTTTTTTCTCTGGAGGGTTGTCCCAAGTTTAAAGCTTTTTCTAATCTTGGCTCATGAATATTCTTGGAGCATGGGCAATGTTCTTAGTCCATTGATACAAGGTAGTTTGGAAAAGCTGGGTCTCAATTCATGCTGCAAATTGGGAAGTTTTTAAGTTCACATTTTATGGATTTTAGTATCTGAGGTTTATTTACATCTCACCTTTATTATTTAGAGAGAATGACCATTCCAATTGGGTGCCTTAACCACTATGCTATCTCATCTTTCATTTAGAGCAAGGGTCCCCAAACTTGGCAACTTTTAAGACTTGTGGACTTCAACTTACAGAATTTGGGAGTTGAAGTCCACAAGTCTTAAAGTTGTCACGTTTGGAAATCTCTGGTTTAGGGGGTCAAGACATTGTACACAGCATTTCCTCTTTTTATTTTTCCCTACAACAATTCTGTGAAGAATAATATTGAGCTCATCCTGTGAACCTGGGCCTTCCTAGTCTTATCCCCTACACGAACTGCTTTTTGCTTACAGGTAGTCCTTGACTTACAACCACAATTGAGCCCTAAATTTTTGTTGCTAAGTGAAAAATTTGTTAAGCAAATTTTGCCTCATTTTGTGACACAGTGAATCACACTGCAGTTGTTAAATTAGTAACATGGTTGTCAGGTGATTCTGGCTTCTCCATTGACTTTGCTTGCAAGAAGGTCATAAAAGGTCATCACATGACCCCTGGACTCTGCAACCTTCAGAAATATGAGTCAGTTGCCAAGTGTCTGAATTTTGCTCATGTGACTGGGGGATACTGCAAGGTTGCAGGTATGAAAAAATCATAGGTCACTTTTTTCAGTGTCATTGTAACTGAATGGTACTAAATGAACTGTCACAAGTCTAGGACTACCTGTAATTGTTTTTCAGTACTTAATGACCTTTATTTCTGCCATGTGGTTTATTCTTTCACTGTTAAAAGATAAAGATGTTCTTTAAAATAAATAGCATCTGGTAGTTCTCATCTAATTCTAAGTTATAAAACAGTTACTGCTATCTTGGCTCTGTCTTCCAAGTCCTTCCCCCGGCAGATTCGATCTTTAAGCTCAAGTGTTTCTCAAAGTTATTATTTTGGTTTTCTTGCGGTAGATTGCGAAAATGCTGAGGTTGGTCCCACCCACCCCCCCAGGCTGAAGGAAGACAATAAGCAGGTTGCTGTTTTCACAGTTTATGTACGTCAAATCACAGAAGCCTAGGAAATCGATGTTGTTGAACTACATATCCCAGCATGCCTTCAAAGCAGAATCCCTCCCGAATCCGGATTTTATCCAATAGCGAATAGCACGGCAGAAGGGCGGGGACTTTAGAAAAGGAGTTCGAAGGGAATTAAATTACAGGTGGCGAGTGGCGAGTCTCGGCTGGGGGACGGCGTGGTGGGCTTTTTCACAACCGGCATTGGGGGAGACTAAAGAGTTATATTGGGCTAAATTATCATACTTCGCCATTGAAAACTTACTGATAATTTCTATAGTCATTTCTACGGTTTTATTGTTTTAATTATAGTTTTCTTTGGACAATCTATAAACATCGGGCTATTTGGAGAACAAGGTTTATAAGGGATGGGTCTAGAATAGATCCTTCAGCTTTTTGTTCTAATATTTGCGTGTGTTTGTGTGAGTGAGGGGGGGAGGAGAGGACTGAAGATTTATTTTAATTCACTGAATAGGATTTTGACTGCTGCCACAAAATGTGGATTTTGACTGCTACAAAATAGCTTGTTACAGTTGTGTAAACCAGTCAATTATATTTTTATAAACTATGGTTAAACATTGGTTTACTCTAATGTCAACAACTTAAGGTTCAGTTGGCTTTAAAGATGGACATGTGTGAGATATAGAAAAAGTGAATGGTTTCTCCTTCAAATGTTGGCCCAGATGTTTTCTGGTTAAGCCTTTTCATGCACAGATCAGAAGAAATACCAAAAGAAAAATATAACTTTCAAAATTTTTAGCTGCTGCATGCCAATGTATAATGTCGCTTTCACATTTTTGGGGTGAAAAAAAGCACTCATCATATTTGGATCCTTTAATATTTATTCTCTCAATAAAATTTTTGGAAAAGATGGCAATCATGTTTCAATCTGATGCAGAGAGAATGATCAGCAACACTGAGGAAGATCTGGATATAAGCCCTTTACTATTTGCTCATATTTTTGCTTTGTAAAATTTTAAGAGTTGAGATGTAAATACATTATATAACATCAACACATAGCTTGATCAATATGCATGCTATCATACAGCAGTGTGTGCTATACCTTCAAAGGAAACCATTCACTAAATACAGTAATGTAAATCATATCAAGCAATATGCTTGTTATGACATACAGTAATCTGTTCAGTGAAGATAAGTTTCCTTTGAATGTAATGTGGGTTATTAAACATGCTATTATTTAATGTGCTTACAGCCCAGCTTCTAAAGAAATTTAACACAAATGAATAAACAGTAAAGTACTTATTTAAAGGATTGAGCCTCCTTGTTTGGAATTGCCAGCCATCTTGTATCTCTTGCAGACTAAGATCAAGTCCACTTGGAGGATGACTTTGTGTCATGGATATTCCATAGAAGGTTTTTTAAAAGCAACATTAGAAAGTAATTCACTATTTTCCCCTTAGGGGATTTTTTGGCCCTGGGATTTCCTATGATCTCCCAATCAATTACTCACTGAACTTAACCTTACCCAGCCTTTCAGTATCAGCCAAGGCCAGGTATGGGAGTATGAGCTTGTTTCAATTTGTCCCTGTCATTGTTTAACTATGGGCTAGCAGGTCAAAGGTTTTGATCACGGCAGAGTAGAATGGAACAATGCAGTGAGCCCTGGTAAAGCCACACTAGCAATTTAGTATTAATTACAAACATAGGATATATTCAAGTTATTATTGTGTTGAAGAGGTTTGATAATTGATTCTTTGCTGATCTAAGCATGCTGCAAAGGAATGCATAATGTCTTAGGTTTTTTTTTTGAAGGTGTCTGAATGAATGCTAAGGAGAAAATGGAACCTTTAAGCATCCCAGCCACACCAAGAGCAGAGGTGTTAGCAGGTAACTGTTGAATCCCAATTGGAAAGGCATTTTAGGAGCAAATATTTGTTAATGTTTAATTCTCCATCAATGTTTGCTAATTTGGTCAATTTCATTTCTCCCTTTCTTTGGGAAGTCAAGACTATGCATGCTGACTGTTCTGTTCTTAGAATAATGAGATTATTCATAGTACACTGAACTTCCACAGGAGTAGTCCTGTTAATCTGTTGTTGCAGAAATATGTACACAAGGTTCACACCTAATATAATCATTCCATTCATGGGCATTTGACTTTAGTACAGCATGTTATTAAAACCAACTGTTGAGCTTAGTAAACGATGGTTTAGATGAGCATGTTGTATGAACCCAAACATGTTTTGGTTTATTTGGTAAGTCAGGGCTGAATGCTATGTATGGATGTCTATAATCCTTGTCTGACATCTAAAACAGAATAGAATAGAATAGAATACTTTATTGGCCAAGTGTGATTGGACACACAAGGAATTTGTCTTGGTGTAAATACTCTCAGTATACATAAAGAAGGAACATTCGTTAAGAATCAAGAATCATAATGTACAACACTTAATGATAGTCATAGGATACAATCAACATCAAATCATACTAGGAAACAGAGGATACAAGCAACAAAATTACAGTCACAAGTGGGAGGGGATGGGTGATAAGGAGTAATGAGAAGATTAACAGTAGTAGTGTACACTTTGTAAATAGTTGAACAGTGTTGAGGGAATTATTTGTTTAGCAGAGTGATGGCTTTTGGGAAAAAACTGTTCATGTGTCTAGTTGTTCTGGTGTGCAGGGCTCTATAGCGTCGTCTTGAGGGAAGGAGTTGAAACAGTTTATGTCCAGGATGTGAGGGGTCTGTGAATATTTTCACAGCCCTCTTTTTGACTCGTGCAGTATACAGGTCCTCGATTGAAGGCAGGTGGGTAGTAATTGTTTTTTCTGCAGTCCTAATTATCCTCTGAAGTCTGTGTCTGTCCTGTTGGGTTACGGAACCAAACCAGACAAGTTGGCTCTTGTGCTTGTTGCTTTATGGCTACCAACTCTTCCTCCTCTGACAAGAAAAAGGAGTGTCACTGAAGTGTGTACATTATTATACTGCAACTGGGAAGAAAGCCTAGTCTGTTACTGGAAAGCTTGGGGTTATGGTCTACAGAATGCAGTTGTTCATTTCACATTCCCTTGATTTGCACTCAGCACTTGGTTAATTTCATAGATACATCTATATAATTTTCCCAATAGCAATACAGAAGTGATTTGTTGTTAGCTTTTTAGAGGATATTTTTCAACTGCCCATCTTTTTAGCTATTAAACGTTTTTTTAGTGCATTTCCACCCAACAGCTAACTAAATGCCTAGCATTTTTGGATGGGGAATCCCTAACATTTAGTAGTGCTGCCATCTGCTGTGCTGCGTGCATGAGTGAATGGCTTGCATTCAGACCTGCCCTTGGTTGTGTATTAGTGGTGGATCCCAAATGTGTGGAACAAAATTAGTGTTGCTTGGTATGAGCAAGTTGCCTGGACATTGCTCTTCCCTACTTTGAATCATTAGAAAATATTTCCTTTCTTAGGACTCACAGAATTTTATGATTGGTACCCAAACGATGATAACTGGCTTTCAATATCCCTGGACTCTTCTTTTTTCTTATAATTGTCATAACCCCATCCAATCCTTTGTATTTTATTTGTACTTTTCCTTGTAGATGAACAATGCTTCATGAGCAAGTATATATCTGAGCTGGGTTTTTCACCAGCTGAGTCTGCATTCAGCCCAGCCCATTTCACTGACTCTTTGGAGCTACAGGGAAGCTTTCATGAGTTAGATAATATTGTCTGCTGGAGTGATAACATGGATCACTGTATTTCCTACCTCAATAAGGTAGGCATCTTCTGGGCAGAGAAGAGTATGTGTGAAAAGGCACCAAGTCTTCTGAATGTTGATATGTCTTTCCACTGCATTTGATTAGGTCAAGTTCACAAATATCAACAGACAAAGCTTATCTGTTCATATGTTATATGCATTCAGAGAATTTTTAGATACTTCCAACGTTTTGCTAGTTGTTTTTGTTGGGAACAACTTTGAATGAATAACAACAGTAAAAATGAATACAAACTTGAAAAAACTGAAAGAATAAACAGAAAAGGTAGAAGACACAGAAAAGATAATGATTTTTAAAAAATCAAAGCAAAAGTATTTCCTTTGGGAAGGATTCTTTATAATTTAAAATGTTATTTCAAATTTATCTGGACCCTTAGTCTAATTGTAGCTTTCCAACATCAGAATTTCAATCACTCTTTTGCTGTTTATATATTTTTTAAAAAATGCTTAAACTTGTAGTTAAAACTTCTTCCCCAAAAGATTGAAAGAAACTCACCTGGTACTGTAAAACCTGTCAGTCCAAAGGTTCATAATAGCTGAAAATCAATTAACAAGGAATTTCTGAAAATGATTAGAAACTATGCAAGCTTAATGTCCTTTCAAAGACACTAACCATAATTTGAGCAAGAGGTCTATTTCCCCACCTCCCAGAGTGCTAAATCCACCAGACTGCTATCTTGTGGTTTCCTTGCAAGGACTTGTCTTAAGTGCTCTCATTGTCTGGAGTGGAATTAATTATCGAAGAGCCAGTCCAGTCTCCAGGTATTTATTGTCCCATGGTCATCGCTCTCTTTTTCACAGGGCTGCCTTCAATCCACCATTTCCCCCAAAAAAATTTTCTCCCCCCCCCCCCCCGCAAAAAAAAAAAAAAAAGATACACATTTTCCATGAAGGTGAGCTGCTATGAAATGCCATATGTTAGTCTAGCCTTTTGATCTTTGGTGTATAGCCTTATCAAAGTGAGAAAGGCCTTTTTTTTTGCAGTTGCTGCCTCATTCTGGGAAAAATACATTTATGTTTTGGAATTGTAGACAGCTGCTATGAAGTGACATTAAAACCATATGTTAATCTAGTATAAGCCTCTTGATCTCTGTTGTATAGTCTCTTCCAGGGAAAAAAATGCATTTACATTTTGGAATTGTAGACAGGTTCTAAATGTGTATCCGCAGGAACTTCAGAATATTTGAATTGGAAGTGCTACATAGCCCTAATAATTTAAAGTGGGCAACTGCCATGTGCCTTCTAATCATTTGCTGAGATCTTTTAAAATATTAAGAGTCTTTTTATGTAACCTTGGGCAGAAAGTTAATTTCTAAGTGATTGTATCAGCTTGCTAAGAGAAAAGCTAGACTAAATCATCTACATGTAAATAGATCTGTTGGTGAGGAATTTCACTCAATTTCACTTTTTAAGTACTTGTAATTTTGGTATTTTGATAATGCTGAGAACAAATCCAGATCTGGTCAATGTTTTAAAGTCTCATAGTAAGCTGATCCTTTAGAATTGTACTGGTGCTTGGAAAAGGATTGCTTAAAAACAACGAGTAACTTGATCAAGGAGCAGCTATAAAAAGTGAGCAACTAGCTGAAAAATAACGAGGAGAGGAAAATGAATGGAGATGAATGGGCCTTTTGTGCCTTTATTAACTCTTTAGGAGCTCTGGGGTTCTGCCGGTTGACTTTGGGTTTTTTATGATGTGAGAAAAACAAATTTAATTGATGGATTTGCTCTGGGTGGGCTACTACATTCAAGCTCATGGACTTGGAAGCAGAAAATGATGGATATGTGCTTGACCTAAAAAAATGTAGTTTGTAGTTTCCTTGTGCTTGAACATGAACATATCCTAGAGTGGGATGTCCTACAATTATAATTTATAATGAGAAGAAAATCAATTACTATTAAGACCTTAAAGGTGACATTTTTAGATGTTAAGTACAAACTACCACACTTCTTTCTCTTTCTCTCTCTTCTCTCTCTCTCTTTTGTTTGGCCTGATGTTGAGGCTGCTGTGCCTAATGGAATTCTTGTAACGCACTTTTGTATCATATAAAGATACCACCCTGTTTCTATTATGTATTTTCATGCTAGCTATTTATTAAGAATGACAATCATGTCTTTTGAAATGTGGTGGTGCAGTGGTTAGAATGCAGTATCACAGGCTGACTCTGCCCACAGCCTGGATTTGATCCTGACCAACTCAAAGTTGACTCAGCTTTCCATCCTTCCGGGGTTGGTAAAATGAGGACCCAGATTGTTGGAGCAATAGGCTGACTCTGTAAACCGCTTAGAGAGGGCTGGAAAGCACTATGAAGCAATATATAAGTGTAAGTACTATTGTTGTTGCTATTGCTATTACCTCTTCTATGTTTCAACTTGTATATTTGTCTAGGAATTAGTAGCACTGGGCTTCCCTGCCCTTTATAAGGATGATGGTTCTGGAGATGGTATTGAGCACGGCTTTGACCTCCTGGAATTGGTTAATGGGGCTTGCGGACTGCTGAATCTGTACCAAAGTGCATCAACCAAGCTGGGTGACATGGAGGCAGAGAAGATGCGGCGGGATGAAGAGCTGGATTATCTGAGGGAACAGCAGGGTAAACTCAAGGTCAGAACTTCTAGATTCTGTAATGTATGTGGCCTGTATATTAATTAATATCAGTGATTAACAGAAGATGCTTTGGAATCCAAACATTTTTAAAAAAAAAATCCAATACCAATGGCAATGAAGCAAAATCTGCCAAGAAAATTTATGTATAATTATTTTGGAATGAACAAGAATTCATGCAGCAGAGTTCATTCTTTAAGATAGTTTGCTAATAGGGACAATCATGGAGTATTCCCCAATGTCTTGCCTGCCTGCCCAACAGCTCCACCGGACTACCTTTCAATTTACAATGTTCTAATAATTACCAAAAGTAAAAAATATGTCCTTTTTATCATAAACTAGATGTATAAATAGAAGTAGTGTGATGATGGTTCTGGTTTTCTCAAACCGTCTGTTGCTAATACATAGTGATTGTTGTGTAATATCTTTCCTGATACTTATGTGCTCTAAAGGGGGATGAATATTTGACATTTGTTAGAAGGTTTCGGACATATCGCAATCTATTGGATTCTTCTGTCAGGGCACAAGGGCGGTGGGGGCTTTGAATATTGCTACGATCCTGCCTACAGCCCCAACCTATGTAATTTTCTAAGCATGCTGGGTAAAGCTACAGATTTACTTATGACCACAGCACAGGTGAAGAGATAGGTATACTGTAATCCTGAATAATTAAGGAGATGGACAGTTGCTTAAATTCAATTTAAGTCCAGGTTGCTTAAAAGCTCCTTCATTTGCTTGATTACATAGATATTTGTGCACCATCTACCTAACCAGAAAACTTTTTCAAATGCAAAGGTTTTTAAATTTTATTTATTTATTTTGTCAAGCATGCATTTGATAATATATATAAGTATAAACATGATTATTAATACATGAAATAGATATGAATAAAAGGGAACATTAAGACAGGGACAGTAGGCACGTTGGTGCGCTTATGCACGCTCCTTACAGACCTCTTTGGAATGTAGTGTTCCCTGTTTACACAAGTAAAGATATGGTATATATATATATATATATATATATATATATATATATATATATATATATATACATATATGGAAGTCACAACAAGAATATAATTGCCTTTCCCCCCCCAATTTCATTTTACTCGTTGCTCCAAAATATTATGAGATAATTTTTTGGGAGTACTTCAGAAAAGTGAATATTCATGCTAGTTTGCATTAATTATCAAAATAGTAGTAGCAGTGAATTGTGACTATATTTGGCAATAGATATAGAGCAGCTGCACGTTTTGATACATTATTTCCTCTTCTGCTTATATAAATAAAATTATTGTCATTCAACTGATTAAAATGGGCAGATTTCCATTTCAAAATGCACATGATTTTTTGGCAACTGTTTGAACTTTGGCAAAGATAGTTATTAAAATCTTCCAGTATTTCGTTAAATAATAATCTGCCATATCTCTGGCCCTTTCCATTCTGTTCCTGTCAGGCATCAGTACAAAAAAGTGAATATCAGTTTATTGTTGTCCTGTATGGAAAAAAAGAAAAATTGGGGATAGTAGTATATATAACAGTATTGATATAGGCACATGTTCCTTTATACAGTGTATGTACAGCAGCTACAGAAAGTCTACACAACCCTGTTAGAATGCCAGGTTTTTTAAATGTAAAAAAAAAATCAGACCAAAAGAAAAAGCACTTCAGATTTTTTCCACCTTTAACATAACATATTGTACTGTATAATTCAATTGAAAAACAAACTGAAATCTTTCAGGAGGAAAAATAACAACAAAAACTAGAATAACAGAGTTGGGAGGACCTCTAGTTCAACTCCCTGTACAAACAGGAGACCCTATTTAATTTTGGACAAACGGCTGTCCAACCTCTTCTTAAAAACCTCCAGTGATGAAGCACCCACAACTTCTAAAGACAAGCCATTCCATTTGTTAAGTGTTCTCATTGTCAAGAAATGTCTCCTTAGTTCTGATTGGTTCTCTCCTTGATTAGTTTCCATCCATTGCTTCTTGTCCTGCCTTCTGGTGCTTTGAAGAACAGGTTGGCCCCGTCCTCTTTGTGGCAGCCCCTCAAATACTGGAATGCGGCTATCATGTCCTAGTCCTTCTTTTCACTAGACTAGACTTACCCAATTCCTGCAACTGTTCTTTATATGTTTTAGCCTCAAGCCCCCTAATCATCTTTGTTGCTCTGCTTTGCATTCTTTTCAGAGTCCCAAAATCTTTTTTATATTATGATCAAAACTGGATGCTGTATTCCAAGTATGGTCTTACTATGTCTTACTATGGCTTTATAAAGCAGTACCAACGCTTCACCTGAACTTGATTCTATCCATCTATTAATGTGATTGCATAAGTGTGCACATCCTTAAATAAACACTTTTTGATATTATGACAGCATCCAGTCTTTTAGGGTAGAAGCCTATCAGCATTTTTCCTTGGGGATCTTTGCCCTTCTTCCTTTCTACTATCAGCATTTTTCCTTGGGGATCTTTGCCCTTCTTCCTTTCTACTAATTCCCACCCCCCTTGACTAAAGCCCCAAGTTCCAGCTGAAGAAAAGCAGCCCCAAAGCAGCCACTTATAATGCACTTATGCAACCACATTATTATACATTTTTGTTGTTATGTTCTCCCCTAGAAGATTTCAGTTTGTGTTTCAATTGAATTGTACAATTTATATTAAAGGTGGAAAAAATTCTGAAGTGATCTATCTTATGTGATTTTTTTTACATCTCAAAAATCCAGCATTTTAACAGAGGTGTATAGACTTTTTATATCCACTGTATGTTCTGATCCCAGATTAGAGACAAAACATCCTTCCTCCAAGCCTGGGATTACTGCTGATGCTGTTCCTTTTCTCCAGTGAGAGTTTCATTCAGGGGTGGGATCTGACAGGGTTAACTATCAGTTCAGTGATTTACGATGTACTTCCCTGCACGCTGTGAGTGCCTGTAAATCATCATCAGCATGCTGCGTGCAGAGAAGCAGCCTTTGAAAAAGGATTTTAACTGCAGCTGTGCCTCATGCGGCAGCTGAAGTTGAAAAAGAAGGAAATAAAGGTCAGGTAAGAGCCCACGCGGATGGGTGGGCAAAAACATCAGCAGACATAGAACCGGTTTTATGTCTGCTGCTCTTCAGAGCTAGCGGTTCTACAGAGCGGGACAGAACCGATAGAAACCCACACCTGGTTTCATTCCTAGTAATAACTACACTAATGTCTTAGTTCTGCCATACAATTAATGAAGTAATTGATATTTGGGGTCGGTCAGGAGACATATAATAATTGATTTAATTCTTTGCTATGCTTCCTTCTTTTGTCTGTCTCCCCTCCCCTACTCTTATAGGAACGCGTGGAAATACTTGAAAGGGAAATTGCAATTGTGCAGAATAAGGAACAGCAGCTTCAAAGCAAAAACAAACACTTGAATGATATGCTAAAAGACGAGAAGGAGGAGGTGAGTGAAGCAACGGAAGAATGACTGATTCAGCCCTTCTAATATTGAAAGCGATGAGTCTATTGAATGTCTTCTCTCTTGAGTTAACATGGATGCAGCCTGCTGAGAACTGTTGGGCACTTGGGTCACCAAAAAGAATGGGAGCAACACAAAAGCATCTCTGTGAGATGGGCAGGTCAGCCTCCTAGAGATTGCTCCTCACATCACTCTTGATCCATCTGGAGTTAAATTACAAATAGTCTTCGATTTACAATAATTCATTTAGTGACTGTTCAAAGTTACAACGGTACTGAAAAAAGTGACTGGTGACCGTTTTTCACAGTTATGGCCTTTGCAACATCCCCATCAAAATTCAGATGCTTGGCAACAGTTTCATACTTACGACCGTTGCTGTGTCTCAAGATCACCTTTTGTGACTTTCTGACAAGCAAAGTCAATGGAGGATCCAGATTCGCATAACAACCGGGTTATTAACTTATCACCTGCAGGTGATTCACTTAACAATTTAGGCAAGAAAAGTCATAAAATGGGGCAAAACTCACTCCAATGTCTCACTTAGCAACAGAAATTTTGCATTCAATTGTGGCTGTAGGTTAAGGACTACCTATACTGCAAATCCTTCATTTTGAGCTCTAGGTACAACCCCATCTTCTAGTTTTTATTTAATAAATTTTATATTATTAATGATTGCTGTTGAACATTATAAGACAACTTCCTGATCATTATAAGATACTTCCTGATCCTGATGAAATGTGTAGAGCCTAGAACAGTGGGAAGTTCTGGGACTTTTAATCCAACATATCTGAAAAACACAGTTAGAGAAAACAGACTAATGTTTGAATTACTTTAAATGCAGTACAAATATGCACAACAAAAGAAGGTGTCATAAAATTGGGTTTGACGTGACTTGTACACTCAACAGTCATAATTCAGACAAGTATATACACTGTAAACACCTTTTGGTCTCTCTCCATAAGTATAAATATTGTCAAGATTTAGTAGCTAAGATTATATTTATTCTAAAAATGATGATCGCTCAACCCATCCTGTGTCTCTTTTGTAGAATAGGAAGAGGTAAGTATGTTGGAATTATTTGTAGAGAATAATAAAGGTGGGAAACAAGCAAAACAAACAAATGCTGATGGATTTGATTTTAAAACATTTTAGTTTGAATGTCTACAGTTTTATTTGATAACTGTTACTAATCAATGACTTTTAAATTGTGTACAATTACATTAAAAAGCTTCATAGAAGCATGCTATCCTTGATTAATATGTGATGCCTTTTTTTCCTCCTTTACCCATAGTTCCCCCACCAATACAATGCTTTCTTCATTTTTCATTTTTTCATTTAATATATCAATGTGGCCTGAAATTTGCTGGCCTACAGAGCAGTTTATGCCTTTTGCTTGTGTATGAGAGCGAAAGAAAGTTGATAGTGGTCTATTAAAGGAAAGACAGCTTGGATTCTGGGATTGCTTCCTGGAAAACCTGAATGTAGTCTATCAAGAGAGCTGTGGAAAGACCCTATCTACTCTCCTAGCTTTGAATGTAAGTGTGGTTCTCCCAGCAGATCACCAAGCTCCTCAGTTCTCTGGCTAACCAGAAGAACCAGCATGGTCATGAAATGAAGCGGAAGGAACAAGAACTGCTTCGACTGAAAGACAAGATGAGCCAGATTTTAACTAACAAGACAGACAAGAGAGGAAGTAAGTAAGCAGTTACAAGTGGGGAGTAAAAAATTGCAGGCCCTTTTATTATTTGCTGTTACAGGTACCAGAACCATCTGGAAATCCTGATATGGCTCCTGGATCATGGGACACTGATCTTATCTTACTCATATTCTAAGATGAACTTGTGTTGATCTTTGAATGAACAGAAAATAATCAACTTTTCCTGCTGAAGTCTTCACAATGTGTATAACTCCACCCCCACCCCCCATTTTTGGGGAAGTATAAGTATATGATCAAACCAGCTTTAATCAATTATTAGTAGATTTCCAAGACATGTACCTGGGAAAAATATAAATGCAACCAGCTATTCATAAGCCAACCAGAAGACTCCAAAGTATTCTTCTCTCCCTTCCCCAAATGCACTTTATTAGCCATCTACCAAGCCATGACTTTTCTACTACAAGGATCTAAGATATGATAAGGATTACTAGTGAGGAAAGTTTTAAATTCAGCAAGAGTCTTTGCTGGAAGATGTGATCTTAAGGATAGGCATGATTTCTAAAATGATGCTGCATAAAATAAAGGCATAAAATAAAATAAAAATAAATGTTCATAATATTATTGATGGATTCAGAGCCCAGCTATCAATGAGTGCTAACAGTCATACATTATATTTGAAGTAAAACATAAACAATAGAATAGAATAGAATAAAATTGAATTGAAAGGGTCCTTGGAGGTCTTCTAGTCCACCCCCCCTGCTCAAGCAGCAGAACTTGGAGTACTCATCTCAAATGATCTAAATGTTAGAGCCCATTGTAACTACATAGCCAAAAAGGCATTAAGAGTTGTTAATCTAATCCTACATAGCTTCTTCCCTGGTAATATCACACTACTAACTAAAGCGTACAAAACATTTGCTAAACCTATACTTGAATACAGCTCATCAGTTTGGAACCCATATCATGTATCTGATATTAACACAATTGAAAAAATCTAGAAATATTTCACAAGAAGAGTTCTCCGCTCCACTACTCATTGTAGAATACCTTATGCTACCAGACTTGAAACTCTAGACCTAGAAAACCTAGAACTATGCCGCCTCGGGTCCGATCTAAATATAGTATATAAAATCATAACAATACAATACACACAATAGATACAAACTCAAGGTAAACCGCACCAAATTTGACTACAGAAAATACGACTTCAGCAACAGAGTGGTCAATGTCTAGAATACTCTACCTGACTCTGTTGTTTCTTCCCCAAACCCCAAAAACTTTAACCTTAGACTGTCTACTATTGACGTCACCCCCTTCCTAAGCGGCCTGTAGGGGGTGTACATAAGTGCACCAATCATGCCTACCGTCCCTGTCCTATTGTTTCTTTTTATTTTTCTTATAAGTATCTCATGTATTCAAAACTATATTTATTCTTATACCTGTATCTTGTAAGCAATTGACAAATCAAATAAATACTAAAAACTATACCATATCAGACAAGTGATTGTCCAGTCTCTTCCTAAAAACCTCCAGTGATGGAGCACCCATGATTTCTGGAGGCAAACTGTTTCACTGGTTAATTGTCCTCACTGTTAGGAAGTTTCTCCTTAATTTCAGGTTGCTTTTCTGTTTGATCAGTTTCCAATTATTATTTCTTGTCCTACCTTCTGGTGCTTTGTAGAATAATTTGACCCGCTCTTCTTTGTGATAACCTCTCAAATACTGGAATACTGCTATCATGTCACCCCTAATTCTTCTTTTCTGTACACTAGCCAAACCCAAATCCTGCAGGTGTTCTTCATATGTTTTAGTGTCTAGGCTTTTGATTATCTTAGTTGTTCTTCTCTGAACCTTTCCAAAATCTCAACATCTTTTGTAGTATGGTGACCAAAATTGATTTCAGTATTCCATGTGTGGTCTACTCTTACTAGGACTTTATAAGGCGGTACTAATCATTCACATGAGATTGATTCTATTTATACAACTCATATTAGCTTTTTGGGCTGCTTGGTCATATTCAAGTGATCATCCACTAGGATTCCAAGGTCCCACTCACAGTTACTGTTTTTGAGTCAGGTCTCACATAATCTGTAGTTATTGATTTTTCTTGCCTAAATGTAAAAATTTTGCTTTTCTCCAAATTAAAATTCATTTTGTTGGATAGGGCACATTGTTCAAGATCTTTTTGGATTCTGAACTTGTCTTCTGGGGTGTTGGCTATTCCTGCCAGCTTAGTGTCATCCATAAATTTAACGAGTTCCCCTTCTATTCCCTCATTGAAGTAATTTATGAAGATATTTAGGAGTACTGGGCCCAAGATGGAGCCTTGTGGTACCCCATTGCTTACTTCTCTCCATGTGGATATAGTACAGTTGCGTACTGTTTGTCAGCCAACTACAAATCCATCTGGTGGTGATGTTGTCTATTCCACATTTTTCTAGCTTACCAAGAAGTAGATTGTTGTCTATTTTGTCAAATGCCTTACTGAAATCTAAGTATTTAGTAATTAGTCCACAGCATTTAGCTGGTCTACTAATTTAGTCACTTTATCAAAGAATGAAATAACATTGATTTGGCATGATCTGTTTTTTAACAAACCCATGCTGACTATTAGTTATACCTTTATTTGCTTCTAGTTTGTTCGCAGATCTATTTTTTGATTATCTTTTCCAGGATCTTTCCAGATATTGATTTTAGACTGATTGGTCTGTAGTTTCCTGGGTCTGTTTTTTTTTCCTTTTCTTGAATTTATTAAGTGAATAGGTCAGGAAAGCCCTATCACTGTCTCAGCAGTACTCTGACAATTGGGAAACACAGACAGTTTCTTAACCACAGGCTAGATTAGAAGCAGGCATAATGACAATTCTGAAATATTAAACTGGAGAAGTTTCTTTTGCAATTTAAATAGCAGAAATGAAAGGAAAAGGTGTGGAGCTTTTGCTAGCAGTATTTGAGGGCAAATGTTCACCTCTGATTTTTGGGTGTGAAATCTGGGAAAGAAGGCTGGGGAAGGTGAGTGGATTTACTACTTAGGCATATGGCTTACTATTTCCTAGCAATTGAAATTCTCAATGCTCTTCCTCGGATGGATGGCAAGAGGGCCACTTGGAAAACTGGGAGATCTCTAGGCAGGTAAGTTGCTGGCATTTACCTCCACCTCTTGTTCAGAAAGATGTTGCTGTGCAAAACCTTTGGAAGAATTTGGCCTACCAAGAGGAGCACAGAACCTGAGATTTAGGTGGCATGGATATCTGTGGTACAACAAAGTCAAAAATCATTATGGGAGATGTACCATACTGAGATTATGGAATAGGCATAAACCTAGATTATGCCCCCAAACACTTTTGTGCCTCTCGGCATGAGAAGCATTTTATAGAAGAGAAATAACCTCTGAAATTTATAAAGAAATGGACAGCACTATGAGTTTTTGAGATTTTACTAAATTTCATCCATCATCATGCATTTTCAACTATACTTTTATAACATTCAAATCTAGGAATGGTGATTCCTAAGGACTATTCTAGGAGTGGCATGAAACTACTATGTTTGCACAACCGTGGCTATTCCTAGGGTGGTGAATTACTAATGATAAAGTAGATGATAATGCTCCAACAAGCTGTTATGCAATCAGTTTTGGAAAAAGCTGAATGGAATCTGGTTAGTACTTGGATGGGAAATGAAAAAAAAAATCCATAGCTATAACTGAACCTGGTAAGTTGGGAAAATCCAAGAAGGCAAACGGCTCCAATATGAATTGCCAAGAAAATAATGTATGTTTCCATCACCAGGAACTAAGCTCACATTTTATTTAAGAGACGATCAAGTACTGAGCTGAACCATGTGACACAAACCACAGTGGAATGCTTTAGAAACTTCATTTTTTTTTTGCAAAAGTTAGTGATTAAAGAACATTTTGCTTTATGCTGGCAATATTCTAGCTGTATATTCCTGTTTTCTACTGTTGCAGAAAGGAGGAAGAACTCTACCGCATCCAATTGGCCAAGCAGGAACAACGGGAAGAGGGCCTGGCTTTTGAGAATGCCAAACTGAAACAGTTGCTGAACGAAGTGACCCAAGACTTGGAAGAGATGCTGGCCACCGATGGGGGCAGTGCCAGAGTAAGGGCGTCCTGGGGATACTTCTAGCAGTTGGTAGCTCTATAGGTAGTCCTCAATGTATCATCACAGTAGGGATCCGAATATTTATTGTTAAGCAAGATATTTTGTGATCACAACTTATAACTTTCCCTGCCAGCTTACCTATTGGATTTACTCGTTGCAAACTGGCTGAGAAGGTTGCAAATGGCAAACGTGTCTGCAGGATGCTGTGACTGTCATGAATGTGCAAGAGTTGTCCAGCTCCTGAATCATGATCATGTGACTCTAGGAAAGTACAAGTTGTATGTCACTTTTCCAGCACCATTATAACTTAAAGCAGTCATTCATAAATAGTTGTTAAGCAAGGAGTATCCGTTGCTTTACCTTTTGGTTAACCTCCTTTAATCTTTTTGGTGGGTTGTTGTTGTTGTTTTTTGTCTCAAGGGCACAGAGCAAAGTTGTCCGTATAAGTTCTTCCAGGAACAGTGGGGTAGGCTCAGAAATACCATGAAAGCTGTTCATAACCAAGGTACAGTAACTCCCACATCATATTCTTCAAAGAGAATTTCAGTGCTGTTATCACAAGATTCTAAATGGGCTAACTCTAAAGGCAATTGCATATATTCATGGAGGTGATATGAGATAAGAAGTTATACTTTTTGCAATTTGTTTGTTTGCCACTTTGATTTATTTATTTATTTATTTATTTATTTATTATTTATTTAAATTTATTGGCCACTCAATCCAATAAAGTCTGGGTGATGCACAAAACTAACCCCCCCCCAGAAAACAGTTAAAAATATTAAATCAACAGGCAACCTGGTGATCAGAACAAGCCTGAGGGAGGAGTCAAGCATATTATTAGTTTGAAATCTCTTCATGTGCACAAGAGATCTAAGTCCAGCCTTCTTTGAATTCCCTTGACTGTTGTCTATCAACAACTTGCCTTTTTCACTAGTAATTCAGATTCTTGTTTAGAGGTAGCATGATTTTGGACCCAACTTTCACTCCTGATTTCTTGCGCTTGAACTTGGATTAAAGTGCTCCAATAACATCATTCCAAAATAACAATAAATTGCCCTAAAATAAATAAGAGCAATAAACTTGATGAGCATATAGCCAAGCAGAAAAGGGACAAAAAGATCCTTTTATGCTTGTCTGGGAGCATCCAGGGGTGGCATTTGGTTCCTAGAATAGAATGCTGACATTTCTAGCCTTTTCAGAAAAACAGGTCTTGTTCTTCCCTCTATTTCCACTATATGCTTGGTGTTTAGTTAATCAAAACTGTAATATACATACAAATACAGAGGATACTAAAGATTTATAGCAGCACAATAAATATATGGAAAGGAAGAAAGCCCAAAGAGGAGAATTCCCAAAATCTGAGCTATCCAACACGTTCCATTATAGAAAGTAAACTATGTGCCGGCAAGGCAACAGACACAACTGGAATCTTGAAAATTAATGCTTTATAATGTCATATTTTGTGGTATTCCATAAATAATTTAACAGCAATATATATAAGCTCAGATCAGCTGTAAAATATTGTATGGTGTTCTGGAATTGGCACTAAAGTGGTTTATGACTATTCTCCCCTTGTCTTGAACTCAACTCACAAAGGACCTGTGAAGGGCAGGTTTTGCCAGGTTGACATGGCATATGATTTACTCTTTTTGTTTTGGTGAGCATTTGTTTCTAGTTGGATCTAATCCAAAAGCAACTTAAACTCAAATTCATGAGTGAATAAGCCTCTAATTTAAGCATATTTACTGAAAACTAATAGCTGTTTATAATCAAAACATGGCCCATGGTTCTTGATAGGTCAGAGTGTGACTTAACAGTTGTTATGAAGCAAAGGCATGGGGTGGAAGACAACCAGTTAAAAACTGGTTGGCAAGCCATCAGATTGTTTTAAAGAGTTTAATATCACCTAAAAAGGTTGGTTGTCTGCAAGATTGGCTTTTTAAAAAAGAATGTATAAGATAAATGTTCGTTTCTGATTCTATTTACAGTTTTACAATTTGACCTAGTTTACAAGCCTATAAGGTAGAACTCTTGATTGTTTTCCAATACAAAGAAAGATTAGAGATAAACATTAAAATATGTAGAGCCAGGTTCCCAACTCTCTTAACCAAGTTATAATGGTAAAGGTAAAGATTTCCTCTGTTTAGTCATGTCTGTCTCTAGGGAGCAGTGCTCATCTCTTATTTCCTAGCTGAGGGAACCAGCATGGTGTGTAGATGCTTCCATGGTCATGTAGCTGGCATGATTATACACTGAGGCTGACAGAATGCTGTTACCTTCCCACCAAAGTGGTACCTAGTTATTTACTTGCATTTGCATGCTTTTGAACTGCTAGGTGGGCAAGAGCTGAGGCAAGGATGGGAGCTCACTCCATCACAGAGTGCTTGGGTCTCAAACTGTCAGCCTTCCGGTCAAGAAGCCTAGCGTCACCACACCCCATTACAGATAAAAAGTACATCAAGCAAATCTCCATTTTTATCTTTTTCCCCAGCTCTTGATTGCCAAATGTCTGAGGGAGATGACCCAAACCCTGTGGTCATTGTGACAGATCATGACAAGGAAATAATGAAACTAAAGAAAGAGATTGAAGAGAGCCGAGGGCTGATTGCATTGCAGCAGCAGTGCTTCCAGGTAAATGGCTGCTTCCAGGTGCTTTGCTCTCTCCTGGTACTCCTAGCCATTTGTGCAGGTGGGATATTGAAGTCTGGCAGTTGTAAGAAGAACTATTTGTATTTGTCATTTACTCCCTAATTCAGAGAAAGCAGAAAGCAACCCCTTACCAAAAAATGACCTGATGGGTTAATGTTGATGTTTTGAATTTCGATAAGAGGGGAGTCAACCTATTCTCCAAAGCGCCTAAGGACAGGACAAGAAGTAACACATGGAAAATTATCAAGGAGAGATTTAGTCTAGAATTAAGAAGAAATTCCTGACAATGAGAAAAGTTAATCAGTGGAATGGCTTACTTCCAGAAGTTGTGGGTGCTCCATCACTAGAGACTTTTAAGAAGAGACTGGACAGCCTTTTGGCCAGAATGATATAGGGCAGTGATGGCTAACCTTTTTGGCATCAAGTGTCCAAATGCAATACACCCCCCTGCGCATGCGCCCCATCCCCCCACACATGCATCCCCCCCTGCGCATGCACAGCAGAGACCCAAAGACCAGCTGACCGGCAGGAGGCATGCACAGATGCGCAGCAGAAATGACCTGGGCCATGGCTCACGTGCCCACAGAAAGGGCTCTGCATGCCATCCAGGGGTGAGCTGCTACTGATTCACACCGGTTCGGGCGAACTGGTTGTTAATTTTATGGCCGGTTCAGCGAACCAGCAGATTCCACTCCTGGCTGGCCCTCCCCCCCGCCCCTGCTAGGAATCCCCATGTGGCCCATTTTGGATCACAGGGGCCTGTGCAGGTGTTCAGGGAGGGTGAAAAACGGGCCTCCTGGAAGTTCTGGAGCCCGGGGAGACCATTTTCGCCCTCCCAGAGCTCAAGGAAAGCCTTCGGAGCCTGAGGTGGGCAAAAATGCCCCCCCACCATGGTGCAGGAGGATGACTAGGCCACGCTCACCATGGCCATGCCCACCCAGCAACCAGGCAGAGATTTTTTAAATTTTTTGAAGCCCTCTCCTGGTGCCACCTGTGACATGCATGCCATGGATTGGCCATCACAGGTATAGGGTTTCCTGCTTGGGCAGAGGGTTGAACGAAAAGACTCCAAGATCCTTCCAACCCTATTATTCTATGCTCTGTGATCTACTCTGCATTAGTTTGATATCACCTAATTGCATATTCAGTTACTGAATTAACGAACACATTTATTTGCATATAAACAGCCTTTCTGAATGAGTCCAAGAATGTATTTATTTTTAAAAAGCCATTTAGCAGCACAGTAAGTAAAATGCTGTTATAAAACCTGATTAAACACTGAAAATACCTTTCGTTTTCATAATTGGGGCATTTCAAAGAAACTCTCATTCACTTTCCTTTTGTTAGCCTTCTAGTTCCCTCTATTGGTTCATGCAGCAAAAGACACTCTATTCATCTAGTTAATAAACGTGTTGTTCTTCCCAAGAATGCTGGGAGCTGTAGTTCTGTGAGAGACTCACTTCACTCTTCATGGCAGAATTCTAATCACCCTCGTCAAAGTATACATCTGCTGGATTTGCTGAGAAAAGTTGTAACAGTTAAGCTATTGTAAAGCAATAGCTTAATTGTAGGTCTGGAATAAAGGCTTGGCCTGTCTATAATGAAAAATTCATGTTTTTGAACTCTACGGATCTGTCTGTACATTTAATTCAATTTTTTCCCCAGGAGCAATTGATGTCTGCAGCCAATTCAGAGCTGCCTGCCCACTTGAAGGGCTCCTACTTCTTAGAGGAACAACAGCTGCTACAGGAGGAGCGAAAGCTGTTTGAGGAGCAGAAACAAACATTTGAAGTGGAACGGAAGAACTTTACTGAAGCAGCCATTCGACTAGGATGGGAGGTAGAGAGCTGTCATCATCCCCCCTGCTTCCTCGAGGCCAAGTTGATACTTTTATATTATAGCCAATACCAGCAATTCCTCTTTAAAGCCTACAGTAGATTTTCATCTGGATTTCTCCCTTTCTGTTTAGGAGTATTGTCTTATGGTAGGCCATAAGAAAAAAAAAATCATTTTTTGTTAAAATCAACCAATATTAATGGGCAGAGGAGAAACAGCTAAGTAACCTGAAGTAAATGAGGGAGAGATAGAACATTTAGAGCCTTCTTTTACATGGAAGACTTTTAGTGACAATGCTCCTTGATTATTCTCAAATTTTGAATGTTTGTAGGCCTCAAAAGAAACTCCTGAAGGTTGCCCTCGAGTTATGACAGTTCATTTAGTGACTGTTCAAAGTTACAATGGTACTGAAAAAAGTGACTTATGACCATATCTGTAGCATCTCCTTGGTCATGTGATCAAAATTTGGATGCTTGGCAAATGACTCGTATTTATGACGGTTGCAGTGTCCTGGGGTCATGTGATCAACTTTTGTGACCTTCTGACAAGCAAAGTCAATGGGGAAGCTGGATTCACTTAACAACCATGTTACTAACTTAACAACTGCAATGAATCACTTAAAAACTGTGGCAAGAAAGGTTGTAAAATGGGGCAAAATTCACTTAACAAATGTCTTGCTTAGCAATAGAAATTTTCGGTTCAGTTGTAAGTCGAGGTTTACCTATACTGCTTAAAAAATTAGCAGCACTTACACGCAAGGTGAACAGTAACGATGGTTTATTTTAAATTCTACCAGTGGGAGAAGTGTAGCACAGGGATTTCTTGTTTTAGAGGCAATAGGACAGTGCAAACAAGGAGAAGAAATCTAGAAACCATGGCAGAGGGCGCTTCTTTTTAATGGCTAGGAGGGTCAAACAATTTGGACTGGGCTAGATACAATAATTCAAAAAACGTATTGAGATAGAGGCACAATCAAGTTTTGAGGGCAACAGGAAGAATTTTAAATGTATGCTTGTGATAAAGTCAGAGTTAGGTTTAGGTTAGGGTATTGATTAGATTGAACAATGGGAAAGCGGAAAGGGCAATAGAGATTAAGAGAAGAGACTAAGAGAAAATGAGAAGAGACTTTTCTTTTTAAAGCTACACTAGGATAAAATACAACGTAGTGAACTGTACAGTAATAACAATGAGTGGCTGGGTGTCACTCAGTGTATCATTCTAGGTATCACTCAGTGTGCCCTCTTACTGATTTGAATAGATAATGGCTGCTCAATATTTGAGATTCTGCTTCATGTGATTTGTCAGCATGCATCCAGAACATATATTTGGAGCACCTTAAAGCCACTGCACTAGCCTAGGAAAAGACAGAAGTGATTTAAATTATTCTGGGCAAATGCTACCTGAATATTCCAAAGCAACTTTTGAGGCCTAAATCCAAAGCTCTGCACAATCTTAATAAGTATATTCCCTGTTTGTTTCTTGATAGAGGAAACAGTTCGAAGAACAGAAGGCTCAGTTCCTGAAGCATGAATTTTTGAAGTCATTGCCAAAACTAGACAGGAGAAATACTAAGTGGCGACTTTCTGCACCACTTCCTCTTAAGGAAGAGCATGGTAACTATATTGTCCTTCACAGGGTTGTTGTGGGAAAAATGAGAAGTGGGAATGCTATTTCACCACTTTGAGTTCCTGAAGGGAAGGACAGAAGCTAAACTGAACAAAGAAATAAACAATACTGTATCTTCAAATAGTTGCCTGTTTAATATGGCAATGGCCAACCTACAGTCTTTCCTAAAACAAATATTTACTGGTATTTATTTGTTAAATTTAGGTACTTTCCATCTCATTCTCAGTCACTTTGGGAGTTGTACATCTAAAATATAAAAGCATATAAATGACATAAAAAGACAAAATATCAATAAAAAAAGGAAAAATGGGTGATGGGGGTGATGGGATATTTAAAATGGGTGATACATTTCAGCCTTTTTCAGATTCCACATGTTGGCTGAGGATGATATTGTAGCCTAATACATTTGGAGAACATCGGATTGGTTCTTAAAAGAACTATGTTTGGTTCTTCCACTATGTCAACTAATGCTGTAAGGCAGGTGTCCTGGGTCGCAGCCTGTTCAGGCGGTCTCTCATGTGCAGCTCCTGTTGAGTGAGCAATGGGTGCTTGCATGCATGTGCAAGGTTCAATTTGTGTGAGTGGCGGGTGCTTGCATAAATGGAGCTGCATGCACTCCTGCCTGCCTCTCACACAGCCATCCTTCTCCCTTCTCCGCCCCCACCAGGCTGCCAAGACGAAAAGATTGGGAACCGCTGCTGTAGAGTTTTGCTGAAAGAGACTCACATTTCTTGGAATATTCAAGGTCTATGAATTCCAAAACATGGAGCCTGGATTAGTATGCCAAGATCTACTAGAGGTTACAATTTACCTTTCCCCAGATCCTTTGCAATTATTGGAGGACATGCTTCTGCCAAAGGCAATTATAGATGTGTTCTGTTTCTACTTTGGGTTTTAATTTTTTGGGGCATTGATGCTACAAGTGAAATATTGCCTTCCCTCCAAGTCCTGCAAATTGGAACTAGGGCATCTCTGCCCTATGTGGAATTTACTCAGTATCTGTGAAAGGAGGCATTTCACTTGAGTAAAGGGTCTGTTGCAGAAGAGTGAACCTTTTGTACTGCCCCTATCCTCTGCAAATCCAGTATAAAGAAAAACAATATTCTTCCCTCTCAATATGAATTGCAATTTCTAAAGTATTTTGGGAGAAAGCATTTGATGGAGTCTTTCCCAGCCTTCTATCAAAATCTGTTAGACATTCCTTAAGCTTAGTATAGCATGGCTATTGGAAGGTGTATAACAACAGATTTGGAAAACACCACTTTGGGGAATGTCTGTGAGAAGTGGTGACAATGAGATTATACTGATGAATCTCCAGGATTCCAACTATCGGAGCTGCAAATGATTAATATATCTCTATCCATCTGCACAAGTTGTTTCCACATTCTGGAATTCTGAAAATGTACCAAAACATATCAAAAGGAATCCTTTATTGAGATGAGACAATTCATGTAGGGGTTAAAAGCAGCGTCTAAGGTCTCTCAGGCATGCAGAGATAGATAAGGGAGTTTAAAACCCCTCCCCTTATCTTGATGTGTATTTAGTAAAACAAAGAGCCAACATGTTAATTCCTCCCACCCCCTTTTTAGAATGATCTTTTTCAAAGTTACCCAGGACACATCTCACTGTGGAATTATTATGGTCTCTTCATCTCCTGGCTATCTCTCCCAGAGGTGATAGGTTCTGGCCATCTGGGTTTCATCCCTCCATTGTATCACGTGTAAGTTGTACAAATTTGATATAAGATTAAATATATTCAGGTTACATCAAGAAGGATTTCTTTATCAGTCTCCACCCCCCTTTTCTTCTTCCATTGAAGAAATGACAGATACATGGATCTGACAGATTACCCTCTTGATAATAGTAGTTTCAGGGAAATTTTGGTTTACTTTGGAAGAATAAAAAAAATTTGTTCTTCCTTATTTTACACTGTGCATAGTCCCTGCCTTATTCCATCTTCTTTCTCCTTGTTTTTGTGTTGCCTTCTTTTCTACTCCAGAAGCTGGTCATTTTTTCTGAAGCTGTTGTAGTGGCTTCTCCATTCTAATTTCATCTCAGGTCTCCAGGGGATAAGATGTTTTATTTTGTAATGTTCCAAGTTTTTGAGTAACATACTCATTTGTTTCAATAGAAAGGGATAATGATCAAGGGCTAGGATCATTTTCCTTACAAGAAAAACTAAGAAGATCATTTACTTAATTTATTATAAAAATTGAGTGTGGATATAATGCAAATTCATGAAGCTACATTTATTTGTTTTTTGTTTATTTATAATTTAAATTTATATGGCTGGCCAACTCATCCCCAATTTTATTACAAGAATAAAATCCCAATACAAAAAAACATACAAAAAGCAATAACCACCCCACCTCACTGTTGACAAAAATAAATGATTGATGGCCTCCCTATCATTCTGGGGTTCCTATGGTCATTGGCAGAACCATGTCTTTTCAGCCTTGTGATGAGTATCAAAGTGGGGGCCAATCTTATGGGCTAAGTGGGAGCAGATGGATCACTTTATAATGGGGACTGATAGCATTCCCTGCCTCCACACTTTGGTGGGCTGGGAAAAGACACTCCTTCAAATAACCTAATGCAGACAATATACTTTTTTAATATGTAACGCTAGACCTTGGATGTTCAAACTTATTTATTGGTCATAAGTTAGGAGCAATATGATGAAATTTGCTTTATATAGAACACAGCTTACCTTCTGAAATGTACTTCTATAAGGTGTTGTAGCCATAGTTTTAGGTGGCTTTTTTTTAAAATGGACCAATTCTTGGAGACAGATCTAAAGGCAGTTTACAGCTAAGGTGGGTAACTCCCAAGCTGACAAATGCCTTCTATTTTTGCAATTTTGCAATTCATTTTCAGCAACTTAGATAAAATATCTTGTCATAGCAAAGGATCTTTATTCTTTATTGGCCAAGTGTGATTAGACACACAAGGAATTTGTCTTGGTGCATATCCTCTCAGTGTACATAAAAAGAAAAGATACATTCATCAAGAATCATAAGGTACAACACCTAATCATAGTCATAGGGTACAAATAAGCAATCAAATAATACTAGGAAACAGTCAATATAAATCGTAAGGATATAAGCAACGAAGTTACAGTCAGACAATCACAAGTGAGAGGGGATGGGTGATAGGAATGATAGGATCGATAGTAATAGTAATGCAGACTATTACAGTGTTGAGGGAAATTCAAAAAATGGAAATTTGTCAAATCAAATATTTTGATATTCAGATATTTTGAATAGGATCTTTTAAGACATATGGATAAATTTTACATAATGTCCTTCAGAAATATTTTTGATTGATGTACTCACTTGTTGAGTGTGTATATATGGGAATGGTGGTAAACATATTACCGTATAAAAGTATGCTATCTCTCTATATTGTTTTTGAGTTTCTATAGCTTTTGGAAGTTTCCAGTTAATTATTTTTATCAAGATACATAACCTTCTGTTTCTTTCTACCATGCCTCTTTTATGATGTTTCTCCTTTCCTTTTTTCATACTAACTTGCACCTGCAATGTTAGTGAATGCAGCCATTGGCCCGAAGAACATCAACTAAGCTTAATGTTCATTAATGATAACAGCTTACCATTATTGTGTGGAGTCAAGGGTGGGGGATAAGAAAGCTTTGCTTGTAAGGTTACCTGAGAAATCTATCTGCTGCTAGTGGCAACAGGATGCTAGACAAAATCTTTGATCTTACACAGCAGACTTCAGTACTTTGGCTTTTTTTCTCTTTGACTGCAGATTGTGAAGAGTCACCCAGAGTAAAAAAGTGGGCCAGACCCATCTGTACACCACACCCCAAGTTTCTTATCACACCATGCCGCACCCCAACAGATCTCTTTAGAAGAAAGCAGCTTTCCTGTAAAACTAGCAGCCCTGTAACAGGCAAGGAGCATATTATTTCAGACAACTGGTAATATTTTATATTTTTTCCTGGTCTTGTTGAATAACACATTTAAAGTACAGGAAGTTCTCAACTTATGACCATAATTGAGCCCAAAATTTATGTTGCTAAGCAAGACATTTGTGAATTTAGCCCATTTTATGACTTTTCTTGCCTCAGTTGTTAAGTGAATCACTGCAGTTGGTAAGTTAGTAACACGGTTGTAAAGTGAAACTGGCTTCCCCATTGACTTTGCTTGTCAGAAGATGGCAAAAAGTGATCATGTGACCCCAGGACACTGAAACCATCATAAATATAAACCAGTTGCCATGGATTGAACTTTGATCACATGGCCATGGAGATGTTGCAATGGTTATGTGAAAATGGTCATGTCACTTTTTTCAGAGTTGTTGTAACTCTGAACAGCCACTAAACAAATGGTTGTAACTTAAGGACCACCTGTAGCTTTAAGATAATAACCTTTTCCTATTTAGGAATACCTTCTAACTCCTGTGTACTACAGTTAGTGTATCAATTTATAATTAAGATAATACATCTGTACCTGATCTTGGTTGGTTGTGTCCATGTTTTAAGTTTGCTGTAGCATTAAAAAAATCTTTGATTTTTAAAAAGTTCTTAATAACATCTTTAATAAGTATATATAATAACTTGGAATTTGTCTATTTCCCCCCCTCTTAAGTTCAGTTAATTTGGGGTGTATTCCTGTTGCATATGAAAGACACTTTCTGACAATGGGAAGGAGTGATGAGGTTCATATACTGTATTAAATAGGATTGTTTTTAACCATGGTATTTTTAATAAACCAAGGTCGGGTTCAGATTCACATTAAACTGAAACCAATTATTACATTATAGCACAATACATAATATATAGTAGTCTATCAGTTAATTGTACTGACAAAGACTGATTTAGGATTTTAAAAAATAGATATTATGGAATAATTAAATTTTGTCTCCTCTCTGGATTTGGGGGTATCCATAAGAAGCAGCACATTTATTTATTTTATTTACCCTTTTTTAGGCCAAATTCTCCACAACAGCTCAGCAAAAGAAGAGAAACCTACCGACATACAGCTTGCCAAACACAAATAGCTATGAAGGATGATCTCCAGAATGATAGTTTGGACCGCTTCCTTAACAGTTTCTTCTAGGAATTTTTTTCACCACACTCCTATTAATTTAGTCTCAATGCATGTTGTCATGAAGGCTGTATCAAAATGTATGTTCTATTCAACTGAAGTTGAAAAACATATTTCTTTCTTTTAGTTGTATTCTAGACGTAACATATTGCTTCTGCTTTAAGAAAAGTCAACAGAAATAAATGCCTATACTGGGAACTGTTGTTTGACATGCAACTGAATTTTATTACAGCACAGAATATACAAGTGAAAATAATCTTTATGAACATGCTGGGTTAAATTTATTAGACTGTATTTGTTAACATTTGTACCTTTCTAAGCATGTGGAAACAGGGACCAAAAGTTGATTTCTTTTGGGTGTTCCTATTTTTTAAATAAATATATATATATTCTTAAGAATGTGTGATTTCAATTCTAATTCAATTCTGTTCTGATAAGATGACTGTTACATTCTTACAACCATTCTTTTATGTCAGCACTTTGAGGAGGACAAAATCCAAGTGCCTTGCCTAAGATCTGTATAAAAAATATTTGCAGTGGTTCAATTATCTGGAGGGATATTACCTCTCCATTCCTTTAAAAATTGTGATTTCCATACTGATAAGATTCTAAAAACAATATATTGGATTATAAAACTGAACGAAGTCTTCTAATTCAATGGCATGTTTCTGTTTTCATAATGCTGTGTGGGACAATGAAGAGCAATTGAGGTCTCAAGGGTTTTTGCCTTGAATTTTACATGCATTGAAATGAAGTTGGTCTGGACTTCAAATTGTCTGCATGAGAGACTGCTCAAATTTACACACACCTATCCAAAACATACAAAATATATAAATGGGCTAAATAAGATAATTGCAAAATCCCTGCCATCCAATATGGGGCTTGAGCCTCTGGCTCTTCCCACAAAATAAGACTGCTCACAAGAGGTGGTCATCCATGGCTTAATTTACCCCTCTTTTTTTTAACTCAATCCAATTTATTTATTTATTTATTTTGTCAAGCGATTATTAGATAACAGGCATAAGTATAAACATGGTTATGAATACATGAAATGGATAAGAATAAGAAAAAAATAAACAATAGGACAGGGACGGTAGGCATGTTGGTGCGCTTATGCACGCCCCCTACTTCTACCACAGTAGGCTAAAATAACACTGCCCAGTTTACAGTTGTGTATCATGTGAATATATCTGTAAGATAGCTCTTATAATACTGGATAAGTCCAGGTAGTCCTCAACTTTCAACAGTTTGCTTAGTGACCGAAGTTACAATGGCACTGAAAAATGTGACATGATTTTTCACACTTATGACCTTTGCAGCATCCCCATGGTGACATGATTTACACTCAGATGCTTGATAACTGAACGTAAATTTATGGTTTCAGTGTCATGTGATCCCCTTTCTGACAAGCAAAGTCAATGGGGTAGCCAGATTCACTTAATCTTGTCACTAAGTTAACAACTGCGTTGATTCACTTAACAAATGTGGCAAGGAAAGTTGTAAAAAATGGGCACAACTCAACTAATTGCTCACTTATCAACACAAATTTTAGGCTCAACCATAGTCATAAGTTGAGGACTACCTGTATGGAATTTGACACAAGCCATATTTCCTGGAGAGCAAAGACTAGCATCTCCCACCTGTTCTTTTCAGTCCCAGAAAGGTAGCAATGGTTACTGATTTACCAAGACCTCTAACTGTTCTAAGTGCCAGGCTGAATAGGCCAAACGTCGCCTCCTCATGTGATACGTAGACACAATCACAGACAACTTTCCAGCAGCTCTTCTGAGTCCAGGTAGAAAAGGCACCTTGAAGGACGTTTTGCACCACGCGGCCTCTCCTTTGCTCTTCTGCCAAAGCGGAACGTCAGTATGCAAATGAACGGAGGTCGGCCCATCATGCACCGCGGGCGCTCAATGCCCTAGCTGCGATGCTGTCGCGCGGTCAAATTACTGGGCGACGGTTGCTGCGGCTTCTGTGGCGGCCCGCGTTAGCGCCTCGGGCCTTCTGCGCGGCGGAGGAGGCACAGCTGCGGCCATGGCCGGCCGAGGTCCGTGCGTCGAGCGAGGCTCTCTGGCGAAAGCTGCAGGCCGGCGGCGCTTCGGTGACGCCGGACTTCATTAGCGAGGAAGAGGAGGCGTTGCTGGCTCGGGAGCTGGAACCGCAGCTGCGCCGACACCACTATCAAGACGAACACTGGGACGGGGTGGGTGGCTCTGCGTGGCTTCGAGGGAAACTGAGTGGGGGATCCTTGGCTCCCATGTTGAAGCTGAAGTCGTTGGCTTAGCTAAGATCGGCTTCGTGTTTTGTGTGAGCCTGGCCTTTGCGCCGTTTAGGATTGGAGTGGCTTATTCAACAAACCAGTTACGGGAGTGAACCTAAGTTTTTCAAGCTTCCTAGTTTAAGACATATTTGGAGAGACCAAGTAGACTTAATGGATCTTATTAAGCATGCATATGGGTTCCCAAATTAACCACATGTTCTGAGCTTACACAACATATAATAAACCATAAACAAGTCTTTTGGACTACTTTGCCCAATGCATTAGGTTAAAATGATGCTAGTTTGTAGTTTATTGTGTCTTGTACGGACAACGAATATTGGGTGGTTGTCACAATATGGGAAGATGGGCATTCTAGTTTTTGTAAAATTATGGGACAATATTACTGTGTGGAACAACATAAATATAAAGGAAATATCTTGCCCCTCCCTATTTAAAAATAGTATCCCAAATAGGATTCAAGCAGTTGTATTCTACTGTTATGTAGCCATTCTAGCCTGATATTATTTTTACTTGTTTCTTTTCTGACTGGAAGTGGTAGGATTGAGTTTGAAGATATCTGTAGCCTGGGCATGTATACATCCTCTGAATTTTGATTTCTTGCATTCATCCTCTACCCAAGAGCTGCTGCTACTGGCTGCTGCTTGGTGAAGCTACTGAAAGCTGTTTGCTTTGATGGCTATATGCAAACAAGTATGTCTTTGTTGCTGGTTATTGAGATGATACAGCAGGAAACTATGCATATCTTGTGGGCTTCTCAAGGGTTCTTGAGGTTGGGAAGTACTGGGAAACTGCACTCAACATTCTGTACAGTTTTAATTTTGTGTGGGTTAATGTTTCCTTATCATTTGTGACTTGAGAGATGGACAATATAAATAATAGTTTACTTAAGATTCAGTCATTCAGAATAATCATAAATATGTCCAGTGCTGTTCATGGATTAGAAGTATAAATATCAACTGAAAGGGGGTGGGATATGGGAAGATCCAACATATTAACTATTGCACCCAATCTTGCCTATGCAAGAAGTTTCTTCATTGCTTGATTTAAATGTCCTTTTTAATGAATTTGGCTCAGATGTATAATTGCCATTCGTTTGTAAACTTGAGCATATATTAAATCAGTGAATAGAATTTTAATTTGGTGATGTGTTTCTTGCCTACTTTAATGTTTATTTCATGTATCCTTTTTATGTGAAGTACAGGTAGTCCTTGATTTACAACAGTCCCTTTAGTGACCAAAGTTACAACTGCACTGAAAAAATAACTTATGACTCTTTTTCACACTTATGACAATTGCAGCATCTGCCTGGTCACACGATTTATATTCGGATACTTGACAACTGACTCACATTTATGACAGTTGCAGTGTCCCAGGGTCATATGATCACTTGTGACCTTCTGACAAGCAAAATCAATGAGGAAAGCAGATTCACTTAACCATGTTACTAATTTAACAACTGCAATGATTCAAATAATAAATTTCTCACTTAGCAACATAGATTTGGGGCTCAATTGTGGTCAAAAGTCGAGGACTACTTGCATTTGGAAAATATAAATTGAGCAGTTTTATACAAATTATTAAATAAAATAGATCTGGGCTATATCTTATTGGTATGAACTAGCTCGTTACTAATAAATCAGGATGTGAATATTAAATCTAAATTTTGTATTAAATCTAAATTCCTTTATTGGAAATTTATTGTTTTAATGTTCGTTCATTTGCAAATAAGTGTTTAAGATCAATTCTTTCATCTGTATTCTCCCTCTTTCTCTTATCTTCTACCCATTTTTTCTCTTTACAGTAAAACCAGCTTTTTAAAATGGTTCAGTAATACAAAATTCTGTACCTTAATAATTTATTATAATGCTGTGTTCATTTCTTGCAAACCATAGATTTGTTGGGATTTGATTGGTCAGTTTAAAACAAAACCTGATAGTTTTGGTGCAGTTTATTTCTGTAGCAAGGATTATTATTTTCTATATTTCCCAAACTACTGGCTAAAGATGATATAAAATTTGGTTCATGGAAAAGCCCAGTCCTTGACTGAGTTCACACATGCTAAATTATGGTTTGTTTAGAAATAGTTTAATGAAAAAGCTATAGTTGTTTGGGTTCATAGAATAGAATAGAATAGAATACCTTTATTGTCATTGCATTTTACAAATACAATGAAATTTGAAAGCTACTCCAGCACATCAAACATCACATCACAATCACACTACAGAGTATTTAAAAATTTAAATAATTAAAATAATAATAATTAAAAACCTAGTCTAAAACCTATCTAAAACCTATAGTAAGTTAGATAGTTTAAAAATGCCACTATATACATAGGGCTAAATCACATACGCATTGTTTGATTCAAGACAATTATTGCCTTGGAAAAGAAACTGTTTCTCAGTCTATTAGTCCTCATTTTAAGACACCTATAACGCCTCCCTGATGGTAACAGTTCGAAATATGAATGTCCAGGATGAGAATGGTCTGTGGAGATTTTTAGTGCTCTAGAGAGGAGTCTGGTCTTCGCAATCTCTTCCAAAGAAGAAAGAGAGCAACTGATGATTTTTTGTGCTGTGCTTATAACTCTGGAGTATCTTATCCACTACAGAGCATCCAGCATACCACACCATTACACAGTATGCCAAAATGCTCTCGATGGTAGAACGGTAAAAAGTAACCAGCAACTTCTCACCCAGACCACTCTTTTTCAGCCTCAGAAAGTGCAGGCGCTGTTGGACCTACTTTGCAGTGGCCATAGTGTGGACTGACCAAGTAAGGTTGTCAGAAATATGAGTTCCTAGAAATTTAAAACTATGAACTCTTTCCACACAATCTCCATTGATATATGGCTCTGCTTTGCATCTTCTGAAGTCTTTAATCAATTCTTTGGTCTTTTTGATGTTCAGGGCGAGGTTATGACTCTTGCACTACAAGACCAGTCTGAGATCCTCTGACCTATAGGCCGTCTCATCTCCTGATTATGAGTCCCATCAATGTGGTGTTGTCTGCAAATTTTTTTACATAATAAGCCATATTAACCAAAGTTAAACCTCAGTATAGTGGGACGGGAATGAATGTTAAATGAACACTTACCAAGTGTCCACATTCCTCATTTTTCTTTAGAAAAGATGGTACCGTATTCTCAAACTGATTACTCAGTTTGATTATGAGCTGTTTCAACTGAAATATGTATGTAAGGCAATGTAAAAAGTTATCCATGATACTTGGTGTTTTATCTCAGTGATTAGCATGAGATTCTGTAGTCAGCACAGGAATGCATACATATGGGTGATCAAAGTTGTAGATGGCTATCTCATTTTCTTTCCAGATATTCATGCCATCTCTTTTCATTCCTGTAGGCTATTCATAAGTATCGGGAGACAGAAAAATCATACTGGAGCAAAGAATGTAATGAGATCTTACACCGAGTCCGAAATGCTGCTTTTCCTCCAGGAGTGCCACAGCTCGCTCAAGTCCATGTTCTGGATTTGGATAAAAGTGGCTATATAAAGCCTCATGTAGACAGTGTCAAGGTAAGATAGCATAGAATCTATAGATGCCTAGAAAGTGTTATTTTGTAGTTTTTCTGGTAGTTTCGTAGAATTGCATGATGGACCTTGGAGGAGGACTTGATAAGTTGTTGCACATACAATAAAATCTTTTTATTGCAATTTATTTCAAAATGACTTTTTTTTACTATTCCTGTGAAATTTTATTCTTGAAAAATTTCTCATAGAGAAAAGGTGAATTCGTTACCTTTGGGAAAGTTACATAATAAGTGTGTTTTGGCTGAATTTTCAGAACTTCCTCCAATATTAAGCGTCATACATTTTTTCTGTAACCCTAGTAGACTTCAGGATAAGCAAACATGTTTGCCCTAAAGCATATGTAGGCATCTGCCCTTTGAGAAATAACATTTAGCTGAGATGACATTTTTGTTGTTTTAATCCTAGTAGTCAATTCAGGACAGTAGTATAGACTTGCTGTCCTTAGTCTGATGTCTTCTTGATGCATTGGACTTTTGTTCTTATAATATCTGACCAGCATCAATATAGCTTGACCTCATCAAGTTGAAAGTTTGTTTTATAAATTTGCTTGCCAATGGAAATGTGTTTTAACCTTGATCAGAAAAACAAATGCAAAATGAAGGTGGCAGCGGTTTTAGAAATTAATCAGATTAAGAAGAAGAGTTCCCAGAAATGGGCTCTAAATTGAAGAGATGTTTCTTGAAGATAATGCAAGAATCCATTAATTTTTAGCAGTGTCCTTAAATTTAGTTTGTCTATGGAGATTCTCAATCATCCAGGTCATGGTGGTCCAAAGTTTTCAAAGGTAACTGGGCTTTGATTTTCCTTGAAGAGATTTTGCTTCTCATCCAAGAAATTTGTTCAATTTTGACTTGAATGGTGGAGGATGGAAAGATTTATATTCCTTGCAGTCATCTGGTTACTAGTACTCTTTCTGAGAATCATTGAGGACACTTGGAGATTTATTTATGCCTTTGGAATCATTGAAATGATTATGTTGTAAACAGAAGATAGGCAGTGTTATATCCCTCCCCCTCTGTTGAGAGAAGACTGTTTAATTTTATTGTAGATGGTCTTTTTAACCCCTCTTTCAATCCAGCAGTGCTCTCATCTAGAATGTGGACTTTGATGTCTTTCAACACTGTCTTTATAACACAATCCTTTCAGCTGTTTCAAAAAGGTTCCACACCCATTTATGTTATCCACAAGACCCTGAAGGCACAGATCAAACTCAAAGTGGCCTCAATCACTCTCAGAAAGAGTGCTAACAACCAGATGACTACAAGGAATATAAATCTTCCAGCTTCTATTCTTTAGTCAGAACTGAAGGAAAAACAAAGTTCAGTTGCCTTTTGACAAAGCACCTTTGGGACTTAAATTCAATTTGCTTTTTAATGAGAAAAACAATTGGTTTTGTAACTATATTCATGTGTACTAGTGACCCTTAGTTGTTAAGTTAAAGCAGTAAATTTGTAAATTTTTATGCAAAACAATTCCATGAAATGCAATATTATCTCTGTAAGAAAGAAAGGTTCAAGCTGGTAGTCTTCCTTATATTCCATATCTGTCTGTGTATCTGTCGCTACAGAATTTGGTGATGTGAACTTCCATATGCAACTTCAGTGTAGTCAATGTTTATAAACTTAAGAAATCATATTGACAACTAGACTCATCTATTCCTCTGTGGACATATTGGTTCCTATGAGAAATTGATTGTTCTGATAAGGAGATTGATGTCTATGAAGTCTTCTTCCATAATAAATCAACTGTGCAGTTCTATACATGCCTACACAGTAGTAAGGCCCATCTTTCACAGCGTACAAATGTGATTCAGTCACTGGAAAAAGTCTTTTTAAATTTGGTATCTTGCTCCTAGTATTCATGTCATGAATCTGATGGCAAATCTCCACAATGTCCTAATACTGTTTTTTCTAGGTGATAGAAAAAGAATGTCTATGTCCAGTTGCAACATGAGAATCTGGGCAACTTGACGTCCTGATATTAGTTAATAAGTTATAGATAATTTGTATTATTCTAATCCCATATTGTTTATATTTCCTTTTGCTTAGTTCTGTGGCTGCAGCATTGCAGGCCTGTCCCTCCTGTCCACAAGTGTAATGCACCTGGTTAGTGAACAGAATCCACAGGAATGGCTGGATCTTCTGCTGGAGCGCCGATCTCTCTACATTCTTAGGTAATAAAAACTGCTTTGTTAAATAATCAGGTTAAGTGGCCATTTAGTCTAGTATCTTGTTTCCCGATAGTGACTAAGTAGATGTTTCTGTGGTTATAGTTTTCAGGGATACACCATTTCTATATATGGAGTCCTATGTAACTATTGTATATATCAGCCTTTGATAGACTAATTGTGATATCCTTCACCATCATTTTTTGGAATGTATTCTATTCCCAGGATCAGTCCTGGGCTCCATATATATTTTATGCTGCAACTACACAAATTCCACTTTTTATTGGCTCAAAGAAATTCTGTGCGCAATGCCTGTTCATCCATCAGTTTGAGATGTACTAACATTAAGTAGAGATTTCACTTAAGAATCATGAGTCAAATGCACTAATTTTTCTCCATAAATATGAGACATAGTTTCTGCCATTGCCATAGTTGTGAAATATCTTATTGAACTTGGCACTCTTCTAATATTTTAGAATACAACTTCTATCAGCCCTGATAACTCATCGTATTAGTTATGTTTAATAGGAGTTATATTCAGTTAATTCAGAGGGTATTACATTGCAGGAAAATGCTGTTAAGCATATGGAAAAATGAGTGTGTGTGTATATGTGTGTTTGTGTGTATGGGTGTGTATATATATGTGTGTGTGTGTGTGTATTAATATTATAATAGAAAATTTTCTATGATAGGTATGCAGCTTCATGAATCTTGAGCTTATATACTGCATATTTCCCTCTATTGCTAAGAGAAGATTGGAAATGTCTATTTCTGTTGTTAATAAATCATGGTGCCCTGTTACATCAAAACCTAAGGAAGATCAAGCTATAGTTTCACATTTGGGGTTGTTCTGTCAGATTGCAATTCCCTAACTTTGGAGTTAATGGAAATCTGCTTTGTTTAATAAGGAGGAGTTTGTGTTGTTTCCTTTCAGGTGCTTAGTAGTTAAGACTTGTCCATGAAATAGGAAATATCTAATTTGATTATAGCTTACAGAAATTAATGAATAGCTATAGCTGTTCATATGCATGAAATAGTCTGGATATTTGCTGAGAACAGAACTAGAGATGTTTTTAAGAATTTTGTTTCTGAATCATGAGTCTTCCTTTCAGACTCTTAATTTTGTTTGGCGTCAGTTGGGACAAATCTCTTTTCCAAGATATAGTAACTTACTGATGTCTTCTCTAATATCTTTGAATAAAGAGGGCCTGCTCGTTATGACTTCACTCATGAAATTCTTAAAGACGAGGAGTCCTTTTTCGATGGAAGGAAGGTCGCCAGGGAGCGAAGGATCTCTGTCATCTGTCGAAACCTGCCCTTACCAGAAGAATAATCCTAGAACTACCAGGTGATACTGCGAAAGCTGACTGTTGCTCCCAGTGGAATTTAGTTTTTTGTCTATTGACATGGTGCTCTTTCTAAAGAAGTTACTCTGACCTACTGTTCCACAGAACTTTGGTTTTCTGTCCAACAATAAGTGATGGAAGCTTTCCTCCATGCAATAAAGGGAGCCTAAAAGTGTACATAATCTAAGAAAGTGTTCTGCCTCTTGCACTTAACAGATAGGAAGAAGGAACTCTGCAAAAATTTGAAAAGTAGATCTAACAAAAATGAACCACAATACTGTTAAACTCAGGTAGTAACATTTTTCTGTAATGTGTGTTGCTGCAATCATAGGTAGAGATGAAATTAAGAATTGAAACATACAGGTTTGTTTTAAGGGGTTATTAGTGTGTTGTAATTTTTAATTTATCCTTTAATTGCTTTTCCAGTTACTGAACTATTGAACATTGTTCTCTTCTCAGCTCAGTATTCAAATGTATCACACATGCTGAGCCTCAAAATAGTGAACCTGGCAAAGCAGATATATAGATGTTCTCCAATGCTATGAATTCTTTTCTGTAAAAGAAATTGGCTTAAAAAGAGAATTACATCTTTGATGCTTATAGCTATCAAATATGTAGATGAGAGCAGGGCCTAAGCTAATTACAACATTTTTTCTTTATAAATGTATTGCCAATTTTTCAGATGGTAAAAAAAGTACTTGATTTTTTAATTTTCTTACAATTGATGTTGCAACTGAATATGTTGTCATTTCTGTGAATTAAATAATTTCAGACTGATTCTGATAGGTGTCATAAGCACAAGATTAGTTTTAACGTTTATGTATCTAAAAATAAATAAAGCTAAATTGGAGTATCTCTAAATGAGGATTTCACTATGGTAGGTATTCAGTGAGTGGGAATAGGAGAAATTTCCACATTTTGACTTGCAGCATCAAAATGCTAAAGAGAAAAGAGGTAAAGTGAAGAAGTGGAAGACAGGTGAGGAGTCATGATTATAAAAAGGAAGTGTTGAGGAATGTGAAAATAAATAGTACTTATCTAATCTTGGAAAAAATTGGGATGTGGTAAAATATAAAAAGTCTAGGAATGAATCTGGTCTCCTGTTGCTCAGGACTAGAATCCAGTTCTATTTACAACCTGGAAATTTACACCTGACTATGTATGACCCTTTCTCTCCTCTGTGTTTTTTTTATTATTCCTCCCTCCATTTCCTAAAAAAATAAACCTCTTGAAACCCTAAATTAAATCTCTGCAGTATTCTTGACAATCTCTGTAATGCACCCTTAATGCTGCTATACAAAAAAAAAAATGGCTGAGACAGCTTTGTTGGGATTAATGAGTGATATTTTGTTTTTAAAAGAAGTACTACATATGTTTTGCTAAAAATATAGGCATGTGGCTTTAGTTTGATCTTGATTACTTACTTTCATGATGGTTTGAATGACTATCAATGATCAGTATTAAGATGTTTGGGGCATCAGTAATGTAAATAATGTAAAAAAAATAATCTCCCAATGAATGATCCTGACCCCAGAACTGGAGACACTGTTTTTGTCCTTGCTTTACTTTTATTTCATTGATACCAGTTTGTACATATCAATCAATCATTCATAATGCAAGTTTGGAACTAATAACTTCAGCCTTCCAAGAAAAGAAATAAACAAATAAATTAAACACAATAACAAGGGGAGCTCTAATTGGGAAGCAATTCAGGAAAGAAAGAATTTAGAAATAATCCATAAACATTTTGAATGGTTGCCTGAGCCTTTCAGATCTAATTTAGACAGAATTCCATCAAGCCAGCAGTGTGTTTAAGTGAAATATATCTGGGAAGAGTGTGAAAAGACTGATAGATTATATGCCCAGTTCAAGAAGGTACTTATTGCTTTCTGCTAAGTAGGGGTCATTCTGTAGAATTGTTCTGTGCTTGAAGTGAAGGATGTAGACATCACATGGTAGGTTTCTTGCAATTCTTTCTCTTAAAAGCTTGTGTAAGTGCCGAGGACTGGATTGAGATAAAATAATGGAGCTTTGTTCTATAGCTAAATATACAATCATGCTTTGCTGCTGCCATATAGGTCTGCCACTGTTTCCCCCCTCCATAACCATCAGCCCACACAACTGCAGGCAGAGGCTGAGAGTTTCTCCACTTCATGCCACTGGTGGCTGTCATCCAGAAAAGCTACATTCTCATAGTGTATAGGACGACAGCAGGGGTTTCCCAATGCCGGGATCTCACTCTTCTGCAACAGAATTGAGAGGGTCAAGTCATGGTTACTATGTGCCTTGGGACAGGTCCCACTACAATACTTGAAAAGGATGGTCTCTTCAGAGTTGTAGCCCAAACTTAGATCTTTGATACGAACCAACAGACTTTGTAATTGACATTCCTGTTCCTCGGGTCTCTCCCATGTATGCCTCTTTGGCCGAATCCTGGTTGGGCCAGAGAACAATGGGGTTGGGCGATTTGAAGGCTTGTTCTGGAGAGTTGTGGCACTGGTGAATGTTCCTTTAAAAAACTGTGTTTCTGTAATGAGAAAAAGAGGAAGCACTAAAATGAAAGGAAGAACGGGCATTATCTTACATAATCCTTTATTGGATTTACTTTGAATAGGAGCACTAGCCATTAGTAGATTTAAGCAACTGGAATGCTTAGGCTTTATGTCCAGGAAAGGATTGTATGTGTATTGTTCTGAGAGTGTGTAAGTTTGAGAGTTGGAAATAAATAATTCATCTTGCATGTATATAATACATCAGTGTTCAGCCCTTACTTGGGTAGATTAGAATAACCAAAGAAATCTAATTCAGGTTGGTGGACTCAAATACAGTATTTTGATGCTTGCAATAAAAATCCAAGTTCTCTTCCCTTTGCACATTAAATATGAATAAGAAATGGAATAAGTATGATCCTTTATCATGCACTCCTAAAATTACTATTGTATGTATTGTGCATTTGTTTTACCTTTTCATTATTCTCTATTTTGTGGAAAAGAAAACTAGAAAAAGAGCTAGGAAAAAAAGAATGTTACAAATAGAATATTTGGTCAGGAACAACATAAAGCAGTATGATTGTATAATAAATAACATCTGGCAACACCTTCAGAATTTTCCCATTAATGCTCGTGTCATACCTTAATATAGTTAGTGCTTTCTTAATCTGTGATGAATTACTGTTAATATCTACTATCTCTGAATAAAACAGGAAACATAATAGACAGTAACAGAAAAAGATTATGAACAGCCAATGCTTAGTAATAATCTGTGTGGTCCAGTTATCTCACTTAGGGTAATGCAGTTTACATGCCCCAAAGTAGAAATATTCAGTAGATTAATCCATATGTTTACTTTACTTTACTTTATTGTCATTGCACCTCGTACTACAAAATCAAACACCATCTTCAGTGCACATCCTGATCAAGACCATGAAAATAAATACAAACACACATCCTTCATCCTCCACACATTGAACCGGAACCCCCCGACACCACACCAACACTGCACTATACATGCACACACTACTTTAGAATTGCTAGTGAAGATATCTACGGAGAGTCTCAATCATCCAGGTCATGGTTGCCCCAAAAGTTTTTTTTCAAAAGGCAATTAGACTTTCTTGGGTTTTTTTTTTTTGTTTGTTTTTGAAGTAGCTTCTTCAGCTCTGGATGGTGGGGAATGGAAAGATTTATATTCCTTGCAGACAGCTGGTCATTTTCATTCTTTTAGAGGGTCATTGAGGCTATTTGGAGGCTTCTCTGTGTCCTCAGGGTTACCTGAGTAGTGCAAATGGGGGTGGAGCCTTCTTGGAACTGCTGAAAGGACTGTTGTAGGCTGGAGATCGATGATATCTACACTCCACACCTCTGTTGAGAGAGGGCTGTCAGCTCTCAACAGAAAGGGAGGGATATGTCATTACCTCCAGCTCATGACTCAGTTCATGGAACTCTCTTTCATGGCTAAGATAAGATTGAAACAAGGACTATAAACCTCATATTGCTAGAACCAAGGCTGGTATGCCAACAGTAGTTCCAGGTATTTAAAAAGGAAGCTCCTCAGATATAAAACAAGGGACATGAGTGGATCAAGTTTTGTAAAAAGAAAAGTCTCTTTTCCAGTAGACAGGGTCTAAAAGAATAGTGCCTAGAGGAAAAGGATGGTGATGGACAACGAGCTGTTGTTGCTTTGAAAATCCACACCATCTCAGTTTTCATGTCATTGGACTAGTCTACATTTCTATCATTTTAGCGGTAGTCCACTTTATCAAAAGCTGTCAGTTATCCTGTTAATAATATATATCACACCTTATAAAATGCATGTACTGTATTCTGAACTGTGAATAATGGATATCAATGCACATCTACCAAATAGGGAGAATATCACACAGTGCATGTTTTTACCAGTATACCAAACATTTCCTTTAACTTTGTCTCTGGTATATCTAAACCCAAAGCACTCTGCCTAAAATTAATGAAAAAGGCAAAAAGCAAAAGACGTCCCTTTGTCACATTTCGAGAAACCTGTGGTGCCTCAGATACTAACTTATATTTTTTTATCATTCACTTACTTTTGACTATGCTATGGCAACTAATCCTAATTGTAATTCAAGCAATGCTTGGGGTATGTATGTGTTTGTGCATTCCATATCTTTCTATTCCTGAGAGGAAGACTAGTGTAGTAAGATTGTTCAACAAGAAGGAAAAAAGAGAGATCTCTTTTCCTCTCTCATCTTCTAAGTACCATGATAAAATAGATAGAAATCTTGGTATAGGGGTGACCTAAGACACAGGTATATCTTAGGTGTTGGATGCCTAAAATAATTCAATAATTTTGTTTTGTAAAATTCTGGTTGCTGATATCCTGATGCTAAAAATTCATTTGGCAATTGATAGCCTTTTCTTTCATTCATGCTATTTTTGTTCTGTTTACATTATCCCCCCACACCTAGCCACTCACGATGTTCCCGGCCTCCTTGATTATCTTGATTCTATTCCATCCTTATTTGACCTTCCTTTCTCCTTCACCTGCCTCTTCTGAAACGTCCTTCTGCATTCATTTAATGCAGCATTTAGATTGTTGCTATTACAATTTATGCCCACTGTTTACCTCCCCATGCCACTCTTTTTCTAGGAATCTCTCAGCATCTTCTGTGACTTATAAATAGAATGAACTTTTTGGATTTTATACTCCTCTATTAGGACTTCAAAAATCTTCTCTGCAACTGCTAATGTAGATAGACTTCTGTAAAACTCAGAACATTAACAATGTTCTGGAACATTATAGGAATTGAGTTTACATGATGTACTTACCTTGGTTACTAAATTAATCCATTTCCATGTACATGCAACACATTAAATACACTGTAAGCTGAATTTGCCCAATACATTATATCACAGAAAACTATAATAAAATTAAAAAAAATAGCAAGCTGTAAATTAGGGAAATGGAGCCTCTTGGTCATCTTTTGACCTGATTTAATATGATTCACCAACCCACCCTGGAAATTTGCAGAAGAGTAGGTATTTAAACCTAGGCTGCTTAAATATAGGATTAATGAGCTATGGTCTGTCAACTGAATAACCTTTTATCACCATTGCTGGTGTCCTAGTGCATGGCAGTTCCATGTCTTGGTGAATCAAGTCAGTAATAGTAGGAGTCTTTAACCTATTTCCAAGCAGTTGTTGTCATACCTAGTTGTCTCTGCAATACGTCTCTGATCCAGGTGCCTGACTTTTGCATCATGTTGCCATCAGTGAGTTGGGAAGGAGTTGTTTGGATCAACAGGATGAGAGACAGGCCGTAGACAAGCTGAGGTGTGCCCATTCCTTCCCCAGTGAGCAAGGCCAAGTTCTATAGGGAGGATAAATCTTTCTCTTCCTTTATATCTTCTTTGAAAGAGTGGGTGGGAGGAGGAATTGTCTGTAGACTGGTTGGAACAAAAGTATTAACCCTTGCCCCTTTAAACGGTTACAGATCATGCAAGACAGGGTTCCTCCACAGCAGGCTTAGACGCTCAATACATCAATCATAATGGCTTTGATGAGATCTGTATTCAGGACAGGCTTTCCAACAGCCTGTTAACCTTTCCTCTAGATCACTGTGAGAGCCTCTCAACCAAGAAACAATTGATAGCCATGCTTGAACATGGCAAACATCCACTGCAGTGTCCTTGCCAAGAAAAAGATTGAGCCAGCTTGACAATGTGCAAAGCCCAAGTGATCACCTGAAGCGGCAGCAGACTTAATGATATCCCAGCAAAGAGATGCTGTCTAGGGTGTGGTTAGATAAGAGGGAGCATGAAGATCAAGAGATTCAGGAGGGATGCTCCCTAAATTATCAGGCTGTAAAGATGGCAGAAGGAGAATACTACTTTCAGACTTGCAAGATTCTGTTAATGTAGCTTTGCAGTTATTAGTTTATTTGGCCATACTTCCTCTGTGGTCTATTGCAGTGATTGCAAACCCATGTCCCACATAATGACACGCCACAATATTTTGAATGACATGCCAGTGTTTACCAACCCCCAGCAGCCACATTCTCACACAATTTTTGGTGACTGCAAGAATGGAGTTTGCTTCTCACGGGCTGTGGACCCTCCAGAGGTTGCACAAAAGGAACATGCTATCAGGCTTCTTCCGAAAATGAATTTGTTTTACATTTGATTTACATGTATTTCATTTTTGAAACTATCTGATGTTTCTTTATATAATAAATAGCACCATAATGTGATTAAACTGTATTTTTAAAAAAATGAATATGTAAATAATTGTTTCTCTTTTGTTCAGGGGGTGGAGTACGTGACATGCCAGCAGAGTCAGGTTAAGTATTTTCCGAGCGTTTGACATGCTGAGGCCAAAAAGTTCACCATTACTGATGTACCAGATAATGCTGACATCTGCAATATCCTGAGGGTGCACTAAAAAAAGTAATGTCCTTTGTAATGTTACACCAATTTGAATCATACACTGTCCTCCATCTTTTCACCAGATATTCCGGTTGCAGTTCAGGTGCTGTCTTTCGCTTGTGGCAGTGAAACATCTTTGCCTAACCCTGCCCTCAAATAGTGGGTTTCACATGTTGGAACTCCTGAGTTTTTGTCAAACGTACTTTATTCTGAAACAGTTAAATCTTTAAAAACCATGAACCATGAAAATTCCTGGAGTTGATTATGCCCAAACCTGCTGTGGGGAAATGCCTTTGAAAGGAGTTGGGGTATGTGTGGAGGAAAGAAAGGCTACTCCATAAATTATGCATATATGGAACATGCTGAACTGACTTTCTTGGCCCTGGCTTTAGAGATACAGCTTTTGTGAGATATCCTGAAAGAGGGACTCCCTTTTCATGCACAGATGGTTGGTAAAGAGAGGGAGCTGGGCCTTCCTCTTGAGAGAATTTGAAGATAATGATGATTTTTGCTTCTGATTGGAAAGCATACATTTCCTGGTGTGCACATGAGGGACACTGAACTGGACAATGAAGTGCGGCCACATGGTTTGAAAGGAAAATGTATCCAGCTGTTAAATAAGTTGCAGAGCAGTTATGATGTTTCTTGATTCTTTGTACAGTTATAAGACCGTTGAAAAATATAACTTTCAGATGCCTTAGATTCCAACAGAAACTTGCGTTCTGATGCACCATCTTTTAGTATTAGATACCAGGAACATAGAAGAAAGAAATATGGGTGACTTTTTGGGTTAAAAATATGTTGGTCTGATATAGTCCAACAGAAACCATCCTACACACTTCTGAAATAATTAAATTAGATAACCTGCTATAATAAACACTTTCTCTGTAAAGTTTCAGATCTCTTCCCAATACTGTTCAAAATGCATTTCCAGACATTATTTTTCAAATTTAATTTTCTCCCATATTTTCCTTTTTAGTTTCCTTCCAATATCTTCTCCCAAATATTTTTTTTCCTTTTACTTCCAGTCACTTCTCATTTTTTGTTTCATGGTTGAAGCATGTTGGCCTTCAGTGTTGTCTGGTTGTATAAAGTCTCTGTTCTCTCACCATTAACATAAAAAACGAGGATGTGGGAAGAAAAATTCAAGATAGAATAGAAATTGTCTAGAACCTACCTAGATTTAGATGGTGAATAAATTTCCTAAATGGAATAAAATGTACTTAGAGCTATGAGATTTCCTTTAATGAGAAGTACATAATACAAAGACTTTCAAATAAATAAGCAAATGCTATTCTCTCAATCTCTGATATACACCCTTTTAGAATCTGATATATCATTTGGGCTTAGCTGAATAGGAGTATATCAGTGAATCCCATTGTACTCCATGTCATTCAAATGACATTTCTCAAAATCTATATTTTAGTGTTTATCTGTTTTGGGCAGACAAACGTGTGTTGAGTGTTTTTGCTCTTTTTGAGGCTAGAGCAATAGGAACTGTGTACTCTATCTCAAGCCCTGAGTGGAGCTATTCTATTCATTATCCTGCTATTAACACTTCCCTGGTTACGTAATGGAGACAACCTGTTGTGGGCATGATCTAATATAATATACAAATTTGCACCTAAATTCTTTTGTCCTTAGTTCGTTAAGGGAACTATACATATTCTCTCAGCTCTCTGGATGAATGAATTGAAGGGATGTATCATATATGGTGTCTCTGAGTTTGCAGACTGCACACAGCATAGTGAATAGGACAAAACAGAAAATGGCTCTTTCTTCATGTGAGAACTGCAAAAATAAAATACTTTGTTGCTCTTTTTATATATCCTGAATGTCCTTAACAGTCCACATTGGAAAAAGCACTAAATGATCTTCACATCTACATCATCATAATCAGCCATGGAATTCAGATCAAAAAAATCATGGACCCCCATCTTGGAAAAATCTCTAATAATTGGCTGATTAATATGCTATGGATATAGAGTCCATCAGTGATGTATCTGATGTAGACTCCATGGCTGATTATTATGTTGCGGATATGGAGTCCATCAGTGATTTTTCCAATGTGGACTCCATGATTATTATGTTGATCATTATGATTGATTTCTATGTTGTTGATATAGAAATCATTAGGGATTTTTCCAATGTTCTCCTCTACTCCTTGCAGAATACCTTATGCCACCAGACTTGAAATTCTAGACCTAGAAAATCTAGAACTATGCCACCTTCCGTCCGATCTAAGTATAATATATAAAATCATACATTGCAATGTCCTACCTGTCAGTGAATACTTCAGCTTCAACCATAACAACACAAGAACAAACAATAGGTACAAACTCAAGGTAAACTGCACCAAACTCGATTGCAGGAAATACGACTTCAGCAACAGAGTGGTCAATGTCTGGAATACTCTACCTGACTCTGTGGTTTTTTTCCCCAAACCCCAAAAATTTCAACCTTAGACTGTCTACTATTGACCTCACCCCTTTCCTAAGAGGTCTGCATAAGCGCACCAACGTGCCTACTGTCCCTGTCCTATTTCTTTTTTTATTTTTCTTATATGTATCCATTTCATGTATCCATAACTATGTTTATACTTATATCTGTTATCTTATAATTGCTTGACAAAATAAATAAATAAATAAAAAACGTGGACTCCAGGGCTGATTTAACAGTTGTGGATTCCATTCTTGATATCTTGGATCAGACATAGAATAGTGAGGAACAGCTTGCAATGGCATTGGAAGCCAACATGGGATGCAGAAAGCTTTGTATTTATGCCTTGATATGAACACCTGTCATTTGTAGGATTCTATAGAAGTCGAGGGGGCCTCCAGGAGCAGCAATCTGGAAGATAGGGATTTCACTAATTATGTTTTAGTTGTACAGTCCAGTGATGCAGAAAAAACATTTCTTCTTGTACTTTTTTAATGATAGTTCTAATGTCTCTATTTCAAATCCAGGAGATTATAGAACCCCAAAACTTGAAGGACTCTGTTGCTGATACCTTGCTGTTAAATATAGTAAGAGGGGCTAAAATAGATAGGGCTCCTTCTCAGATTCTAGAAGGAATCTAAGGAAGTCAATATAAGTCCTGTGGTGTTGGTTCCACCACTTCCCAGCTAGATCCTTGCCCCTCATGGCTAGTTAAGGCCTTTTATGAGATGACAAGGTTAGATCTGAGCAGCAATTAAACACTTTTTATGGGGAGGGGGCTGTTTCCCTCTTCTGTGCCTCTTGCTCAAGAAGCCTTCATTAAGTCCAATTATTTTGGATAACATTAGTCTGATTTCTAATATTTCATTTTAGAGAAGTTTGTAAAAAGAATTCTGATGCCAAAATGCTAGTAGGTACCTTTAAGGCCCTACACCTGGTAAATTGCAGGACCACATTTTCCTGTATTTTTATATCTCTGATCAGATTAATAGGATCAACACCCTTCAGTCCCATTTAACTGAGAAAGTCATTTGAGAGGACATTAAAGAGATTGTCAACTGCTACCCTGATGCTTTGGAACTGCCTCCCTATGGAGATTGAGTCTATTCCTAATCTCCCAAGTTTCAGGAAAGCAATGAAAACCTGACCAGTTCATTTAGCTCAGGACAAAAGTATGTTGTGTTATTGGGAGAACTAGCAGGTATATGACTGTATAATTCATTCTTGTCATATTCTTTTTTTGTGATCTGTTGGGATTGATATTTTTAGAGTAGATTTATTACTTTTTGAAAATGTTCTCTTTTTTATGATTTATCTTACTGTTTTCGTCTCTGAAGTTCAGAACATTCAATTTGTGCCATGCAAATAAAGAGTAGGAGAATGGTGATGGTATCTTTCCTCTCCAGTGGTTTTGGTCAGTGTTCTAGGAGATATCGTATCATATAGCATGTCTGGAGCGGGAGAGAGACATGATCACAATTAAAAGGCAGCTACTGAAACTAGAGATACTCCATGGCTTTTGTGCTCAATTCTGCTATGAGCTGAAATTCTCTAGTTGCTAAATTCAGAACTGACTCACCACCATGTAAGTAGTGGTTGTTATTGGTCAATAGCCGCTGTACATTCAAGAGTTTTCCTTAGTGTATTTGATAGTTTTGGGCTTCTTTTACATTCTGAATCTGCTGCCCCCGTGGCTGCTAGCGTTCCTGAGATGCCGAGGTAAAGGTCAACAAAGGAAAAAGAGGAATTTGGGGTAGGCGAGCTGTCATCTGATTGTCAGCTTAGCCCCGTGGTGTATGGAACATCTTCTTGAGCCTTAGTGAGGCTAGTTGGGCTTGTATGTGGCATGGTAGAGCCAATAAATCATAATCAGGCTGACACTAGAAGGATCTCTGCTGTTTGCATTTGGTCTCTCCAAACAGTACATTCCTTCCACTTGGCATTGCACATACCACAACAAAACCCAGTGGAGGCTTAGGAGGAGTGGAAACAGTCTGGAGGATCATAAGAATGGAAGAACAGATTGGAAGTTAGGTGGATTCTTATGGTTAGGCCAAGGGACCCCAATCTTTTGGGCCAATGGGCTCGTTTGGAATTTTGAAAATGTGTTATGGATGTTCCACAAAATATCTGCTATTGTGGGTATTGCCAATTGTAACAATACATTTATCAACAGACCCTACCTTTTTATCCTCTCAAAATACTTCCTACCAGTACAGTTCACAATTGTTTTTCTTTAGAAAAAATGACAGATGGGTACACTTTATAACAAAGCATTCAGGCTCAAACCATTATCATTTCCCCAGCTAAAAATGCCTCTTGGGTCTATATGGAATCCAGATGTAAATTTGGATACATAGGTTATGCTTGAATTTTGCTTTGCAGGATGTTAGCTTCTCCTTCATTATTTTTAAATTAATATAAAAAAGGGTTGGAAACTTGTTAACTGCCAGGAAATGTGGCCTTTTTGGACCCAAAGGTTTGGTCTGATGTGGAAGGAAAGATGGATTCCATCTTCTCTTGTGGAAAACAAAGGATAACCTCAGTTTAACTGGAAAATCAGGTTCTAGAAGACAGTTTTCAAAAGCATCTAGAAAAATCCTGGCTTTTCTCAGACTTTTGCTAAGGACACAACATTGAAAGTCATTCTCAATAATAGTTTGTCTGAATGAAGGCCTGTCACCTTATTAAGCATCATCTTCAATGTGCAGGCTATGTTCTAGACTATATGTTTTTGTACAGGCTGTATTGAGGTCTAGCAAACCTTCACATTATATTGTAAGGACTGAATATGATGTAGAGACTCACCACTATTCCATGCCACAATCTTCAGAGGTTTCACATCTCTCCCACCCCACCCCCTATCTTTCTCTTTCACACACACACACACATATCAAAGGGCAAAAAACTGAAAAATTGATTTCTGCACAGGGGAATTTGGATTCAGTTAGGCCTACAAAAAGAATAAAATTCAGAATCTGACTTTCCCAAAGGATATCTTAAAATGACAGTTAAACTATCAGATTTTTATGCTCTTGGAAGTAGATGAGTCCTTGAAATTCCTTGAAATGTAGCATAGCAGTTTGTGCTGCACCTAGCTTTTTCTTATATTCCCATTTAATATACATATTCAGAGACGAACACAGAGGGATTACTTTTTTCAGTTTTTGCCACTCTATTTTGGGAGGGGATTGATTAAATGGGAATGAGGGAGAGTATTTCCCTAAGACATCTGGAATTAGATGTTGCCTATATATTTTGTGTTACAAATTCCATTACCTTGGGCAGCAGTTGACTTTGCTGATTGAAGGCTAGTTGAAGTCTAGCATGGACAGTCTACAGCTTCCAGAGTGGACTTATTTTAAAGCAATCTGTGTAAGAAAGAAGGAGTTGTGATAAGCAGCTACTTGCCTAGCTAACATCTCATTGATTTGGAATTTTATTAATCCTCTTAATAGTGGATTACAACTTGACCTGCATCTCATTAACCTAAATCATATTACAATTTCCTTAGTGTTTTGATCCAAAAGACATTTTGAATCAGCAAAATGTGGCACCTTTCTCCTTTGTTTGTCTGCACCATTTGGTATGAAGAATATATATTACTCTAATTATTTAGTTAATAACTGTTAATAGATAAAAAGCATAATTTTATCTAATTCAAATTTCTGATGCTCTCCGTAGGGACTCGGGAATGTGTAATTCAACACATCTGAAGGTAGCATGCTGAAATTCTAATATTTTATAATAAAAATATCTTTAAAAAAAAGATCAGGCAAGTGTGTATGCATGTGTGTGTGTGGGGGTGCATAAAAAATGCCAACCTATTTCCATCAGAGGCCTTCTTGGAAACCCATGAATAGCGCATGAAAGAATGCTTGAAAGAAGGGAAGCCCTTTGTTTTTAAAAATGAAAAATTATTTTCCATTGTGAGTATGTGCTTGGCTTCCTCTAGTTTCTGAAAACATATCCTGGTTTTATTTCCATTCATCCATTCCCCATTTTCAAACTTAAAAGTAAGAAGCTGGCTACTTTCAGAAGAATGAATTGCAGCAAGTAGATTTGCAAGAAAATTTCTTCTTTCTTGCTTCTTCTTGGTACTTGGCTACGAGGAGGTAGTTATTTCTAAGTATTGGTGTGATCCCAGAAATATTGTGTATGCCTCTTAAATACAATGACTTGCTTCTTGGTTCTATTCTTCTCTATTCTTCTCTATTCTTATATTTCTCTTGCCTTATAAGGTCAAGCGAACTTTGCAGACAAGGAAGTCTGAAGATGCTTTCACCATATAATATATGCTGCTGTACAGGTAGCCCTCAATGTACGACCACAATTGAGTCCAAAATTTCTCTTGCTATGCTAACTTAGTTTTGCCCCATTTTACAACCTTTCTTGCCACAGTTGTTAAGTGAAACATCAAATGAATGATTGGAAGTTGAGGACTACCTATAATTGTAAGGCTGTTTTTCCCACAGATATCAGCTCAAAGCAAAGTATGCTCTAAGGGCTCTCACCTTCTGAAGTTCAGTGACTGGTCATTGTAGAAACAAACTTGTTGATCAAAGCATTCAAATTCAGCAGAAGACTTTAACTGATATTTATATTTATAACACAACATAAAATTATAAAATATTTCCTTTTATATTTATTCAGTGCCAAATACAAACCATTGTTTTCTGAATCTTCTTAAAATATTGATTTAGTGAGTTATTCTGAATTCCAGAAAGAGTAGCTGAGGGGCAGGTGGATGGTTCTTTCAGCATTAATGAGTGAGACCTCAACCTCTGCTAGTATAGTCAGTGGGCCTGAGAATCAGAAGGTATGACTGAGCCTCTACAGTAGTTTTGCTGATTTGGTATTGGTGAGTTTGTTTTTACCTTGAGTATGATTTACATGTTTTGAATTGATATGAATGAATGAATGAATGAATTTATTTTAAGGAATGTGCAATATTTTATAAAGTGTTTTTAACAATTTGAGATGCTCTTAGTTTCATCACTGAAAACTAAGCATGGATTTACATATAAATCCTGGTAATTATAGTGTATAACTATATAGGACAAGCAACATTACTTAATAAGTCACCACCATTATTGTCCAGTTAAGATCTCACTTTGCACAGAGCCCCACATTCCTTTTGACTGATGTTTAGGTCTTTTTTATTTGACATTTAGATTATTCTAACAATATAAACTGCACTTTTTACAAAAAAAGTCTGGTTTAGGTGCTGTGAGTACTAAGGCCCACCAATACACTTGTGCCATTTTAGGTTGTTTCTTTACACTTACAATAGTCATAGTGAAGTTCAGCTTAAGAATCTTTGCAGGACTAGTCAGTTGCAGTTGTTGGATTGGTCCTAGAAAAGACTAGATGGCTGCATGCAACTTAAATTTACTGATTTTAATACAGAAGGAGCATAAATTCTGTCTCTGAAAGTCCATGAAAACTACTCTATTTGCAGGCACAGTGACCCACTGGCTGACACTCATCCGTAAGCCTGAAGCAGCTAGAAACTCTTGTCTCTGTGCAGGTGTTATTCCAAGCCAGTTATTTTTAGACATCTATAAAGTTGTTCTGCTGCCAGTGGAGACCACAGTAGGTATTGGCATGTAAGGAACAATGTGAGGAATGCTGCTACTGTTCCAGGCTGGGAGATAGTGATTTCCTAACATAAATCAAACTTGGGACATTTGATGCTCCTGAAGTGATGATGGATGAAGACTTGATATTAAAATGGCACTAAACCATTTTAGAGGAATCACCACTGCTGTTTATGTGAAAAAAACAATAGGGGGAAAGAAAAACCACAGCTGTAAAAAGACTTCAAGTCAATTTGGGAATCTGCTAACTTGGGTGATTTTCCTTAATGCCCATTGTACATAGACCTAGAGCTGCAATCTGCAGGAATCAAAATAATCGCTACCAGTTGGTAGCTGGTACCAACTGCCAATAATGTTGTAGGCATATACTTTTAGAAGTACAGAATTTCTTAGGCAGCAGCATTTTAAGAGTTTTTTAGGGAAAGCCAAGATGCAATTCACATACGAGGCTCTACATATTTTGTGTCTTCAGCTTGTGCAAACCATGTTATTGCTTTTAACAGTTTAAGAGATCATGGAAAGGATGAAAAAACAAACATTTGCTGGCTTGATTTAATAATTTATTCTGTAATTATTGGTTAAATTAAATAATACTTCTTACTCCTACATTATGCTGTTGTAGTATAAGGTAAAGGTAAAGGTTTCCCTCGCACATATGTGCTAGTCATTTCCGGCTCCAGCGGGAGGTGCTCACCTCCGTTAGAGCCAGCACTGCCTGCAGACATTTCCGTGGTCATATGGCCGGCATGACTAAATGCCGAAGACGCACCTAATGCTGTTACCTTCCCACCAAAATGGTCCCTATTTTTCTATTTCCATTTTTACATGCTTTTGAATTGCTAAGTTGATAGAAGCTGGGACAAGTAATGGGAGCTCACTCCGTTATGTGGTACTAGGGATTCGAACAGCCAAACTGCCGACCTTTCTAATCGACAAGCTCAGCGTCTTAACCACTGAGCCATTGCGTCCCTTTGTTGTAGTATAGTATATATATTATTTTAGCATAGCTTTCTCCAACTTGGTGTCCTCTGACTATGCTGGTACATATAAATGGAATGCTAGCTTGAATTTCTCTAAGAATGGGACTTAGTTTGTAATTGCTTTTGGTTTAAATTCTCACAAAACTGGAAAAGCAGTAGTCCCTTATAGCCTTTCAGTGCCCTCTTTGTGGGCCTGAGTCTCCCCAGAGTGGATAGGCCTAGACCCTTCAGCCCTTTTATGGATTTGCTAGACAAAATGGGTCAATAACAATTTTCAAGGGCTTGAGATATGGATTTCCATCTTTTAGAACTCTCCAAAATGATTCTACCCCCATCCACTTCGGGGATGTGACCCTGACTATGGCACAAGGACATTGTACATCAGTGGAAGTTGTAGGAGAAGGGGGGAAGTTCCCATTCATCAGTACTGTCATCCTTTCTTCCTTCAAGATCATACACACATAGCCTTTTTAGCAGATATATTACAATTAGGCTACTCATCCCAGAGACCTTTAGCTTAGCTTGTAGCAAATAATGATACAAGACTGAACCATCAAAAGTGGCAAAAGTGTGACTTTTGACATAAATAGATGTTCAGACAGTTGCTTTGCTGAGGGGATCCCTACAAAAGGAGTGCCCAAAGTGTTTGCCTAGAGAACTGGTCTTTACAGAAAGGAAAAAGACATCCAGTCTTTGAATACAATATATGTTGAGAGGGTTAAGTTTAGCCTTACATCTTCACTCCTCCTGGCTCTGATTAGATTAGTACTTAGATGCAGATGAGCCTCACATCTTCAGATCTGGATAGGCTGTAGGATATAGAGGGCTGCATATACACTGGATATACCCAGACCCCATTTGGATTGCAACTGCTCCATCGGAAATGGGAGAGCCAGCAAAAAAACCAGTACTGCCAGCAGCCTAGCAATCCATACATTTATGCCCATTAGACCTTCAACACATAGCTATGCAAAATGATTCCATCTTCACCGCATCCATATCCATTACACTTGAAAAGTGTAGTCTAGAAGGATGCACAAAATTAATTATACTACACTTGCGTTTCAAGTCAAATTGTATGACAGACTGGTAGGCCAGGTGAAGTGGAAAAAGTACTTTCAGACGCCTCTATAATTTATTTCCCCTCTTCCCAGATCCTCCACTATTTAAGAATTCTTTATTTACCTTCTTCCAGAAGCAATAATAATGATATAAGGAATTATACATTCCTTTAAAATATAAAACTTTAGAATATATGTGCAATCTGCAGCATTTATCCTCATCTGCTCTAGCCTTTGAAATTTAAGTTGCTTTTCCTGCTAGACTGAAAACAATCATGCAGGAGGAAACCGATCACAGCAGGCTATGTTGTGTGAAAAGTCCTGTCTCCAGTTGTCTGAGTATATAATTTTAGACCCTGCCAAAAATATTAAATGGAAAAGTATGTTTTTAACCTAATGACTTTCTCTCCAAATCATTTGCTTTTAGAAGAGGCAAGGAGATCAACAGAAAAGATTCTTAGGGATCATCCGTACCGATATCATACAGCGCCCCCAGAGCCTAACCCTAATTACACCTTGGCATTGAGATGGTTCAGTGGTGGACTCTGCATACAGTTCGATGTGTGGTAATTTTAAGGCAAAGAATAGTGGGTTATTCACCACCGTTTCTCCTTCATCTTGCATCTCCATGAAAATATCTCTTGAAAACCAGAGAGGGATGGCTCAACAAAAATTGGGGTTGATAATGTTTTTAAAGGTTCCAGCTGTAATAATATCATTGTTCCTATGGCTAAAAATACTATTTCTTGATAATCCTAGAGTATGAATGAGGACATGGACTCTCTGTCCTCCACCTTCACTCTTCTGAGCAGCTTTTAATTTCCACGATTGCACCCTCCATGTTGCTAGCCCGGAGACCAGTCCTTCCTCTGTCCCTCTTCACTGCAAGAGTGAAGAGGGACAGAGGAAGGACTTTGGGCACCTTAGAATAAATTATTGGATATAGAGATGGGGACAGAAAGACAAATTCTCCTGTTCCATGCTGGCCTACACTAAATGCAATCTAATACAACATTCCTGTTTCCATCAAAAGTTCAATGGAAATGCACAAAACTGCACTGGCAACAGAAAACGACTCAAGGAAATTGCCCCAGATTATTTAGCAGCTTCTATCTTGAATGACTGCAAGTCAGCCAAGCCCCTTCATGTAGGTGCCGTCTTCCGAACTGCCTCTTCCCATTTTTCAGATTGGAAATTGTCTTCTGTTTTCCAGGGAAACTACTACTTAATGCTGGGACATCTTGGACTGGCTTCAGCCTACCTTAACAATAGGTTTCCTAGCAGCTGGAAACTTATTTGTGAGGAAATACCTTCTGCAAGCTTTAAGTGGTTGGTAACCTGCCATACCAACCAGGTTGTGTGTGTGAACAATGAGTAAAGTGTGTAAGGACACAAGTTGTAATTTCTAGATCTTCCCAGAAAAAAATAAATACCAGAAACAGAGTGTAAAAGATGTCTAGGTTTATTTCCAAAAATGGCAGTGTCTGTTAAATCTCTTTCCCATACCTCCCCTATATCTCATTCAGAAAAATGGCATATTCCATACCCCATAACAGGTTATACCAAACCCTTCCCCCACATCTACCATTCCCAATTTCCAGAGGACTTCCAGGTGAAAGCAGAGCAGGGGCTTTTCCCCTTCCCCAGAAGTTCAGATGCCAATCCCATGGTCTCACCTTCTAGCCACCAGAGCCAGTGGGTAAGCCACAAGAAGCTCATAGCCAGCTGGCAAGTACCCAAGGGCCGCCTGAGCCTGGCCCTGTTCATTCCTTAAGGAAGAAGTGCATCTTGTCATTGATATTCTTGCGCTCAGGGTTGAGGCGCTTAAGAATCTGTGCCAGTACATTGACTGTCTGTTCACTGCTTAGTCCAGTCTTCTTGGTTTGGAATTTCTTTAGGAGATCCTTAGTGGTCATGGGCTTGCGAGTCAGATATCGGCGCACAGCATCTTCCGTCAGCTGTACATCACTGCAAAAGGAAGCAGGTTAATGGACCATCCAGACACGACCTGAAGTTCTAACTTTGAGAAGAAATTCACAGAAGATCATTTCCGTGTATCATTTACTTTGGGAAGTCAACACCTCATTGTGTGAAGAGCTATACAGGGCAATTTGTGCATAGTTCCAAGTCAAGCAATATTTGAGTTGCTGATATCAGGAAGGCACCAGGTTAGAAAGCTTATTTTAAACACTTATTAAACACTTCATGTGGCTTTATGCTAAATTTTGCACAAAGAAACCAAAACAATTACCATTTAAATATTATTGGTGTTTCATATACCTGCAGTTTTTTGATGGCAGGGGTAAAGTACAAACAAGGCACATTGTGAAACACTGGAAAACCAATGTACACCTTTGTTTAGAATGACAATATTTAAAAAGGTGAGAAATTGCACTGCCTTAACACAAATTATAAAAATCTTTCAGATAATGGTTATTTTATAAAAATATGATCTTAACCTTTTAGGAATATAAATAAAATATATTCCAAAAGAATAACTTCACCTACACCACTTTCTTTGGGGGGGAAATCTATCAAATATATGTTTTTACAATACTGTTTTTCACCAAGCTGAATACAATCAGGTCTGGTTAGCACTTGGATGGGAGACTTCTATGGAAGCCAGAGTTCTAGAGAAGACTGATCAATTGGAAAAATATCCTGATAGGAGGAAGTAGCCAATCATTCAATACTGTTGACAATATTTTTTCCCCATTTTTTTCCCTTTAAAAATGTTACTTGATTTTTAAAAAAAAAAAGAATATTTATTTCTGAATGTGACATGCATACCATGTCCTGTCACGTTTTTATTACCATATTTAAAATATAAATATTTTCACTACTGATACTGTTTTACTTAAGAAACATTAATAGGTGATTTATGACCAGATGTCACACGTTTTGAGCAGTTAGCTCAGTATCACAGAAGTGGGCAAGGCTGAGATTTTTGTTTTATTCCATGCAATGAATGTTGGAGAAATTGTTTTACAGAGAATTTTTGGGAATGTTTACACAACAGTTTTTATATTTCCTGCTTCAATGTGGCAATTAAATCATACTGTTAATTTTCAGCAATGATGTACAAACACATCTCTAGCAGTTATAGTGAAAAAACTGGGAAACAGACATGATGCTGGAAAGTAGATGGAGGTTGAACAGAATTTGTGACTTGTCTATGTCAGGTACCAAGCTAGGATTCAAACAAAAGGATTTCTTCATGCTTTTTAGACTTGATCCTAGTATGAATTATTTGGTTTGAGCAAAGTGCTATGTTATAACCTACAATTTATAAATCATGTTTTAAAACAATGTATTTCAAAACACCAAATAATATTATACGTAATATTTAAATACTTACTATAAATGCCTAACTTACATTTAATGAAGTTAGGTGCTCAAAGCCCTTTTTAACAGTTCATACACATTGATTGGATGTACTGTATATATTTTTGTTTTCTTTTGTTGTCATTATTCCAATCCAATCCACCACACAATAACCTCACTTCATATACTTACCCACTACTGGGCGTTGATTTGCCTGACTGTGGCTGTGGAGTAGATTTCCCAGATGTGGTGGCAGCCTGGGCTCCAGCATCCATTTTCAATCTCTTAGCTGCTGGGAGTTCACCGGACCCTGCCTGTCGCTTGCCTGTCCAAGGCAAACAAAGTCAGATAAACTTCAAAGCTACAATTCAGAAGCACCTTCTGGTCCATTCTCTCCTGGCAAACAATTCCAAGGAACCTGGCCCATGTAAGGACAAGTGGGAGAGAGTTGTTGTAGAAGGAACAAACCACCTGGATTCTTCTGCTTGCTTTAATTCAGTCTCAAGATATGACTCTGTTCAGTGCCAGAACTCTTGAAAACTCATTCCCGTAGAAGAAACTTCCCAGCCAGACACAAATTTATTTTCCTACTCCACTATCTGAACCATTGCAGAAGATTTTTAAAGTTTAGTTCAATAATCTATGCTTTGAAAACCATTCTGAAGGAATACTTTGGACCTCACACAAGTGAAGCACCTTGTGATATTCAATAAAGTAAAAAAAGTTTCCAGGGGAATAAAAAATATCTGGCACTGTTGACAGAGTTATGTTAATTTTAATATCTTTAATAATCTTTAAATATCTTTTCAGGCTTGCATCAAACCATGAACAATGTCCAGACTACTTTCGTGAGTAGCACAAAGGTGCCATATCCACAAGAATTCCAAAGCACAACTTCCAAATCATTTTCAGGGAATGCATAATTCTAGTCACTAGTAGAACAGTGGCTAGATGAAATACAAAGAATGACAAAACTAAAAGCCATAGAAATAGAGGCAGATAGCTGAGCAGGCTTAAAGACTTACAGTAACTGCTGAAGTGCTTGGTTGAAGTAGACAGCCTGCACATTTTCAAATTGTCTCTAGGCAAACATCTGAAATACTTGCTTTGAACAGGAATCCTTCAGCATGGCTTCCCCAAAATATGCTGAGTTTAGAGGGTATATACACCAGCAAAGAGGCAGATAAGGTGAACTTCCTACACACGGCCATACCTTGCTCCAGCTTGTTGGCTGCAGCCCGCAGCATGGATGAGGTGCTGCCGGCATCCACCAAGGGGGTCCCTGGACGGCTGTTTCCTTGCGAGCTGCTGGCTGAGCCCTTGCGCTCCTTTTTGGGAGGAGTCTTCTTTTTCTGTGAAGGTGTCAGGAACATGGGCTCAGTTATACTCCATTGTTCTACCCCAACCTTCCTGAGCCTCAGCCTCATACTCTGCTAAAAAGCCTCCTGAGTAGACAGAACATCCGCAAGGACTACTCTGTGAGGAGCAGAATGAAGTTGATGTTGGAAGAAGCACTTCACCTCAGACAAGTAAGGAAGCAGCAGCAGAATAATCAACCTTGTGCTGTGGAATCCAGAGGGCCAATGTATGTTTGTCAAATAGCTACTATGAGGACACATTTCATAGCCAAAAACATTAGCCAAGCAAAACATTTTATAGAGGGTTTGCTTCCGTCCATTAATTTGCAAGGCTATCAAGCAAACCAGTCAAACGAGTGGAAGTACAGAGCTGGGAAAATAATTTGTTGATTCAGTGAAGACAGGGTATGTGCCTAGTTCACAATAAGCAAATATAGTTGCTCATCCAGCTGAGCTGCTGTGGTAGAAACAGAAAAGGGACCTTCACTCTGGCCTTTGTCCTTAACAAAGTTCTAACAAAGTTCTGTTCTAACTAAGTATTTTGGGGTTCACAAACCAAGTAAGAGAAGTAGAGAAGATATGGGATGGGTTTCTGGAGATGCCAGGAACAGTAGCTAGCCTTTCTGCAGGAGGCAAGTTCAATGCTACCGTAGCTACCCCCCCTCCTCTCTGGGCAAAAGAAGCTGCCTCTGGAATTACCGTCATGAAGAGAGCTGAAGATGCTTCGCTGTCAATGTCACTATCCTCTGATGTCTCCGACTCATCACTGCTGTCTGCAAAGCACAGTCAAGAAATCAATGGGAGCTTTCTCTCCTATCTTCAAGGCCACCAGCCTCATTGACATGATGAGCTGCTACTGGCTCATCAAGCCTGTCTCAAGAAACTTTCATAGCTGCTGCACAACTGCTGTGCTCCAAAAGAGCTGGCGAGACCAGAGAAACCATACGGTTGCTCCAACTCCCAAAGCCAATGTTGCTGGAGGTTTATTTCAGTGGCCCTGTGCAGTAAAAGAGCTGAAATTCCACAAGAAGAAAAACGGAATTTGGCAGCCGATATAAAATCAGGCAATTTTTAAAAACCGATCGCTATAATTTGCTCTACTATGCAAGCCAGCCTCTTTTTCTTGTCAAAGCACAAGGCTTTTGGAAATGTGATACGCTTCATACAGTGTACTTGAGTTCTATCAAGTCACACCACAAACACTTGTATTTTCACTTTCCCAAGCCTGATGTATACTTCCCTTTCCTGAGCTCCTGTCCCATCCAGCTTCAGACTTCATCACCTTTCTTTTTCTTTTTGTCCTGTGGAGTAGGGATTTTCTTCTCCTCCTCCTCCTCTTCTTTCTCCTCTGCAGGCTTCTCCTCCTCACTCTCTTCACTGCTCTCACTTGCTTCATCTATTCCTGAAAAACAACATGGAATCAGACTTTTCTTGACTTCAGCTTTTCAATTTTTTCCCATTGAACTTAAGATCACATACCCCCCCATTGGCTTCCTTTGCCCGGGATGAGGAATGCACTTCTCCATTCATTAGTATGTGTGGCCTCTTTTGGCAATAGAGTAGCTCTCAACCACGCATCTGGCCAACATTCGCTCTAAACACAAGCCTTACAGGTTAGTAATCTAGCCAATCTAATGGGGATGCAGCTACTTCCATGAGATTTTCGAAGGAAACATAATTTAATGTACAAGATATAAGGATCTTGAAATAAAGGATCCTGGGAAGCTTTTATTCAATCCTCAAGGACTTTTCCAGGAAAAAAAAAAGTGAATCATCAGCTAACCTAATGTGAATAACACGCACATATGCTAACTACACAATAACTGCAAAGGGTCAATTATAACAAGTCAGATATAACAATGCAGCCACAGAATGATTATCAAGACAAAATGCCTTGAAAATAGTGACCATGTCATTAATTTTGCTCATTTGTATAACTGCTGCTGATCTGCTTCAGCCACATACCTTTTGGGATGTCTTCTTTGGTGACTTTGGGCTTGCCAACCGCTTCCTCTGCTGAGCTGCTGTAAAATGACAGAAGAAAACCAAATTCTGAACAAAGCAATATACTCTATAAATTGGCAGTGGGAAACACCATCTATTCCCAGAAAAAAACCATGAATTAGCAGCAATACCCAATAAGGTATCCTCCAGATGGATGAGACTCCCAACACAGCAAAATTTACATTGTGTAAGCTGCCTTGAGTCGCCATTGACGAACAGGCAGCAATTTAAATTAAATAAATAAATAAATACATTTTTTAAAAAAAGCAGATGCTGGAGAAGCAGCAGCTAAGCCATGTGAAGAGTAACCATGAAATTGGGCAGAAATTGTTTGTCCCTCTTAGGGGCATATACCTTGATCCATCAGACATGTAGTCCACTTCCTGGCCCTCAAAATCTCCATCATCACTATCTTCAAAGGCTTCGTCATCTGATCCTTTCTTCTTTTTCTTTTTTTTTGTGAGTGGTGCTTTTTTCTTGGTTTTGGCAGGCTTTTCACCTGGAAGGAAGGATGCCCATATGATCTATTTATTTTCTTATGAAAAACATCTCTAAGCCAAACTCTACAAACCATTTTGCCCAAGGGGAAAACAGCAGCAAACTGCAAGTTATTGTAGAGAGATGATCAATAATAGGTTTAAAAATGAACTGCACAAGAAAGAAGACAAGCCTATCTTTATGCAAACCAGGACCATCACCTGAATCTCAACAGCAATCAACTCTGGGCCTCTTTGCGATATATTTTGGCTGTATTGTCTATGAATTCTGAGAAATGATCCACTCGTCTGGAGATCACTCAACTGTTATAGGAACTACTCTTTTCAATCCCAACCTCCCCACCACCACCCTCTATGCCATACCATCAGTGTCACTGGACTCGCTGTCATCTGAACTCATCTCCAGTTCATCTTCCAGGTCATGGATTTTTAAATCGCTGCCTTTCTTTTTGCCTTTCTTCTCTTTCTCCTCCTCTTCTTCCTCACCCTGGTCCTTCAGCCGCCGTTGCTGCATGATGGTGAAGTGGTTTAGGACTTTGTTTCTCCTGCAGATGAAGAGGGTCAACCTGTTAAAACCTACTCGGGAGATAAGAACTACTTGCAAAAGTTCTTGCAAAAAAATTGTTTGAAGCCTTAAGATTCCAGCTAGTTATAGAGTGTGAGGGAATTGGTTCTGTTTTGGCTTTTTAAGAATGAAGAAACTTGCAGAAGATGAAAAATGAAACTGGCATCCTCAAACACCTTGATTTTACTCCACGCCATAGAAGAAGGATCTCTACTAGCATTATTGTTTTTAAAATTTATTGATCAATGTATACACTTCCTATCTGATTCTGATTGGTTTACAAATATAAATCATAAAATCTATACAAAAGTATCCTACATATTCTTGATATTTGAGTCTAATACTGATTTATTTTACAAGTAGCCTTTCTCTAAATGTTGCTCTCCAGATATTCTGAAAATGCAACTCCCAGTATTCCAGGGCATTAGGGGCGATTGTCGGCTTTAAAGGCTAGACATCAAAAAACTGCATTGCAAAGAATTGGTGTTGCATTATAGCTAAAAGCAAAAGCTCTGATTTATATTTACCTGCCATAATCACAGTACTTAACTTTAAGTAAGGTTTCTCACATACCAATTCCTTACTAGAACAGGGAGGCCTATTTTATAGGTGGGAATCAGGTTGAGAAAGGCTGTACTAGCCTTTCTGGGATTAGTTCCTGATGGAGCATGGGCAGGAATATCACCTTCCAACTCTCACCTTTCCCATTCCTCCTCAGCTTCCTCTGCAGTCAAGGTGCGATGCTTGGCTATAGGTGTAAAATTATACCAATTGTTGACTGGGAAGGCTTCAAAAGCACCATCTGGACACTGAGTAAAGATGTAATAGGATGTGTTTTCAGTCACACCACCTTTTTTCACTCCTTTGAACCTGAGTGAAAAAAAATCCACACATGGTAACTTCAGGATTTAAAACAGTATGAGAAGACCAGGAAGAAGGGAAGACAATCATTTTGTACAGACAACTTCATACATTCTTCCATCCTCCCAGAGTAATCCTTTTTGTTCCCTGCTCATAATCTGGAGTGGTCCTAACCATTTTCCCAGCAAGGAGGAGTGGGGAAAAAATTAGCCCACATTCTAAAGCCAAGGTCAAGACTAGTAATATCAACCACTCACTTGCGTCCAGCCTTGCCATTCACTTTCAGGATCCAAGGCTGATCCTCAAGTTTGAATTCCTTCAGGACAATGCCATATTTCTTGCGCCTTGCTTCCTCACGCAGCTTGCGGTTGAATTCACTGCCAGCTCCAGATTCTGGCATCTCTTCTTCCTGGTAGATCTTCTTATTGCTGAGATCTCGCTCCATCTTGGCCTGAGGAAGATCAGGAAATAAAGGGACCAGGAAAGGATAAAATTGTTCCTCAGCATATCAATACCATTTTTCCATGAGGTATGGATTTCAAAAAACCTTTCGTTCCCTGAAATACGTATGTATTTTAAAGAAGTATATTATATTTTATGTCAATTCAGCTGCAATCAGTTAATTCTGAAAATGATGAATAGTATTCTGCTGAAGGAATATGTATGTGCAACAGGAATCTCCATAGCTATGAAGGCCAAGGACCTGTGCCAACAAGATGTTTGTTAACAAATCTAACATGTTTTCTCCTGATGCCCCATTTTAAAACTTATATAGCTTCCAAATGCAATTTTTCACACACACACACACATCACAATCTGTAATCTTGATTACAGCAAAGATTCCTAAATGCACACATTGAATAACTGCATAATGCAGCAGTACTAGATTTTTTTTTAAGTGTAGCCCTTCATAGGCCTCTGTCATTCTTCCATAGGAGACTTGCCAAACTCAGAAAGTAATATATGCAAATTAATCTTTTTTTTTTTTTTTGGTGGCTCCTTAGATTAGTCCATGCCATTTTCTTGGCAAGATTTTCAGATTTTCCTGTGCCTTCTTCCTAGGGTTAAAAGGAAGTGACTGGCTCAAGATCACCCAGTTTGCTTTGTGCCCTGGGCAGGATCAGAACCCTCACTCTTCTCTTTTCTACAAAATGTCCCTAACCTAATACTTCCCACATTTTTTCTTCCATTACTCAAAACTCTGTATCAGAAAGTTCTTTTTAACTCTTTATCAGAAAGTCCTTATTTAAATGTCTCTGTTGTTGATTGCATGTCACTACCCAAAGAAAAAACACTTTTATCTAATTTTGGGTAATTTGCCCAGGTTTGGGAAGCATTGCCGTAATCACTACACCAAACTGCCTCTTGAGGTCAAATAATAGGTTGTCAGGCAATCTATTATTTGCAAGAATTAAATACATAAAGCCCTCACATTGTCATTTAAAATCATTAAAATGATCACAAGAAGTTTACTTTACTTTATTGTCATTGTACCTCATACAATGAAATCATCTTCAGTGCACATCATGACCATTAAAATAAACACAAACACACATCCTTCACACTCAGCACATTGAACTGAAACCCCCTGACACTGCACCAACACTGCACTATACAGTAGAATTCAACAGAGCTACTGCCCTGGGATAGAAGCTGTTTTTCAGCCTATTTGTCCTTGTTTTTATTATTCTGTACTGTCTGCCAGATGGTAATAGTTCAAAAAAAGGGTTCCCAGGATGAGATGGATCTTTGAGAATGTTATGAACTTCCTTAAGGTATAACTTCTTAAGGCATAACTTTCTTAAGAGCTTATAAAGCTCTTCCAAGGAGAGGAGAGGGCAACCAATAATTTTTTGAGCAATGATGTTAACCCTCTAGAGTGCTTTGCTATCTGTCACTGTGCAATTGGCAAATCATACAGAGGTACAGTAAGTTAAAATGCTCTCTACGGTGCTCTCTAAGGGAGAACCACTACTGAAAGAGTGCCTTCTCTTGTACAGAGTGTGACCTTTTCAACCAGCAAAGTTTCTGAGGCTGCAAGCCATATACCGCATGCATGAGGTACTACAGGCAAAGACAGGTAATCAGGTATGTAATCATGACCTTAATGCTGAATCTGTAACACCAAAGATGAAGTTTCTTATTGTAAAAACTTTATGCACTGAATAAAGGATCCTACCTGGTGCCAGGTGGCGAAGTTGACTTTGTCGGCAGCATTGAAGGCCATAATATTATATTTCTTGGAGGTGCTTCTTTGGTAACAGAAGAGGAAAATGAATGTTAGATTAAGATTGGTGGCATCCAAATGCAACTTCTTCATTCAGTCACATGGTGACTTTGGGCCAACAATGATCTATTAGCCCAGCCCACCTAACAAAATTGTTATGGGGACAGAACTGTAGAAGGAAATGCTACATAATTTTCTCTGACCTCTTGCAAGAAAGAAACTAAAACAACCCTAATAAATCTTTCAGTTTAGATACAGAGCACAGAATTGATGTTTCCTCCAATAGGATGTAGAGGTGAATAATGGGCTAAGTTTTAAATCAATAAACAATAAGTTTATCAAGGGCTATGATTAGTTTTGATGGTTATATATTATCTGTGATAATCTATGGGAGACCTCTCATTTGTTGCATTTATGTCTTGGTTATGGGCTTCCCAAAGGCATCCAGCTTATCGTAAGGGGCAAATATGGACTAGTTAATCTTTGGTCTTACCAAAACAACACTTCTTAGCAGCCCAGTTGTTACATATAAAGGCCACTGGATTTGGCCTTTGCAAGGTGTTCACCACACTTATCTACGTTCTACTTCCCTAAAAAAGTTGCTTTGGGCAGAGGTTTGTCTGGTGGTCTTCGTACCAAGCAGATCATGGTTGATCTCCCAGAAGCTAAGCAGAGCTGATCCTTGAGAGTATTTGAGAATTATAGACTTCATGGCTGGGGGTGCGGGGGAGTCAATCTAGAAGAAGCCAGCAGCAAACTGTGTCTAACACTGCCAAGTATACTGCATGACCTCAGTTGCTTCTGCATTAGCTATGGCCTTGGTCCCCCTGCAGGAGCTGGCTGGCTGGCCCTTCCTGTGTTATTTGCAGTAGAGACACACTATATCCCATTTTCATTTTACAGAATCCACTGGCCAGCCACAGGTGCAGCTGAACTAGTGGCTGGGACAGAGTGATTCTGATTTGTATCTGATGTACACCAGAAGGGGAAGATGCGTGAGGTAAATAACTTTCCTACCAGCCATGGTTCCAGATTATAGTTAAGACTTAGCACTTGTATTTGAGTCTGGAGGGGTTTGAGGATGCCAAACAAATGTGTCACAGAACATACTGAGGGAGAGCCTTGTCCAGTCATAATGATGAGCAGACTGCTGAGGATCTATTGTTCCTGCATGTCATGTATCGGAGCTAGAGACTTTTTTAGTATAGGTTTTCCTCGAAACATTTGAGCCCAACATTTCTGTTGCTAAGTGACACAGATGTTAAGTGAATTTTGTCCCATTTTACAACCTTTCTTGACATAGTTGTAAGTGAATCACTGCAGTGGTTAAGTGAATTTGGATTCCCCATTGACTTTGCTTGTCAGAAAGTCACAAAAGGTAGTCACATGACCCTGGGATACTGCAACCATCACGAGTCAGTTGGCAAGCAACTGGAGTTTGATCATATGACAATGGGGTTGCTGCAACAATTGTATGAAAAACGGTTATAAATCATTTTTTTTCAGTACCATTGTAACTTCAAAAGGTCACTAAACGAACTGCTGTAAGTTGAGAACTACCTGTACTGCATTGCAAGACAAAGTATAAAAGACCATCAAAGGCTCCGAGTACCAAACGTGTTACAAAATAAGGTTGCAGGCTGTCTAAAAAGCTGTAAGAGGAAGCCTTCTGGAAATAACAATTTGGCTTGTCAATGTTGTGTTTCTGTGACCGCAGCATAGAGGGCACAGCTGCTAGCTAAAATGCCAGTCAGAGGAAACCTCTTAGTACACCTGTATGCCCCTTACTGGCATATATGAGTTCAAGAGCCATCCCTTTGTCATAAGCCAATATGGGATGCAGGCCTTCCAGTTCATTTAATTGCTCCATATTGCAGAATCCTTTTCTGTCCTAACATTTCATCACCCCAGCCCCTCATCATCTCAAAATCAGAGGTACAAGTAGTGCTGTTCGTTCAAGTTTGCAGATTTCTTTAATTAATTGGCCAGTGCGGCCAATACATTTATACCTGAAATGGCAAAAGTAGCAAGAAACTCTTCTATTACTTGCACTTGTTTAATATTAAGTTGTATCTGACTGGATTATTACAAAATATTAAAATTATAAGAAAAAGTTAAAAGAATGGAAATGAAATGAAATGCTGAGAGAGAGAAAAAAAGTGTACTGACTTGGGAACCCGGACAACATATTCAGTTACTCCCTGGTTGCTGGTTCCCTAGGAAAGAGAAAGCAGCTACATAAATACAAAGTGGCTGGCCAAGTTACTCAATGCATGTCATAGGATTGTTACATGGGTATTAAAGGCACAGAGTTACATTGTGAATATAAAATATGTGGTTATTTAACCAATATATTCTGTCCTACAGAAAGTAAACAGCAGCAATGGAAGGTCACGATTCAAAAATAATATAAAATGTCCAAGGTTTAAAACAGAGTATATTCCCATCGCAACAAGTCCATTCACTTATCAATGAGTAAGATTGATCTGATGGTAGGCTTTGACAATCTCAGAAATGCATGGAAAGGGAGAGTTGTGTTGAGGAAGATCTGTGGCTCATTCCATAGACAATAGATTTGGATTCATCACAAAATATTTGTATCCCACCTTTATTATTTTTACAAATAACTCAAAGCGGTGAACATATCCAAAAAAATCTTTCTCCTATTTTCCCCACATCGACAATGATGGCAACAAGTCCAGAAATCAAACCACAGATAACAGAAATCATACAGACAACTACACGAGCCTCTGTGGTGCAGTGGTTAGAGTGCAGTACTGCAAGCTATTTCTGCAGCCAGCTGCCGACAATTTGGTAGTTCAAATCCCACCAGGCTCAAGATTGACTCAGCCTTCCATCCTTCCGAAGTGGGTAAAATGAGGACCCAGATTGTTGAGGGCAATATGCTGACTCTGTAAAACCACTTTGAGAGGGCTGTAAAACATTATAAAGCAATATATAAGTGCTACTTCTTACTTTGAGTTACCTGCCAGGCAGTGGTGGGATTCAATTTTTTTAAACTATCGATTCTGTGGGCATGGCTCGGTGGGCGTGGCAGGGGAAGGATATTATAAAATCTCCAGTCAGAGGTGGTATTTGCCGGTTCTCCAAACTACTCTAAATTTCTGCTACCGGTTCTTCAGAACTGGTCAGAACCTGCTGAATACCATCTCTGCTGCCAGGGCACATCAGATAGGTGAACAAAGGAATTTGTTCAATTGTTCTAATACTCTCCAGATGGTTTGAGCAATGATCCCCATACTTTTTCAATAAAATGGCCAAGGGCTGAGGATCATGGGCACTACAGTAAAACGTCTGGTTGGGAAGGCTAAACCAGATGAAGTTCCAAGTAGAATTTTGGACAATGGCCTTCTAATTATGAATGGCCTATGTGACCTCACAGTGTTGAGGCTTCCAACCCCCTCCCCTCAAAAGTAACAGAAGAAGGAATCAAGATAACCCTAGCCTCAAATGTAGTTTAGCCATATCTGACTCTTGAAAGTAAAAACTCACCAAAGAAGTCATTTCTGATATATTCAACTACGTCTCTTTTTCAACGATAGATTCTATAGAAGAAAGAGGCAGAGTCAGTTTTATAAAAGCCTGAGAACTTATCAGAGAAAGTCTAAAATGCCAAGTGAGCAAAGAAAAGCAAAGGGATGCTTTAGCTGGGATTGCCTCGGAGAGCCCCTTTAAATAGAGGTGGAGTGCGGATTCACGCAGAAAAAAGCTCTGAAAAGGAAGCAAAGCGGCACAGAGCTTCTGGTTTTTATTTTTTTAACACCCCCCCCCCCCCCCCCCCCCCCCCGCAAGGTTACATATCGCAGAAGGCCGGTGATCGTATGTAGGGAGCTTCTTTGCACTAAAAGGTAACATTTCTAGTTTCTTTTTAAGGAGCATTTTCCTAAGAAGCAAATAACATAAAATAAGTTATACGAACCAAACCCAGCTCGGGGACGCTCCTTCCTCTCCTTTCTGGCTAAAATGTTTGCCCCAGAGAGGAGCTGGGAACTAGGATACCAAAACCTAACCGGCAACTAGAGAAAGGAGATCTCCGAGCCCGCCCGGACACCTAAAGCCCCAACTAAGCCGGCTCGATTCGGAGCGGCTAGAGACAGAAAGCGGGCACTGGAAGGATGTTGGGATCCATCCCGAAGGGGAAAAGAGATCCAGGATTCAGAATGTCTTGATCGATCGGCAAGGCGATGGCAGCCGAAGAGGGGATCGGTCGGGTACTTCTCCCCCCCAGAGCCTCCCTTCCCTTCTCCACGGATGCCTCGTTCTTACCAACCTAAACAGTGACAGCCAGATCCTCAAACTCGCATGCGCAAACCCTGGCGGCCGCTAAGAAGGAAGTAGACGTTGTGGTTGCTAATAAACTTCCGGCATCGCAAAGCTGTTACAGGACAAGCCTTCCCGTGCGAAGGCCAGCTGAGCGTTGTTTTCGTTTTGATATTGGTCTACGGAGACCCGGTATTAAAGCGACCGTCAACGAAGCTGGCCAAGGGTTAGGGGTCTACACACACACACAAACATGCCAGGTTCGCGCGTCCATCCCTTTAAAGGCGGTGAGAAAGGCCAAGACCCCACCACCACCACTTGCGGAAACATAAGGGGGCTGGGCTGGTTTCCCCAGGTTGAAGCCTAAGCCTGTTGCATTTAGTGACTGCACTGGACGCTGGAGTCGGCTACGCTGCCCAGCCTGGTTTAGGGTTAGGATTAGCCCTAGACTAGACTGCGTTGTTATATATGTTTGAGCCAGAAAGGCAGAAAACGTATCTCCTTGGATCTCCTAAATGCTCCAGTCATATCCAGCTTTATTTTATTTATTATTATTATTATTAATTTATTTGTCAATTGCTTACAAGATAATAGGTATAAGTAAAACATAGTTATGAATACATGGATACATGGAAAAATAAAATATAAAAAAAACAATAGGGCAGGGACGGTAGGCACGTTGGTGCCCCTCCCCAGACCTCTTAGGAAAGGGGTGAGGTCAATAGTAGACAGTCTAAGGTTAAAGTTTTTGGGGTTTGGGGAAGAAACCACAGAGTCAGGTAGAGTATTCCAGACATTGATCACTCTGTTGCTGAAGTCGTATTTCCTGCAATCAAGTTTGGTACGATTAACCTTCAGTTTGTATCTACTGTTTGCTCTTATGTTGTTATGGTTGAAGCGGAAATATTCATTGACAGGTAGGACATTGCAATGTATGATTTTATATACTATACTTAGATCGGACTGAAGGCAGCGTAGTTCTAGATTTACTAGGTCTAGAATTTCAAGTCTGGTGGCATAAAGTATTCTGCAACGAGTAGAGGAGTGAAGAACTCTTCTTGTAAAATATTTCTGGACTTTCTCAACTGTGCTAATATCAGATACATAATATGGGTTCCAGACTGATGAGCTGTATTTGAGTATTGGTCTAGCAAATGTTTTGTATGCTCTAGTTAGTAGTGTAATATTACCAGAGAAAAATTACGTAAGATTAGGTTAACAACTCTTAACGCCTTTTTGGCTATGTAGTTACAGTGGGCTCTAGCACTTAAATCGTTTGAGATGAATACTCCAAGATCCTTGACAGAGTTTGGATCAACAAGGTCTTGACTATTCAGCCTGTATTTTATTTTCTGATTTTTTTTTGCCAATATGTAGGACAGAGCATTTATTTGTTGAGATTTGAAGTTGCCATTTGTTTGACCATTCTGATACATAGTCAAGGTCTTTTTGAAGGATAGCAGTATTGTCTGTGGTGTTGAATAGCTTTACATCATCAGCGAAGAGAACGCAGTTGCTCTTGATATGATCACAGAGGTCATTTATGTAGAGTATGAAAAGAGTTGGTCCTAGAACACTGCCTTGGGGGACACCACTGTTGACAGATACAGAATTTGATAGGACGCTTTCTGGATACTTGACCAGAACAGTGGAGAAAATGGCTCTGGTCGGGTTGGGAAGTAGTACCCAGAAAGAGTTTGGTTTGCAAAGCGCCTCCTAAGAACTGGCTGCTCAGGAAAGGTCAGGTCAGATCTGATCCGACTAAAGAAAAAATGGGAAATGGCAGAGCCTTCTCTTTGGAAGGGGCTTTGATTGGGAATCTCTATATGGTACTTTCTGGGTAAAAGTCAGAGGTAATGCCCAAAAGGTGCCTTGGCAGTCTTAACCGAAATCACTATGATTACCAAGATGTTGTTTGATGGGAGAATGTAAACATAAGGGTTGGGCTGAGCTTTCTAAGGAAACTTTCATGTCAGATTGATATTAAACAGTCTCTCCAGGAATGCAACCTGAGTTTAAGGGGCTTCAACTCAGTGCTGATTCCCGGCAATTTCCTGGGACAATCTTCACAATTTGCAATAGTTTGCTCTTGCCTTCTTCTTAAAGCTGAGAAGTCGCTTAGCTTTATGCCCAAGGCATAACTCATCGTCTCCTTTTCTAGCTTTTCTCCTTTTCTAGTGTAAGAGGAAGGGCCTCTTAAGCAAATAGATAAAACATCACTGGGGGTGAAATTCAACCCTTGCTTCTAACACAATGTTTAACATGGTCTTTTCTTGTAATATGTAAGCCTAATCGAGATTTTATACAACAGTTTTCAGATCAGCAACACAGCTGTGTAAGCATTAGAGGACAAGAAGCTGCAGTTTTGCCCATCCCACGTAAACGTGCCTTCTGATTTGTTCGTGCTTCCACTCTGCTCTTGTTCTCTGGAGGTTTGCAGCCTGAACCTGAAGTTGCAGCTTTCCGATTTGAAAGGAAAATCTCTTTGGTTTCCACCTATTGTCAGAGTATGAGTGGAAACGCTTGCTCCTCAGCGGAAGTTGCTCATGGGGTGGGTCTTATGAGCTCTTTAAGTTAGCATGCGGTAGCCTCATTTGGCAAGCAGGGTGGGGAGATGGGAAATAATAATAATAAAATGTATTTAAAATATGGCATTGTAATTTCATGCTTTGCAATTGGAATTCATGATATATGTCAAGAATAGCTCCCTTTCAAAGGAGCATGGGGGTAAACAGACATCTTTGATCCGCTGAGTCTCATCCCCTATTCGGTGCCAGTAGATAATTGAACTCAGGACTTACATTTTAACTATTACACAATGCAGGTTTGTAGGTATATCTCCTAAATCAGTTTGCAGACATATACAAAACAGTTCATGTATAAGAACTGGTGGAAGCAGAAAATAGACAAAGTAATAAAAAATGAAGCTAACATGCTCTGTGACTTCAGACAGACAAGCACACATGTAACATCTCAGACTTAAGTGGCTAGTGAGTGAGGCACTACCTGGAGATAGCAGAAGAGAAGGAACTGGAAAAAAATTGCAAAGTAACAAAAGACCTGCAAATAGAAATTGAAGGACTGTCTACTTGACATCCTTTGTTTCTTGGGAGTTGGGCCAAAAAGAGAGGTACTACTTTGTGGACACAGTTCAGTTGCAACAGTTTACCATCCTTCCAGCTTTGCTTGCTCCAAGTTTGGTTAGTCATGACATCAGATGTCTGTGACATCAGAAAGAGATCCCAGGGGAGTCACATTTCAGCTAAGCTGAAATGGCCAAAATAGTTTTGTACATCAACTTGCAGTCTGCTGGACCAGTGCCTTGTGACCCTGGGATGAGTCTTCAGAATGGGGATTTGCCAGGGCAGTCTTCCAAAATCCACAAAACCCTTGAAGCATGAATTAAAAGGTACCCAGTTTCTTCCTTTCTGCATATGTTGTAATATTTAGAATAGTATATCAGCAAGCTTCTAGTCATCAGGCTTCATTTGATTCAATTTCCTGGCTTTGAGTAGGGAGGGCCATTAGATTAAAACCTTCCCCAATACCCAATACCCAAGGGATTTCTGTAAGCTTCAGCAGAATAATTATGCAAGTTCTAATTCATCCAGTAGGGCTTGATAAATCTCAGGGAATCATGCAGTACATGGGTGAAGCTGGTCTGTGTCCCATTTGGCTCTTCTGTATGCCACTTGATGCTGCTGCTTTTCCAGCATTGGTTCTTTAGCACTTCAGATTTACATGCAGAAGTAACTTCCTGTGTGTCTCTTCTGATTCAAAATAAATGGCATGTTGGAGTGTGACCCAGTATATTTAGGGAGAGGGCTGGATCTGAATTTCTCTGACTGGAGAAACCCAAATCCAGACGTGTTAGAGAAGGACTCAGATCATTCCCAGCCATTATTATAAAGGCTGTTTTGGAACAGTTCTGTTCCATCTGCTTAATGACAGGTGAACAAAGAACTAACAGCAAGCAATTCTCTCTTTCCTTGGAGCTTTTAAATAACTTTATGGTCAACCTGTAACTAACCAAAATGACACCAGTGTGCGCATATATATTTAGACTCTTCAGAATTCTTCATTGTTATCAGAAATTTTCTGAAATTCAGGACAGAGGAAGAAGCAACAGAGTCCTAAAATTAGACCAGATGTTCCCACCCTTGAGATTTGGAGTTGAAATTTTAAGTCCTGATATAAGACTGGTAGACTGAACATATTTGTCAGTGGTTAGTAATATTTCACTTAGCATTCAGGTAAAGGAAAACTGATATATCTTCCTCAGGACTATTTGTGGTCCACATGGCTTGCACACCCAGTATCAGCAGCTACACCCAAAACCTTGAATTGCTATTATGGGAATATAAATAACTGTATGAGAGTGACCGATGAATTACCTCACTTTAAAGTAGCTTTATGTGCAAAAAACCCACATTCCACTGGATTGCTCACTCCGGCTAGCCATATGCTACATTTAATTGTATTGAAACTCTGTAAGACCTTCTGTCTTTCTTGGTAAGCTGTTAGGGCTCCCACTTTGCAAAGTGCAATCGTTATTTAATAGAAACTGCCAGAGGAACACATCCTTCCATGTGACTGTCTTTTCTTTTGCTGCAGAAAAGTTGAAAGACTCTATCATCATCTTTATGATAGGAGGTCCTGGTTCTGGTAAAGACGTGCAGAGTATCCGGCTAGCTAGCAAATACGACTTCTCCCATGTGGCTATTGGAGAGCTGCTGTGGGAAGAAGCCAGCAGAAATACTAGCAAAAGCAAAGCCATTAGGGACATCCTGATGAAAGGGGCTTTGGTGCCCTCGGTAAGACCCTACATACAGCATATCTGAGTAGAATCCATTTTTATTAAGAACATTTTAAAAGCCTGAACTAGGTGTAAACTCTGCTTGCTTTCTACTGAAATGAGTACAAATTATCATATTATGGAGCCTCCATGGCGCAGTGGTTAGAGTGCAGTAAGTACTGCAAGCTACTTCCACTGCAGTTTGGCAGATTGAATCTCACTAGGCTCAAAGTTGACTCAGCCTTCCATCCTTCTGAGGTGGGTAAAATGAGGATCCAAATTGTTGGGGAACAATATGCTGACTCTGTAAACCGCTTTGAGAGGGCTGTAAAGCACTATGAAGCTTTATATAAGACTAAGTGCTATTGCTATTATTAAATTAAGGACTATTTATTTTAATGATACAGTGCGGATTCAGTCCACTCTATATGTTGCATTTTAAAGCTCAGTATTTTCAGAGGAAGAAAATGATTTCTGGAGTAACTCACAGCATGATTATAATTACATAAGCAATATATCTGAGCTAATATTCAGTTCATCCCTTTCATTCTCATCCTGAAGACGGAGGTGTGTTTTGATGTCTTCAGTGAACCTACCCATATCCACATGTGCTAATTTCACTGTCGGTTAACATGTTTATTGCCATTGAGAGTCTGGAGATTCTCAGTCAACTAGGTCATGGTTGTCCCAAAGGTGCTTTTTTCAAAAGGCAACTGGACTTTTGTTTTTCCTTGAAGTGTATTTCTCATCCAAGAAGCTTCTTCATTTAGTTCTATTATTGCCATTATTTACTTCTATTTGGATGTTAACTGAGATTATTTAGAATCATTTACCATAATGCTTGACATGTCAGATTTTGAGTTAGATAAAACCTTTGAAATTCAGCATAATTCTGTGGCAGAATTCGGGTTAGTGAAGGATGGCTGATTATAATTTTCTTTGAGTTTTTTTGAGATCAGTCCAGCAATAGTTATCAATAATAAATTTCTTTGCAGCCACCTATCTTTTCTTAGTTAAGATAGCGGGTGGATCTCCCTCAGAAGTTTTGTTATTAAATGGAAGCAATTAGCATTCCAACCTTAACTAAAGACCATGACTGGGACTGAGACAATGGTGTCACACACAGTGGCAAATGGGTTATAACAGCAGAGGGTTTTTAAAGGCTTCTTTTTAGCTATGGAAAGCCAAACTGATGACCTATGTATGGTTTGGCTTGAAGAATAGCAAGGAATTGTGCTCTGTGATTGGGTAGCTTTCTATCAGATTTAAGAGGTGGAGGAATATTACAAAAAAGGAGATGTGAGCCCAGCACTGTTCATTCTTGCTGTAATAATCACCAAACTACAAGATGCAACCCATGACACAATCATGATAATGTATTTGAGATGTCATTGAACTTCAGGCAAAAATCAACACAGGTCAGGTTTTAAGAAATAGATCCATCCCATGTTCAGAAAGACAATAGGCAAATGAAATCAGAATCAGAAATCTAGAATCAGAAATAATGAGTGTAAAGAAATAATGAGTATAAAGCCATTGTGGAACAATACTAGAAATAGTTTGCATACCCAGCTTATGGGTTTCCTGGAAAGATTTGGCTGCTTACAATGGGCGTATTGCTGAAAATAATATTGGGGTGTCATGCATGTAGGCACCCTGTTAAGATGATAAGGGTCTGCGATTCTTTATAGCCACTTTCTGATTCTGATTTTCTGGGACTATGCTAGGAGGAAATTGATACAAACATTGCATTTTTAGGCAATAATAACCTTTAGAGGCAATGACAGCAACTTCTCAGCTTTTCTTTTTAATCCTCCCTTATTGCGGAGTCTCAAAGTTAAAGAAAGCTGAACTGTGTTTACCATTTTGAATAAAAGGGCTGAACTCTTCCTGACTTGCTGCCATAAAATTTGGGATATCAAGATGGTTAAACAGCCATCCCTATCTTGAAAGGAAGACAGAGCAGCACGACTTGCAAAATTAGGTCTTAAGAGATTCATTGCACTTTTCTCTCTAGGGCTACGTCTTGGAACTGCTGACAGACAAGATGTTAAAAGCTGAAAATGTCAAAGGATTCTTTATTGAAGGCTTTCCCAGAGAAATCAATCAAGCCAGGCTGTTTGAGGAAGTTGTAAGTAGTCTGTATGTATATGTGTGTGTGTATGAGAGAAAGAGGATGGCTTAGTTTACAACAGATGCAGGCAACCTGTGTAGCCTTTCCAGTGTTCAGACTTACGTCTGCATCATTCCTAGCTGTTGTGTCATGTTTGTAGATTGAAAACCTGCCATTATCTTGCCTATAATCTCCATAGGATGCTGTGAATTGGAACAGGAGTCACTGAATGAGAATATGGAAAAAAATACTGACAATATATTGGTTGGCTCAATATAGGACTGTTGTTTTAACCTGTAGGAAAGAATTTGAAATGGCTAGTTTAGACCCAAATAAATCTATGTTAGATATTAATGAAAAGCTAAGGGTGAACCAAGGATGTTAAGAGATGCTGATCCTACTGCTGATGTGTTAGATTAAGAATTGTAGTTCTGTTCCGTTCAATTAATTCTTGCATTCCGCTCCCCTACTATCTTATTTTCGTATGGTTGTTTCTAGGTTAGAAAGAGAACACCACCTCAATTTTTAAACTATGAGACAGAAATCTTCTGAAAACTTTACCTGTAGTAATATTTTGGTTTGTGTACAAACATCTGCCTGTTTAATGTAATTTTTCAGTTAATGAATAACAGATTAAGCCAAGTATGATGTAAAGTTTATCCCTAATCTGAGGTTGGTTTTCTCCATATTGCCCAGATCTACATTTTCAAACATGATATTCCCATTATTTGAGGTTTCTCAGTACCAGCAGTCTTTTGCCAAGAGCAGGGGACTTCAAACTTGACAACTTTAAGACTTGTGGACTTCAACTCCCAGAATTCCTCCTCCAGTCATGTTAGCTCAAGAATTCTGGGAGTTGGAAGTCCACAAATCTTAAACTTGCCAAGTCTGAAGACCCTTGGCCAAAAGTTTTGAGTAGCTTTTCCTCAAATCAGGCAAACTAGCTTGCTTTTCAATATCCTTTTGCCACACATAGCAACTTCCTCCTGAAATATAGAAAGGACGCTGATAGTTTAAGCATTGACTTCTGACCATAATCTTCTCCATTCCTATCAAGCAAAGAGTTTCAGGCCAAGCATTGAATTGACCATCTTATGTCATTCCCATTGCAGGTGGGACGTTTGCCCAACATTGTTATAGTGTTCGACTGTTCTACAGAGACTATGATCCAGAGGCTGATGATCAGAAGCCAGCTGGGCCAAAGAGTGAATAACAATGAGAAAACTATCCGGCAGCAGCTTGAGACTCACTATACACTGTGTGATCCTGTCCTCACCTACTACCTGCAGAGAAGCATACTCCGGAATGTAGGTCTCTATCTGTTGCCCTTTCCCCCGATCCTGGGCAAAGAGGGCCTAGCTGATGGGGATGGGAGAACGATGCTCAGTTTGATTCTGTTTTGGACTAAAGCAACACTTTCCAACAAAGATGCTCGCTCTCTCCATTAAGCTTCACTTATGAAGCAGGTGATATAAATGATATGATAGTCATAAGGGGGGGAAGGAGTATGTGACATAGTTGAAATAAAAAAAGTAGAAAGTATACTAAGAACATGTTTTAACATGTTGCTATCACATAAGATATCCCAATTACCCTTATACTCACATTAAGGTACACGCATTTGTATTTGGTTTGGGTAAAGCTCACAAAACATTCCCTCCCACACACATACATACACATCAGAAATTAGAACATTGCTTAGGGGAAACTTAAATTTGCTGCATTAGAGATATTGTATTAGAAGCAATGCCTAATTTACTCTTCCTAATACTGTGTATACAGAGTATTAAGAAATTTGTGGTGGTAGTGCAGATATTTTAACTTGTATTTTGGCTCCACCTATTCACCAGCAGGCATTTCACAAAAATCCTAAATGTTCAAATCACGTTCTATTTTTTTAACCATTTTGCTTTTGATCCAATAAAGGAAAAGCGCTATATAGAATTCTTAAAAGTATGAAAAGAGTATTTATTTTTTTCCCTTAGAATAGCTAAAATAATCTATCCAGTTTCAGATTACTCTATCTTGAGAGCATAGCATTTCACATAAACATGTCCCAATATCAGTTAATTTCATTATTTTTTAAACAGAAATTATCACAGCACACCCTAAAAGGCTATTTTAGCATAAAATGAAATATGGAAGAATTGATATTGCAGGCTAACTACCTTTTACAATTTTCGTATTATATTTTTATTCCTCTCAAAGTCACCCAACAGAATTGACAGAAAATAGTTTCACAATAAATAAAGTGCATAACACATTTCTTCACTGAAATCACATTTTGCATAGTCAATTTAACTGTCATAAGATGAAAAAAGACCACTCATTTAGGTTTTTTTAAGTTTGGCTATAACATCTCAGGAAAATCTCAGTGTTCAGAGGAATATATTTGTCAGTTATTTCATAATTGTGAAGATTTATTTCCATACTTCCCAGCAGCATCTGAATAGATAGCAGTATTTTATTTAAGAACGTTTTATTATATTTAGGCTTGTTTAGACATCCCCATAAGTGTAACTCTATGAGCTAAGGCAACTCTGTTTCTAAACCCAGGTGTTATTCAAAGAGTTTAAAGAGGCTGGAGCATTCTAGAAGAGGTATCTAAGAATCCCATCACTGTTTTTCTATTTGCAGATCCTTGGGGAGGAACCCCCAGAAGTAGTCTTTGCCAAGTGCTGCAGTGTTGTTGATGATGTGATAAAAGCAGCTACCTCTGTGGTATAGCTATTTAGTTCTACAGAAAAATAAAATTAAGCTCTGGTCTATTAGCATGCCTTCCTCAGAACTCTCTTTTTATAAAAAAAAATCCATCTTGGTTCAACAACTGCATCAACCCCACCTAATAATCTGAAGCGTAATGAGTGGTCCTGTCTATGACAATGTATTCAGAAATCTAGGTTAAAAACTACATCCTGCAGTTCCCAAGAAAAGCCATTATTGCAAATGGTTGTCTGTGAGCAAAATTTACTGCTGGCCAAAACGCAAGAGTGAAAGAATTCTTTCAGACTGAAAAAAATCATAGAAGGGGGAATTACTGTAGCAGCATACATGCAAGCTGTGGTCTACAATCTTAATTCATCCTTAACTGGGATACTCTTTCTGGAATTCCAGTCAAGGATACATTCCCATTATTTAATTTATCTCTAGAATTAACAGTTTGTATTTTCAAAAAGTGCCATATCTCCAAGTCATGTCTGTGGTAGCAAAATTCCAGGCCAAGACATTCTGGCGATTACTAAGTAGCCATAAGGATTTTCAGCTGGTGATGATGCATATCAACTAAAAAGTTATAATTGGCCACTTTTCCAGCACACTTTGAACTGTAATATATACTTTTCACAGCTCTGTGGTCACAAACGAGTATCAGCAGGAGGTGCAGCAACATTTGAAAAACTATTGCATATTTACCCATCATTTCCATGAAGTTATGACTACAGGTAATCCTTGATTAATAACTGTTCAGTTAAGATGGTTCAAAGTTATGACAGTCTCAAAAGTGATTTATGACATGTCCTCAAAGTTACGACTGCCACATCACCCCTCAAAGTCACCTGACTGCTAATCAGGCATTTAGCAACTGGCTCACATTTACCTGAATCAACATCTTGCGGTCGTGTGATTTCAATTTGTGACCTTTCCAGCCAGTTTCTGATAAGTTTCCAGCAAGCAACTTCAACCGGGGAAGTTGGATTTGCTTAAAAACAGCAGCAAAAATAGTTGTAAAATCAAATCTGTGATCACATGACTCACTTAATGACTGCATCTCTTAGTGACTGAACTTCTGGACCCAATTGTGCTCATAGGCCGGGGACTACCTTATATTGCCCATGTCAGCCGATACGTGAATGCCTTGCATTAAAGGACACTTCATCCTTTTTTCCCTTTCAAAACAAAATAAAAGGCGTCTTGCAGGCCTCAGTCTTCAGTTGTATACAGTCCTTGGTTTGTTTTTAAAACCCCTCTGTAATACCGACTTAAACAAAGTAATTTATCCCAGCCCATCATGATGGGGTGGAGATGGGAGGCAGGGAAGGAGATCAAATGCTGAAGAAAATTCTTTAGCGGAATGAGTGCCCTCATGTATATTTCCAAGTACCTTCTCAGATTCTGAAAAGCATTTTAGACCAAATTATCCAAATGGATTTAATGATGAATAATCTACCAGCGAGTTCCAACCATTGGTGCAAGAATCTGGAAAATCTACTCTTTTATAATGTACCCCTCTCATATGCTGCTGATACTGAAGAATGAAGCTGTTTTAAAACTTTACATACATGGAATTTCAAGATCAACACAAGCCAAACCACAATTCAGTCTATGAAACCTGAAAAATAGCCTGCCTCTGGCTCACATCAAATATCTGTTCCCAATGCCCTTGGCAACCTTCAAACCTTCTGCGACCTGTTTTTGGAAACATACACATTTGCATCAGAGACTTTAAAACAAAAAAGCATTTTATTCAACAAAAATGCACAAATGCCTGCTCAAACTATAAAAACACAGGAAGCTCTTATTCATGACCATTACCAGGCTTTTACAACAGCTATATTGTGAACAAACATCAGCTTCAAAAAACCCTATAGACAGAGAGAGAAAGACAGACACCACCCAGCAGACACAGGGGGATGTTTTGTTATCATTTATTTGTGAAGTTAAAAACGAGCGGTAAAAAGTAAAAATTTGAGCATATAATTGTTTGTTCCAATTTCCTCTTGAACAGACAAAAACACGATCAGTCCCAGCAGTGGAGAAAATGGAAGGGCAGGGATGGGGTTGTCTGAAACACCAACACCTTTGTCCGAGGAATGTTCCAACTCTAACTAAAAAGCAGAGTGACTTTTCCTTGTAAAGTTTATTTTTAAAACAAAACAGAAAAGAAAAAGAAGTGTTACCCTGAAAACTGAGGTGCGTGTCAGGCAGGATGGGGTCTGGTGGAGGCGGTTTTAGTCGGCTATCTTCTACAGCTGCTGGCTCAACATTAGGTTTGGAGATCTGGATTTATTTTAAGAGAGATGCGAAGGCGGCATGGCCAAGATTCCCAGAAGAAACCCAGCAATCAGAGCAATAGGCCAGTTCCCTTCCCACCCTGCCACTTCCTGCAGTGGCAGCAGCAGCCGCCGCCACCTCTCTCCCATAACAAAAGGTTCTCGGAGATGGGGAGGGTCACATTCAGCTCACTGAGCCTGTGGAAAGGAGAAAACATGAAGGAATCTGTCATTGAGAAAGGAAATAAGAAAGATGTTTATCCTGTGGTTTCAGGTGGGGAGCCTCATTTGCTAACACCCTTGAACATTACTGTTTTTCCAGGTACAGTAATACAACAGAGAAATAAAAACAGTAGACAATCAAACAGGCAATGTATGCTTAACATTCATGCAATTTTGTCTTTCCAGCCTACTTCTAGCTCACAGGTGTCAAATTTGCTGCGTCACGTTGCTATCACGTGACATATCAAGGAGGGCTTTTCCCTTCATGGAGCTGGGGTGGGCATGGCCTACATGTGATGTATCTGGCCCACGGGCCGCCTGTTTGATACCCTTGTTCCAGCTCATCATTTGATCTCATCCCAAATGTCACCACCATTCCATTTAGCAAGCAGTTCAATAACATGTGAGCAAAATGAAACTGGTGTCCGATAGAATTTCGTGCTCATCACCCGTCCTCTGTTTATTAGGGAGTTTGTGGAATGCTTCAGTTCTCTTGTATTTTATACAGCCTCTTCCCCTGGCCAGTCACTGAGACAACAGCGTCTCTCATCCTGAAGAAATGCTATGCAGAAAATGAATAAGAAAAGGGCTTTCCACTTTACAATTTTGCTCATCTGCCAGTGACTTTCATAGAATATGAAATAACAATTGAAAGGGCATTGGGAGACAGCTATCATGTCACCCTTAGTCTTTCTCTTTGCTAGACTAGATATACCTAGTTCCCACAACTGTTCCACATACAGCTTAGCCTCTAATTGCTCTTCTCTGCACTCTTTCCAGAGCAAGGGTGTCAAACTCAATGCTTAGATTTGGTCCGTGGGGACGGCCTGGAAACAGCAAAGGACTGGACCACGGTGCCTCTCACAGAAAATGGAGCTTGGAAGGGCTGTGAGCCAATTTCTGCTGGCAGAGTGCTTGGGCCACCACAGGCGCCTGACACAAGATAGCCACCCCACCCGCTGAGGTCAAACACAATCCTGATGCGGCACTCAATGAAATTGAGTTTGACACCCGTTCTAGAGCCTCAATATTTTTTTGGTACCATGATGACCAGAACTGGATGCAGTATCCAAGTGTGGTCTCACCAGAGAATATAAAGCAGAGTTGTCACATCACTTGATCTTGATACTATCTCTCTGTTGCAGCACATTGCTGGCTCATACTTAAGAGGTTCTCCACTAAGACCCTAAAGCCTTCTCACTGTTACTGCTGTTGAACCAGACACCACCTATTTTATACCTATGAATTTGGGTTTTTTTTGCTTAAGCATAAGACTTTTTCTCATCATGGAATTGTATTTTGTTGGGTATGACCAACAAAGTTAGTTTGAACTAAGTCTGTCAAGATTCTTCAGTATCTTGAATCTATCTTCTAAAGTGTTGGCTATTCCCCCCAAATTTGATGAGTTACCCTTCAATCCTTTAAATCTAAATCATTTATGAAGATGTTGAAGGGTACTGGGCCTAAGACAGAACCTTGGGATACCCCACAACATGCTTCCCTCCATGTTGATCTAATTCCATTAAGACTACATGTTGAGTGCAGTTGGTCAGCCAGTTACAAACCCATCTGGTGATGATGCTACCTATTCCACACTTTTCTATTTTACCAAGAAGTATCCTGTGGTGCACTTTTTCAAATCCCTAACTGAATTCTAAGTAAATTACGACCACAGTATTTCCCTAATCCATTAACTTCCCGGCACCCCGATACAGCCGGCTGGTTCCATCGCTGGCTGTGGGGGGGGAAATTCTTGCCCCCACAGAGAGGGCCCGCAATCTGGGTGTCCTCCTGGATGTACGGCTGTCATTGGAAGATCATGTGGCGGCCGTCGCCAGGGGGGCTTTTGGACAGGTCCGTAGGATCTACCAGTTGCGGCCCTTTCTGGATCGGGATGCGCTTCGCACGGTCACTTCCGCCCTGGTGATGTCCCGCCTAGACTATGCCAATGCTCTCTACATGGGGCTGCCCTTGAAGAGCATCCGGAGGCTCCAGTTGGTGCAGAATGCAGCCGCGAGGGTGGTAATGGGGGCACCTAGGAGCTCCCATGTTATGCCACTTCTACGCGCGCTGCATTGGCTCCCGGTGGCCCTCCGGGTGCGCTTCAAGGTCTTGGTCACTATCTTTAAAGCGCTCCATGGCTCGGGACCAGGTTACTTGCGAGACCGCCTCCTGCCACCATCGGCTTCCCACCGACCGGTACGCTCCCATAGAGTGGGCCTCCTCGGGGTGCCGCCGGCTGGACGGCTGGCGACCCCGAGGGCGCGGGCCTTCTCATTGGGAGCACCCCCTCTCTGGAACGAATTACCCCCGGAGATAAGGGCCGCCCCCGATCTCATGGCCTTCCGTCGGTTGCTCAAAACGCATTTATTTCGGCAGGCCGGACTGGCCTAGGGGTTTTTAAATTTTAATCGGGTTTTAATCTTTTTAATACTTGTTTATATTTTATTAGAGCCATATTGTATTTCAGTTTTTAAATTTTAATATTTTATGTTGTCTCATACTTTGTACATTGTATATGTGTTTTTATTGGCTATTCACCGCCCCGAATCCCTCCGGGGAGAGGGGGCGGTATATAAATCAAATAAATAAATAAATAAATAAATAAATAAATAAATAAATAAACTTAGTCAAAGAATGCAATTAAGATTTATCTGGCATGATCTGTTTGACAAACCCATGTTGGATTTTAGTAATAGCTTTATTTGTTTCTAGGTCATTGCAGATCCGTTGCTTGGAGAAAGGACCTTCAACTTGATGGTTTTGTTCATCTGCCATTGATTTTACTTACAGAATATGCTATTGATATTAGCCTAGCAATGGTCTGATGCACCAGAAGCATACTCACAGAATTTAGTACTAGAGAAAAAATATTAGTGAAATACAGAAAGCTCCTGTTCTCTATTATGAAAATAATGATCAAGTTTTCATGGTTGTGAAAATACATTTGGAAACACGTTTCTGATATTTTGAACAAGAGGAAGACCAGGCTTCTTGGAACTTTTGTATCAATAGCCAGCAAGATACGTCTGCAGCCAACATGTTTGATGCATGTGCAATCTGTACATACTTGGCTACACTTTTTTTTTTTGAGGGGGGGGAGGGGAGAGAGACAACTTACAGTTCTGATTTAACCAACATTATTTTATTTATTAGGTTTTTATCTCATCTTTATTACTCTATAACTAACTCAAGGCAGTGAAAATATAATATGTTCTTCTTCCTCCTATTTTTCTCATAAGAACAACCCTATGAGGTGGGTTGGGCTGAGTGAAGATCCAAAGTCACATAGCCGACTTTCATTCCTAAGGCATGATTAGAAGTCACAATCTACTGATTTCTAGCATGGAGCCTTAACCACTAGTCCTTCTCAGTAATCTCACCATTGAGGAAACATTAGAAATGATGCATATGGTCACTCTTTTTTTTGGTGCAATTTACACTGGCAATTTAGCCTGATGGCAAGAATGTAACATCCTACCTGGGTGCCCTGTATCAAAGATGATGCAAGAGTGCCCAAATTCTTAATATTTTAAAGTTAAACTTAAAAGTATATGCATCACGAACACCCAGATGGAAGAGATTTCACCACAGGAATCAGTTTCTAAGTCAAGCCCCTTCTTTACTCACCTGTTGTCCCTGCTGTGTGGGGGGTGGCACTGGTCCACCAGCACCAGGTGTCTGTCCATAATAGGCAGCCTGTTGTCTGTAGTATTCTGCCCACGCTGCGCTGTAGTCTGGTTGGGGTCCTGGTGGTGCTGCTGGCCCTGCACCAGTCGCTACTTGAGCTGCTTCCAAAAAGAAAAGTCTCTGTAGCCCAGTGATGGCTAACCTTTTCATTGTCGTGTGCCAAAAGTGTGTGTGTATACAATGCAAGCATGACCCCTCCCGTGCCCTTGCGCATGCAACCACTCCCCCCTCCGCATGCACACATGACTCCCCACACTCCTGCACACATGCGCCCTGCCATGCGCGGCAGATACCCAACAATCAGCTGGCTGGTGGAAGGCGCATGCGCAGTGGAACTGAGTGGGGTGACAGCTCACATACCAACAGAGATGGCTCTGCGTGCCACTTTCGGCACGCATGCCATAGGTTCGCCATCACGGCTCTAGCCTATTCCATCCATGCCTATTCAGACGCCCTCCCCCCCTCCGGCCACCTTGATTCAGTGCAATTTGTTCCTGTATAAGGATGCACAGAGTAACAAAAAATGTTTGGCATTCCAAAGCCGATTCCATTTGCCATAGAAAGCCTGTGGTATTTTAGCTCACCTTGCTTCTTATAATACTCCTCCCAGGCTTTTGTGTAGTCCTGCTGGGGAGGAGCTCCGGGTTGCTGTGGCTGCTGGCCTGTAGGACAACAAAGGACAACAGGACTTGGTCGTATGTGAGAAGCATTTTGACCACCCAAGATCCATATTCCCTTACAGAATCCAGAACTTTTTAACAGGAGGTGATCCCAATTACCGATGGTATTATTTACCAGTGCTCATCCAAAATATATAGGTGTGATAATCAAACTGTAAAGGCTGAAGCCTTGAATGATTTTGTTTTGTGTTCAGCATTTTTTAAAAATAATGCAAGACAGCTATACTTCATCATACTTTGGAACTATGGGAGAGATGCCTATCATTTATAAACTCATATAAGCAGGAGTTTTCACATGCAGTACATCCACTGTCTAGATTAAGACAAAAATACTGGGGAATCATCAGGCAAGACAGAATTACCCTGAAAGGCAGTCCAACAAATATGGAATAAATAACAAATATTTGGGAACAAAATCAACTATGATGCTCCATTAAAAAGAAAACACATGATCAAGATACCCAGTTTTCTAATGTGTACTTTATCAAAACTTTGCTTGCTTGAAAACAGGACCTTGAGGTTGAAGGCATTGTCACGTAAACTAATCCAGTTCTCTCAGCTTAAACCCAAAGCACTCAATATCCAGAATACTAATAAAGAAAATGAAAAGATTAATAGGTAGAGAGAAAATAGCTGAAGTGTTCTGAATCAAGTCCTTACCTATAACCCTAGCAATCATTCCGTTAATAAAGAAGTAAAAGAGAAGAAACACCTGTAGAGTTACCTAATTTTTTGTAGTACTCCTCCCATGCTTTCGTATAGTCTGACTGTCCGGTGGGGGGCGGCTGGGGGGGCTCTCCTTGCACTGGTGGTGCAGTGGGGGCTGGGGGGGCTCCTGGAACTGGACCAGGAGGCTGCTGGTAGTAGTGCGAGTAATATGCTGCCCAGGCAGCATTGGGGTCTGCTGCTGCTGCTGCTTTACCTGGAATCAGATGACAGTCTGAATACAAGCCTGGCCATTTCTGAATCCACTGTAATTTGTAATCCACTCTGATAAGGACTAATAGTGAAGTTTGCTTTTTAAAAAAACACCAACGAATTCTAACAAATACTTACTTGGATCATGAGGAGCTGGAGGTTGCCACTGTGGGTAGGCATTTCCCCAGCCTTGAGGTGGATATTGAGGTGGTGGTGGTCCCCCAGGGCTGAAAGAAGAGAGGGGAGAAATCGGCATAATTGATCAAATGTAAGGATATACAACAAGGATTTCTAAGTAGCAAATGGCCCAAGAAATTACTCTAGAGAAATAGTTCTACTGCTTGGAGAAACTGGAGAGCTCTCCTTCTTGTCCCATATAGCACAGGATTTCAAGCCAACTTCCCTTGCTGAAGAGGGTGCTGGAATGTCATTAATCCAATTTGCTATCATGGATTAAAATAAATTGCCAGTGGCGAAGAGAGAGTCAGTTTGGTGTAGTGGTGAAGTTTCTAGGCTGAGAGTTCTAGTACTCCCTTAGGCATGAAAGCTGACTACTTTGGGTCAATCCCTCTCCCTCAGCCCAATTCCCTTCCCTTTGGAAGGAAAATAGGCAGAAGCATTATGCACAGCACCCTGAATTATACAAAATAAAGTTAGGATAGAAATTTAGCAATACATAAACATTAAAGATAAGTAAGTTTCTAGAAGGAAGCCGGGAAGTCACTTTTTGAGAGCTTTTAACTACAATAGCTATAATCAAACTACAACAATAGACCAAGACAAGAAAGCCATATGAAATAGCAGTTTGTTTTTGTATTTCTGTATCAATGGTTCTTTCTATTTCTCTCTAGAATAGGTCATGGCCAGAATGGTCGCTGGCACAATCAGCCAAAAGCCAAATCCCTTTTGAAAACCTTTGTACAGATAACAAGCAATAAAATTAGCATGCACTTCATAAACCATGCTTCTTTCCCTCAACAGCATTATTACACAACTCTTTGGATGCAATTCTTTTTTCTCCATTCACGTAATCCTTGCAAAACCCCTAACAAGGGCTTTTCATGCAAGAAAGGTTTGTCAAAAGGGGCTTCCTGGTTCAGCTCAGCACAGGTGCTTTTCCAGGTTCTGATGTCAACATCTTGGCTGCAGCTAAAAGACTCTCCAAACAGAATGAAGTAGTACTTACTGAGGGGGTGCACTGGGTGGTCCTTGATTGAATGGCCCAGGATTGAAGGGACCCATGGGTGCTGGTCCCGGAGGCCCACCAGGCCCAGGCCCTGGCCCAACAGGGCAAAGGGGACCCTAAGAAAGAAACATGCAATTTGTTAATAAAAATTGGCATATTAAACCTGGAGATTTCTTGTGCAACTAAAGGTGGGTAGTTACCTCAATTTTCTCCTCAATCAGTTGCTTGGCATGATCTATCTGCTGAGGTGAGCCACGAATAATGAATAATTTGAAATTGGGGTCTCCGTTGGGGGGTAGCTGCCGAGATATTTCTACAAAGGCTCCTGTCTGCTGGTTTATGGCCTTTACATTCTCCCCACCTAAAAAATGAAGAAAAGGTAGCAACAGAATGCTTGATGCACACCTGCTTGGGACGACTGAAGAAAACAGGAGGTGCTCACCTCTGCCAATGACCAGACCACATTTGTGCGTAGGTATAGAGAAGGTCATCTCTCCTCCTGGAGGCCCCCAGTTGCCCTGCCCTCTGCCCCTACCTCTGCCTCCAGGAGGCATTCCCGAACCTGGAGGGCCTGGTGGGCCACTCTACAAGACAAGAATATAATTAACTTGAATGATGTGGGGAAAACACAATAAAATATTACACCAGAAGAGTTTCCAGAAGGAAGAGCTCTCTCACTGTGTTGTCAAATGGTGCATTTAGGAATTACAGTAATGATGTTATTACCTGAATGAGATCACCAGAGTGCTCAAACTGCCCTGCAAGGCAGCTTGATATTTCTCCTGCAGTGTGTGTTCTGCAAAAAGATTTTGAGCACACTCTTGGACCAGGATGGATAGTGACACATGTTCCATGGACTGCATGGTATTACCTAGAACTTGGTGGAACCCCCAAAGCTCTTTCCTAAACTACTCTGGCAATGCCAGCCTTTCACTTAAAGTAGGGTTCACTTAAAATAACAATACCAATGGTGAAAATGAGCAAGTATGCACACATAACTTGCGACAAGGCAGCCCCTTAGAATATTCCATCAGAACACTCTGCAAGGGTATGTGGCAACAGGACAAAACTCAGTGTGTTTTTGATGTTCTGTACAACAAAATGGAAACATTTTGAGTATTTCAGACAGTTGAAAATATAGGAATTGGCGTTTCTGCTCTCTGCCCTGGTCCCCACTGCTATATTGCTTAATCTGAAAACTTTTTAGAAAACAAAACAATTGCAAGTGGCAACAATCACAACATTTAGAATGGCCAAAAACCTGTCTTCTTCTAAAAGCAGAGTAAAAGCAACATACTTTTTTCTCAAAATCACAACCAAATCTACAGATCAATACTGTGTTTTGAGCTCAAAACAGTGGTTTTAAATCAGAATGCTTTGCATTAACTTTTCAAAAATAAATTTCATCTTCTGATACAATTTCAGTAATGATAACACTAAGTCCATTTGGCTTCCATTTAAAAGAATGTAATTCTATTTATATTTATAACAACATAACCCCACCAACTTTTCAGGTAAGCCTCACTGACAGCAAGATCTCCAAACTGATCCAAAACATCAAATATGAATTTCCACTAAAGAAATGTTGTTCAATCTTGTTTTCTGGTGCATTAAGTTTGTGAGACAACTGTTTGGTATGCTGAATCAAATGAAAATGCAATGGGGCAGAAATTCCAAACCACAAATAAAAATCCTTGAAGGAATTATGTTTGAAAACCTGATGAGGTATATCTTTCTCAGTTGTATATGACAGAATTAAAATATAATGGAAAAAACTGTTAATAACCAAGTTCAAATTAAATTCCAGAGATTATCAAAAGTAATTAAAGTTCTGATTATTTCTTAAGAAGTTTTAGTATCTCTTTAGTCAAATATGAATGAAAATGTCTTAAAATGTTTTTTTATTTAAACTTATAAAGCCATCCATTTCACTGAGGTGACTGTAGGTGGCGCACAAACTTAAAACCAATTCCCCCTCAGTAATATTAAGTTATGTACAGGTAGTCCTCGACTTATGACCACAACTGAGCCCAACATTTTTGTTGCTGAGACAGTTAATTGAGTTTTGTTCCATTTTATGGTCTTTCTTGTCATAATTGCTATATGAATCATTGCAATTGTTAAGTTAGTAATAAGGTTGTAAAGTTAATCTGGCTTTCCTATTGACTTTGCTTGTCAGAAGGTTGCAAAAGGTGACACGACCCCAGGACACTGCAACCATCATAAATATGAGCCAGTTGTCAAGTGTCCAAATTTTGATCTCATGATGATGGAGATGCTGCAATGGTTGTAAGCGTGGGAAATGGTCTTAAGTTACTTTTTTCAGTGCCATTATAACTTTGAATGGACAAAAAGGTGTAAATTGAGGACCACCTGTATATAACTTATATATTTTAAACAATATTTTATATAGTGCGTATAGTGTGTGTATGTGTGTATATAGATAGATAGATATAGAGATATAGATATAAAATTTATATAGCAATCTACAAAAACTGTAATACAGTTGCTTAATTAATTGTTTGCAATTCTTTTGTTTCCAAGATTAGATCAGCTCAACTCAATGGAAATTTCAGCACTCTGATGGGTGAGATAAACTCCCAAGCAAGGTCATACCCGAAGACTCTGGAGAAGGTCATTGATAATCCGGGCAGCATGTTCACATCTATCAGGTGGGCCCATGATATGGGCAATTTTTTCGGGACCTGTCCCATCATCTGAAATGACAGCCAAAACAAGTTCTACATTCAACTGGAGCTTAAAAATTAGGGCCTTTGTCTGTGAACTGATGTGTGTGCATGCATGCGCATCAAACAGCATTCACATTCAAAAATGTTCTCACATCCAATTAATGATTTCCTCCTCAGCAGCAAAAAGGCCCTCTGATTTCATGCGAGGACATGCATAATTCTCTCCCTCGAAGAAAAGTAGATATGGGATGTATACAGTTCCAGGCAAGCAAAAACTTGCCCAAAATTCAGAAGATCCAATCTAAGGCAGTGGAACTACAACAAACTTGATAGACCCAGGTTTTTATAGGGGAACTTGCCAAATTTCAGTCACAACTTCCTGAATAACCTGGATTGTGCCAAGTCTGAACAAAGAATAAAATGTTCTATAGATTTTCAGTTCTCTAAAATGTTTCTTAGAGATTTTGCCTTAGATCACAACTGAAAAAACTGCACCCTCCAATTTCAAAAAAGAACGCTGGGGAAAATAATTTGACAGAAATAACAAAAGCAAAGAAAAGCAAATTTGAATTAGCAACAATGATGATAACCAAATAAGAATTTGTGTTGAAGAAGTGTGGACACACAAACATAAGCCTGACATTTTAATTCTGCAATATGAATACAGGCTCTGAAGACGACAGAGATTTGGGATTCTCACCTTGCTTGAACTGGATTCGAACTCCAGCATCATTCTGTATTTTCTTGATCATCTCTCCACTCCGCCCAATGACCACACCAACAGAATGCCGGGGGACTGGGACCTAAGGAAATGAATAAACATCTTATTTTATTTACTAGATCTACATGTTGCGAAATCTTCTCAAATTTGTGGAAATTTATAACAATAAAATTCAATTAAAAATAAATAATAATATGTGTGGGTATACATGCACTTTAACACACACACACACATATACACACATATACACATATATACACACATAGAAAGAACAATGGTGCTTTTTATATATATAAAAAGTACACAGAACATTATCCAATGAATGTAATAAATGCAGCTGATGACCTATCAATCACCAAATATGCTCAGGGAGAGCTCCACACACTTCCAAAATGAAAGGGCTGGTTTCACTACTAAGGGAGCTGTTCCAAAATATAAATACCATAATAAAAAACCCCAGTAAATAAACAAAATAGAGGGATTAATCCTGAACTGAAGCTGTTTTTTCCATAACCACAGCAAAGTACCCAAAATGTCCTCACATCTATTCCTCCACCAATCCTTGAACCATATTCATTCCGATCACCAAAGCCTCCCTGGTCTCTCTCTCGTAAGATGTCCATTACCATTTCACAGGCTTGCTGCAAAGAGAAATCAGCATTAATTTTGAGGTGATTGGAAACATACCACAGAACATTTCATCTAAGAAATGTTATAACTTCCAATGAAGAAAGCCTTTCTCTGAGTGTTATCAGGGAAGCTGAGCAATTTTAGATCACTGGAAGAGTACAGCTGTAGATAATACTGGCAGAGAAGACTTTTCAGTGATCTTATGAATTTGAGAAACAAAGATAACAGGAAGGAACAAACTGAAGGATAAGGACGGAGGTTTAGGCTTGAACAAACTAGGGAGTGCATTTAAAGGTGAAATAAACTTTATGAAAAAGGAGGGAATGATAGTTTGGTGCAGTTCAGTGCAGACCAGATTCAATCTCTGAACCCTCCACTGAAAAAGGAATGTTAGCATTTCCTCGGAACAGGGAGAAGAATCCAGTCAAAGCCTTTAGTAAGTCAGCATCAACAGGAAGATAAATTAATAGATTACAAATGCTACTTATCTGGCCCAGGATAAAGCCACATGTTCATAGAAAAGGATTCAAGACAGCATTCAAATTCAGAGCGATTGAATGTACAGGTGAAACTCAAAAAATTAGAATATCGTGCAAAAGTTCATTTATTTCAGTAATGCAACTTCTAAAAGGTGAAACTAATATATGAGATAGACTCATTACATGCAAAGCAAGATAGTTCAAGCCGTGATTTGTCATAATTGTGATGATTATGGCTTACAGCTCATGAAAACCCCAAATCTACAATCTCAGAAAATTAGAATATTACATGCAATCAATAAAACAAGGATTGTACACAGAACAATATCGGACCTCTGAGAAGTATAAGCATACATATGTACTCAGCACTTGGTTTGGGCCCCTTTTGCAGCAATTACTGCCTCAATGTGACGTGGCGTGGAAGCTATCAGCCTGTGGCACTGCTGAGGTGTTATGGAAGACCAGGATGCTTCAATAGTGGCCTTCAGCTCTTCTGCATTGTTCGGTCTCATGTCTCCCATCTTTCTCTTGGCAATGCCCCATAGATTCTCTATGGGGTTCAGGTCAGGCGAGTTTGCTGGCCAATCAAGCACAGTAATCCCACGGTCACTGAACCAGGTTTTGGTGCTTTTGGCAGTGTGGGCAGGTGCCAAGTCCTGCTGGAAAATGAAGTCAGCATCCCCATAAAGCTCGTCTGCGGAAGGAAGCATGAAGTGCTCCAAAATCTCCTGGTAGATGGCTGTGTTGACCCTGGACTTAATGAGGCACAGTGGACCAACACCAGCAGATGACATGGCTCCCCAAATCAACACAAGATTGTGGAAACTTCACACTGGATTTCAAGATCTTGCAGTGTGTGCCTCTCCAATCTTCCTCCAGACTCTGGGTCCTTGGTTTCCAAATGAGATGTAAAAGTTGCTCTCATCAGAAAAGAGGACTTTGGACCACTGAGCAACAGACCAGTTCTGTTTTTCTTTAGCCCACGTAAAACACTTCTGACATAGTTTGTTGTTCAGGAGCGGCTTGACAAGAGGAATACAACATTTGAAGCCCATGTCCAGGATCCATGTGTGTGTGGTGGCTCTTGATGCACTGACTCCAGCCTCAGTCCACTCCTTGTGAAAGTGCCCAACACTTTTGAATGGCCTTTTCCTGACAATCCTCTCCAGGCTGCAGTCATCCCTGCTGCTTGTGCACCTTTTTCTTCCACACTTTCGCCTTCCACATAACTTTCTATTAATGTGCTTTAATACAGCACTTTGGGAACATCCAACTTGTTTTGCAATTACCTTTTGAGGCTTTCCCTCTTTATGGAGGGTGTCAATGATGGTTTTCCGCACAACTGTCAGGTCAGCAGTCTTTTCCATGATTGTGATTCCTACTGAACCAGATTGAGAGACCATTTAAAGGCTCAAGAACCCTTTGCAGGTGTTATGGTTTAATTAGTTGATTAGAGTGAGACACTTTGAGCCTAGAATATTGAACCTTTTCACAATATTCTAATTTTCTGAGATTGTGGATTTGGGGTTTTCATGAACTGTAGGCCATGATCATCTCAATTATGACACATCATGGCTTGAACTATCTTGCTTTGCATGTAATGAGTCTATCTCAAATATTAGGTTCACCTTTTAAGTTGCATTACTGAAATAAATGAACTTTTGTACGATATTCTAATTTTTCGAGTTTCACCTGTATGAGTGTAGTGTGAAAATCAAAATACAAGAAGAAAATTGCAATGGTCAAAGAAGAAACAACTTTAATTTTAACTGAAAATTTAAATTTTTAAGAAGTAAAACTAAATTTTAATCTTGTTTTAACTCTCTTTTGACTGGGCTTTTAATCATATTTTATATTATTTTATGTTATTTATAAACCGTTGTCACTTAGATGAGATATGTGGTGTACAAATTTTATAAATAAGTAAATTAAATTTAAAAAAGACAATTTATCATGTCATTCAGTAGAACTGGAATGAAAACATTTGAACAAACTAACCTAATATTATAAAGTTATAGCCAAAGCATTAACCTTCTTTACAACTCTGTTACTGACTCCTGCTCTGCTAAATGTGCCTCCTATAAACTCAAGCTAACGTATTAATAAAGATGGAAGTTCTCTGGCTTTTATCAGACTGTACATTAAAATGTAAAAAATAACTCCAATCTTAGCAGCAATTGTGCTGTTTAAGGAGGCTAATTTCAACTGCCAGCTAGAATATAGAAAGGCCTCTTGGCTTTGTTGCAAATAAATTGAATCATGGAGAAGCTCTGAAAAGAGATTCCGCCTTTGATCATTACTATTGATATTGGAGATCCCTGCCATTTTAGAGGGTGATCATAGGAAAAAAAAACCTGATTTGTTCTTGAAAGGCTCAAAACTGGAGAACAGACTGTTTTCATTCCCGCTACTAAAATACATCTTAATGAAAAGAAGTTAAAACAAAAAAAGTTGTCATATCTTGAGAAAGTAAAACAAAAATGTTTATGAATCAAAGACCTTCCATCTTCAGTGCACTTTCTGGCTAGAGAGCCACAGCTTTCCATTATATTTGAATTGAGTAATTATATTTTTCTAAATCAAATATAATCGAAAACTCTTAACTGGCCGTGTTGAACTGTAGTCTTTTAATTTAAAAAAATGATACAGGGAACTACTGAAAATCCATCACAGTAAAGGGAAAATTAAATTACTCTCAACCCCACCCAAATTCAAAATAAAATCAATAAGCAAAAGAGACGAAGAATGGGGCTTACCTGCACTTTGTATGGGTCACCAATTATTCGAAGAGGCTTGTCTACATTTGTGTTTTGTGAACCGTCCTGAATTAGAATCATTTTCACTCCAGCCCGCTCCTACATTAACAAGAAATCAAAAGGGTTGCATAACGGGTTAAAAATTCCTATACTTTTCCTCTTTATATATAACTTAAACCAAGCCAATGATAGAAAAGGAAGAAGAGGAGAAAATGATTTTGATGGTGATATGGATGATTGTAATACTTCAAGCTCACCTGTAACTGTTTAATGGTCTCTCCCCCTTTGCCGATCACCAGGCCTGCTTTCCCAGCTGGGATCATGATTTCCTGTACTGTACCATTCTGCCCATTGGCATTATCATGGAACTGACCGGGTGGCCCACCACGCCCTCGAGATACAATATCATCAAGCATCATCTTTGCTTTTCTACAAAGAAGAGAAAGAGCCAACTCTGAACGACGGCAAGTTACAAGATTGTCAAAATTTCCTCTGATAACTGAGATTTGAAATGGAATTCCCAGCAATACTTTTCAGCCTGAAAAGTCTACAAATCAATATGTTCCATAGCTTCTGCATATTGATTAATAGCATTTATTTCAGTTGCAAACACAATCACTTTATTTTTGCAAATCATTTGTATTTTTGAATTTACGTACTGAATTTATTTTAGTTTTATCCCTGCTTCTTTAGCAAGTACAGATGTGCTATAATTGTAATATTCAACAAAGATTTTAGTCCCATGTTAGCCTAGCAAAACATTTGTGTTAAATAAAATGCTTCTCTATATGCCAGACCAAAGTCAGCAGCCCACTAGGTACTGCATGCCAACATTATTATTTTGTCTTCATCCTGAAAGACAATCATTTTAATTAAAAACTTAGCATCTATTTACAAAACAAACTCCTGAATTGTTAAAAAAAAGCAAGAGGAACATAAAACTTGGTCAGTTCAAATAGAAGTTAGCATAACTCCCCCTTCCCTGCCAACAGCATGAAACAAACCCAGCTTTTGCAATAAAAGCAATGCCTCTGATCTTCCTGAAAATACTGACAAAGATTAAAAACTACTCACTGCACAGATTCTGGTGATCCTGTCAGAGAGACACTCCGTTCTGGTAGTCCTCCACTGTCTGTAAGGGAAAGAAAAGCCATCAGAAGACAGTGGTCAACTTCTTTCTATATTAATACATTTTCCAAAAGAATTTGAGCCTTCCTCCGATCATGTATCATCAAAAGGAGCTAGGATAGTTGGATGGGCCTATAAAACATGCTCACACTCTCTATAAACAAGGGTTCTGGATGTACTTGACTAGTTTGGTGTTAAAAGGAAACAGCACTCAGACAGAAAATGTAGGATTCTTAACAGCTGAAAAAATCTGCATAATTACAGGCAGTTCAGAGGTTACACAAGACCAGACTTCTATGAATTTGATTGGGTGAAAGGAATAGAAGACATAGTGGTTCCCATGTTTACATATGCATCAACATGACAGCCAACCTACATAAAAGTCAACTTGACAAGTGATCCAAGAACAGAACGGTATTTAAAACTGTATTAAGTTAATCCTCAATTTTTAAAAAAAGCTTTTTAGCTGTGCTGTGTAAGAATACTGCAAGTGTTTCCATTTTGATAATATTTTTCTCTATGGGTTTATACAATATAGTAAGCCATAACGTAACTGATTTGATTTTGGTTTAGGAATGATGTGAAAACAGATATCATGGTTAAAACTCTGTAGAGATTCTCAGTCATCCGGGTCATGGTTGTCTCAAAGGTGCTTTTTCAGGAGGCAACTGGACTTTCTTGTTTTTTCTTTTGAAGACGTTTCACTTCTCATCCAAGGAGCTGTTTCAGCTCTGACAGGATAGTAGGGAATGGAAGGGTTTATATTCCTTGCAGACAACTGGTCATTTACATTCTTTTTGGGGGTTGTTGAAGCCACTTGAAGGTTTATCTGTGTCCTCAGGGTCACCTGAGCAGTGCTCCTGGTTCCTGCAGTCTGCAATTTTTCCTCTGGAAATCCATTCCTACTCCCACACCATTCAAAGGGTGTTCATCCCAAATTGTATAGCTAAAAGTTCAACTGCCTGCAAGGAATATAAATCCTTCCATTCCCCACTGTCCTGTCAGAGCTGAAGAAGCTTCTTGGATGAGAAGTGAAATGTTTTAAAAGAAAAAAAAAAGGAAGCCCAATTGCCTCCTGAAAAAACACCTTTGGGAGATACCATGGTTCTTTATCATGTTTGTAAACCATGGTTTGAGATTTAGCATGTGTGAATATTCCAAATGGCTTAGGCAACTATCTATGACTGAGCAAACCATAAATTAGCACAAGGCAAGGCAATTTCTATGGTTCCAAAGACTCAAGTGATCCTTGAGAAATAAAAATAGGCTTATCACAATTAACCATGACCTCTAAAACCCAGCCATTCCCACATGTGTGATGGGGCTCCTCCTATTTTGGAGACCTCAGTTCCTTTTCTCCAAATGTATAACTTTCTGCCATCCAAAGATGTCCTGCTCCTGGGTAATATGTGAATATGTAAACATTAAGGATATCAGAGTACCAGTTATATTACTAACATTGGAATTCCCTGCTGTCTTCCATTGAAGGACTGCCCAGCTTTCCAGCCCAGACGAGACTGGCAGATAGCAATGCTTTCTCAGTCTTTCAAACAAAGACATCCCAGAGCCTCTGAACATTGTCTTTGTAGGTCCCTGAAACTGCATCAGTTCTGTTTAGTTAGGTGTAATTTCCCACTTACCTAAGGCTCTCCCATGATGCCAAAAAACCCATATTATCTGACCCTACTGATTATATTTATTTCCTGATCCAAACTCATGGCTGAGTTCCAGTCAGAGATACTATTAGATCATTGCTCTACCCACTAACACTCCTCTGGCAGCTCAAAGGAAAAGTATAGCTGTGGCATCAATCCAGTGAATGACTGCTCGTCATAGCCTCAAACTAACAGCTATACTTGTTACATCTCTCCATCTACAAGTATAGGCTTGGAAAGGAACAAATATATGCTTTTGTTACATTATGTTTAACCATATAGTGACTTATTCTCTATGTAGTTTAGCAAAAAGGACAAATGTTAAAAAACAAGTTTTTGAGATGCCTCCAAACTCAGATAAAAATATTGTATTTTCTCATGAAAATCAGAGACAAGATAGAATGACTGCTTAAGGTTACTATTCAAAACTTCAAGAACTCACTAACAGTTCATTGTGTTTTTTACAAGCTATGCTGCTATTTATTAAAACTGTGCAATGCTTTCGATCTGATTCACCAAATATGCTTTGAAGTGGGAATAGTGAGAGAATGTAAACATTGCATCATTTCTGCAATTTTTCAAAGCAACTATATCTTTTCTCAGAATAACACGGCGGCTGCATAATTCTGGGAAAAACCAGTTAATTTAAATAGTAGCAGGCAAATGCTGCTGTTTCTGGTCTTAAATAAGCACTGAGAGCAGTAACACACTATTTTAAAAAAGACCAGCTAGAATTCAATTATCAGAAAACCCAATGACATTTGCCAAAAAGGCCCAAGAACCATTAGATAGTCATAAGACTGAACAAGTGTCTTGCTTCAAATATCTAGAGTACTACTTCATTCTGCCAACAGAAGGAAACTCTATGAAGACCACATTTTTGAAAATGCAGAGAAGCTTATCTGCCATCCTAAAATCCCTCAAGACAAGAGGTGTGGACACTATACTCCCTGCAATACACAAATTATTCAAAACCAAAGTGAATTGTACAATGTTTTAATGGTACCCCTTTCCAAATTTTTCACCATTAGGATTTGCTTAATCCAAATGTCTCAGAATGACTCTTCAAATCCAAAAATATGTCTCTAACACTATCCTGAGACTGGAGACAGGCCTCGTGAAAGTGGAGGCTAAAGTGTGGATAACTATATTTAACTACTGGCTCAAATACCCCCACCCCCAGCCATGTTTCATTAACTATGAGGGATGACTTTCAATCCACATGGAAAAAGATAGTGGCAACTAAAATCTCACCCTTGGATTTCTCTCCAGGTCTTCTACTTAGCATGGGACATGATCAGGCTAAAGCACCCATTAAACAACAGCCACTGGATCTAGTCAGGCCTCCAATCTTTATTGCCAGTGAACCCAACAGGTACTCAGCCTGCCTTATGACATACTTAAGTAACCTTAAAGAACCTAACCCTGGAGGGCGTTTATTCTGGCATGATGTCATGCCCTCTCCTAAACTGTCATGAAGGCCAATACAGGAAGTTTCTCTATCCAGAGAGACAATGTGTGATTCCACACAGAATGTACTTCTATAGAAATGTTTCCACTAGCCTCATATCTCCATTTTTGCATCACAGTCCATACCTCATATAGCAATCCTTTATCTCCCAGCTGCTCTCAGATACTAACCCTGCTACAATATATGTTGCCAGATTCTGCCTAGCAATGCTTAACATCTGCCACAAACTAATCTTAATGAACATCTAGTTTTTCATTCTAGAATGCTCTGTAATGAGATAATTTACTTTGCCACAATTAGACTTTATGCTCCCCTACACCCATCAAACCTCTTAGAGGTTTGCTCTTTAAATATTTTTTAGCATTTTGATTTACTTTCTATGCTTTTTAATTGATCCCTCAGTTTTTGACACTAAAATTTATTTGTATGATGATTAATTATATGCACATGACTGTACATGCCAAAGATTTTTCAAACAAATCTTCAGAAACTTACATGGTCAGTGTTCATGACTGATTTGAAATGTTATTATCATGAACAAGACTTAGAGGAAACACTTTCTGTGTGTTCCATAAACCCTGCTGCTGCAAATCCTTCTTTGACTGATTGGGAATGAGATACCAACAGAGCTAAAGGATAAGATAGGATTAATCTCTCTGCACTTGTGGCTCTATACCAGAAAGTGGTAACTAAATCCACCTCATACTCTGCTCTACAATTTCACGCCTACCTGGTGAGATCTGTACTTTGCATCCAGAGTCCTGCTGTATTTTGTTAATCTGCTCTCCACCTCTTCCTATGACTGTAAAGCAAGGAGAATAATGCTGAGAAAATCTTGAGATAAAAGTAGAAATCTTATCTTCTAGCAGGTTGGTTTAAATGTAACACTTTTTCATCCTTCCTCAAAAGGGATAGGAAAGAGCTTTTGGATATATTGGAAAAGCAGAAACAGACAAATCTTCAGCAGAAACAGACAAACCCAGTGCAAATATATTTCTATTTTAAGTATATAACGTTTTCACTGTACAAACTGCATTAGCACAGTTAAACGTAAGACTGCATTCTGTGCATGAAAAAGTAGTGGAGTATTATTTCAAAATTCCTTCAATTCACCATTTACAGAAGGAATAATGGAGGATAAGTGATTCTCCTAAATGCCCAATTCAAACAAATAGTATTGAAATAAAGGTCTCAGAAGCAACAGAAAAAAAAGATAAATTACAATAACCAAAAGTACCTCAGTACCCATTCAGACAATCTCTAGCTTTCAGAGCGTGAATACCAGGCCAATTTAAAGCTAGGGCTTTTGAACAAATTGCCTACTGCGAATCAATTCTTCCTTGCTTAGTGAAAACTCAACTTCAGGCAGTGTTTTGCAGCCACCATTCCTTCTGGCAAAAGGGAACTATAATCACTCACAAAAAGTTGATGAATCCAAAGCCAAAGCCACAAGCAATCCAACAAGGAATTCTGAATGCCTGTTGCACTCCTAGCCTGAGTGTCCAAAGTGAATCTGTATTGTTGATTGACAGCACCACCCACCCCCATTCCTGCTATGATGGGAAATGCTTACATGACATCTACCTCCAGTTCTCCTTAATGAATGTAAAACTTGCTGAGTCTTTGTAGAACAGAATACCCACCCGGCATTGCTGGAGCAATCTTCCACACAGCTCTTGAGCAGCATACAAAGAAACGCAAATGCCTGTCATCTCTCAAAAAAAAAAAACCCCACACAAATAGGGCTACAAAGAAACAAACCTGCCTGAGCCTTCCCTGTAGAAAGCTCAGCCAACTGGCATCGAGAAGCCAAAGCAGCACTGGTTAGTAAAGGTGAAGTAGCAGTCTTTCAACTATGGCAACAGCAGGTTTCTCTGCTCCCTGTCTAATACTCACTGAGTCCCACCATGCCATCAGGTACTCTGTACTCTTCAGTCACTGTAGACCTGCAAGGAAAACGGTCAGCAGCTTAAAGTAAGGAGTGGGAGAGTTATAGAAATGGATCTGGGGTTCACCAGCATCCATCAAGAAACAAAAAAAGGAGAGTGTTCCTCCTCCCAAAAGAGCAGAAAGGAAGGTGGCTGAACAATTAAGCACCGCTTTGTGGAAATCACCATGTGATTTTCCTGCACTGCCTGGCAGGACTCATGAGCAACTAAGTGGCCCAGAGACCACTCCAGCAGCATTTGCAAACAAGGATCTTCAGACAAGTTTCAGAAACAAAAGCTATGAAACTGAAGCTACACAAAGACTTGTAATACTCAGTCATGGCCAAAGAGCACAACGCTTCACTACCTAACAAGGCATCCATGTGCCTGGAATTCACATCTCTCACTAATATGGATGCTGATCTCCACCTAACAAAACAGCCTTCTCTCTGTAGGGCAGGGAAATGCTACCCCTTCAGAGGTAATCTGAGCCCACAATCTCAACCCTGAATATTGGTTTAAGCATTCCAGCTCAAATACTGATGGAGAAAGAAAAAAAGGGCCATAACTAAATTACCTTGAGGGAGGATGGATCGGTCCAAGCTGAGGTGGTGGAGGCATGGCTGAAAAGGAAAGGAAGAGTCTGATTTATACAGGCACATTCTAAAAAGAAAAGACGTAAGCCAGTCAATGGAAACTCTATAAGACTTTGTATGCAATTAAGACATTAATCTTCCCCTAGCAATTAAAAAAAATACACTGTACTTACGTTCTGGCTGGGGAGCCATTTTTTTGCTTTCTGGCTGATCTATTTAAAAAAAACAAAGAAAAGAGAATGGATATAGGTTAGGATAATCTCCTTCCTATTCCGTTATTCAGAATGAAGCTACAAGAAAGTCCATTCTGGACTTATCAACCAGAGATCGGGAAATGGACAGAAGTGAACCTTCATCAGTCCAGGTGTTTCAGGGGATGAGGTTGGAAGGGGATGCCTCTGGCACAAAAACCTTGTCCTTGATGCGATTTTATGTTTTTCTTGTGCCTGAGGAAACATACTACTGTATCATCAAGAATAAAGCATTCTTATGTAGGATGTCATAAGGAACCAACAAACCTACTTTGGCAGGTTGAAGCAGTGACTTTGGCTCAGAACATGCCATTGCACAGAGAAGCATCCGTTCCCCTGCACCTTTTCCATTTGGAATATCTATTATGTGTGGATGTGTGGTGGTGTGATGATCGCAAGTGTGAGAGCAAGTTGTAAACTGACATTTTCTGAGGCTGCTGTTATCTTTGAACCATTACTAAACGAATGGTCTTAAGTTGAGGACTAGTTGTATTTGTCTAGCCACCCTCCATCCATTTTAATGGGATCTTTGCCTAAATTTGCTGCACAATTTATAGGGATATCCTTGCATCCTTTTAACTGTGTCCCTCGTGGTATGTGAGGTTGAATAATTGTTTAAAGGAAGGGATCAGGCAACCTTGTTTAATGACACTAGTCCAATGACCATTTGAATTTATGATGGCAATGAACAAGTGGTGCTTACAACTGGTTTTTGTACTTAAATTAATTGCAGTGTATTACATTCATGACTGCCATTTGCAACCTTTTTTGATAGCTTTCTATAAGCAGGGTCAATGGGAGAGATGTCAGGAGGTGGCAAATGGCAATCACATGGCATTCCTGTTTAATGACCCACAATGATATTTGCTTAATGGCAACCAGAAGTGCTGGTATTTCTGTTGTTTAAGGGTGTGGTCACCCAACTTCGTGCTTTATGACTGTAACACTTAAAGACAGCAATTCCTGCTCCATACCAGTTATTAAGTTAGATTGCATTTAAATTAGTAGCTACCGGACTTCAATAGACATTACCCTTGACTTGGATCTACTCAGAGTAGGCACACAGTACCTCCATCTTCTAGTTGTCTCTTCTGACCACCAAATCCAAAATCAGGTGTAGTGTTATTCACAGTTGTGGCTGAATCACCCCCAATTTTTGCTGCTATCTAAAAGTAAAATTGATACTATGATTACAACAGAATAAGCTCAGAAAGAATTAAAAATAAAACTGTTAGAATAAAGGTGTTTGAAACACAAGAAACTTCAAGTAATTAAAAATATATCCCAACATCATTTACTGAATAAAATACAAACTGGCTTTAAACAAATAAAACTGAAAAAAAAACTTGACACACAATTCAAGCTCTAAATTCTTACAGTAAAGTATGTACTTTACATGGCTCTACTATCTAATAGTTAGAAATTTAACTGGGCAGCAACATTTTATACACTGACTCGCATCAGGCATTTTTAGTTGCTAGGTCAGACCCCTCTTAGTTTTTCTTCTCTCCGCTTATTTGATCCTGCAATGAGGAAAATTTTCCTAAAAAACACCCTCTTACTTAGATCCATTCCTGTCCTCAGAATTTCCCTTCCCTTCCTAATTTTGGTCAGTTGCGGCTGCTTTCATCTTTTTAGCTTTAACTCTGCTGCATAGAAACTAAAGAAGTCAAAGTCCAGTCATCCACTGCAATAGCAGTTGAAGAAAAGATCAGTAAATTCTCCTGTATTGGCAGAGTGAAGGGCCTGAGCCCATCCAACACTGCAGCCATATTTTTTGAAAAACAAGTTGCTTCAAGGAAGGTATTGAAAAGATCCCCCTGGTTTAGAATATAGTGGGGTTTTGTTGAGCTAGGCAGCTGAAATTCAGGGTGGCAGAGGAAGCGAAACCTCCCCCCCAAAAAAACAATTTTTCAAATGAAAAGGAAAGTGGAAATTCAGATTGGGAACAGGGAAGTTCATAAAGCAGACTCAACACTTTTATGGCATTAAGTACTTTCAACACTTGTATGGCATTTTATTGTATGTTGATATCAAAAATATCAAGATGTTTGGTTGGCCAACTATAGGAACAGATTGCATAATTAAAATGAAACAGGTTCCTAAAGCAGATCTCTGAGATCTTTTTTCATGTTTTATTGAAGTGATAAATATAAATAATACCCACTATGAAAGTTTACTATAGATTTTTGGCTCTCAGCTCTTCAGGGATGGGTATTTTTCTGGCCAAAATGACTCCACTTGAAATAGATGTTTTGCCAGCAGTTATGTGTGATTTATAGATTGGCTTGTTCTTCCTAGGCTATATTGATAGAGATTATTTTTGATCTTTAAAGGAACTGAGATAAAATAATGTTAAAAACATTATTTTATTACATTAATATTAGTGAACCTGAAATAATTCTTTCATATTCATCCCTATGGGTAAATTGAAAAAAAAATCTAATGTTTAAACTGACACTTGATTCCAAAACTCATTAAAGACATTTTATAAAAATGGAAACTCAAATGTAGAATTATGAACATAACTGCTAACTGTATGTTGTTCTACTTACTAACATAGAGATGGCAGACCTGTGACTGACTTCTCCATAAGTAGAATAATGAAAATCAATGAATAAAAATATCAAGGTGATAGAATATTAAAAGTTTACTTGTCTACTAAGACATGAGAAAGAAATCCATGAAATATCCACAACTATCAACTGAACGTACTAGCTCCAATGACTTTATGAATATATGTGCTATAATTATTCCAATTTTAATTCCAATCCTGAAAAACATTAAATAGTTGCTTTTATATGCATCTTCTATACAATGAAATTCTAACTTTCTCTCAATATAAAATAATATATATTTAGATTATGGGAAGAAAAATGCTTTTTTTAAAACTATACATAATGATTACAGAATGTGGTCTGCACAAACAAGCGAAGCCCAGGATGCAGGCAGCATGTGAAACCATGCCCCCTCTGGTCCATGAAAAACCTTCCCTCCATGGAATCAATCCCTGGTGCCCAAAAGGTTGAGGGTCACTGCTTTAAATGTCAAATTTGGAAATGACTATTGGTACCATATCCCTGACTTGTCTCATTTGTCCCACTAAGAATACTAAGTCCAAAATAAAGACCAGACCATGGTGTATTCCTAACTAAGAAAGGCTGTAGTAATGAAAAAAGTAAACTGAACAAAGGATACCTAGAGGGCAGAGTCTGAAATAAGGAAGTTGACAAGGTACTTTAAAGGACAAGGAAGAAAAAAGGTTGCACTGATTTTGTACCTTAGCAGTAATGAGTAGGAATGAAACCTGGTAAGGCATTCACAGACAGAAAAGGAAAAAGTGGTAGTAGGAATGCAAATTCTGAAGAATAATGAACAATCTCTTCTTGAAGACAGGAATTTTTAAAAATAAACCCTATATTTCTTAAAGATTATCAGACTCAGATAATTCTAGAATGATTGCAGTGGCATATTCAAAACCAATGTTTATGCATTTATTGAAAACATTAGGTTAGCATCTACAGAGATGAAAACATCTATCATAAATGCCTGTTCAGGTTAGTTTCTACATAGCCATAAGCAATATGGCACAACCAGCTAGTTTGCCATTAATTTCAATGTTTTCTTGAAATTCAGCTAAGTCAAGATATAATCAACATCTACTTGCAGAGATCTCTAAAATATAGGTAACTTCCTTTTTGCTTAAGAAAGTTCAACTTCAAATAATTTAAATGCTTTATGTTTTATTTTGCACCTTACTTTTTTTAAAGACAGACATTCAAATAATTACATTTTGTTTTTTTGGCAATATCCAACCATAACTTTGTGGTAAGATGAGTACCAAAGAAATTAATTAAACAAAAAGATGACTGACTCCATTTTTATTGCTCTCTGATTTGTTCTAACAATAGTTAAATAAATGAAATTCATATCGGGCTTAATCACTGAAGAGGTTTTTTTTTAAGTTGCAATCTCATTAATTGTCCTATAATCCTGGAATAGGATTTCCATTCTTTCAAAGAAAACAATGCATTGGGGATGATAGTCTATTTGGTATAAAATGCCCACATTCCTAAGAATTTTGAAAGTTTGCAAATCAATTCAGAAAATCAACCAGTTTGCTAAACAGTAACCAGTTGCTACTCACTTAAAAATTATTGGCAATCATTTTTCTATCTAAATGTAAAGTCATATAATTTATGTAAGTCCATATGCAACAGTGACTGACAAAGAACTTCAAAGAGCTAATTTTTCTCCCTCTGGCTAATATTTCTTCAATAGGCTGTAATGATCATGAGCTATCCCCACATATTCTATATTTCCCGAATAACAACTATGGCCTTCTGACCAATAATTTAGAAGCCCTATTTCAGTGTCTAAGGCTGTTGGAGGTACGATGGAATGAAATGGGCTTTAACGAAACACTAGGAAGACTAAGTGGCTGTGGGTATTTGAAACTTCCTAAAACAAGATTATTCCATTTTTAGTTCTGGATAGAGCTGCATTACCCAAGACACACCCAATGTGCAATCTGGGTCCCCCTAGACTCTTTGAAGAGCAGACAGACGATAGCTATGGCTAGGAAAGCCTTTGCACATTTTCAGGTGGTATGCCAGTTACACCCATTCCTGGACCAGGAAGCCCTGCTCACTCATGCCTCTGTACTCTGTTGTTTAGATTAATGCAATGTTTTCTACATGGGCTGCCCCTGAAGAACATTCAGAAACTGAGACAGAATGGAGCTGCACAGGTAATAAATGTCAGATATACAGAAGATGTAACACCACTATTATGTGAGCTGCACTGGCTACCAATATGATTCCAGATGCAATTCAAGTTGCTGGTTGTCACCTTTAAAACCCTATATGACTTGGGAAAGGGTTGCCTGAGGGACTTTTTTCCTAAGAGTCCAACCCAATCTTAGCAGATTGGGGCATGCTGCAAAGTGTGTTGGATGATGGGAACTAGAAGACAAGCCTTTTCTGCAGTCCTCCTTGCTCTGTGGAATTTCCCTTCTCCAGAAGTTAGCCCCAACTCTGCTGGCCTTTCATAAGGCTTTAAAAATTCTACCTGAGGCAGGGGCTCTGAATGTGGTACAGATCCCATTTGGCTTTTCTGTTAACTGATTAAGTACATACAGTAGCCAAGACAATTATTTTGGATGTTTTTATACTTTTGGAATTGTAAGATGCACAGACTCATTCCTTGGCATGGGTGGCTATAAAAATTAGATGAATAAATGAATGAATAATTCTTCAAATACTTCACAATGTCCCTCTCTTTCCTTCTTAGAACAAGAAGCACAGAAAACAATTCAGTAACAATTTTCTCCAGGATGGGAATTTTGATTCAAAAACACTGTACAGAAAGAGCCTCTTAATATAATAATAGGAAGAAACCTCAGCATACAAGTATTTCAAGAATTAAACTTCCATAAATCATTTTGTTTTCTTTGAACTATTCTATTTTCCTTAAAACATCAGATTTTTGTGATAAAAAAGCTACAACTGATCTACAGATGCACTAGACCAGAACATGATAAAAAAACATGTGGAACCCTAAGGTAACATAAACTGAATTAGTTCAGACTACACATGGATATTATCTTTTTCAATGTCTCACAAATATGTTTTGGGTAAATAAAATTAAAAACCACCCAACCTTCCCAATGCAATAAACAAGGCACAAAAAAATCAAACACAGGGTCTTCCTGAGTATGCTAGTTTTTCTACTTGCAAATATGTGTTAAAGAAAAAAAATAGATCAATGACAGAAAATGTACAAATAAAAGGCTATTACAACAGCAACATCAGCAAGACTTACTCCTATCACCTTTGTGAAAAATTAAAAAATTCTATTAAATCATAAGAAGTTGCTTTCACTCCTATAGGAAGCAAATATTTGATTCATCAACAATCTTATAATTTCTTATCTTCAATCCTGTATATATTGGACATGCACTGAGAGACTACTTCTCCACCCTTCTTTCTTGAGGACAAGCTATGAAATTCAGAAGTTAGAAACATGGAACTTATATTTAATCATATTTTATATTGTCCTATGCAAAAAGCACATGATGCAAAGAGCATTAGGACATAATGCTAATTTACTCAAATATATTTTTTAAAAATCCAAATAAATTTTCAATTCTTCTATTTCCCAAATAGATAAAATTCATTCTCCAATGTCTTTCTAATGCACACAAGGGATGCATCAGGCAAACATGTACTCTACTAAATTACAATTCCAGGGTGCAAGGTGGATACTTTTGACGGGTCATCCAAAATATTAAAAGTGAACTATGACATCTGGAAATGTTAAGAATGTCTCTCCAACACAATAAAAAAATAGCTTTCTGGTGCTGATCCAGTACCAAAAAACAGTTAAAAATATCGGTCTCTTCTGCCACATGAAGCGGTCCTGCCCACAAGCACCCTCCATTTAGCCTAAGCAGCCCAAGAACCCACCACCCTTCATATAATAAAGATCAGGAGGGGCTTGTCAACCTTTCGATTGACAAATAAAAAAAAGTAAGACGGTTACCTTCTCACTTTCAACTGAGGGAAACACAACCCCACCCCAAAGCTTTTTCTGTTCCTATTTCCCGGCTTGGTTTCCCAGTCAGAAGGACCCACGTGCGCCGGGTTTCCACTTCCTTTAAAGTAACCTTTCCGCAGGAAGAAACTAACTGTTCACCCAACGCTCCCCTTCCTTCCCGCGGCGTGTTAATTGACACAATCCAGAACTCTTGTCACCTCAGGAGTCGACTACCTCAGCCTAGGGCCGATCTCCACCTTCCCTACCGCAACGGGCCTTTCCCAGGGCAGCCGGGGAGGGATGCAACGCTCGTCGCCCTCAACTGCCCTCCTCCCTCCCCCACTCCCCACGCGATCGGCTTCCTCCATTTCCCATCCAGCTCAGCTCCCTCACCTGCCGGGCGCGCTGAACAGCATCGGCGAAAGCGTCCTTACGGATCCCTCCGGGTCCTGGACCCGCCGCTCCCCCAGCTTGTCCGGTTCCGACAGCGTTGCCTCCTCCGGTTTGATTTGGAGGCCCGGCAGTTCCGGTTCCTCCACCCGCGCCCGGCGGCCCAGCGGAAGGTGGCGGAGGACCGCCGGTGCTATAGTCCGACATGGCGGCAGAGATGAACACGGCGGCAACGAGGGCTCAACGCGGGAACCAGGCCGAACACTCTACCCCCCTTCACACGCCCGCCCGCACTGCACGCCGGGAGCCCAAGAGGCGGGACTTCGCGCCATTATCCCCGCCTCCTGTGAAAGCCAATTATCCGCGAGTTCGAGATGAGCGACAGCGCAAAAAAGCCACTGAATATAAAAAGAAGCAGGCGGCTTGGAAGCTCGGTCTATCAAAAACGACGACAGGCGGGATCTACAGTTTGAGTGTCAGAAGGCTACTCGAATTGTAAAGAGGAAGGCGGCGCTTTGCAGGATCTATACCAATTGGAAATTTATAGAGGCGGAGTGAATGGTCCATGATGAACCTATCGGAGTAGGACGGTAGCTCAATCCCGACTCTCCAATTGGAAAACCCGCGCATACGTCATTCTATCAAATGAAGACAACCAATCCGGCAGTTCCAGTCCATCTTGCGGTGGTGGAGGGATTCCGCTCGCCGACTGAAGGTTGAAGGGCGGGATTAAAGTAGGATTGATGGAAAAGCTGACCACTCCTACTCGGCAACTCTTAAGAGCCTCCTCAACACCAACTGCGAAGGGGCTGTCGGGGAACTGAAGCGCGCCTTTCGTCCTTCCGACAGTCACAGCGAGGAAAACGCGCAGCCAACCGCGATCGATCCAAGAGATTAGAAACCACCGAGTGAAGGCAGCAAGAATGTACACTTCCGCTTTATTTTCCCGGCGGTCTAAATCCATTGGTCGAGAACCCAGTGAGGTGAGTGAGCTATTCGAGCAGAGGCTCCCCCAGGGGAGCGCGTTTCTCTTCGAAAAGGGAGGCAGGCGGTGGGAAAGGAGAGGAGGCGCTTCTTACGGGCCGATGCCTGTAGACCGCGGAGGTCGATCCATGAGCTTCTGGGGGGCAGCGAAGCTGAAAAATCGTTGCAGAGCGAAAGGCAAAAGAGCTGCTCGCGGGGACTTTCGCGAACAAGTCTCACCGGTGTCCCTTTCCTCCCAAAGGCACCTTGAAGAGAACGGCCTTTCCAGACTGACTTCACCTTTTGCGAAGAGATCGGACCCCCGCACCCCCTGGGGTTGTGCCTGTTGCAGCCAGGCACATAAAGTGCCCGAAGTCACCGGGAATCGAGCGGACTTGTTCAGGATAAACTGCTGCGTTGCATCTGCGCGCTTATTTGTGTAACGTTTCGAAAAGAGAACTGAATAAGTAGTTGGAGACTTAAGAGGCTTTTGAACTGTTTGAAAGTTTGGTCTAAATCAGAGGTCTCCAAACTTGGCAACTTTAAGATTTCTGGACTTCAATTCCCAGAATTCTCCAGCCAGCATAGAGAATTCTGGGAGTTGAAATCCAGAAGTCTTAAAAGTTGCCAAGTTTGGGGGCCCTGGTCTAAATGATTAAGGCACCAGGCTACAAACCAGGAAGCTCCAGTCCTGCTTTAGGCATGGAAACTGGCTGAGTGACATTGCTCAGTCACTCAAATCAGCTCACTTCACCTCACAGGTGAGACATTGTGTAGAGAAAATAAGAGGAAGGCAAATTAGGACGTTTGCCGCCTTGGGTTACTGGTTTAAAAAAGTGAAGGCAGGATGTAAATAACTACAGTAACAAAGACATTCACCGATTCACCTTTAAGTTTAGCTGTACTTAAAATTAGCATACATTATATATTGCTGAAGTAGGAATAGGGTGCTTTTTAAAGATTTTCCTCTAATAAAAGCCATGCTTCTCTAAGCAAGATAGTTACGTGAGTTGCACCCCGTTTTAAAACCTTTTTTGCCACAATTGTTAAGCAAAACACTGTAATTATTCAGTGAATCATCTGGCTGTTAAGCAAATCTGGCTTCCCCCATTGAGTTTGCTTGCCAGAAGCCAACTGGAAAGGTTACAAATCACATAACCCTCTGGAATAGTGTAGCTGTCAATTGCTGAGTGCCTGAATTTTGATCGTGACCATGGGGATGTTGCAATAATTATGTGAAAATCAGTCAAGTTTTTTTTCACTGCTGTTGTAACTTTAAACAGTGACTAAATTGAATGGTTAATCAAGTACAACCTGTACACAAGGCATAACCTTGTGTAACTACTAACATTATGGCCTGAGCTTCTCTGGGCCATAACTCCCAAGAGAATTTCCCACACAGAACAAGCAATTTTGATAGTAGATTTTTATGTTTTAGCATTCTTCTAAGCTACATAACCAGTGATGGGATTCAGCCAGAGAACCGGTTGTTAATTGTCTGAACAGTTTGGCAAACTGGTTGTTGGAAGAACTCATTAGGGCAGAGAACCGATTGTTAAATTATTTGAATAATTTAAGGATAGTGTGTTGAATATATATGGTTTTGGATAGTCCAAATGGAATGGTGGGATGTGCAATTCTCAAGATCTTTCACAATTATTTTGAGAATAACCAGATAATCAGATTATCAGTGATGTCATGTGAAAAGCCAACTAAATATAAAAATCCATTACTAATTAGCCTTTGTCAAATGAGATCAGCATGTTAAATGATTTATAAACTTTGCCCCAATATGCATCATTTCATACTTACTAGTATATACCATTTTAATATTCATTCACTTTCTGTGAAAATGTTTCCTCTATTGTCTTACCATTCTAAAATTAGCAAATGTTTTTCAGCATTCATGTCAATGAATTTATCCCTAGTTAAGATATATTCTTCCTAATGTAGATCTGAGCTGTAGAGCCAGCTCAGTATAGTGGCTAAGGCATTGGGCTAGGTATCTGAAGATCATGAGTTCTATTTCTGCTTTTGGCACAAAAATCACCTGAGTAACCTTGGGCCAGTCACTCTCTCTTAGCCCCAAGAGGAAGAGAAAAACACTTCAAAAAATCTTGCTAATAATACTGCAGAGATTAGTTCATATGATCACCATCAGTCACAATTGATTCAAAGGCACAAAACAAAAATTGAACCATTGACACCTCCTACACTTTGCCATTAAATATGCAATCATTCCTACTCTGCTTTCTGTTCTTTAACCAGGTTTCGGTTTATAAAATAATCCCCATAACTTTTAAGTTTGCTTAAGTAACTTTGGTGACAGACTTTGTCAAAGGTCTTTTTGAAAATTGAAAATATATTTGTGGACAACTGTCAAAACACTCTAAAAGATTATTGAGATAATTGCATTTTCCATGCTCTTGTTGACTGCTTTTCAAGCCAGTTATGACGCTACATAGTATTAACTTTATCTTTAATCATGATTTCCACAAATGTACTCCATCTTTAGTCCAAAACAGCAGTGGATGATTATGGGCTACATGAAGCCATTTTTCTGTGAACCCCGAAACCCTCATGATTGCACGCCCCCCTTTTGAGTATTTTTTATTTTTTTATTTTCAAAATAATATATTAAGCCTACTGTATGTTAGAAAACAGTGGCAAAATGAAGTATCGTGTCTTCCCAGGGGTTTTTATTTTACTTCTGAATTCATTTCACAGATACCATACTAAGAAACAAAGTTTGGAAAATGTATTTTATTTTTCTCTTTCAAAATTTAACATAAAATGCATCAGGAGCAGTGGTAGACATACACAGATATCTCACTGGAGTTAGATTCAGGCAAGGTAAGTGCTTACTTAAAGTCAGATATTAGAGTTTGTTCAGTTCCCCAAAACAAGACAGTTGGTTCTGTGTAAAAGTGCAAACTAGGTATCTAGTTTTTATGGAGAAAATTTATATTGGAAGTCATCTGATTTATCCAATGATCTTTCTATTATTCAGTCCAATTGGCATCTCAAAAGATCAGTAGGTTTTCAATGAGACATTCAAAACCACTATTGAGTTATACTACAATTTTTTTTAGCATTAAGATAACCTCCTGGATCAAATGAAAGACCTTTGTTTAATTGAAGGCCCTGGCTTTCCTCAGTGACCAACAAATCCCTCTGAAAAATCCTTACATAAGATATGACCACAGTAGCTCTTTCCCATTTTGTTCATCCAGCAAACAGTATTTATAAAGGAATTATATTTCTGATCCTGAAAATTCTGACAACTAAATGAAATGTCATGGCGAGATCATCAATTGTTTAAAGCCATGCAAGTTGGTTGCTGCTACTACATGTTGGGTACAACTACTGGTAGGAAAGCATTTGATGACACCTTATCAAGCCTGTTGCTTCCATTCCTGGATTCTCCAGGTGTGTCAATGCCCGCATCTTGGAATATATCACATGTAAGTATTTCGTGCAAACCAGAGATTCTTCTTTCTTTTGAATATACATGAAGCTGAAGAGGATGGGGAGATGAGAATGGCAGATTCATACTTTCTTTCTATATAATCTTTCACATTCTCTACAAGACAAACGAGAACCTTCTCTGCAGGCATCAGGAAGGGGACAAATACAGATGGATGGGTAGCAAAAATAGCCATTGGAGGGCAAAATAAAGATACAAAAGGCATTTTCAAATTGTAACTTAACAATCCTGCCCCTTATCCTTACTGAATCTTTCCTGTAAAATGGATGCAGGAGTGGCCAGAGCTACTAGTCCAAATACCCCAAAATAATATTGGGACATGTCAACTCTTGCCTATCCTACCTACCAAATCAATAACCCCAAAGCAAATACAATTTTGGACACACCCACTCAGAAGCAAGTTCTATTTAGTTCATGATATTAATGCTAAATAAATGGGTGTAAAATCCTACCCTTTTAATAAACTCATAAATGTACAATATTTCCAATGAAAATGTTAACATTTCCCAGATGGAAGGTTCTTAGAAAGGACACAATCCTATTGCATCTTTCTCTATTCTTCATTCTGGTGAATCATTCTTCACCTTTCTTTCTCCCTGGAAAATTCATGTATCATCCTCAGCCTGGTAATGCAGTAGTTAGAATGCAGTGTTGCAGGCTAAACTCTGCCCACAGCCTTGGGGTTGACTCAGCCTTCCACCTTTCTGAGGTTGGCAAAATGAGGACTCAAGATTGTTGGGGGCAATATCCTGACATTATAAACCACTTAGAGAGTGCTGTAAAGTGCTATTGCCATTCTGTTTTCTCAGACATTTAATAACCATGATCAAAATCCGCTCTCTTATAGGTAAGGTGGACTGTAGCAAAAATACCACTGAAAACTCTATAGTGGAGCAAAATTCAAAATCCACTGTCCTTGGTACTTCATTTGAAGGGGCGTCATATAAGTTTCCAAGAGGAACAAAAAACCCTGCCTTACTTGCAAGAGGTTCTTTCTATCTACTGAATGAGGTACTTTTCTCAAACGGAAGTGCCAATTCCCTATCTGATTACTTCTTGCAGATAACTAAAACTGAAGTAGCACTCTAGTCTGACAAAAACAAACCTCTCCCATTTTTGAGCATTCATTTCTTGTGGTGCCTCCACCCCTCCTTGCAATCAACCTACTTGTAGTATAGCTACAATCATGGCAGACATTCATATGATCATTTTTCAAGGATATGACTCAAATTCCAAAAGTCATAGTTATACTATTGTATCCACCATTACAGCTTTCTTCAACGTATTTTCCTGGTAATAAGGGGGATTGTAATTAACACTTCCGGAGGACATCAGATTGGAAAAGACAATAGCAGCTCTTAAAAAGTGACAATGGAATATGTTACCCTCCCATTCATGGCTGTGATCCTTTCAAATGCAACTGGTTGGTATGAGAAATTGCATAGAAGCAGGGGACAAGGATCTGGTTTATCTGAGAAGAGGCACCATGTTCAGCGAAAATAGATTTTCAAAGAGACTCAACCCTAACAGTTTTCAGGATTTTGTATCCACATCAGAACAACATGAAAGATATATTCCTGAAATCCATGTTGCTCATTTACTTGGTTTTGCCAACTATGTTGTGTGTGACAGAATGCGGGATTCCATAGCTTTCTCCAGCAGGATTCTTCTAGATGGGTACTAGGTTACCCGTTTTGAATGGGATGATGAAGTGGAACATTTATTGAGACACTAGGAAAGGGGAATTTTGTGAGAAGAGAATCTGGAGACTGAATAGATCTTTAGCCTCCATCCTGCCTTTTCCAACTTTCCAACAAAAAGGAAAAATGAATGCCCAACTTCAGGGTAATTCAGCTGGTCATAAATAAAAGAGGAGAGCAATACAATGAGCCCAAAGAAATCCTGAATGCATGACTTCAAGGACCTTAACTATGGCAACAACTAAGCTAGTATAGCTAGTGCAAATATCTCAAAATGAGTAGAAATATGTACACACCATATCAGGGAATCTCAGCAAAGTGCTTTGATGGTTACCACAAAATAGTAGCCCTTGTAATGTATTCCAACATTCTCTGTTCCCTCAGAATAGAAGGAAAGGGAACAGGGATAAAATAGGAGAGGCTTCAGTTCAGCCACAGAGGTCCAGGTAGAGACAGCAATCTAGCCTTATAAGTTAAAAACAGTTAATGTGCAAAATATACAGAGTTTCCATAGTACAAGTAAAGTGGATCTGGGCTAAAATGCAAATACCAGGGGCTCCAGCACCCCTATAAGTTCTAGGAGGAGGAATGGAAGAGGGAAGAGTCAAAATGAATTCATCATTGCAAACAGAAATGCTAAATGAAGAGTGGAATCTATTGGCCAACATCCTCAACATTCAGATACTCCTGTTTCTGAATATCTGTAGGAGAAATCGGTGGACTCCAGGGAATAGTCACAGATATTCTAGTGCCATCAATGAATTGTCTCTGAATATACTGTTATTTCCTCCAGTTTTGGAAACTGCTAACAGGAGTTAATAGGGCTATTTGTCAAAAGTCAACCCATTTCACCAGCAGTTGCTTGAAATCTGGCAACACGGCCAAAGCAATCATTGTCAACTTAGCTCCTTTTCTGCTAGATTATGACATGGCTGTTAACGTGTCGTGGTTCTCATGTTCAGTTGTTGGGGACAAGATGCATATGCAGGAGCAGCAGGTGGCTCAGAAACATGTCTGTTTGATGAGACCATCTCTGCAAATTCCAGAATGAGGGCAAGAAAAAAAAGTCCGCCTCCAAGAGGTCACTTTTTTTTCTCCCAACCAAGGCCTTCGCAGGATGAACTTGGTTGTTAGTGAGCAAGTTGGCTCTTGTTCATGGAGAACTTTTGCCAAGGTGGCCTGGACCCAATCATTCCAAACCCCCTCTTAAGCTCTCCATTTGACAGCAATTACAGTAGGATATCTCCACCTCTGCTGCCCTTCCAACACCTTTCTTGTGAGCTTGGTCGCCTGCTCTTTGGTGACACAGGGTCCTCCTTCATCTAGATGTTACCCCCAGAGCCTGCTTCATGTTCTCATACACGACATAACTGATGCTGACAGCAGGAATAACCTTCATGAAATTGGGGGCGATGCCACGGTAGAGGCCCAGGACCCCTTCCCGGGAAAGGATGTTTCTAAAGAGACCCAGCATGGTTAGCTGTGGTGCACCTTCAATTGATGCTGCAGTGAGACAATGAAAAAGAGAGGAAAGGTTAGTAGGATGCCTGTCACAACATATCTGATAAAGCAGGTAAAGTTCAGAGAGTCTTGTTTGAATAGGATCGCCAGGTCCTACATGGCTCAGACTCAAACCCATGGGGCACAGCCTGAGAATCTCTGCAGAAAGTGAGAGGGGAGGACTGACAGATCAAGGCTTGAATTATTGCATGCCAGAATTCGAACAGGACCTAAAGAGAATTGGGATAGAACCTAATAACTATGTCTCGATTCTCGGAGTCAATCCTCATTGTCTAATAAATGATAAAACCTGAAACAACAGAGTAAATAGCCTGCCTTCTATTTGTTCTGGCCCCTTGTGGAGGAACAGACAACCATGAACATACATATCAGATCTCAAGACCTGTTAATTTTAATATGACTGAGTCCCAGGATGAAAATTTTATTTACCTTTCCTATCTCATTTTCCTTCTCGTTTTCTTTCCCACTAATCTCCCCTATGTCCACTCCTCTGACACTAAGATTTCATGTTTAATTCTTTTCCCTGTTTATGGTTATCCTGCCTATATCCTATGTTTATGGTTGTCAACCTTGTCCATTGAGGATGCTCCTTTCTTACCTTGTGCCTGCATCCGGGTTCGCACCAGGGCTAGGGGATAGCTGGCAATTTGGCCACAGGTACTGGAGATGGTGCCACAGGCCAAGAGGACCAAAACTCCTGGGTCAGCGGTATTCTTGCTGTACTTCTGTAACCAGGTGTTCTTCAGTGTCTTTGGTGAGAAATGTGAGAAAGAGGGTAAGGTGATCTGGGCATCAAAAGCCAAGCGCAAATAAATTGCAAAAAAGGGAGGAAAGCCACTGATAGGAACCCCTTTTTACCTATGAATAAGCACTCTTCTACGGATGAATAACTAATCCTCAAAAAGTGTTCCAAATAAAGGAGCACGTCAGCCTAGCCTGTTCTTTGGATAGCTCCCTTATTCTTTGAACCCACACCCGACTACTGACCTCATAAACTGCCAGGTCGATACCAGCATAGGGGATAATGCCCAACATATTTGGTAGGTAGCCCTTGTAAAAAGCAGGGATTCCTTCCTTCTGTAGGATCTGCCTGGCACAGTCTGCCACACCTGAGTACTGGCCTGTCTTGCCAAGGGCCAATCGTGTCTTCATGACCTAGTAGGAAAAAAAATTAATGAACCAGATGTTAAACAAGAAAACAGTTTCGGTACTTGCATCTGTTTCTTCCAATTTTACATCTTCTGCACCTAATTTCAAAAGTCTTCTGCAAGTGATTAGCTCAAAAATGTAGCAAGCATTTTCTTTTTCCTGTGGCTTGTAGGATGTCAATTTAAAAAATAGACTAGCACAGACTCTCTTGGTTACGATCCATCTCATGCTATTCTTGGTGAATGGAGCTCCCTACCTCTGCACACAAAAAGAAAAAAGAAAAAAAAGGCTTTTCCAAGATAAGTTGTCAATCCAATTGTCTCTGCCTAACTGTCAGCATTTTTCTATTGTTTTATTTTGTCCCCTAGGGTCAGATCCCTGTATCTGCCATTCTTCAATGGAAAAAGAAGAGGGGGGAAGTTGGTATAAGTAATCCTTTTTGATTTAACCTGAATATATTAAATCTTATATTGAATCTGTATAACTTGCACATGATATACAACTGGAGGACTGGAGCCAGATGGCTAGAAACTTGTCACCTCTCTGAAAGATAGCAAGAGGACAAGGGACTATAAAAATTCCAGCTCTGGAAGATAATCCCTGGGAAACTCTTCTAAGATACATTCCCAGAAAAGGGGAGGGGGGAATTAACATGTTGGTTCTTTGACAAAATCCACATCTAAATAAGGGGAGGGGTTCTAATTCCCTTTATCTATTACTGTATGTCTGGAAGCATCTTAGATTCTGCTTTGACTAGTATTGGAATCATTTCCTTTCAATAAAGAATTCATTTTGAAGTGTCTAGCTTTCAGAAGTTCATTCTTTTTTCGGTTGAAGGGGAAAAAGTCCATTGCTTACATAAAGCAGAATCTAAGATACTTCCATTGCTTACACCTAGATCATGTACTTAAGAATTCCTAATTAGAAAAAAAACATTAAGCAATCTATTCTATCTGAAATTGGTGACACAAGTTCTTTAGTAGGCTAACATCTGAAGTTGATAATTGGATGAATAGAGGGTTTAGGAATTAGGGATACCCTTTCAGATCAATAGAGTTGCCCGTGATAGATATTCTGAATTCCTGTGAAATGTGGAATAACCTAGGTCTGTTGGAGGTCATAATCTCCATAAAAGATCCATTTTTCAGTCAGGAATACTTTAGGATACTGGATGCCTTTTGCATGTTCAGGCTATGGTGGTGACTAAGAGTACATCTCATCAACTTTAGGTACTAAGTTAGCTACTTCCAGGAAAAAAAAGGAATTGGAACACAGGTCCTAAACTCCTATATCAACTACTGCATTGCCTGCTTCTGATAGTTATTTGGAAAACAATAATTCACCTAATCTTATGGAAGCCAGGTTAACTGCAGAACACATAGAAACATTTTATGAGTTTTGTTGATTAAAGATTACGTTTAAGCTATATTCAAGATGCCATTTTGATGATAGTATCTGGGTGTTGGAATCAGATGTCTAACACAGTGCAACATCCTTGGCTTTTTTAATATGCAATTTATGTTTTATGCTTCTTTTACTTAAATGTCAGATATGATTTTATGTTAGCTTCTTTTACTGTTTCTATTTTATTGGTGTTTCTATTATATGTGTTATTGATATTGTAACTGTGTTATGTCTTGGAAATCATGTTGACTAAAAGCAGATTAAAAATAATCTAAGTATGTACAAAAGGGGCAAAATTTGGTTTTGATCTGCTAATACTACTTCCTAGGTAGCATTTAGCTAATATCCAGGATAAATTGGAAATGAAGACTCATGACATTTATCTCTGGTATTGGTATTAAGATTACTCTGTATTTCTCTCCTTCCCAAACACATGGAACCAAGATAGAAAGCAGGTACCTTCTGAAATATTATCAATTCTGCCCGAATTTTCCCATGAATGTAAGAATGTGCTGGGAAGAATAGCTTTGACATATCCATTCTTGCAGTGCTCAACTTTCTCCTTACCGACATTAGCTTTATGTAAACTACTAATCCAATTCAAAAATCTTATCTCAAATTGGCATACTGGGCATATATGCACCATTCATTTTACATCAAATAGGTATACTAAGACTGTACTAAGAAAGATGCTAGAAAGGAGTAGCACGCATATACCCCACATATTATCATGGTCATACCTGGAATGAACTGCATTTTTGAGCCTCTACCAGCAGTTTTAAAAAGAAATCCATAGTTAGGCTAATGCCCTCTTGTCCCTACAATGTTTGAGTAACTCTCAGCATGAGATTAAAATGGTTATTTACTCTGGGCTGGAACTTGACTGATTTATGTCATTACCTAAAGAAGCACATACACTATTAATACTATATAATAAAGTAAGCAGAATGAATGCTCATTCATCCTAACTAATAAATCATGGAACAGTCGTTTGGTAAAGTATGGTTGGGCACCATCCAAAACAACATTAGTACCATAGCAAAAACAAATCTCATATCCTTTATTCAAATGAATCTACTTAGTGACATCTGCTGAACAGTGTTCACATTTGCCTAAAGCTCCTAATTTATCTATTTTACCAATTTTTCCCTATTGTTATCATCACAATGGACCATATTTCCAATGACTTTACTCATTTTTTAAATCTAAGCAATGTTCTATGCTGATATTTGTGTACCTCTTCTGATTGAATGGTCAGTTCATAATAAATGATAAGGATGCTGAGGATGCTTTTGTAAACTGAAACTTGGAAAGTCCTCTATTATCGCTGAAACAAAGCACTTCCTCATAAGCTGCTAGAAAAAGACTAAGAAAATTATTTAAGAAAGACATCTTAGAAGACATCTAAGAAGATTATTGGGGAATAATTGCAGAAATTCAATACAGCATTTTAATTTCAGTAAACTATGTTGAAGAAATTTATAACTCTTAAGGTTAGTTCAATGGAGTCCCCCCATTTTTCCAGGTGCAGCTGATCAGAAGAAAGATTAGCTTTTGTGAGACCCTTCCAAATCCAATGCATGTAATGGAAGAAATTTGGCACAGGAAAGAGTTCTGGGCGTTTTGTGTAGCAAGCGATGTCAAGTGCAGTTACAAGGGGAAACTACGCTGTTTGGACCTCTTTAATCAGCTGAAGCCTAAATCTGACCCTATGGTGATGGTTGGCTTGAACACATTCCTGGAATTGTTTGAGGAGCATACATTTTGATTAAAAAGTCATTGGTTGGTAGAAGGCATGGCCTTCAGACACTATAGTACCAAAGAGGGGCAATTTTACCTCCATGGGGTAGATTATGGTCTGTGCTGTGGCCCCAGCCAGTGAGCCAGCAACAAATCTCTCCTGTACCCTCAAAGTTTCCTGTTGCCCACGAATTGCTCGTTTTATCTGCAAAGAAAAGCAATGGATTTATTCAGCGATAGAATGGAGACTCCTCCACTTTCATCTCAATTAACTGAGTAAAGGCAGCATCCATAAGAAATTACTACATTTCATATCAAGGAAATGTTATGTTGCTGCACTGGGATATCAGTTTCTGTAGGGATTTCAGTAATAAGCAATGAAATCTTCACTATAACTTGGCTAGATCAGTTGCTTCATTTTGTTGAAATTTAGGTTGAGAACAATGTTGGAACTTATAGATTTTCTTTAAAAATATTTTTATTATACTTTTCCACATTTAAAAACTCTCATAGAATCTTTGCAATACCGTGACATCGACATTTCCACTTAGGTCAACATACATAAATACATTCAATTTTTATTTCTACTATCTAACAGGTTATACCACTTATCCCAGAGTGTATAATATTCCATATCTTCTCTATCTTGCAGTTCCAAAGTGAGTTTAACCATCTCTGCGCAATCCAACACTTTCTTTATTATCATATTTTCGGAGAGGGTACTATCTAATTTTCAACTCTGCTTGTAAACAATTCTTGCTGCAGTCAGTATATGCACTATGATGTATTTAGTTCCTTTATTAAATTTTCCTCTCATTATTCCTAATAAAAACATTTCAGGTTTAAACTCAATTTGGAGACCAATAATTTCCTGCAACCAATTTCTTATTTTTGTCCAATATTTTCTTGCTTCGGGACATGACCATCACATGTGAAAGAATGTACCCTGTTTTTGCTTACATTTCCAGCATTCTGGACTCATGTTTGGATATGTTTTTGCCAATCTTGCCAGTGCTAGATGCCAACGACAAAACATTTTATCAAGATTTTCCTTACAGGCAGCAGACATTGTTAATTTCTAATTTTTAGTCCACAATTTTTCCCATTCCTCTAGTTGAATACTATAACCAAAATTTCCATTCTTTCAAAATTTGACCCAAAATTCATATCTTTTATTTGTTGGATAAAAAAATCCCAATTCAAATTGACAAAAGCTTTTTGTGTATCTAAAAAAAATCAGTGCCGCTTGTTTCTCTGGGTGGGCTTCCTAATATTCTAACACATTTGTTACTATCCTAGTATTATTTCTGATTTGCCTTTTGGGTAAAAATCCATTTTGGTTTGAATGTATTATTTCATTTAACATTTTTTTCATTCTTTCTGCTACTATCATCATGTTTTATAAAACATTAGCAACAAAATGGGTCTGTAATTATTAATTTGTTGGTGATCAGTACCTTCTTTGGATATTAGGGTAATAGAGGCCTACGCCCATGATTCCAGCAATTTTGCTTCTAGTAATGCCTCATTATATACCTCTATCATTTAAGGTTCCATTATTTCATACATATTCTTATAAAATTCCCCTGGATTCCGGGATTCATAGAAGTTTTGTTACTGATTAATTTGCTTCTCATTTTTTTCCCCAGGGGCTCAAGACAGCATCCACCAGACTTCCTTCTCCTATTTTATTCTTAGAAGTGATTAACTTAACAATTTGTCCCAAAGCATCCAGAGAGCTTCCATAGCAGAAAGCAGAGTTGAACCTGAGGATTCCCATTCCTAGTCAATCATCTAACTCCTATTCTTTTTGCAACAGATTACCATATTTGGCTTTGAATCAACTTCTAGTCCTGCTATAACAGTAAGCTTGTAATCTGGGGGTTCTTCTGGATTCATGGTTCCTTTAAGAAGAGCAGATAGAAGCTTGGTTAAGAAAGCCTTTGCTCACATTTGGCTGATGCTTTTCAAAAATAGGGGAAACTAGCAACTATTATCCTTTGCCTTAGAAAAGTACAAATTGTATTACGAAGCTGCAACATATGGCTGGTACGAAATATGCCATCCCAACTGAGAAGGAATGTCATCCACTATTATGTAACCCCTTTACTTTGAGAGCTGCAGCGGTTGCAGTTTGCTTGTGGGTATTAGTATGCAGAGCTGCAGACATAAGTCCATACCTGCTCATAAGCCATAAACTTGATGGCAGATTCGGGTGCAATCTTGAGAACGTTGACGCCATTGCCCCGCCACAATGAGCACATGCCTCCCTCATGAATCAAGCCTTTCAGTCCACCAAGCACATTCATGCTGTTGTTCTTTGATGCATGGACCTGCAGTAAGATGAAGACATGTTAGTCCCTGTGAAAATATTTAGACCCCTCACATCCCGGACATAAACTGTTTCAACTCCTTCCCTCAAAACGACGCTATAGAGCACTGCTCACCAGAACAACTAGACACAAGAACATTTTTTTCCCAAATGCATCACTCTGCTAAACAAATAATTCCCTCAACACTGTTCAACTATTTACAAAGTCTGCACTACTATTACTATTAATCTTCTCATCACTCCTTATCACCCATCCCCTCTGTCAGCCTTCAAGATTTTCTTCCTTTGCTTCTCTTCTTTTGCTTTGCATCTTTCGGCTGTCATAAGTAACGGGGGGAGGGAGAGGGCCATGATTATTATGGGAAGCGAGCTGGAGTTGTTAAGAAACTGAAACTGTATAAGTTGAGGGAGGGGAGAGTCTTGCTTAGGTTTCTATTCTATGCTATGCGCAACTGCAACTCTTTATCAAACTATGCCAAGGTCAACGGACAGAGGCCTCATCATCACCTGTAGATGCCCACATGATGCTATGCACCACTTTTAATTGGAGGAACGAATTGAACTATTGGGGGTGGGAACGTTGCCATCACTTTGTATATGTGATTTACGCGCTCATTTTCTCAGATTCAGAATTCTTTTGTTGCTACCACTTGATTTCCAGTAAAAGATATCTTTTCTCTAAAAAATGGAGTCTAAGTATTTCTTTCTTGGATTTTGAATGGAGCACCAGCTGACACCCTCCCACTGTAACTTTGGACTGTAACTTTGTCACTTGTATCCTTACGATTTATATTGACTGTTTCCTAATACGATTTGATTGCTTATTATACCCTACGACTATCATTAAGCGTTGTACGTTATGATTCTTATTTATTTATCATTTATTTATTTATCAAGTTTATATACCACCCCCTCTCCCAAAAAGGACTCGGGGCGATGAACAGCCATGATAAAACATACAATCAGCAAAGTTAAAATAAATTTAAAAGGCTGAATTAAAAACTACGAAGCCAATAAAACCCAATAAAATTTTAAAAATTAAGTTAAAAATTTAAAACCCTTCTCATAACATTAGGCCAGACCGGCCTGCTGGAAAAGGTGGGTCTTTAGTGCGCATCGGAAGGCTCACAGGTCAGCAATGGCTCGCATCTCCGTAGGTAGTTCGTTCCAAAGGGAGGGTGCTCCCACAGAGAAGGCCCGCACTCTCGGGGCCGCCAGCCGACATCGTCCAGCCGGCAGCACCCTGAGGAGACCCACCCTGTGGGACTGCACTGGCCGGCGGGAGGCCGATGGTGGCAGTAGGCGGTCCCGTAAATACCCGGGTCCCAAGCCATGGAGTGTTTTAAAGATGGTCACCAACACCTTGAATCGCACCCGGAAGGCCACCAGGAGCCAATGCAGCTTGCGCAAGAGCGGTGTAATATGGGAGCTCCGAGAAGCCCCCAAGATCACCGCGCGGCCACATTCTGCACCAGCTGAAGCCTCCGGATGCTCTTCAATGAAAGCCTCATGTAGAGAGCATTGCAATAGTCTAGGCAGGAGATGACGAGGGCAGAAGTGATTCTTAATTAATTTATCTTTTCTTTTTCTCAGTATTTTGTAAATACTGAGAATATTTACACCAACATAAATTCCTTGTGTGTCCAATCACACTTGGCCAATAAAGTATTCTTCTTTTATCTTCTTCTATGACAGGGGTGTCAAACTCGACTTCATTGAGGGTCGTGCATCAGGATTGTGTTCGGCCTTGGGGGGGGGGGGGGGGGGAGATGGCCAGCTCGACATTACTCATATTATGGGTACCTGTGGCGGCGCAAGTGCTCTGCCAGCAAAACCTGGCTCCTGAGCTCCATTTTTGGCTGTAACAGCCTCCTGCAACCTCTGCCAGCAAAAATGGAGCGCTCAAGTGGCCTTACCGAGCTCTAGTTTCATTGGCAGAGACACTGTGGGCTGGTCCTTCACTGTTTCCAGATTGGCCCCATGGATTGGATCCAGCCTGCGTGCCTTGAGTTTGACACCTCTGTTCTATGAGGAGTTCTTGTTGATGGCATAAGCAAGGATAACCATGTACTATATGGGAAGGAAGCAGTTAAAACTACCGTTGGAGGACTATTAAGGACCTTTTAAGACTTTTATAAATGAAGTGACAATAATTCTTATTCACCAAATTTGTTAATTGCAATACTATTAAAGCTGAAAAAGAGGGAATGGCTATGCATTCATCTTCGAAATATTTAGAAAGTTGAAGAAGCCTCTGAACTATAGAATGCAATTATAGAACCTAAAGAGCACATTGGCTTTGTTTGCTGCAGTAATGCTTGCAGATAAGCCTCTTTGCTTTCAAGGGTGACAGGGTGGAATGACACTTTGGGGGTACTACGTTCAGAAAATCTCTTTAACTATTTGTCTGAAATGGTATAGAGCAGAGTTTCCTGCCTGAGCAGGGGGTTGGACTAGAACACCTTCAAGATCCCTTTCAACTCTGTTATTCTGTTAACATTCAAAGCTCTCATTGAGTCATACTTTTGCTCCCACCTATCATTCAGCATGCAATTCAAATGGAGATGACTACATTTCTTTTCTATTAAAATCTTGCTTTGATTTGGCAGGTAGGTAGGCAGGCTGCTACCCAGTTGTGCCAATGATGAGGGAAGATGGGAAAAGTCACCCAGCAAATCAATGTGTATTTTGGACAACTACTCATTACATCTCCGAAGATAATTTTCCAAAAAGCCTCCCCCCCCCCATTTCCTTTGCATTTCTCTTCCCAACAATTGCTGCAGGCATAACCCCACTCTCCTTTCTCAATCACAAATGCTTGTTAGCTCTTTGCCTGCATGAAAACTTTCAATCGATCCAACGGTGCAGTTCCTGTCCTAGAGACCGCACCAGCCATAGCTCCAGCTATGAGCTGTTTCCACCACATCCCAGTTTTCTTCTCTTTCTCAGAAAATTCATCAGGAACAGTGAGGCACTCCCCAATGTCAAGCACCTATCAAAACAAGGGGAAAAAAAAGGGGGTCAAGGACTTTATTTTGAAATACTATTGAGAGAAATAGGCTACAGTCAAAAGTAATGGGCAAACATTCTGAAGGAACTCATTCACTATACTGAATTCAAACACTATTGATATTTTGGGTTGCTATATTGATCATCAAAATCCAAACAGATAAGAATGAGCATGTCAAATATTAAAAACTGGAATTGAAGTTGAACCCAGTGTCAGAATATGCTGGGGATCACTACTCTGCATAACTGCTCAAAAAGAAAGTTCTATTCCTGCCTTTCCTTAAACTTTTTAACCAAATTAAGACACTAGAAATGTATTCATCTTCTTATATTCTGGCCTCTCCTTTTTAACACTTACATGTAAAGGCTTTCTATCACACACTGCTGTTGAGCCTTCCTACACTCGTGTTTCCAAAAATTTCTAATTATAGAATTAACCGCATCCCAAGCCAAATCAGGGGTTGTAAATCACAAATGAAGCTGTGCCTGATTAGATGATGACCTGTTGAGAATTCTGCTCAAAGGCACATGGAGGTTAATACTGAAAGCCCTGTGCTCAAGAACTCACATAACTGAATAAAAAAAAAATGAAAATCAGGCTGGCATACATAAGACTATTTTGTAAAAAGCTATAAAAATGGCATGGATTAGTATATTAAAATAGTTATAAGCATCAATGTCCAAACTATTTATATTTATAGGTCCAAACCTTATCCAAACTAGAAAAAAAAAACAGTCAAAACATCTTGGTCTCTGCCCATTGGTCCTCTCTGTTTTGGCATTAATTCTTAGAGGTTTCCTTAGTCATATTTTTTCCTTTTCTCAACATCACAGGTTTAGAGTCTTTTACCTGCTCTTTTTAAGGATGAAAAATGAAGTAATACAAAGGAAAAACTAGAGACTGAATCATCATGAGATTATAAAGTGAATTTTGTGTAAATATAATACAGCCCGTTCTGTGAACTCTGCAAATTCAAAACGTTCCCTTCCTATCCAAAATGTTCCTTAAAAAACCTCAAATGTAGCCTCAATGGCAAACAACAAATTAGTTTAACATTACTTTTCATTTTAAAGATCCTGGAAATGCACAGGTCTAAAGGGAACAGAATGATACAGTGCAGCTAGGATAGTAAATTGATTCAATACCAGCAACATAAAGACCAAAAACACCAGATTAAAATATCTTCTCAATCAGGCAGCTCACAGATGACCCGGAGCAAGAACGGTTTCCCAGGGTTATCTTGAGGATAAAATGTTATTATGCTAAGCTCCTTGGAGGAAAGGCGGAATAAAAATACCGTATAACAAACCAATGAATTTATCCCAATCAACTGCAAAAATTACGTAATTGTGTAAAGTATTACCCAAAGATACCATTTGCTTCAGTGTTTATCAGAAAATAAAGAGGATATAGGTAGTGTATAGAGATCATCATCTCCTTTGTTGTGTCTGTAGGGTCTGATTAAGGGCATCATTAAAGGGCAAAACAAACTCAAGTGCTGCTTTTTTATACCAACACCAGAAGCAGAAATTCATTCTGCAGGAACCCAGTTTGTATAAACAGGCCTGCCAAAGTCCCTATATTCCTGTTTTTATGATGAGTTACAAGACCTAAACAGAATCAAAGGGGCTCAGTGAGGCAAAGGGAGGGCAGCAGAACTAGAAGCCTAAGGAATCTGTCGTGCAGAGCAAAAGAAGGAAAATACTGCAAAAGGAAGCACTGCCTGACCTACCACATCAGAGTCTCCCACAATGGACTCCAAGTCTTTGCGGTGTTGATGGTCAGCTTCCCATAGTTCTACCAGGGTCAGCAGCTTTGCATCATCATGGATCCCTGAGGCACTGGGACCCTTCCTGATAGAAAAGAGCTTTTCCATGATAGGCAAGATGAGAAGAAGGCAAGGAAAGGATGCAGCCAAGCCTTCCAGCAACCTTCTAATGGGATTGAAGAGCTAAATGTGGATGGGGAGGGACTTGAAAGAGTCAATCCTATCAGCTTTTGTGGATTACACGATGGGAAATGGGCCTGCTCCAATCCAAACAGAAAACCAGAAGCTGAGAAAGAAACATCTTTGGGAAAGGATGGATTTTTGAAATATTTTGATGCGGAAGAAGGCAAATTCAAGTGAAGCCTGGCTCCCACCAAATAGAATGCAGGGTATAACTCATTTGACGTTTTCTTAACTTTGAAATAAAAGGAAATTGCACTCTTTTTTAATTTTAACACAAAATGTTATTCACTGAAATGGGGCTTTGCAGGAGACCTTCCCATGGACTGCATACAGATTCCATATATCTCCCCAAACCTGTCAGCAGATATGGAGATACCATTGGTAACACAAACTGTCTTTTGGTCTCCATTCTATTCCAATCAATTGATTCGTCATTATTTTCTGTGAATAAGGACTGGAATTCCAAACATCTTCTATCCTTATAAATCTCAAAGCACAACACAAAACAGAAGAATACTTTTGCTAAGATCAGATGATCAGACACCTCAGTTTTTCCAAGGCAATCCTGGTTTAGGGTAAACTCTCTACCCCCTAAACTAGGAAAACATGAGTTTCTAGGAATACATCCAGCAATAGCAGGATAAGTAGCAGGAGGTTTTTAGCTACAAGACCATCAGATGATTAATACCAGACACAATGCAGGAAATAGTTTCCATTTCATCACTGACTGAGCTTATAGCTATGGTTTTTTTGGGCAGCAAATATATGAATTTAATTCATTCAATTTGATATGGCTGTCCACTCCAGAATACTATATTCTGGATGGTCAGTAGATGGCAGCAAAAGTTGGTATTTTTTATATGTCTCTGCTGCCATTTAGTGGATGCTGTAGCTTAGATATTTGCAGCCCTAATTGTGCCTGCTAGAATATTTGATGTTTTGGATGAATATGGCAGTAATATACATATAAACATGCAGATTAATGGTTTTTACTCTTGGAAATCTAGTCATCGTACATTTAATTTCAAATAAATAATGGCTGGTGGGTTACATTTTTCTTGAGATTTGACTAGGTTGCCTGATTTCTACCTTGACATATCCTAGGACACTTCTACTTTCTCTGTACTTAGCACATCTGCTACAGATGACTTCGTGTTTAAATATAAACTTTAATCTTCCCTATTTCAATCAACTGATGAGATTAACACAGCGAGAAGACGGAGAACTCTGGCTAAAAGCCAGCTCAGAGATAACAAATTTTCAGATCCTCTTTTTCCTAGAGGATCCTATGATATCCTTCCCTCACAGAGACACACATATTTGGAAACCCAGATCAAAGGCAAACGTAATCTTTGAAATGGATACACTGAGGTTTTGGCATATTGTAAAAAGAGTTTTCAGGCTTTTACAGATACCCCCAGTGAGACTAGCAAAACTATTTCCAAATAGATCACTGGAATGTTGGAAATGTAAACAGAATCAAAGAACATATTATCATATGTGGTGGATGTGCCCAGTAGCAAAAAAATATTGGATAAGGATAAGAAAGTGGATTGAGTAAATAACTAAACAACAGAGTTAAAACTGGAGATATTTTTACTAGGCATAATAATAGGAAAATATGACCAAAAATACAATATCTAATGCTACATTTAATAATGGCGGCAAAACTGAAAAATGGTATTATAATGTGTGATAAAGAAAGTATTAAGAGTTTGCCAAGATGGATAGGCTGACAATGGAAATAAAAGATGGAGGAGAAACTGAATATCACTTGATTTGGAATGCATGGTATAATTAGTTAAATAGTAGATATAAAGATAAATAAATAATATGAAAGATTACAGCATGATAATAAAATAATATATATGGTATATATTATATATACTGTATATAAAACAATACATATAAAGGAATATATATATATGTATATGTGCATATGTATATATATGTGTGTGTGTGTGTGTGTATGTGCATGTGTATATGTATATATATATATGTATGTATGTATGTATGTATGTATGTATGTATGTATGTATGTGTAAGGTTTTTAAGCTGATAATTAAATAATAAATAAGGGAGACTAGGATAGATCTATTTCGAGCTTGAAATAGATCTATCCTAGTCTCCCTTATTTATTATTTAATTATCAGCTTAAAAACCTTACACACATGTAAAACAAAAAGACAACGAAACAAATAGCTTTCTGTCAGTATGGTCTCTGGTGATGAGCCGAAAGACAGAAAAGAAAGCAGTATGCTTTCTCCCTTAATTGGGGCTTAACAGGGTGTTGTAACACAAAGTATATGTATGTATGTATATATGTGTGTGTGTGTGTTTTCGTAGATTTTCACGGGTACAGGTATGCAGGTCTTGGTGTGTTCAGGTCTTTTCCCATGTAAGATTGAGAGTATCTTGGCAACGTTTCAACGAGGTCCCACTCGCCATCTTCAGGCTGGTGTTTTCAGCTTCGTAAACATGAAGTCGAAAGCACCAGCCTGAAGATGGCGAGTGGGACCTCATTGAAACGTTGCCAAGATACTCTCAATCTTACAGGGAAAAGACCCAAATACGCCAAGACTTGTATATATGTATGTATGTATGTATGTATGTATGTATATATGTGTGTATGTATGTATATATAATTAAAATTTATGTAAAATGTATGTATACCGATACCAAAATGAAAATGATGCTATAAAATGAGAAAATTGTTTAATAAAAATAATTTAAAAAAAACAAAACAAAAACAAATAGTGCTCATTCCAAGGAGAGGGCCTACTAATCAAAACAAAGATAAAATCAAGACTAGCCACTCCCATACCAGCAGAATTCTACTGTGAAGGATCTATCCAAATATACTGAAGAAACCTTTTGCCCATGGCAAAGAATGGCCTCTGCTATACGAGTGAGACCATCAGATAGCTTTACTATTAAAGGATCTTTGTTCAATTTTCCAAAAGAAAAGAAAGAATACGTTCCAAGAATGTGATCAGGAAAAATCATGGAATTCCAGATTGGACAAAACTGATTGGCAGGGGATGGAAGAAAAAAGAGCTGGTTTAAATCAAAGGCAATATCCAACCCTTTCAAATGCAGGTAGTCCTTGACTTACAAACACAATTGAGCCCAACATTTCTGTTGCTAAGTGAGACATTTGTTAAATGAGTTTTGCCCCATTTCTGTACCTTTCTTACCAGTTGCTAAGTGAATCACTACAGTTGATAAGTTAGTAACCTGGTTGTTAAATTAATCCGATTTTTCCCATTAACTTTATTATTCAGTAGCTTGCAGAAGGTGATCGCATGGGACACAGCAACAGTCATAAATATGAACCTGTTGCCAAGAATCTGAATTTTGATCATGTGATTATGGGGGTGCTGCAAAGGTTGAAACTGAAAAACGGCCATAAGTCACATTTTTCAGTGCTGTTGTAACTTTGAACGGTCACTAAATGAAGTATTGTAAGTCGAGGACTACCTGTATGGCTTCTGTCTCTGTTGCTACTTTGTACCTGCCACTCTCACTGCAGCCCACTTTCCTCCCTCATCACATTTCTATGCAAAGGCATGCCCTCTGTTTCTTCTCTATTCCAATTTCCCTCTAGTCACAGCATTCTCCTTCGTTGGAAGTTATGCTATAATAATCATGACTAAGATGGAATCTATAGAAACTGAATAAATAAATAAATAAATCCTGTGCTGATGATCTCTAAAGTCCCTTCCACCTTATGATTTTGTTTACATTCTATGTTTTTATACAAAGGCCAATTGAGTAAACTTGTTCCCTTTTCCTGGCATTGTATGTCCACCTTTAATAAATTATATTATTTCAGAATCTTAGGGGTTTTTTCCCTTTTTTCTAACTTCTATAAATGCATTCCTTGCTTATGTCGTAAAGGTAACTTTTAAAAAAACTTTTTTCAAACTTGGCAACTTTCAAGACATGTATATCACAACTCCCAGAAATCTAGGAGTTGAAGTCCAGATAACATTGCCAAGTTGGGAAAGTCACTGCTTTAACATGCTTTCCCTTCAGGAAGGCAAGAAAGAAGTCAGAATATAAGATAAATTTCCAGGTTACTTGTTTCTTGACTGATTTGCCAGAATTGCAGACTTTCTAATCGGGGGTAGGGGTGACCATTTTCTTGTAGGAAAAAATATATATAAAAGTCACCATTGGAAAAAATGTAATTGCTTTTAAATGACAGAATTCAGCCACTCATGTTTGTGAATAAATAAAAAAAACCCAAATTAGAATGTGTGTTTTAGCTAGGAGACTTGTAGTTTAAAGTCAGCTTTGAAATGGAGATTGTAAAGTAAATGTTATTTTAGTGCAGGCAACATAACGCTTATGAGCATCCATTAGCATCCTATACCCTGCCTCAAATAAAAATGGACATTAATAATGCATTTTAAAATTCAGTGAGAATGCCTACAACCCTACCACTGAACTACAGCAGTCAATCTACAACTTCTTTCTCTTAACAGTGATGACCTATCTGGCTATAAGGACATAAAACAAAGGCAAAACGCTTCTTAATTAGTGTCTTTCACCTGTTACAAGTATCAGAAATAATGATTGATATGAAGGCACACAGCAGGGTACATAGAATGGAAAGGCTACTTTGCAATTCCAGAATTCTGTGTTCAATTTTTAAAAGGGGCAAGCATCTACACATACAACTTAATTGTGTTCAGAGGATTGATCAGGAGCAGGGTGGTAGGAAAAAGAGGCCGAGGTGGGTGGATTAAATATGTATAAGTCAGAATACCTCCCATCATGTCTTGTCCAGCAGTGTGGATAGGATATGGCAGGATTCTTTGCAATGAAACACTGAAGAGGATCAAACTGTGGGGATGCTACTCTGCAGTTCCACCCATAACAAAAAACAGAGAAGCAGGAACATAATGCAAAAGAAAACTCATGTTTGGATAATTCTCACTCAAATCATGTATGCTCTAAAAAATAATCTGTTTCCCAAATGTCAACAAGCATTTCATTTATTAAATGTACATGCCACTCATCTCCCCAATAAGGCAACTTCCCTGAGCTCTTCCTCCAGTTTCCCCTTAATAAGTGGCCTCATTTGAGGATCTCTACTTGATAAAGAGAATGCAAATTCTATTCATAGGACTCCCCCCAATCTTAAGAATCTTGATAATGTCCTCCATGCAGTCTATGGTAAGGAGTGATGGTAGTTGTAGCCTGATAACTTATGAAAGATCTCCCCCACAGAATGAGTGGGTGGAAAACAACCTTGGTGCTCTTTATGGCCATTTTCTCCCCAGTTGAAATTTAAGCCAGGGTCTTCTAGGACAGGGGTCTCCAACCTTGGCCACTTTAAGACTTGTGGACTCCAAATCCCAGAGTTCCTTAGCTAACTTTGCTGAGGAACTTTGGGAGTTGAAGTCCACAAGTCTTAAACTGGCCAAGTTTGGAGACCCCTGTTCTAGGACACCCAAGAAGCTGCTTTGAATCCCCTAATTTGAGACAGTTATTTCAGACCAAATATATGACAATAATTACAGCTGGCTGGCAATAGTCATTTCAAACTGGAGAAACATATAGCCCACTAATGCAGTTATTTAATGTAAGAAAGATATAAATGTTCTTTTCTCCAAAGCTACATCCATGCTATATTCAGTATCTTTCCAGACCTAGTCATCAGAGCAAAGAGGTGTGACTTGCTTATGGGCTGTTCACCTATTGGATCTGATTTCTTCCATTTCTGTAACTCCAAGCCTGCCAATTTTTCAATGCAATGGAGAGGGATGGCATAGACAATAATTCCAGGCCTGGCTAGATGGGAGATATGGCTTACCATTGAGTGCTTCCAATAGTACACTATCTCTTCCATGTTCTCTAATGGATTGAGGATGAAGTGGTCTCGCCATTCATTCCAGTCAATGGTCATAGTGCCATCTTTGTCGATGCTGCAAAACACAAGCCCACACAATACCGAGGACAAGGAACTATATTGGGTTTATTCTACCTCTCTTTAGGAAAACTGAAGCTTCGCTGTGGAAACAAGGGGGCAACCTAAAACGGGGGTGGGTGGGGGGGTGGCTTTGTTCAAATGGTGGAACAGAATGCAGAATAGAAATCCCAGTGTCTTTGCTAGAACTAGTAGAGGTAGCAGGACCAGTTTCAGCTCTGAGAGTGAAAACTCTATATAAAATGCTCAGAGAATCAGTCTTCAGAAATCTATTAATTAGTGACTTCAACACCAGGGCTTTAAAGGCCATTTTAACTTTCCACTCTTCTATGTCAGCACATAGGGAAATAAACATGACAGGTTCAGGGAAGGCACTGAAAGCTGATAGGATGAACCGGAAGCCTCAGATCATTCCTGAGCACTGTCCTCTCCTCCAACCTTTTAATGCAACTAACTAGATTCCATTCCAACCCAGCAAAATATAAACAGCTCTGGGCCACATTTCAGACACTGTAGTATAAGGAGATAGGAGGAGCACAAAAAGCAAGAACAGTTTGAGTCTCACCTGTGTAAGATTTTCTCCGCTTGCTGGAGAGAGATGTAAACTCCCAAGCAGTGGAAAGTTTGCTGGATCTCGGAGACATCGATCTCGCCTGCAACATAAAGACAAAGAGCATGGCTATCCATTTTGGGGATTAGGGCTCAGTCCAGGAAGCTGATGGGTTAGGAGAAGCCTAGAAGTATTCTAGTAGGATGAAGTGAGTTGTGCTCAACTTTTTCATGGGCCTAAGGAAGAGAGAGAGAGAGAGAGAAACTGTCAAAAGACTAGTGAGTTTTGAGGAATCTTAAACAGATGGCAATTAATGCCAGGTGACATCTTGGAAGTTTTTTTAGGGCTGTTATATTGCAAGCGCAGGGAAAAAGACTGTAAAATGAGCCATCCCCGTGTTCCAGACTGCCAATATTTAGCCCTCTGTGAATTTTCCCAGCTTGAAGAGGAACTGATGGGGAATTAGAGCAAATGCTTAAAGAGCTAGAGGACAAACAACGTCACAGGACTCTGCAAAAGACCAAAAGGGAGATTGTTGGGTTGAATGTTTGGAAGGCTATACTAGAAGAGAAAGGAATGAGAAGGAGAACACAAAGCGGTCAGTATAAGTGAGCGCTGGGTGAAAAAGAAAGAATGGCTGGAAAATGGGCTTTACAACACTGTCAAAGATTGATCAGCTTAGTTTCTACAAGTCCATGCTTTAAATAATGTCATGGTTAACATCAGTCTCAATGTTATGCCTCAATGGCATCAATCTGGTCCCAGCTCCAGGAAATGCTTTGCTAAAACTAGGAACACAAGCAAAGCGGTGTTAGGTCTAGAACTACTATGCTATCTCATACAGAAGTTGGCCTGTAAGCTCCTTTAATAGCCTAGTCAGCATGAGAAGAAATGATGGAATTGGGAACACAATCATTTGGAGGGCAACAAGTTGGGTAATATTTACAGACTATCTGCAGGATTCCTACAGAACATCAATTTAGCCTTGACTGCTGTAAGCAGCCTAGCTGATGCAATTCTTTACTTGGGAATAGTGGAAAGCATTTGCGTAGGAATTGGGAGGGAGAATACAATCCAACAAACATCACAGAACTAAACTTTAGACAACCAAAAGTTGGCAAAAAGCAAGATTGTGTGGAAAAGTAACTAGTGAGTGAAATCAGCCATTTTAATCACCTCCATTTTTCCATTTGAAATTTCCGAGTACTTTCATTCTCACAGGAAAACTAGCATGGTCCTGACTTACAGAATATTTTTCCATTTGTAGAGCTGAAACTTTTTCCATTTTTACTTGAACAAGCATAAAACCATACCGGCATGATGTCTGCTGACACTGTTACCAGTCCTTATCTTGCTTATCATTTTCTTGCCTGTGTTCCATCCAACATGGATTTTAGATGGGAGGCTGAACATAAATAATATTGGCACCAAGGATGACTTACCTGTATTTTTTGTACTATCAGACACTCCAGACCATAAGACGCATCTAGCTTTTGGGAAGGAAAACAAGAAAACAAAAAAAATCTGCCCTGCCTCCCAGCACATGACTCGTCAGGGCTCTGTTCCATTGCGCCCACCACTGGTCTGCTGAGCAACAGCTGATCCCGGCCTCCTGTAGCCCCGCTAATCAGCGGGCTGACCCATCAGAAATGGTGCTATTGCTCCCTCCGCTGGGGAACGCTGGAGCCTTCGCCAGCGTTCCTCTGCTATCGCTGCCGCCTACTGGCAGTTGGATCAGCCTCCCAGAATACCGCTGATTAGCAAATGACTGTGGCGCAATAGGCAGCGGTGATTCCCACCACCTGGAACAGCTGATCGCCGGTATTCCATGAGGCCGATCCAACTGATAGGTGGCGGTGGCGAAGGCAATAAATGATGGTGGCGATAGGAGCAGCGGCAATAGGCAATATTCACTTCATAAGATGCACAGACATTTCTACCCACTTTTTTAGGGGGGGAAGTGTACGTATTAGTGCAAAAAATACAGTAAGTCTATCTCACTCATGGGCTGCTGAGGATTAAAGAAAGAAATGTCATTGGATGCAGTCTGCACATTAATTTTTTTTCTTTTGGCCAGGGCATGCCTGTAATTCATTCAGTCCAAGTGGGAAAAGGGTCAGAGACTGTGTACTTAGTACAACAGAGGAATAGCACAAACAGGCCAAACTCTCTTCTCCCAGGAATGCTTTTAAATAAATGACTTGAATCATACAGCCTGCTATGGTTTGAAGCAGTCTGTTTAGCTCGGGATTGACATGCTCTTTAAGCCCAGAAGGTATTACTTTTAACCACTGATTGTACGGTTTAGCATGACATGGGAACCCAGTCTGCCTTTGGCTTGCATTCATTGAGAAACAGCAGAAAAACTACCCTTGGCCTTTACCCAGAGTAAAGAATTCTAGGAAATTAATTCCTGAAAGAAAGAACTGTGTTCTGCCATATTTGCATAGCTCAAGAAAGGATGCTTTAATTGGGTATTAGAGAGAAAAAAACACATTTCCATCCGAACAAATATATAAAAAGCAGAAATGGCAGAACTGGAAAAACTGCCTGGATTTGTAGGAGCAGATATGCAATTAGGTATACTGCATAGCTTCAGTGCAGAATGTTTTATTACCCCAGAGATATCAGAATAAAAATAGGAATAGAACATTGGAAGCACAAGATGTGTTCACTGTGTTCAAAATAAGAAATTTCAACTGGGCTAAGATAAGATGTCATCTTCTGAGTCCAATGAGCAACTATAGGATTAGTAGGTGGCTCTTTTCCATTTGTTTTGAAATCTGTAAATATATGGCCTCACCCTCCCTTATTTTAAGACAGCTTAAAATAAGAAAGCAATGTTCACAATGTTTGTGCTGAGTCTACTATAACTTAAAGTGGAACGGTGCTGTAAAGTCCTTAGACAAATTAGCCATTTGTTCTACTAGCTGTTTCTCATAAGGGGGTAGTAATTATGCTGGATTCAGCCTGCAGGATCTCTTTCTCCCTCTCCCTTCCTGAATCTGGTTACTGATGATACCATACCCTTGGTGGCAGATGATCTCACCCAGCAGCTTCATGTAGTATTAAAAAGGAGAGAACATTGCAGGACTTCACAAAATAGGGGGCAAAGTTGGGAATTTCTCCTCCCTAATTACTATTAATTGGTTTAGACCCTGGAGAAAGGAGAACCAGCACAATACAGTGCTGCTTATCCCCAATCCCTAGAGCTGATCCAGAGGTATACCATGTTTGACGGTACTGAAGGTTTTCTGTCTCTTGCACAAAGGTAGATTTGTAGCTGTGCAGACGCAGATAGATAAATTCCACAAAACATCCATAATATTTATTTATCCAAAACATCCATAACATTTATTGGTACATCAGATATCTTCATAACTCACATTTGTGATGAAGTTCTTCTTTAATGACCAATCCTTTATATATCTGCCTTGCAGGTAAAAGATAGTTATCTCCTAACCCATCTCATAGCGATAGAAAGAAAGCTGCTATGAGTTCATGAGACCAGGCAAGAATGGAGGAAAACTCCTCCAACCCATCGAGGGTCAATTTAGTGACCAATCAAGATTACAGATGTGGCCACGTGACATGAACTACATTTCCCAGGATACCTTGAATTACATTTACCATGATGCATTCCATTAAGGGGACAGCTTACAATGCCTGAGAGGTCAAGAAGAGTAAGAATGGATGCAGTATCCTCACCCCACCTCACCAGAGATACTGTATCTAAAAGCAAAACCAATGCCATTTCCATCCTATATCATAGCCTAAATCCTGATGGAAAGATAATCTGCTTCATCCAAGCTGCTGTGTGACCACCTTTCTCAACCATCTTGGGAGTTAGATACTGAGAGAAAATTGTCTTCTCTGGTCGGATTCAGTTTCTAAAGGACAAATTAACCCTTCCTTAAGGAGTCTAGTTCTTTGTAGTGTACATTCTTATCAAGACCACCTCAACATTGCACACACTCAAACACACCCACGTTCCTAACAGCATAAATAGCATCTTACTGGATTTAACCTCTAGCCTAGCCCATCTAGTCCAGCAACCTGTTCTCATAGTGGCCAACTAACAGCACATGGAAGCTCACCAGTCTCCGAACAATGGGGATACAAGTATGGACTATTGTACGGGAGTGACTTTACTGAGTATCATATTTGAAAAGTTTGCCAAAAGACAGCTTAAAATCTGAAGGCCTCCTTAGAAGGCCAATCCAAGTCGGTTTCAATGAGAAGCTTCCTAGGAAGAGATTGTGGGTGTTCTGGGATGTCTATCAGGAAGGAATATATGGGCTGCAGATGTTCAAATGTTTGCTTACAATCTTACCCACAATGTTGAATCTTCTGAGTTTTTAATTTAAATGATAGAAGCTATTCTGGAATTTTGCATGCATTTTAGGACTACACTGTGCTTTGGATTCAGTTGGGAAGAAGTGCTTCAGAACATAGGAAGAAGTCTCTTCTTCCTTGTTCCTGAGGCTCTTTTGAGGAAACTTCCATGTTCTAGATTGTATTTGCATTCCTCCATATTCTGAAGTGCCAGATTGATTCCAAAGCACTATGCTGCCCTAATTTCTCTCTCTCAATTAGCACATTCTAATTGTATGCAAATGATCACATTCGTCATGGTGATGGTGTAAAAATGGCCACTCATATGAATTTAGAATTCAGTCTTGCATATCCCTTATTTCTGAAGTTATAAACTCTATTTACTCCAAGGCTCAGGGTAGATAATAATCTATTATTCAACCTATCTCAGTCCTGGTTTTTAATGTTATTAAATATAATTTAATTTTAACTGAATATAATTAAAATAAATTGTAACTGATTTAAACTCATCAGTAATTAATCTATTAATGTAGAGGTCTCAAATATTATTCTACTGGGAAGGATATCATTTTTAATGTGCACATATATGGACCAGAAGAAATCATAGAAGCATTCTTCCTATGTATTGAAGAAATGGCATATCTATTGTCATCTGCTTATAAGTACTATTATTGAAAATGATAAATCATCATCTAATTATATTAGACAAAAATGTTTATCTAATGTCATCTTCAAAGTAATTAATCAGTTAAATGCTACTACCTTAATAATAAATATCTGATTTTTTCTGAAAGTTACTTAGTTTCAGCCTGTAGAGAATAAAGTTCTGCATAGTTAATTAAGTTCTGGCAAACCTCCACAAGGTCAGTCCTGCATTAAATCTCACAGCAGCAGTCTATCTTGGAAATAATGGAAAGTGGAATGATGGTTGCTAAGTCTACGTTTAAAACCAGTGGGATATTTTGTTAGTGTGCTTTATTATGTTTTTAAAACTAGCAACACCACACATGCCTAGATATTTTTGCAACGAGACTGTAGTTTAGAAAGATGCTTTCTTTGGCATTTTTCAACCCACAGTTGCTCCCACACAAATACATAGCCAACTCTCTTAACAGGAGAAAGAAAAGGATGAGAACATTGTTTCTCTCTCTGTATGCTAATACAAGGAAAAATCCAGAATAGCTGCTGGATGGGGTAGAACAATAGCAAGTCTTTAATAATCTCCAATAATATTTGACCAAACTGTTTTTGTGTGAAACCAACTGATGGCATCACTCACAATCTTCATCAAGGTGAGTACTGTTGGCTTGAGTTATAGAAAGAGCACAATTTCATCAGAAAGAAGGCTTACTGCCTGGGTTTCAAACTAACTGGGCAAGGAGGTGGAACTGGAGGTTGTTTTCAAAATTACCTTAGGAAACCAGTTGTCTCCCTTCGTGTGTGCATGGAGAAACCAAGCCTTATAGAAGAGCCGTCTTCCCAAATTCCATGGATTCTGTTGTCTCCAAATTGTGTTTCTTTTGCCCCGGGCTGAAATCCTTATTTTTGGCCCCACAGAAAAAAACACTGAGCAACGAAGTTTTTTCCTTTTCACAAGTAGGACAATTCTTTTAAAAGGAAGAGATTTTAATATAACTGATTCACACATTGTATCAAACTCTGGTATGCTATATTATAGTTTACTGAATAAAGTGTAATTAGCTGGCTTCACTCAATGCACCAAGCTGCAAGCTAGTTTTTACAAACAGCCAAGGAAGGCTAGGTTCCTGCTTTATACTAAGCCACTGTCTTGTTTATTTGATTTGAGCTTAGTATATTTTTGAGAATGAGAAAATTGCCATCTCTATTTTCTGGCTTTCATAGGACAGATTGTTGACTAGAGAACCTGGCTACTTAAGTGGGCTTATTACTAAACAAAGGACCTTCAACCCTAGGGAGACAGAATATATAGCAACATTACAAAGAAGAACAAGTATGATTGTCCAGTAGAGAGGTCAGAATAGAACATGCATATTTTTTCATTGATTCCAATAGGTGCAAGAACGTGTCATGAAAAATCAACTAGACTCTTGACTTCATCCTTTAGCAACCCATGCTTTTAGCACAGCCTTTAACAATCTGGTTTGGGCCATTCTGGCTAATCTATGATGATGATGATGATGTTTCAGTAGTCAGCAGAAAACTAGTTAGTGGCATCCTCATCTACCTCACTGTTAGTTCATTTTTTCCAACTATTCTTTCTTCAAAAGGAGAGGGAATGGCCAAAGTGAAATTTGATTAGTTGTTTGTCAAGTTCACTTTCATGTCTCCTTTAAAGAGAAAAATGCAACTCTTGCACAATAATAACAGCATGTCTCTATCCAGCTCAGAAACATCTTCAAATTCAAAAATAAATGAATAGCATGTATTTATATAACCACACTGCCCAGATCCTATCAACGTTAGCTTAGCGGTAACTGCTGCTGTGTTCAATGGATTTATCTCTGCTTTGTCTGTTTGGAGAAACAACTTGCTTGGCAAAGCACAAAATAGTTCTGTAACAAGGAAGAAAAGGTTTTTCAACTGCACATTTTAAAAATTTGGGCTGGTCTCTTTTCTTCACCAGCTTGGGGTTTTTGGTTGTGTGTGTGTGTGGATAAAAATGGCAGATATGGAACCCCATGGAGTCATTATATATGAATGAAGAATCCATAAACATACCATAAAAGCTTTGCCTGGAAGTATCCATTATTTCCAGCCATGTGAATCAGACAGAAATGAGCAAGAAATGTGAGAGTAACATCCTGTGGTTTATGGCTAAATAAACATATATTCAGCCAGGTTATACTTAGTTTTGCCCTTAAATTTGGATTGATCATCTTGGACTGCCTTACAACAGCAGTCTGCCCTGATAACAGGACAGACTGCATTGCATCTAACTAGACCAGAAGGCAGCACCAGCTCATCTCTGACATGTGGCTGCTTGTGTCTTCTTCTAAGGATTTCTATGAAAGGGAAGAGGAGCCATCTGAAAGAATCTGCAATTGTCAGGTGTAAGTTGGAAGGACCATGACAGCAGCAATAGTAATAATATGTAGGCCTTCTACTGCTAGAAGTCAAGGCCTTGCCTGTACTGTATCATAGAACTGTCTAGAAGAAGTTAACCAGGCATTCTTTTTTTAAGGAAATAGAACAGAGCAGATACTTCTTGGTTCTTGGAACTCAACCCAGGAAAAGAACAGAACAGATAACCAAAAGAACAAAAACTCTGAGGCTCGTATGCCCTGGATTTTTATTTTCACAATTGGGCATCAGATATTGAGTTCCAAATAGATGAGGCTAGAGGTGCATCAGAGAAGAACAAGTCAGGATATATTGTTATCAGTGAAGATATAGAAAGGTATTATTTCTGGGCAAATGTGACATGGGAAGAATTGTATGAAGTGGGTTAAGGTGTTCATGAATTTAGCAAATTACAATATGAGGTTACTATGCTAGCCTGTAGCTTGCTTTAATTGTGATTTGTTGAATAAGCCACAATGGCTGGGTTTACAACATGCTGAACCAAAATCAGGTAACCTACATTCTGGATTTAAATTCTGTACGATCTGTAAATCTAAAATGAAGGTTTTTTATTTTATTTAGGTCTTGCTCAAAGAATACAGAATAAATATATATGAAATATTCCTTGCTATTTTAATACATTTTAAAAGGACATGTGCCAATGGCTTTATTAATAGGTCTGTTGAAGGGAAAAAAATGGCACAATTATAAACCAAGCACTAGATGTTAAGCTGGAGAAAAGTCTAAAGAAAAGCTGACTCTACTTTAGGCTCATGGAAGTCATTTGAGGGAGTTTCATACCGTCATTGTTGCGATCCAGGCTGTGAAACATCAGCAACAACTTCCGTTCCCGCTCCTGAAGGTATTGAGCAAATTCCTCAAAATTGAGTTCTCCATCCTGATCTGTGTCACCCTCCCGTAAGATATCCTGCAAAAAGTAGAAGCCAAGTGAGTTTTAGAAAGAAATTGGAGAACTGCAATTCACCAAAGTGAACGTTACCATTTCAAAACATCTTGGATATTGCAGGAGGAAGTTAAATATCTAGGTGATTGTTTTAAGGCACATTTTCCCACTACAGTGGCCCAGTACTGTAATAGACTACAATTCTCAAGTTTCATGGCCAGTGCAGGAAATATCTGGAAAACACAAGCTGATTTAATGGATTACACAATCCACTTCTCCTATTGCAAAAGATATGCATACGTAGCTCTGTACAGTGTTTTCAGGGTGATATTTTGAGTGTGGATATCATCTGTCTATATCTGTCATATCTTTTGATTTGTACATGCCTACATTTCACTGTAAGAACATGTTTAGATTCCTGAAAGAAAATGTTCAAATTCCAAAAGTTCACAAACCAAACATCCTACATTGAATTATGTCCTTTACATATGACACTTCCTTAAAAAAATGTTTCAAACTCTACTTGTAGCACCTAATTATAGTCCCTACTGTTGACCTGCAAAGGAAATAATATATCTATATTTAGCAAACGAAGAGGTGAGGTGGAGAAAGAACAATTTCCTTAATGCTGCCAAGTGATTTTACGGCAGGTGACACTTGCCCTAGGAATTTCCTGATTCATAGTTTGGTCTTTTAGGTACTGCTTGTGATGGTGTGTATGTAAAAGATATCCAGGAGAAGGCCAGGCTATAGTTTTTCTTCTTGACACCATTGCTTTTATCTAAGGAGACACAACCCCTCTTTGGACAGCAGCAGTTTGAAATTGTACAGTTCGAACACATGGAGATCTGTCTTTTCCTTTCTCCTACAGGTCACAGGAGGCTGAAAGGAAGGCCTGCAACGGGGAGGGAATGTCCTGGGGATGAAGATCTGGTTGAGGAGGCAGAAATTCTTGGGAAGACACCATCTTTGCTCACAAGCTAGTTAGCATAACTTTGGTTGTCACTCCAATTTGCAAAGTGTTTATCCACCATTGCTATTCTATCTCCAAGGGGCTTAAGTGTAACATGAGCTGCAAAGTCATTTAACTGGACAAGGCCAGATTTGAGGTTACATGCAGGACTGCTAAGCCAGACAACAAGGATTATTTCTGCTGTTGTGAGTTTGAAGACAGAAGTGACATAATTTCTAATTTCAGGCAACTCAAAATGTTGCAAAATATGTTGCATGTTCACTACAGCTTCATTCATGAATATAGTACCTTTGTGAATATAAAACCCTGAAGAAGGGGGAGCCAGATACATACATACATACATACATACATACACACACACACACACACACATACATACATGTATCTGGCTTGCCAAATTGTTAAAATGCAATACAAGCAGTCCTTGACTTATGACCGGTCGCTTACTGACCATTTGAAGTTACAACTTGTCTTAAAAAGGGGACTTATGACCTGGATCCAAAATTATGACCACACTTCTTGTTTTCAGCAAAACCACGCCATAGCAAACAATGGGTTTATTTAATAATCACATCTGCACTTATGACTTCCGAGTTTCTGCTTGACTGCCACAAAGAATGTAAAATTGTTTTGCAACTAACAATTTACGATTGTAATGGACAGGTCCATTATAGTTGTAACTCAAAGTCTATTCATAATATTTTTTGAACTAATGAATTAAGAATATGAATAATTTTTCTAATCTGTAGCTCTTGCTGCAGAATAGAATAGCTTTTATATAAAACTTTTAAACAGGGCTGCCAATTTATATGACTATAACAACTCTGTCTCCTATTTGGGTGTGAGATGACAGAGCAATCATTATCATGTTTATAATTACTAGGAAAGTTCAGGTGACGCAATCTAAACAAAAGAACCAAGAATTAAGACATAGAAACTAGGGACCAACAGGGTTTTGTTTTTCTCACTAAATTCCAGCCCAGTAAATATTTAATATTCATACAATGCATGTTTACCAAATACTGTGAGGAGAGGGAAATGTCTAACATTTATTGTTCTTACATGAGTTTTCCTGTAATAACTGCAACATCCTGGATGTGCTGATGTGAATTCCTGTACACATATTTCCAATAGTTCTATCCTTTCTTATTCATTCATTCACTGAAAGACATTTTCTCTTTTTAATATTCCATGCTTCACCTTTTCATCTCCTCACTTTTCTCCCTCACCAACCTTATTCAATTCAATCACCATTTTCCAGATATAAATCATTGGCATGATGCCAGTTCTGTCTTAGTTGGTTAAATCGTTTTTTTTGGTCTCATTCCACACCAGCAATATCTATGATTCACAATATCAGAGTTCTTAAGAAAGCCACTTGTTCAGATGGGTCAGGATCTGTTTTCAAACAGAAATCCAAAGATGGTTACATCTGCTTCAAAGGAAATGGCCACATCTACTTTACTCCATTTTGTAAATAAAGCAAATAATTCAGAGTCTTTCTTTGCAATATTTTTGGCTTGAACAGCAGGGTGGTGTTCTCACACACTTCCAGGGCACTCACATGACCAGTCTGAGAGGAAAAGAAGCCAGACAAACCAAAGGAATGTAAACATAGAAGTATGAAAATAGCCCAATGCCACATGGTTTAAACAAGCTGTGAAATGCTCTAATGACTAAAGAGCCTGCAAGTTGAGTGCCTGACTTCCACTAGCTATACCCAATTTCTGAATGGATTCTCTTTTTCTGATGCCCAATGGTCTACTATACATCAAATTACCTGGCTGAGCAAATTTTTGATGAATGAGAATAAGTTTGGGATTACCTCACACTAAGCTATCGTTGGTTTAGTTACCACACAAACCACGACTTAAAAATCCCCAAAGTTGCACAAAGATGTCTTTCCTGCAGTTACTGAGCCAAACCTGTCAATGGCACAAAGGGATTTGAGATCAAACACTGGCACAGTAACCAAAATAGCCATTGGTCAAAACGATGCCCCACTCCAATATAATTTGAGGACTACAAAAAAAAGAGAACATATCTGTCCCTTCCCCAATAGACCTACTCAATTTTGCTTCACGTTCCAAGCCTTGACAACAAAATGCATTTAATATTGATTGTGGCCAAAAGACCCAGAGTCACCAGAGTGTGCTACTGCTGAGGGAAGGGGTAACCTGAAATGTTTGAAGGGCAAAAAGCCATGATAATGAGCTCTGCAAGATGGCTGTGCAGAAAGTGCCTTCTTGGGTTTTCTTTTTTTGGTGTGGAGAGTTTTACAAATATACCATTGTGTAAACCTTTTGTTTAAAATGAGAAAAATATTGTGTTAAGAATGTTGGTTTTAAGATGATAAAGCAACTAAGGTGGTCCATGCAGAATAACTGGCGAAAGAAAAAGGAAACAGGAAGAGCAAAGGGCTATCTCAGATGGGATTCCTCATCAATAGTTGTTCCCATAGGTTTAGAGCAGGGGTTTCTCAGGGGTTTGTGAAATCAAAATTACTTGTTATATATTAAAAATATTTGCAAAAATTTAAAACAATGTAGTTTTTCATTAATTTTGTTAAAAGATACAAGAATTTTTCATTAAAATGCTTTACATATGGCCATATTTGACACTTATTTTTACATTGTTCAATAAACATTCTATGAATCTGTCAGTTTTGATTTTTAATATAGTAAATATCACCCATTCAAACAAATCTACCATGATTTTTAAAAGTGGGAGGGTGTCCTGAAGGCAAATATTAAACAATACTGATCTAGTGGTTAGGAAGGCTGTACTAGATAATCTGTAAGGATACCTCTACCTTCTTCCATTGGTGCTTCTAATGCAGAAGAATTAAATCAGAATATAGTTTTTGGATATGAAATGATGTTATTAATTTGACTTGTAAACTAAGCCAATACTTAAGTGCACTGACAGCAACAATGTATCTAAGAACTGTATGTTGACATGCAGAACTATATCTTGGCATGCAGATAAACCAATCAATTTTGCACAAAACGTTTCATAGCAAACAAGCTGAGATCCAGCAAAAGTCTGTTCTGTCCTAAGTAGTTCTTAGTTATCTGAATGCATCTTAAGAATAATCATTACAGTTTAACATTCCCTGCCCTTTTTAGCAGATTAAATTCCCTTACCACATTATTAGCAAACCAATGACAAAGCTTTAACAAAATCCTCTATCCCATAGGACTATATTATTTTGGAAAACTACATAGATGTGTACATAAATATACAAGAAAATAAGTTTAAATAGTTTGAAGATTTTTAAGTTATAATCCTACATACATTTACTTCAAAGTAAACCCCACCGAGTTTAATTGAACTAGCATCCAAACTGACCTGTTAATCTGTAGACATCCTTAATACTATCTTGTAAATTCTATTGAGAAAACTAGTCTTTCACATCAAGTTATAGCTGCGTTCTGGAGTCCAGAATTCATGTAGTGATCCATTTAAAAAAGGAAACATGTTTCTGCATGTAGAGTTTATGCTATGTGTCATATTTTATTGATATTATTTTCTTCTATAATTTACTAAATCTAGGCACCGACCAGTTTAGCATATTTAGTTAGGATGTCTTTCTTTTTTAAGATGGTAGTTTCCTTGGCAACCCACTTTAGCTTGGTTTTAATATTAGATTCAAAATAGACTATGAACTGTCCAACAGCAATGTAGCTTCAAAACAGTTTCTGTGGAATCTTACTACAGTGTCAGTCCTAGTGTGAGACTAGTTAAAAAAAATCAACCTGTATCCCATCTACAGGATTTGTGAGCATTCTCATTTGTGAATCATTGAGGTATCTAATAACTAGAATTGGGGGGGAGCCTTAAGGGGAAAAACTGTGGCTTGATTTATACCATATGTTTATTACATTAGCTTGGTAGCCATAATACACTACTAAGCCATAATTTACTATTTAAAAACCTAATATCTACATTCCAATAACATGCTAAACTCAACCTAAAAAAACTACTATGTGAAGCAAGTTATAAATCACATCATATGGTTTAATGGTATGAATAAACAGCCTCTAAAGCATATTCAATGAACCCCTATCAAAATAAGTAAATCTATCCAATGATCAAGCAATCTCATTACAGCACTACAGCAAATCAACCAAAGAACATGTGTTGGCAGCACTTTGTACAAGTTCAGAGGCAAAAATGTAAAATTGTCCTGAGTGAAAACTGTTGGGATTCATATTTTCTTAACTGCTGATCCTGACTGTTTTTTTTTTTTGTTGAACTTTTAAGTTACTGAACTGCACCAAGACTTAAAAATCTTCTCCCATGAAGAACCAGACACCTTTTCCCTAGCTTTTCCCCTCCCTTGACCATCTCCTTTTCAATGGATTGCTTTCAGGACTGCTAAAGACAGCTTCTCCTATAGCTGTTTAATTGACTTGCGCTTAGAGGTTATGATACTTTAATAGTAATTTACAAAGAATGATGACCCTATAAGGACTCCAAAAGAGAGAAATTTGCAAATAGCCACTGGGGAAAGGCAAGAATCTCAGAATACATTCACTGTTCCAAAGTAGTTAGTTCAAAAGGAATGTTTATTTCCTCTTCCCACAGCTCTAAATATTAATGTAATAATGATAACAGTTATCTAAAATCACCACTAATCTGGTGTATGGATACCTTTCAAAGAGTCTTTTCCTTGGCTTCTAGATTGGGCTATAACTTTCAGCATGTGCTTGCAGAGGATTTTCATTACTGTCCTCAGCAGCCCACCCCAAAAAAAAAAAAAATCCAAGGAATATGATTACTGTGCTAATTTGCATTTATTTTAAGTGAGCAATGCTATTTGGGTTTTGTTACAATCTGCTCCACTCCTTACTTCTTTTCCTCTGGACTACACAGCTGCAAACTGAGCCAAATTTCAGCGGTTTGGCTGAAGTAGGCTCTAATCCACAACAGTTTATATTTTTAATATCACTGTCACAATTCACCTTGTTGGTTTTGGAATAATGTTGCTGTACAAGTTTGCTGAGGACTGCCCAGTTGTAAGAAGCCTGGTTGAAGCGAACAGCAGCTGAATCCCTTGCTTCTAACTCTTGCATGTGGAATTGGTTGGGCGACCTTAAACGCAGGCATTTTACAGCATAGACCCTTTACTGCTGCAAGAATGTGCTTCTGGGGACTGGCCTAAGGGCCCAAATAAAAACTCTGCAATATATCAATATCAACTTACTATGCCCCAACATGTGTTTCTCACAGTGAGCAGGACTAAGGAAAGAGCCGACTTCTACATAGTTCTGGGATTAGATTTATCAACGGGGTGAAAAGCTGAAGCCATCTAAAATGCCCGCTGGTGAAACCCTGGACTCCTTATGAGACGGGCCTATCTACTTACCACACAGCGGGCCTAAAAAACAAGCACCTGACCCTGGTATAATTCACGGGCTATTCCTTTTAGCTATTCAGCTTGCCTCTCCCGATTATGGAGGGTGCCGAGGGCTTTTCTGGCCCCAGACTGACGAACCTTCTTATTAGTGAATGCAGAGATCCGGTGCGAAGGGATCCTATGGGTTTCCTTCTGCGCACTAGACGGGAGTCCTTCCCCAGCACCCACGCGTGGAATCGGGCTCTCGCAGAGCCAGCTCCCCCGGCAGGCTCCTATTGTGGGCAGGCGCCGCCTTTGCAGCTTCAAGGAAACTGAAAAGCCGAAGCGAAGGGCGCTTTGTGGGGAGCTGGGTGGTGGTAGTGGTGGGGCTGCAGAGCCGTGCTGCAGATGGTACTACGGATGAAGCCTGGAGCGAGGTTCGAGCCAATCCCATCCGCCGTTCAAGCCCCACCTGTCTATCTACCGCCAAACGGCGTCCCGTCCAGCCTTGCCTTCTCCTCCTCCACTGACCTGCTCGGCATGGGGACCGGCCTCCATGCCCATTCGCGCCAGGCCCTCGCGAAGCTCGTTGATGTCCACTCGCCCATCCTTGTTGGTATCTAGCTGCTCGAAGAGGCTGGCCCAGCGCTGGCGCCGCTCGGGATCGCGGAAGCCCTCTTGGAGGGACACCTGCTGCGGGGGCCCAGACCCTTCGCGGGGCTCTAGCATGGCACTTGCTCTCCCCACTAGACCCCCGCGAAGGGCGGCATCAAAGGCGGCCCACTTTTTGCCCCGTAGACTGGGCCGGGCTCCATAGCGTCGTTGCCCCCTGCACGCTCGCTCCCTCTCAGCCTCGCTTTGCAAAATCGGTTCCACCCTCCCGTACAAGGGCATTTAACAATGCGTTGGTTAACGTCGCCTCCCACAGCCGTTTCCTCCTCCCCTTAAAATTAAAAAAAAAAAAAGCAGCTCTCTGCAATGATAGCAGAGCGTCGAGAAGGAAGGCAGCTCGTAGAAGATCGCGGGATCAAAACAACGCTCGGGCATCCGCGGGTCAGTTCAGCTGCAAGAGGAAGCCCAATGCAATGAGCTTTACTGGCTGAGAAATTTAGTGGGAAGTCTTTTCTCCGGTTTGAATTTCGCCGCCACGGCGTGGAGGGGAAAAAAAGAGAAGCCTTCTCTCCGCCCATCCGACACCCTCTATTGCTTGTGAACTTAATCCTGGGATTTGAACCTGGGACTTTCTAATCCGCTTTACCAGATTTTGGAAAGACTGAACATATATTGTTGAGGTACAGTTTTGTGTGTTTTCAGATCCTGCTCTGGAAGCAGTTGATGGCTCTGTTGTCAAATGGAGACAACTCTGGAGTGCTTTTGACTAAGCCATAATTTTTAAATTCATACAAAATGTTGAGTGATCAGTGAAAAAAGCTTATCTATGAAACACACAAATTAAACACCAAAGAAACAGTAAACCATGTTCTGATGTGGTGCCATGTGTTGATCTCCTCTATGGAACGAAAATACTTCTTTGCTTCTCCACGGATGAAATCTGCTCCCTACCCAGGGTTGGCTATGGGCCATATGTGTTCAATTTAAAGTTCCTTGTGAGCATATTTCAGAAAACGGGAGGCTATTTATAAAGATAACAAGGGTGTTCTTGTGCAGATTCCAGCTCTGGGGATAATGAGTATAATTTGCAAAATAAAAACCAAATATTACACCATAGATATAGACATTCTAACATCATCTCCTACTTCAGGGTTGCTATGTCGTCCAACCACATCAGATTTTTGCTCTGATGTAATAAAAAGCTCTTCTTCTTCTTCTTCTTCTTCTTCTTCTTCTTCTTCTTCTTCTTCTTCTTCTTCTTCTTCTTCTTCTTCTTCTTCTTCTTCTTCTTCTTCTTCTTCTTCTTCTTCTTCTTCTTCTTCTTCTTCTTCTTCTTCTTCTTCTTCTTCTTCTTCTTCTTCTTCTTCTTCTTCCTCTTCTTCTTCTCCTCCTCCTCCTCCTCCTCCTCCTCCTCCTCCTCCTCCTCCTCCTTCTTCTTCTTTGCATTCCCACAGTAAGTGTTTCTATCATTTTTTGGTCCATTCTGCATATCCAAAGATAAACAAATACAGACTGAAGTAGCAGGGTCTAAAACTCCATTGGTAATCAGAAAACATTAAATGAGCCTTGGTATCATTATGTAACTTGTACTAAATCAAATATTGTTTTATTTGAACTCCCATTAATCACAACCTAGTTGTATCATAATGTTGCCTAGCATAAAATAAAATCCCCAAAGTGCCTGGCAACTAGTAAAGATTTATTTAACTTGCTGCTCCCCCAATGTGTTGGACCTCCATTTCCACAATCCATAGCTAGGAAGACTTCAACACACCTTTTAGTAATGAAATGTAGAGGTGAGTTTTCTTTCTCTGGTTTAAATATTTCTTCATTTGCAATGTCTCTAAACTGCTTTTTGATACAAAAATCTTCTAAGATGAATCATAACAACCATTTAAAACATACCTCAATAAAGGTTGTTCTATCTCTGGCACAAAGGTGTGCAGATACAGATTGATAACTCAACAAAGCTTCCATAACAAAGTTCATTTATTGGTACATCAGGTATTCTCATCACTCACATTTATGACGAAGTTCCTCTTTCAATGTCCAATCCTTTGTATATCTGCCTTGTACGTGGAAAATGGTTATCTCCTAACCCATCTTGTAGCAATAGAAGGAAACAATGTTATCAGTATATGAGTGCAGGTAAGAATGGAGGGTCAATTTAGTGGCCAATCAGGATTACAGATGTGGCCACGTGACATGAACTACATTTCCCATGATGCATTCTCTTAAGTGGACAGTTCACAATTCCTAAGTAATTAACCCATTCCCATAGACTGGCTGGGACAGCACAAAGGTGTTTTCAAATTTTTTCAAGTTATTAAAACAATTCTGGAGCCCTTCACCAAGAGGCAAAGCTGTAATGATAGAAATGCTGAAATAAACATAGAAAGCTGTGTTTCGGTGAATGTTTGTCTTTGCTCTTAGTTTCCAACAAACCCCATCAAGTTTTCATAGAATCTTAGGATTCCATGGAACAAAGTTTGAAACACTCTTCTGTTTCAAAAATGAAAACAAATAGTAAACAAAACAAAATAGAGCAGTGATATAAGACAATGGTGTGTGAAAATAATGTATGCGTGAAAATAAGTAAGGATGCAACTGAATAACCATTAATGGTTTTAGCATCCTATAAAATCACCATTAATGTAAAATGAGGCTGGTTACGGGTCAAAGTTTCTTAAATTAAAGATGAATTGTGCCCTGTCTCACCTCTTAGCTTCTTAATCATACACTTCTCAGATTGAGAAGAATCAGATGAGATATAGGACACCAGAGAAAATAAGAGGTAGATAGTAAAGGTATTTTAGTCATTTTTGGAAATGTAAAAACAGGAAGGGACATTTTACCATGCATGATAGATTTATGAAAAAGTATAAAAAGGGAAACAAATATATAAGATGATACAAATAATTTTGAAGATTAATATTGAAATGAAACGTGTGTTGTCCAGTCGGTGTATGGGAATTGGATAGTTAGATAGCAATTATGAGCTGTCCCCTTAAGGGATTGCATCATGGTAAATGTAGTTAAGGTATCCTGGGAAATGTAGTCCATATCCGTGACCACATCTGTAATCCTGATTGGTCACTAACTTGACCCTTGATGGGTTGGAAGAGGTTTCCTCACTGTTGGCTGAACTTATGGACTCGTGGTAACTGTTCTACTTCTATCATTACAAGATGGGAGAAAAAGGATAGGAGATAACCATCTTTTTATCTACAAGACAGATATGCAAAGGATTGGTCATTAAAGAACTTCATCACAAATGTGAGTTATGAGGAAACCTGATGAACCAATAATAATTGGTTGTATGTACATTTTGTTGAGTTTATCTACCTGCATCTGTACAGAAGACAAAATCTACCACTGTACAGAATATAGAACAGTAAAAAGATAATTAATTTGAAGTCCCGAAGCCCATCAGTATAAAGACAGTTAATTTGGATTTGTGATAAAGCAAAGTAATATTGAAGCCAGGAGTGAATATGCAATGATGATCTAAACCTGAATTCTCATCGTCTCTCTCTCTCTCTCTGTGCAACGGAACCTCTTACACACTGTTTGGATGGTGGGTGGGGCTGGAATTCCCCCACATGCCAGAGACAAAGAGAGCTCTTTCTGAGCCGCAGAATTGCAAACCAGTTTGAATTACAGGAAACCCCCCCCACTTAATTTGTCTTCCTGCTATTTCAGAGACTCCATTTGCATAACAAGGAGAGTCAGAAATTCCCCAGCTCTCAAAGGAAAATCAAATTTCTGTCTTAAAACCTTTTACAAATGCAATGAGAGAGTCTGAGAAGTCATGCCTGTGTGCTTATAGGTAAAACAAAAGCTGATCTTCCTTTGCTTATCTGGAATGAGGCAAAGCAATAAAAAGAGGCCAGGGTCATAAAAATTCCTCCTGCCAGAGTCGTATCCAGAGCAATGGGCACATTCCTCCCCCCTGAAGAGAGAGACTTAATGTAGCAATGATTTAAACAAAGTCAGCATCTTGCTTTTTGCTATCCTGCTGAAGTCAATAAGGATTTTTCCTTTAACAAAATTAGTAGCTATCTAAAAGCAACCACGGTGGCCATGCAACATACTAAAGCATTGTGTCTATGTAATAACCTTTCCTTCCAGCCTCCTCAATTGCCATTCAACACCATCTGGCACCATCTGGTGGCAAGTAATGAATTTACAGGAAGTGTCCTAATTTTTTGCAACTTCTTCCCAATTGAACCCAAGGGTCAAGCATCACTAAGAGACCTAATCTGTGCTTTGCAACAGTGTCTTCCAGACCTAGCAAGTACCACAAACAGGCAAATTTGTGCTCTGCGCTAAAAGTCTCCCAGACTTCGCACCACATTCTAAGCAGCCGAATTGTGTACTTTGTCTGCATCTCCCACTCTTGCAACGCACATCTCTAGTGGTTAACCATTGAATTTTGCAAAACCTGCTCAATTCAAGCACCATCTACATGGTCAAGTACTGAATTTCGCAGAAGTTGTTACATTCAGTTACCTGCTTGCAGCGCACCCTAGTGGAAAAAGGGAATTGCACTAAATTTTCAAAAAGTCACCTTTTGCCAATTTGAAACATGGCAACTGCTTCAGCCATGACGGATGTCCTGAAGTACCAGAGGACTCGAACCTTCCACCCACCCTAGATGTAAACGTGGAGCCTGGTTCCAAAACCGTCATCCAGACATCCACACCTTTATAGACATGGCGATACCTCCGAAAGCCTACGACCTCAGAAAGAGTAAGAAGCTTACTGAACCCATGGAAGAACACTTGAGGAACAATTGGGAGAAGCAATATCACCGCTATGCAGACTCATGGTTGGAACTTGAGAAGATCTGTGATGCCCCAAAACACAAGCTGCCCCTCAAGAAACTCTGCACATTGTTGATTGATCTAGATGCCCTTCTTGCACGGTAGAGACCCAGCGAAGACAACCTCAAGTCCATCCAGTCAAGACTGGGTGACCCCAAACTTCTATAACACGTCCAGTGCTTTGAGGAGATTCACAAGGAACGCGAAGACTGTGTCGTTGACATATAACTTGAGCCTACCCTACAAGAATCCAAGGGACGGTCCCTCTATGTCAATGCCCCTCACCAACTCTACAGATGATGGAGACTAGTGGAGAGAGTTCGTAGTAAGCAGAGGAAAGCTAGATTTAGTCACTAACGGTGTATATAAATTCTCTGACGAGCTAGGCGGCTCATATCTCCTATGAAAGAAAATTTTTCTGTGCCCCATTCAGGCTCCACGCCTGAAATCTGATGAAGTACTCGTACACTTGATTGTGTGACTAGGGCTGGAGACTGCTGCAGCAATGCAGGCACTTTATGCCTCCCACTTAGACAACCCAGATGCTGCCCTACGGTTGTCATGTTAAAGACTTAACGAACTGTATGGCGCTGCCACAGCAGTAGAATCAAAGCTCTTGAATAGCCTCAACAGATTTCCTAAAATTCCTATCGACAAGCCTCACTTGATCATGGAACTCTCTAATATACTTATAGAGCGGCACAATGGGATCCCAGGTTAGCGGGACTCGCTAGTCTTGACCACGTCGACATGCAAACCAAAATCGTTCAAAAACTCCTGCGGGTGCTGATTGAACAGTGGCTCCAGTTGTCTGATGCCTTCATGGCCAACTTTATATCCTTCACCAGATACTCATCAGAATAGGGCAATTTCCAGGATGGAAGCACCAGGCAAGTAGGCTCTCTGCTTAACTAAGATTAAATTAACCTATTTTAATTTTAAGACTATTTTTCTATTATACCTTCAAATTTTTATTTTAAAACTTTTTATATTTTTGAAATTTTTGCAGTGTGATCACTAATCTGCTTCTAGTTATATTTCAGCTATGGTTTAGCTGTATTTTTAAAAAAGCCTGAGCTGGGCCCCAGCTATGGGAGGGCCTTGCTGCTGCTTCTTTGTTGTTGTTCTAAAGTTCTTACTCCTTTAGTTGGAAGTTTAGCAATGCCTACCTTTGATGTGGTTTCTCTTATCTGATTTATTTTATTTTTACCCACTATTTTATAATTTATCATTTTTATTTACTCATGTTTCCTGCTCTGTCGGGAGGGCAGGATCCTTGGTATACTTGTGAGGAGTTCTGCCATTGTTTGCATTAGGACTCGCTTCTTTTTGATTCCCGATTCCTTTTCCTCTGGATTTAGGACTTCTTTCAGCAACTAGACTCTATGCTATATTACACAGCTCCTCCTCTATTGTGCTACTTAATATAATGAAGACAAGGAAAAGGAGCAGATCTCTCACTGACCTGGTTCCTCAACCTTCTCTGAAGCAATCCAAGATTGAGGACTTTGTTTTGGGTCGGTCTCTCAGTTTGAAAGCTCCTGCTGGTCCTTTTGTCTGGCTGCTGCCGGTTGTCGTGATCTTCTGACGGTTGAGGGCGTTGCCCTCTGAGTTGAGAACAAAGGCTTATCTAAAACTACAGCCCCCAACCAATCCTTAAATGAGCACACCCTTACAGAACTTTTGGCTCAGCAATGTTTCTTGGTTGCAGAAACTACAGTGAGCATTCAGCTCCAGCTTGATAAAATAATAAGTACTTTAAACCACTTAGTCTTCTGGACTACCAGCGGGTGCCCTGGGTTGACCGCTCAGCAGCCTGATGTGGCGGCAGGGTTCAGCAAAAGCACTGGCCAATGCAATCCTACCAATAGTTCGAAGTTTACATCTTTTGATGCAAACAGTCGCTTGGTCTTACAGTCAAAACAGGTGGCCCTCATCATTAATCCCATTAATGGCAACTTATCTCACTGGGGTTCAACACAGCTGGCGAGGGGCCATATATTACAGTTATTGGGGCTAAAAGCTGATGATTTGAAGAAGGTCGAACTTTTACCCTCTCCTGAATACTGCACTAGAGTGCTACTCAGCTTTGACAACTCCAACACCCAAAACTATTTTTCAGAAGAGGCTCCCTATTAAGATCCTTCGGCATTCTGCCAAGAAGAGTCTTCAAAGATACAATATGTCGATTAAGCCACTTTTGAGTAATCGACAATTTGTGAGTGGCAGGAGATTTATTGCCCCCAAAAGATCCTCAGCAGCACATATTAATGTGCCAACCTTGAATACCATCTCAGATACTACATCACGTACTAATTATACACCTATTCCTGCAAAACCTCCAGTTGGCGTCCTCTTAGATGGTAGCCTGACTGTTCCTCCTACAACCGGTCAAATTAAACCTCCCGCAGCGAGTAACATCTTACCAGGATGCTTCCCTTGACTTGATCAGCTGGGAAGAAATGGCCCCAAAGGAAGTGACACCAGCCCAGGGCACCCAAGGTTCCTTAGTAAATAAGTCCCAGGTCAGTGCCTCTGGGACTCCATCTATTTATGAGACTGACTTATGTCAAGACAATTTTTGGAACCAGGAGGAGACACAGCTCTTTGACTCCTTTCATGCGCTTCTACAACCAGAAAGGGCCCAAATCATAAAGCGTCTGGATGCAGTTAAATCCAAGCTCTGGAGTCTTTCACTACCTGATAAGGATTCCCTTGGACTCCAGGGAGTCTATACTGATTTACCAACAGAAGCTCCCTTGGCGCTGTCTCCAGAATGTCTAATTCGTAAATTTGAAGATCCAGGGCTACCTCAAACTCCGTCTGTTGATGCTGCTGAATACTTGCCAGCTAAGCAACCAATTAATGCCACAAGTATGAACTGGAGTGCACTTAGAGCCTTATAGCCCCATGAACAAGGCTCGACTCCCCTCCCTCCTTCCTTGCCTTTGCCTCCTAAGAGGATGACCCTGCCACTTAACAATGGGTGTATCTTTTCAGATCTGAAGAGCGCTCTGGAAAAATTAATCACACAGAATGACTATTAAATCTGGCAAAAAAAAAACCCTGCACACTTAAGTGCCTTTCGTGGAACATAGCAGGTTGGGGGAGAAGGTGTGGTACCACAGAATTCACCAACTATATTCACTAATTTGATGTGGTCCTGCTTCAGGAGACCTGGGCATGCAATAAGATATCCCTTACAGGGTTTACGGTCATTTCCTTGGCCGCCACCAGACAATCTATGACAGGAAGGCCTAAGGGTGGTTTAGCTTGCTTGGTCTCTACTTCTTTGAAAGTGGAGAGAGTGGAGCTGCCCCCCTGTGGCTCTTTAGCTATGGCGCTCCTAATTAAGAGAGGACGTAGCAAATCGTTAGTGTTCAACGTTTATCTTCCCCAGACGATGAGGCAAGCTGATAATAAGGCTCAATAGGGCGTGCTGGTGGATTACATTACTTGTATGGAAACTAAATTCCCAGCGTTGTACATCTTTATAGGAGGCGACTTTAATGTCCGATTGGGAGTCCAAGTTCCCCCATTGATTGACACACTTTACTCCCAAGAAACCCTCCAGGCTATAGGACACCTGATTTCAGCCAGACATTCTAAGGATGAATTAACAAATTTTGCTGGCATTCAGTTAGCCCTTTTAGCAGCCCAACACAATAAGATAATTCTTAATGGGAGTACCCTAGGTGATCTAGCTGGTGAGTTTACTTTTAGTTCCTCACGTGGGAGTAGTGTTATTGATTTGTGTGCTAGTATCCCAACTTCTTAGAAAGGCAATCCGTGCTTTTTATGTGGACTGCCTTACGGAGAGTGACCACTACCCCCTGGTTACAATCATTGGGCTTTCCTCAAATATACATCTCCCTAGGGGTCCCCAGATATTAGATCCCTATGTGGCCTCATATACAAGGAGGATCAAATGGTCTTCTAATATTGAAAGAAAGTTCCACTCCTTTTTATCATCTCCGGAGTGTCTTAGCCTATACAATCAGGCCCTAACAAGTAGTGGCCCAGGGACAATTTCAGCCTTTGAATCACTAATTAATAGGTTCAAAGGGAGCTAGAAGCCGTCCATAGGCCGAGTGGTCCATATCATCTAAGAAGTAATTCTTGGTTTGACAAAGAGTGTCTGATGCTCAGGAACCAGATTAATCAGGTTTACCTGCTCTATTGTAATTGAGGGGATAAATGCCCACCAGAGGACTACTATCGCTTGAAACGGGAGTATAAAGGGCTAATTGCTAAGAAAAAGAAAGCTAAAGAGAGAGAGAAGTGGGATCTACTTCTCCTCTCCATCCAGCAGAAGAACTCTTGATTATTTTGGCAAATTGTTGCCAGCTTCTTGCCTGGTCATCAAGAACTCCCTCTCTGCTGTATTTTCAACAGAGATTGGGAAAATCATTTCTTAGCAATTTTCCAGGCATCAACAAGTTCGACCGTGCTTGGGCCACAACTGCCTCCTGAAGTTCCTGACTGGCAACCCGTGACTCATGCTGATATTACCGAGCTTATCTCCGAATTCAAGTCAGGCAAAGCCCCTGACCCTGATGCTATACCCCCTGATCTGCTAAAATCCAATCCCGAGTAATGGATTCCTCTCTTAGCAAGACTTTTCACACATATCAATACCTCTGGCAGGATCCCTACCTCCTGGAGCTTAGCAATTATTGTTCCAGTTTTTAAACGAGGAAATAAAAACAACCCAGCGGACTATCGCCCCATAAGCCTGCTCTCTATCATTGGAAAGCTGTATGCTAAATATCTCCAACGTAGACTCCTCACTTGGGTTGAGGAGTCCAATATTATTGGTGCTGAACAGATCGGGTTTAAAGCGGGCTGTGGCACACTGGATCACTGCTTTGTCTTAGCACACCTGGTCGATAAATACACTACCATACCAGGTGGCAAACTTTTCACTGCTTTTATCGACCTAAAGTCAGCATTTGACTCAGTCCCTAGAGGACTGTTGTGGTCAAAACTGCTCAAAAGTTCTATCGATAGATGTCTTCTGTTCCTAATTAGATCCTTGTAGCCAGGTCAAATGTGATTGGCAGGGAGAACTTTCAAATCCTATCCCGATTAAGAACGGAGTAAGGCAGGGTTGTGTTCTGGCTCCTCTTTTGTTTAATTTATTCTTATCTGACTTGGTCTTTCACATTGGACGTATTGAGTCCGTCGCCCCAAAGCTGTCAACTACGAAGATCCCGCTTCTCCTTTATGCTGACAATGCGGCCCTCCTTTCATTGTCAAGGCCAGGTTTGAAAAGATTACTTTCTGCATTTGGGTCTTACTGTGCTGAGAAGCACTTGTCCATTAATTATGACAAATCCAAAGTATTGGTGTTCTCTAGAGCCCGGAAAATATATAACTGGGCTATCAATGGTAATGCTGTTAAGCACGTTTTCCATTTCAAGTACTTAGGTATTCAATTTCAGAACACCGGTGCTTGGACTAGACATCAAACCCAGGTGCTGAATTCGGCCTCCTGTAGTCACCAGCAGATTTTAAGATTTTTTTTTATACCCAAGAAGGCCAGTTTATTCCTTCTGCTCTGCATATTTACAAAGCCAAAACTTTGGCTCATACTCTTTACGGAATTCCCATATGGATACGGGGCTTCAAGGATTGTATTGAAAGAACCCAGGCTGTCTTTCTTAGAAAACTTCTGGGTCTTCCCCCTTGTGTTGGTTTTGCTCCGATGTACCTGGAACTGGGCACTCGATCAGTTGAAAGTATGGCATGGATTAACACCTTTAAATGGTGGTTTCGGGTGCTCTTTCTGGCAGTTTCTGGTAGCTACCTCTTCCTGGTGTTTGCTGACTCTCATATTTCTCGTTGGGAGAGGCAGCTGATGAAGAAATTACATCTGCTAGGTTTTACAGGGGATGCCCTGGGAGATTATGACCTTAAGGACACCCAATTTAGGGTAGTCCAACGGCTTATGATATTGATGTGCAATATCTATGAGCCAGAGCTAACAAAACTTGCTCCCCTCTGATCTTCAGCCAATTTAATAATTATGGACTGAGGATGGCTTCCTATTTTTACACTCTAACCATTCCCAAGTATAGAAGAGCTTTCTCTCTAGCTCACTTTAATGTCTTGCCCTCAGCACTACTAGATGGGCGATTTAAGAGGCTTCCGATTAACGAGCAGCTATGCCCCTGTGACAGAGTTGAGGTTGAAACTGTGGAGCATGTTCTTTTATATTGTCCTATGTATAACGCAGGCAGATCTAAGTTACTGTCTCTCCTTGGAACAGACCCTTCTAGACCCAATGTTAACAATTTGTTCTTATATTGTCTAGGGGATGGCTCCTCATACATTACTTCTCAGTTTTCCAATTTTTTTTAAAGAGCTGTAACCATCAGAGGAGAACGCTGTAATCCCCTTAGTTAAGTTTTTGGTGACCAATTGTTCATGATTAATTTTCCCATGTTCTTCTTTTGTTGTACTTGTGTTTTGGTCTGTGACAGCAAATAAAGTAATAAAAAAATAAAATAAAAAAAAATACCCTTCACCATTCTCGAAGAATTTGTGGCCCACCAGGCAACAGTGTGCAACACCTCCCGGGCCCGCGGACTCAGGGCTGTTAGTCCTCCCAATGAAAAACGATACCACAGCCACCATATATCGTCCACAGGTCCCATGCACACCGCAAGGTAAAGACCCTTCATGGTTGTCCATAAAACCGATATCAACTCCTCATCCATATACTGTTCAGAAGAGACCTCATCAGATACAACCCAATTTAGATCTCCTATTCCAGAAACCAGTTTTGTCCTTTGTACCACACTCAACATTCACTGAACAAGTGCCAGGGGTTTGCAGCAAAATCCCTGTTCAGAAGGAAAGAGTTGATAAAAGATCTCCAATTCTGCAACAAATGTTGTGAATCCAAACACTCGCCCAAATACTGCACAGCCAAAGTGCAATGTCATATCTGCAAAAGTGACACGCACCTGACCGCGCTTCATATCCAGACGCCAATCCATCACTGCAGACACCTCGTAGCCTTCCTTTGAACAAGGAGCCTCAATGTGCTACAGAAGCACACCCAGAGTCAGTGGTGAGTGTCAATTGCACAGCGGTGTGCAGTGGCACACCAGCCCCTCGCGCATGTCAGATCTGCTTAGCCAAAGTCTACCCAGATGGACGCCCAGAAGAAGCAGTGAAGATGTATGTAATACTGAACCCTCAGAGTGATTGCTCACTAGCCAAGTCCGCATTCTTCAACCTCTTTGATATTCAGAAGGAAGAAGTGCATTTCACGATATCAACGTGCACCACACCAAGATGCACAGTGGGGAGGGAAGCTACTGGACTCTGTATAGAGTCATTAGATGGAAGTTCCCAGTTTCTACTGCTGCCCGTGCTGGAATGGAATGGGATACCAGATGACCGCAGCCGCATTGCAACACCAGTGCATATGTCACCTGAAACATATGGCTCATCTGTTTCCCGCCCTAGATCCTGAAGCTAAGATTTTGCTCTTGCTGGGATTCGATGATCCTGATGCCTTAGTGCACACTGAAGTAGTCAGAGGCCCGAGATACTCACTCTTTGCCTTCAAGACAGACCTGGGTTGGGGAATCTCAGGAATTGTTAGTGTTGATTGGATATAGGCTCCAACCCAGGCAAATGCCTTAGCACCATCCATTCCAACAGCCTTCCAACGCCCTTTAGCACCATCAAAAACAAGAATGCCGTTTCAGACTACAAGATCGCCGGCGACTAGTACACTTCGCTACGATACCCTAAACGGCGGTCAGCAACCACCAGATGTCCACTAAGATGCTCTACACAGGCATATGCCTCCACAACACCCTTTCCAACAGCTTCCCGACGTTCCCGATGCCCTTTGACACCGTGGAAGCAAGAGTACCATTCCAGTCGTAAAAGGCTGCCAGAAGCGACCACTAGACTTTCACCTTTGCCACCAAGAGTACCTGTCAACCCTAAAAGGCCACCAGGAGCGACCACCAGACTTTCACCTTTGCCACCAAGAGTGCCTGTACACCCTAAAAGGCTGCCAGAGGTGACCAGCAGACTTGCACCAAGAGGCTGAACTTGAAGATTGAACCTCAAGCTTTGCATGCTTTGCTTGTTTGATGCTTTATTAATGTTTACTGTTTCTCTTATATAGCTATTTGTCGTAGTTATATAGTTATCTGCTATTCAGTTAGTATTATGGTCTACTGCTTATCTTAGTTTATAGCTAATTACCTTTTTTTTCTTCTCTTAATAGTCGAATTTACAATTCCAGGCGGGGAGTGTGCTGTCCAGCCAGTGTAAGGGAATTGGATAGTTAGATAGCAATTGTGAGCTTAATTCCTTAAGGGAATGCATCATGGTAAATGTAGTTAAGATATCCTGGGAAATGTAGTCCATATCACATGACCACACCTCTAATCCTGATTGGTCACTAAATTGACCCTCGATGGGTTGGGGGAGGTTTCCTCACTGTTGGCTGAACTCATGGAGTCGTGTTCTACTTCTATCGCTACAAGATGGGAGAAAAAGGATAAGAGAGAACCATCTTTTTACCTACAAGACAGATATGCAAAGGATTGGTCATTAAAAAAGAACTTCATCACAAATGTGAGTTATGAGGATACCTGATGAACCAATAATAAAGACTTTGTATGTATGTTTTGTTGAGTTTATCTACCTGTACAAAAGACAAAATCTACCACTGTACAGAATACAGAACAAAACCAGAACTCTTTTTATTGGGACTAATGGAAGATCAATTAGAAAAGTTATGGAAAACTAATTTTATTATATATGGTAACTGCAGAAAGATTACATACCTACAGCAGGGAAATGGATTGTGAAGATATCAGGACTAGCAGAGATGACAAAATTGGTCAGGAATAAAACAAATACTTCTACAAAAGACTGGAAACCCTTTGTAGTTTTTTTGCAGAAAATGGGGGAAAATTGTGATTTCTGGATTTGACATTGAAAAAAGATTAAGTAAAGGGCCTGAAGGGATTATTTTAATGTTAATGAGGGGAGGATAATGAGTTTGTAACTTCTGTAAAGAGTGGAAATTGTTTTTTCAGCTATTTTTTTTCTTTAAGTATTCTTTTGTACAGTTTTTCTCTTTTTCTTTTCTTTATACTTCTGTATTTGTTTTTTGCTGCATAAAACTTTAAAAAATTTTTTAAAAAAAGAAGTTGTCAGTGGAGGCAATACTTTAGGAATCTTTTCCTACACCGTATAAGGCTCTGCAGGTAATAACTACAACAGCTTCAATAATCCCAAAGGTGCTTCCTCCCCCACCCAAAAAGGCAAACTGGACTTTCTTTGTATTTCATTGAAAATGTTTCACTTCTCATCCAAGAAGCTTCTTCAGTTCAGTTCACTGCTTCAGAACTCAAGAAGCTTCTTGCATGAGAAGTGAAATGTCTTTTTTTTCAAAGTTTTTATTTTTTTACAACAAACATACAAACAAAACATAAAAACATAAAACCCTCTTTCAATTATTTACATATAGTGTGTCAGTTGGTTACAATCTTTTGTGCTATCACTATTTTTTCCTCATTTTATACAAGATATTCTAAATTTCATTATGGTTTAATCTTATATATTCATCCAATGGTTATATATTTTATATTGTATTCTAGATCAATCTATTAACTTTTATTATAATGCTTACTAATCTATTTCTTTACCATGTCTTTTTATCTAACCATTGATAAAATAAATCCCATATCATATAAAATTGTTTATCCTCTTGTTCTCTAATTTCAAACGTCAATTTACTCATTTCAGCAAAAGTGAAACGTCTTTGAGGAAATACAGATCATGGCCATTTTTTACACTTATGACTTTTGTAGCATCCCTATGATCATGTGATCAAAATTCAGATGCTTGGCAACTGGTTCAAACTTATGACCATTGCTATGTTCCAAGGTCATATGATCCGACCACCTTTTGCAACTTTTTGACAAGTAAAATCAGTGGGGAAGCCAGGTTCACTTAACAACCGGGTTACTAATCTATCAACTGCAGTGACTCACTTAACAACCATGGCAAGAAATGTCATAAAATGGGGCAAATCACTTAACAAATATCTACTTAACATCAGAAATTTTGGGCCCAATTGTGGTCGTAAGTCAAGGTTTACCTGTACAAAGTCCAGTTGTCTTTTGAAAAGAAAAAAAAGCACCTTTGGGATAATAATGACATGGATGGTTGAGAATCTATATACACAACAGCTTCAATTATGTCTGGAAACCTTCTGTTGATCAGTAAGAATAATAAATAAAAAGGTACTGTATGTTAATGATGTGGGAAGAAAATAACGCAAATAGACACTGAAGCTTCTGGATGCTTTAGAGGAAAGCCCATTGAAGAGTTTCTTGCAGAGATTTAGCTTTCTGACCTGGACACTTTCCAAGTGCCTTGGGAGACTGGCTGGAATTGCAGCCCAAGCAGAACACATGGCAGGAGGCAACATTAGCCTAACCTGGCATTTATCATAGTTGCGTTAGGTGTGTGATGACCCGGGGTGTGGCACAGAGGCAACACAGTCAAATAAGCAAGAAGTGTCCCTTTAATATCTCCAATTTTGCCTCCAATGTCCAGGTTACCTTCGGCTGGAGAAAAAACTCTCCCAAGAACAGTCTTTAAGTGGAGGAAATTCAGACCGAAAACAAAGAACATACAAACTGTAAATAAAAATCCACACAAACCACGCTGCAGTAATTAATTTGGAAGGCAGGAGAAGTGATTACAGACTTGAAAGGCCAGCAAAATACACACAGTTGGGAATATGCCAGGAACCCAGATAAGCCTCCACGATACACAGATAATTCATGATTTGCTCCCAACAACTTTGCTGTGCGCAGCTTCCCTTTTTAAACACTGTGTTCCCAGCTGCAGCTAATGAAGAGAATCAGGGCCCTTTCCTCTCCCATAAGCCACGCAATTCACATTGCTCCCTTCTCCGTTCCTCCTTGTGTGCCCTAGGATGAAGAGGGGGTGGTGGTCCTGGGTCTTCCTCTGAATTCCCTCTGCCTTGCTCTACCTCTCCCCTGCTCTGCCCAGCCGGCCTTTGCCCTTCCCCAGTTTCTTCCACAGCCAACAGAGCCACACTCCCACTCCCTGTGAGCTGCTTGGCATCCCCCTCTGAATCAGACTCTGAAGCGCATGACAGGTATGCAGGAAAGAGGATAATTGCAACTCTGCTTTGATTCAGTTCAATTTCAAATGTATTTGTTTCATTGATCATGAATGAGGTTGGCAAATTGGGATTTTCCACATCAGTCACCTAAGCTGTTGAATCCAGTTCTACCTGTACATACAGTAGCTTTCCACATAGTTTAAACCGATAGAAACAATAAAGGTCCATCTTGCTCTATGGCAGCTGATTCATGCTGTACTGAATAGAGTGAAGCAGCTCAGAATTTCATGAATGATAATGACACTACTGTAATAGCAAGAGTAATTTAGCAGTGGATTATTTTATGCCTTTATCATTTTTATAAATAACTTGGCAGGGAATGTACCTAACACTCTTTCCTCCTCCTATTTTCCCCACAACAACCACCCTGTGAGGCGAGTTGGACTGAGAGGGCATCCAGCTGGCTTTTGTACCTAAGGAGGAACTAGAACTCATAGTCAGCACCTGAACTAGTAGACCAACCTGGCTTTCATTATTGCATTTTAGCTAGAATGGCAGGAAAGAGTTAAGAATTGTCTATATCCTTCTGAATTTTTGACTTTGATTTTTATTGGCATATATTTTAATTTATTCTTAACTGTTTTAATCTGTGCTTTTATTTATAAGTTTATATGGTTTTATTATGGTGTTGTACGTTGCCCAGAGACACTTAGGTGAAATGGGCAATGTAGAATTGTAAATCATCATCATTATCATTATCATCATCATCATCATCATCATCATCATCATCATCATCATCATCATCTTTTTCATTCTTTGGATTTTTGCAACCTAGATATGCTAATATTTTATTGCTCAGGAACAAGATACTAGATCCAATTATCCAGCCCATGAGAGCTGCTTTCCTTCTTCCTTACACAATAAGTTAACTGCTTCCCACTAATCAGTAATTGTATGTAAATGCTTCCACCAATCAGCTGGACACACATTTTCATACATCCTTTCTTAGCCTCTGCCTATTACTGTTATTGGAGTGTCCTAAGCAATTTCACATTCAGTGTCTTGCCTCCAGATCCTTCAATCTTGAACAGGCTATTTGTTCCTCCCCACGTCCACCCTCTTTGGTAGGATAATTTATTTGGGCTGCAGAAGTCGCTAATCATGCATGCTTACACCTTCCCTACCATCTTGCTGTGCATGCAGAACTGAAATGTGAACCCATGCATTGCTCATGAAGCCTTCCTGGTTGGTGATTGGAGCGGTCCTGTTTTGCTTTCCTGCCCAAGTCAGCCACAGACAAACCACAGAACTGTGTTAACTCTACAACTGCTGAACAAAAAGACAGATCTCACTTCAACCCCCCCACACTATATCCAATTAATGGACTGTATGTTTCTGTCCCTTGTGTCAGCCTGGCTGAGGGGGAATCTGGTATTTAATGCCTCTAACTTTAGAAGATCCAAGAAAAGATTGAGTTGTGTGTGTATGTTTTAAATAAGGGGTAGTGGATAGGGTTTACTCATACAGAATAGAAATGTTAATTTTTCCCATGCCTTTCTGATGATAAATAAACTATAAACTATTCGTATAAAAATATAAATAATAGCATATGTATTATTCTTAATGGGTCATATAGTCTTAATGGATCACGGAGACCATTTTTCAGGAATTAAATACAATGTTGCAAGAATGGTCTGGCAATTCCTCTGTTTTGCTCCTAGCCCTCAAGCTGGCATTGTCTAATTATGGTTGCAACAATGGCAACAGGGATTGGTAGGGATTATGATTTTGGAGAGGCTTCTGATCCAGAAGTGGCAAATTGATGTCCTAAAAGTTATCTCTGATCATGTGTTACATTTTCTTTGACCCTTCCAACCTCTACTTAGCTGGAATCTGTGCAGAACTGAAGTGGGCTTACAAATCGGGATGCTTTTCAGTGAATTGTATTTGAACAGATTTTGAACAGTTACCTAGCATTTCAATGCTAGGTAAGCTATACATCTCACAACACCTACACATCTCACAACTTTGAAGTGCTCAGTTGAGTCCATTTGCTAATTTGATAATTTGCCGATTGTTAGCTGAAAATTCTGCAGTTCCACAATCATTCTTCTTATTCTGTGGCTCCAAGTTGATTGCTTTTCTCCTGTAGGTAAGCCATAAAAAGAATGTTCTTCATACTAATTTAATCCACCACCCTTCTTTTCCTACCAATATACTACCTTCCTATTGTGATCCTAGCAACTGGAACTTTGCAATATACCTTAGTATAGTATCTGAATGGACCAAGTATGAGAAACTGGATCCAGGTGAGATCCAGACCTCACCTTTCCAAAAGGCCATGATAATTCAGGAGTTTGTCCTATACTTCAAAATATGCTTCCCTGCAGTGACTAATGTATCAAATAAATGTCTTTTCTTCCTTTTGTCTGTTCTGGATATTATTATTTTGTCTTTTAATGACTTCATAATCCCTTACATTGGGGTGGAGTCAAGGCAACTGAATAGAGTGTTTACTGGCCAGATGCCTTTCCTGTCACCAATGCAGAGTTTGAAGATAATGACTCATTGTGCCAAGAGAGAGGAATGTCTCTCGCTACCCAGGATCGAGCTCACAGCCTCCTGATTGTCCACCTCTAGGCCATTGCATCTCTCATTTGCCTGTCCTGGATATGCTACAATTAAATTCATTGTATGGTCTTGGATAGCATGAAAAAGATTTATCATGCACCTTGATTTATTTTCCTTTTATATTTATTGAGCTTTTCTTTTTGAGAAATTCAGGGGGAGGAGGGAAACTTTTAATAAATGCATAATTAAGTAGGTTTTCTTTTTATCTCCTTCCCATATTTAATAACCATATATTTTATTAATTTTTCACATTTTTAAACCATCCATCTCTTTCAGAGATAGACTCTGGGTGGTACTGCTAATCTATTATTTCTGTGAACATAAAACTTTTGCCCCTTTTAAAAATACCCATTTTTAAAGCTACAAAGAATGCTTTACTGAATTCAGCAAGGTTTAAATTTTGATTAGGCCTGCAAATAACACATTTCTAGCCTTTCTGAATACCCAAGATGCTTCAGCCTCTAGATCCATTTGGTTGTCCCTTCCTACATCTTTTCTTGTTTAATTTTTTAAATAAAATTTCAAAGATAGAAAATTAAAATTACAACAAAAAGGGGGAAATGGGAAAGGGGACAACAGGGAAAATTCAAAAAGAATGATACAACCCCCAAAAAAATAACAAAGAAAAGTTACTTTAAACTCTCTTTAATATGGATGCAATTATATAATACAATACTTTCTTGTTTTAATTTAACAAAGAAACAGACAAATCTATCTGTATATATACCAAACAAATAGCAAACACCAATATGTTATATCACAGTGATGTCGAACCTTTTTGTTGTGGTGTGCCGAAAGCGCGTACGTGCCAGCACCCACAATGCAATGCGCCCCACCCCACCCTGCCCATGCGCGCGCAACCCCCTTACCTGCACTGCGCATGCACACACCTCCCAGCTGATTTTTTCGCCCTCCTGGAGACTTGGAGGAATTTCTGTTTGGGGCCTTTTTCACCACTTCCGGTATTTCCAGAAGCCTGTTTTTCGGCCTCCTTAGGCTGCAAAGACTTCCCTCAAGCCCTCAGGAGGGCGAAAATGGCCTCAAACATACCAAAAATCAGCTGGGAGGTGCGCGCATACGCAATGGAGGTAAGTTTGGCTGGGGCTCACATGCCTGCACAAATGACTCTGAGTGCCACCTGTGGTTATATCATCATTTTTTCTCTAAATAAAACATATGACTCATAAATGCACCGTAACAATTCCACAAACACATATATTATTATATGATATTTCAATAATCAAATATCTTTAATAAAAGTTCCTCTATTAAAATATAAAATAAAATGTATATCTGTTAAACACTAACAGTATGCAATATTTCTATAGTTATAACAAATTTAATCATCAAATCTCAGAATCAAAACTTCACCTTTACCTTTATCGATTGAAGAGTTCAAAAGTGGTCTCCACTTTCCTATATCTTCCTTAAATCAGTAATAGTGATCTGAACTTACTGCTCTCCAAATATAATGGAATTCTGATTCAGAACTCCAAAGCTTAGCTGGAAAAAAATTGAGACCCTAATAGGTTTGAAAGTCTATGGATTGGATAAAACTGCTCTGAAAAATAGGATGCATGGAATGGTAGCCACCAAAACTGTACTAGATAATTCATTTCAAGTGTTTTGAATTTTTTAAAGCACTATACATCTGTTCCTTGTTTAGTGACTAAGTTCGGTACCAATGACCAGGTTGTTAAGCAAAATGCACATTAAGTGATGTGACAGAAAAAAGAGAGATGCTGCAAAGACCACTGGTTGCTATCGTCTCATACAGTTAAAATTTTCTCTATGTCAGCATCACAATAGAATATAATAGAAGCTGGAAGGGACCTTGAGGCCTTCTAGTTCATCCCCCTCCTCAAGCAGGAGACCCTATACCATTTCAGAGAGGTGACTGACTAGTCTCTTCTTAAAAACCTCCAGTGAGGGAGCGCCTATGATTTTTGAAGGCAAGCTGTTCCACTGATTAATTGTCCTCACTGTTAGGAAGTTTCTCCAGGTTGCTTTTCTCCTTGATTAGTTTCCAGCTGTTGTTTCTTATCCTGCCCTTTGGGGCTTTGGAGAATAATTTGACCCTCTCTTCTTTGTGGCAGCCCCTGAAATACTGGAATAGTGTTATCATGTCCCCCCTTAATTCTGACAAGTGCTGTTGTCAGGTGCATGAAATTTAGTTGGAAGTGCACTCATTGGTGGGAATTTTTTTTTTAATTATCTTTTATTTCCATTATATTTGTGAATTGTCACCAACCAAGGTAGCTACTAAATGAGAAGTGGATGTACAGTTACAATCTTTTTTGTACCAATGATAATGAAGATTGATGTGCGTGATGACTGAGTAGAGACATTGGTTTTCTACTCTATCAATATCAGCTCATATTCTTTTTTCTAAGTTTGCTGTTTTCACTACAGGTCCTGTCAAATAGTCCACAACTGTCTCATGAATGTTCTTACTGCTGCCGATCTTGATATACTAAAAAAACAACATGAACCAATCTCGTTGACCAAGAAGGGAGCCTCTACAAATGAGTCTCCAAACAGCGACTCACTTTTTAATAAACCTCTTGGCCTATGAAGAGGATGAGCAGTCAAGCAGCAAAGGTCTTCGCCCCATTGTTCAGTTAAAATGAGCTGTGAGAGGCATGGCGGCATGGCAAAAGGAGAGGGTGCGTGTCCAGGGGCTGGAAGAAAAGTGTTCCACCAAAGGGAGGCTGATGCTACCCCTAACACTGCAGAGCTACACAGCTTCAACTGTAGAACCCACTGAATTATGTTTCCTGCAGACCCAGAGATGAACTGGAACTAATTGGCTTAGCTGCCCTCGGGAGATGATCTCTGAGAACAGTGCAAATGCCCCCTGTGGGGAGGGGAAGGTGCTCTCTCTTAAATGGAAAAGTGGACATTCTGTTCAATTTGAAACATTAACGTTCCATTCCCCTTCCACTTGGATAAAGAAGCAGGGTTTTCCAGCCACCTAGTTGAGCTTCTACTTCTTTTTCACTTTGAAATGAATTTTATGCCTTGTCATTTTGATGACGACTTGCAGTCAATCTGTTTACAACCCAATCTGATGAGTAAGTTCAGTGTATATCGGAATGCAGCCTCAGGGCCAATTCTAGAAAAGTTTCCACAATAACTTCTTGCTATGAATTCAGCAGAGCTCAGGCACCTAAATACTAACAATTAATCATGACATGATCTTTTTCATATAAAAATAGCTTCTTCGTAAGTTGTTTGGTACCACAAACTACTTCATCTGTTTCATGAGTATATCTCTGTAGAAGAGACATCTTAGACCTGTCTTTCAGGGGTGGTATTCAGCAGGTTCTGACCAGTTCTGGAGAACTGGTAGCAGAAATTTTGAGTAGTTCAGAAAACCGGCAAATACCACTTCTGACTGGAGATTTTACAATATCTTTCCCCTGCCATGCCCACCAAGCCATGCACACAGAACCGGTAGTAACAAAAAAAATGAATCTCACTACTGCTGTCTTTCATAATCTCCACCCTCCAGGGGATTGCAACTTCTGAAAGTTCAAGTCAGCATTACAAGTGACTGCATGGGCTGGGAATTTTGAGAATTAAGATGGCATTAGACAGGTAGGAAAAAGGTTAGAATGTAGGGGCTTTCTCTATAGAAATACAACCAGGGGTGGGATTCTACCAGTTCGCACCTATTCGCTAGAACCGGTTGTTAACATTCTAAGCAGTTCGGAGAACTGGTTGTTAGAAGAAATTACTGGCCTAACCCTGTCAGGAAGGCAGGAAGGAAACATTCTGGTGTTGCTTACAGAAACTGCCTCTCCGTTAACCCTTATTACATTCTTGACAGGACTAGACTTCCTGTCTCTGGAACTTCTCTGGAATTTTTTTCCCCTTCTTTGCTGGTACTTTGCTTGTGTGGAGTGACCATTTAAAGTTACAATGGCACTGAAAAAAGTGACTTATGACCATTTTTCACACTTACGACTGTTGCAGCATCCCCACAGTCATGAGGGGCCAGGTGAGGAGATGCATGCCTCGATGTGAGTGATATTGAGTTGGCCACACCCAGCCAATAACATGACCACCAAGCCATGTCCACTCAGTCACATGACCACCAAGCCATGCCAACCACCTAAACCACGCCCATAGAACTGGTTGTTAAAAATTTTGAATCCCACCCCTGTATACAACTCCTGCCTTTCCAGTCCTAGAGACCTCTAGCCAAGTTAAGGATTTTAAGCATTTAATTTCAGTAGATTGGATTTAGGATTTTTTTAAAAAAAAAATTTTCTGTGTTTCCAGATGAGAACACACAGTAGGGAACTATGACAATCCAACTCAATGTTTCCTGAGGCTCTGCAACATGATTCAGTACATAATTTGTTTCCGATCCTGAATCAGATTTGAAACAAATGTAAATAGTTTCTCTTTCCTTAGAGGCATCTTTTCTCTTCAAATAATACATGACACCTTTAATACTGCAACATCTCTTTGGAATTAATGATTGCAAATTAAATATTTAAACTTCCTTTACGATAATATTTCATGGACAGAAAATGAGAAGCAACACAGCCTACCCATGTCCCATACCATCACCATCCTATTCATATATTTTGGGCAGGATTGAGCTGTATCCCCAGGGTCTAGAAAACCAAATGCATACCAAGCTATAGACCTCTTAAACTCTAGCATACCAAGCAGCGCATACCAAGCTATAGTCCTCTTAATCTCTAGCATTTTAGTTTTAGGAAGCATTTTAAAACTGCCAAGCTCTAATAAAATCTATTACTCATTTTTATTATATTATCTTAGTATAACACGGCTATACAATTTGCTCTATCCCACACACCCTCCTACAAACTTGATGGAAGTGGTACTTGGAATATTAACTTATTTTTTTGAGTGTGATGTACCAAAGGAAGAGAATCATTGTATGCCTAATTCCACCTACTGTAGTTTAATTTTGGCATTAGCCTAATGCAACCTCTGATCACATGTGCTGCTGAAAAGTGGACCCCATCAGTTTTGATTGAGGTAATGTGGAAACAAAAGAAATAGGTTTTTAAAATTAAGAGCATGTTTCTATGAATAATACATTCTAGCCAGCAGTCCGTGCCTGTTCCAAAATGAGAAGCCAGCTCTGGGTGACCTTTAATTATTGGTGCCAAGGCAAAAAATTATAATAATAAAGCTTCAGATTAAATTATGGAAGGTATATATTTGCAATTTTGCCAGTGAATGCTAATAAAACAACTTGAAATTAATATGTGACAGAGTTTTGAAATGGTTGTAGCAGTGGACTATGAGAGCTCTGGCTCTCATGATTTGAAAAAAGGACCATTATAGCCTTTGTCTTATCTGTAAGATGCTATGGCCATTTAATGACAGCTGAAATTTAGCCTGTGAATAACCATAAGCCTATTTAATTGGGGCAAATGAGTGAAAATAGATTTCTGATGATCACACCTGATCCTAAGTCCTACATCTTGAATTTTATTTTTCCTCATTACTGAATGATATTTTAAAGTCAACCATTTGTGACTGAGCAGGTATCTTAACTTTAAATCACACTAAATCATCATGCAATTTGGCTGGTTTTAGTTGAATATGATTGAACCTAAGCATTCACTTCTTTCAGTCTAAGCTGTAAAAGATTCAACTTCCCTTTTCATGCCTTGACACCACTGCTTCATGTTATTTAGATCCTGCTTATTTCAGGAGAGAGAATCCCAATGCATCTTTTAATAGATTATTCTGTCTCAAGCACAAAGGTGTGCAGATACAGATTGATAACTCAACAAAGCTTCCATAACAAAGTTCATTTTTGGTACATCAGGTATCCTCATGACTCACATTTATGACGAAGTTCCTCTTTCAATGTCCAATCCTTTGTATATCTGCCTTGTACGTGGAAAATAGTTATCTCCTAACCCATCTCGTATCAATAGAAGGAAACAATGTTATCAGTAATGAGTGCAGGTAAGAATGGAGGGCAACCTCCTTCAACCCCTCGAGGGTCAATTTAGTGGCCAATCAGGATTGCAGATGTGGCCACGTGACATGAACTACATTTCCCAGGATACCTTTAACTACATTTCCCATGATGCATTCCCTTAAGGGGACAGCTCACAATTCCTAAGTAACTAACCCATTCCCATAAACTGGCTGGGACAGTACACTCCCCACCTGGAATTGTAAATTCCACTATAAAAGAGAAGAGAAAAAAAAATTAACTATAAACTAAGATAAGCAGTAAACAGTAATAGTAACTGAATAGCATGTAACTATATACTAAGATAAACAGTTAGCTATATAACTAAGAAAAAAGGTAAACATTAATAAAGCAAAACATGCAAAGCTTGAGGTTCGATCTTCAAGTTCGGCCCCTTGGTGCAAGTCTGCTGGTCACCTCTGGCAGCTTTTTAGGTGTACAGGTACTCTCATAGGCAAAGGTGAAAGTCTGGAGGTCGCGTCTGGCGGCCTTGTAGGATTGACAGGTTCACTGGGTGGCAAAGGCGAAAGTCTGCTGGTCACCTCTGATGGCCTTTTAGGGTATTCAGGAACTCTTGATGGTAAAGGTGAAAGTCTGGATGCCTCTTCTGGTGGCCTTCTAGGGTTGGAATGGTACTCTTGCTTCCACGGTGTCAAAGGACATCGGGAATGTCAGGAGTCTGTTGGAAAGGGCGTTGAGGAGGCATATGCAGTGTAGAGTGTCTTAATGGACATCTAGTGGTTGTTGGTGGCTGTTTAGGGTGTCCTAGTGAACGTGTACTAATTGGCGGCGGCCTCTGAGGCAGGAACTTCATTCTTGTTTTCAATGGTGCCAACGGGCGTTGGAAGGCGGGTGGAATGGATGGTGCTAAGCTATTTGCCAGGGTTAAAGCCTGCATCTGGGCATCACTGACAATTCCTGCAATCCCCCATCCTAGATGAGATTTGATGGCCACTGGGCCATCTACAGGACTGCCTACCGACTCAGAGAAGCGAAAGGCGTGTGGGGCATTATTTCCCAGCAAGAGTAGGATATCAGCCTCTGAATCTAGAGCAGGAAGGTGAGGAGCAAGGTGCTGTAGGTGAGGAATGCTACTTATGACTTCAGGTGTTGCGATCTGACTGCGGTCATTCGGTATCCCATCGCATTCAAATATGGGTGGTAACGGGAACCGGGTACTTCCATCTAAGGATTCTATGCAAAGTCCAGTAGCTCTCCTCCCTGCCATGCGTCTTGATCCATGGCACATTGATACCATGAAGGGAAGTGTGGCCTGTTGCACCTCAAAGAGGTCGAAGAATAAGGGTCTGGCCAGGGTGCAGATGCTTTGAGTGTCTATCTGCACATACATTTCCACAGCGTCTTCAGGGCATCCTTCAGGGTACACTTTGGCTAAGCAGATGGGAAGACACGAATGAGGGGCTGGTGAGTTGGTGCACAGTGCTGTGCAGTTGATGTTCAACCTTGGTTTAGGTTGTGGTTTGTCAGTCTGCTGAGGAGCCCTGCATGCTTCTGTGTCACATTGCGGTTCCTTGTCTGAAGGAGGGATACGAGATATCTGCCGTGGCAGCTCGGCGTCTGGATGCAGCGCGGTCAGGTATTGGTCACTTTCGCAGATGTGACATTGCACTTTGGTTGTACAGTATTCGGGCAAATGTGTGGATTTGCAACACTTGTAGCAGTATTAGTAATCTCTTAGCAATTCTTTTCGTTGAGTCAGTGATTTCGCTGCAAACTCAATGCAGCTGTTCAGCGAGTGACGAGTGTTGTGCATAGGACAAAACTGGTGTCTCCTTGTAGTGGGAGATCTAGATTGGGGTGGATAGGATGAGGTGTCAATCTCAGTGTCCTGGACCACCCTGGAGGGTCTGTCTCTGATATTAAGTATGGGGCCTGAGGGTGATATATGGTTGCTGTTGTATCTTCTGGTATTAGGAGGACTAACAGCTTTGAGCACACGGGCTTGGTATGTGTTGCACACTGTTGCTTGGTGGGAGACAAATTTTCTAGAAGTGTGAAGTGTACAAGGCGGTGTCGACCTTTGGCCATGAAGGTGTCAGTCAACTGGAGCCACTTTTCAATTAGCATCTGTAGAAGTTTTTGAACAATTTTGTTCTGTGTGTCGACGTGATCAAGACAGGCGAGTATCGGTAAGTTGGGATTCCGTTTTGCTGTTCTTAGCTGGACGAGTATATTAGCGAGGTCTATGATTCGGCGAGGCTTGTTGATAGGAATTTTAGGAAAACTGTTGAGGCTATCCAAGAGTGTGGCTTCTACGTCCTCGGGAGCGCCATACAGTTTGTCAAGCCTTTGCCATGATAATCGTAGGACAGCGGCTGGGTCGTCATAGTGGAATATCATAAGTGCCCTTGGTATGTCAGAAGACTGCGGCCCTAGCCATGCTATCAAGTGTCCGATTATCTTGTCGGGGTTCAGGCGTGCCGCCTGAATGGGGCGTAGGAAAAGTTTCTTCCAAACTAGATATTCGCCGCCTGGCTTGTCAGAGAATCTACGAACTCCGTTGGTGTGCAAATTTAGCTTTCCACTCTGTACAGCCATGTTTCTCCAGTAATCTTCAGCATTTGCTGAGTTGGGGGGAAGTGTTGATGTAGAGGGTTCTCCCCCTGGATTCTCATAGGGTGGGTTCGGGTTGGAAGGCAACAACGGGTTGTAGTCTTCTTCCCAGTACTTACGGGGAATGTCATCCTCCCATACTGGGGATGATGGTCGGGGGTCACGCTGCCGTGTAGGCTGGGCCCAGTTACCTTGTGGTGCCTGGGAGCCATATTGGTATTGAGGTTGTGGCAGGAATGCTGCTGCCTGTGGATTGAGTGTGGCAGTTGTGGTTGATGGCATGTTGACTCGTCGAGAAGTTGGTGTGAGCACTGGTGGGCTAATTTGCTCACCTGGTTGGCCATGCAACGTTGGAGTAGGGTTGGTAGTGTTGGGCAGAGAATCGTGGACCTTGTTACATACAACATCAGTTGGGGGAGGTTTGCTGTTGGAGGGAAGTGAATCTTGTACTTTAGGTCATACGTCAGTAGCATACTAACGTACAGAGTCTGTGGATGAGATTCTTCCCTGTGCTTCCCTGGTTGTGGGAGACTGCTAAACAATTGAGGCGGTTGTATGTGTTCAGTGCAAAGCGAGTGCTGCTCATTCATATAGGCCTTGACCTGTGTATCCGGGCTCTCTTCTCCCAATTCTTCGAGGTCAGATTGGAGGGAGGTGTTGTCGGCCAGCTTCCGCCATGCTGTAGCATGTGCCATCTTTGTTGTGGCTTCTCTTTGCTGTTCGGCCAACTCCAATTTGGCCTGGGCTTTGGCCATTTCTGCCTGCTGCTTGGCCTAGGCTTTGGCCATTGCTGCCTGTTGCTTGGCCTGGGTTTCGGCCATTTCAGCCTGTTGAACCGCCATTTCAGCCTATTGAGCTGCCATTGCCGCCTTCTGCCGTGTTATCTCCTCTGTGGCGCACAGCTCTACATCTGCTACTGCAGCTTCTACTTCAGCTTCTGCAGCTCGTTCAGCGTAACTTGCTGCTTTGGAGGCCTGAAATGCTCCGCTACGACGGGAGGATGTTCTGGAAGGATGGTGAGAGCCAGCAACAGAGACTTGGCATGAGACACAGGAACCTGCCTGCGATCTAGCCGGTGTAGAATGGACGGAAGAAGACACATGTGATCAAGGAGCTAAGTCGGATGTGGCCTGCTCCCGAGACGTAACTCCCCACTGTAGCACATCATGGAGTGCTACCTGGAGGGTTGTCTTGCTTTCCTGTGAATTTCCTTGAAGTGTTGGATGTATGTTAGGAGCTTGGCTGGATGGACTTGAGATTGTTTTTGCTGCGTCTCCACTGTGAGAAAAGGGTATCTAGATCATCTAGCAATGTACGGAGCTTCTCGGGGGGCAGCCCATGTTTTGGGACATCACGGATCTTCTCAAGCTTCGCCCATGTGTCTATGTAGCAGCGATATTGCTGCTGCCAATCGTTCTTCAAGGATTCTTTCATAGGTTTGGTAAGCTTCTTACTCTTTCTAAGGTCGTAGGCCCTTGGAGGTATCGCAGCTTCTCCATCGGGTTGGACATCTAAAAGCGGTTGTTGGGAATCAGGCTCCATATCTACATCAAGGGTGGGTGGAGGATTTGGGTCTTCTGGTACATCAGAGATATCTGTCATGAGTGAGGAAGTTGCCATGCTGCAAATTGGCAAAGGAGAAATTCTAGAAAATTTTAGTGGTTGCTTGTGCGCTTCCTTTCTGTAATAGGGTACGCTGCAAGCAAGGAGCAGAAAATAGAATTGCTGCTGAATTTAATACTTGAGCACATAGGTGGCACTGCAGAATCTGGGCGATGCTAGCACAGCACACGGAATGGCTGTTTCTAGGGTGTGGTGTGAGCCTGCGACAGAAGGGGGCAGTAGAGGTTGCGTTGCGAAGTCTGAGGACTGGAGGGCTGGATGCAAAATATGTCTATAAGGGTCGCTTGCTTCACAGGGTGGCAGCAGAGGGTCTGGAAGACGCTGTTGCTATGCCCATGTTAGGTTGCAGTTAGGCCTTTGAATTAAGTTGATCAAAAGGTGCACAATAGTTTCATAATTGCTCTTGTCAATTTTTAAGAAATTGTGGAAAAAATCACATAAAAATCTTTTGTTGACCACCAGATGGGGCTAGGGTTGAAGAAAAAGGAAGGAGGGCTTCCTTGCCCTAATTTTCTGCTTGACCACCAGATGGGGCTAGGGCTGAAGAAAAAGGAATAAATGATTTTACTTTAAATTTCTTCTTGACCACCAGGTGGAGCTGGTAGCTTGTAGGTAATCTTTGAACATTCGAAATAAATTGAATGTTCACAATAATTTCAAAGGAGTTATCATGCAAACACATGTTGCTGTGGGCTGCTTTAATATTAAAAAAATATTACAAAGTCCAGTTAATATTCCCCTGTGTAATCCAGACAAACTCCATAGAGAAAAGGGGAAGGAATTCCTCCTAGCAGCCAAACAGTTTCTTTGAAAGTTGAGCAGAGAAGAGGCGGGGTGAAAAGCTCTTGTTAGTAGCGTGTGGGGAACTCCAGCCCCTCCCACCATGCAAACAGCATGTAAACAGTATAACACAGTGTACACAGGGGTCTGAAGTGGTATTTTAATTACTGACTTCCTGTTGAAGTTCCTGGCTGGCTAGGATGTATCTTTATCAGTTTTAAATCGGCTGGAAAGAATTTGTTTAAGGCATCTGGTTTCCGTTTAAAAATACAAGCAAGATTCCTCCAAGGTTCAAACTGAAGGTTTGATGGTCTTTTGAGAACTGGGTAATTACATTCCTTGTTATGCAAATAGGGTCTCTGAGATATCCAAAGCCAAATTGAGTAGAGGAGGGGGTGGGTGGGTGGGGATATAAACTTCTCTTTGTCTGTAGCTCCTGGGGGAATCTGACCCCTCCCACCATGCAAACAACTTCCAAAGATGCTTGCAGAGAGAGAGATGATGAAGCATGCAGTTTCAAATCAACATTGCATATTCATTCCTGGCTTCAATATCACTTATCGTAAATTCATTAAAAACTTTAATTTTCTGACGAATTAGGATTTATTTTCCACTATTCTGTCTCAAGCACAAAGGTGTGCAGATACAGATTGATAACTCAACAAAGCTTCCATAACAAAGTTCATTTATTGGTACATCAGGTATCCTCATGACTCACATTTATGACAAAGTTCCTCTTTCAATGTCCAATCCTTTGTATATCTGCCTTGTACGTGGAAAATAGTTATCTCCTAACCCATCTCGTATCAATAGAAGGAAACGATGTTATCAGTAATGAGTGCAGGTAAGAATGGAGGGCAACCTCCTTCAACCCCTCGAGGGTCAATTTAGTGGCCAATCCGGATTGCAGATGTGGCCACGTGACATGAACTACATTTCCCAGGATACCTATAACTACATTTCCCATGATGCATTCCCTTAAGGGGACAACTCACAATTCCTAAGTAACTAACCCATTCCCATAAACTGGCTGGGATAGCACACAAATTAAGAGAATAAAGAAACATTTGGATTTTCTGCTGCTTGCACCATAATGTCATGCTGTAGCTCTAGTCTACGTACTATAATTGCTTTATTCCATTTGAGTGAGTATATGAGAACTATATGCAGTTCTCATATACTCATGCATGCCATAAAGTGCTCAAATTGACCTGCTTAGATGGAAAGCAAAGGGATTTTTTTTTGCTCAGCTGACCTCAGACTGAATTATCCCCTGGGCCAAGCCTTGGTTCCTCCGGGTATAAGAAGCTTTCAGGAATTCCTATGTGGCTGCATGTTGAGGCTAGAGAATGCCGCTGAAGGAAAGGGCAGCCATCCTATAGCCCAGATTGCTTTACAAAGTGGCTATTTATTACTGGTACAAGCTCTGTCATCCTATCTCCTGAGACTGCAGCACCCTGATGAGACCAAGCAACACCAGGAATTCTTTCATGTCCTTTTCTTCAAATCCCTTATTTCCACAGTCAAACAAATGAGTTCTGCATTCAAAAGAAAGATGGAGAATGTAGAAAATAGGAGTGGCGGGGAGGAAGCATTCCAAGATTTGGATACATTTAAATAGTAGATTTTAAAGTGGACTTCCTTGAGCCAGGTACCTTTTCTGGATGCTGACTAGCAATTCCCATAATTATCCAAGGGAAGTAGTGAGGCTAAAAACAAGGAAGGTTCCTTGATACTCACCATTCTCCAGATTCTATAAAATCTCAAGAAACCATCTAGTTTGCTAGCTTTTATCATCATCAGCAGCAGCAGCCACTGTGTTAGCATGTTTTAGCATGTCTGATGATGTGGAATTTGACCTGAGCAATTCCAGGGAGTTGCTACCAGTCTTTGCAAGAAACAATTTTTTCTTGGGAGTTTTCTTCTTGTTCCTGGTGTCATACCTATACATCCCTTTTGGACTCTTAATTCCATATAAATTTGTTGTCCACAAATCTGTGTGACACTCTTACCATCTCCTACATTTCTTAAATTTTTGTTTTGTTTATTCTTTTTTATATATAAAAGTGGCAGAAATAACTAATTCTCCTGCCTCCTATTTTCCCCACAATAACCCTCCAAAGTGGGTCAGGCTGAGAGAGAGGAACTGGCCCATAGTCACTATTATTATTCCTTTTTTCATCTGAAATATTTATTTATTACACATCTTTTACTTTAAATGGCTTGATACATTTTATGTTAAGTATTAAAATTGTCCCAAGTTTCTTTGAGGCAGTGGGTTTGATGTAGTCAAAGGCCTGCCCCACCCCTCTCTCTCTCTCTCACACACACACAAAATCTCTATGGGTGCCTCAGATTAATGCTTTCCTTTGCTCAGTGAAGATGCAGGATGCTTCCACAAGGGGGAGAGATTCTAAAGGTGAGCAGCAATATCCAGTGACAGATTAAGATAAAGGCGCCTTCCGAGTCAACCCTCACTCTCCACGTACAGCAGTTTTCTTGGCAACAAAAGGGAAGTGGTTTCGGCAAGTGCCGATGCATTCTGGGGCTTTTGTTCATTCAGCACTAGCCTACAGCGGTCCTGATATGGTTTAATGGTCTCCTGATTCTAATCCTGATATGGTTTAATGCTAATCAGACCTGAGATTGGGTGCTGCGTTGTGCCATGTGAAAGCGTCAGATGAAGCTGGTTTTGTTTGTTTTCCATCCGCTCTGTGACTTAGGAAAAGGGCGCCTAGCACAGTAGCCGGGAAAAGAGAAACCATGTGCCAATTGTGATTATTTTCATGCGATCCTCCAGGCCGGCACTTAATATTGCAGTCTCCTCGGGGTACATCTCCCTCCTTTTATTTACTGTTCTGCAAAGTAATGTGCTTAACAATATTATGCGGAAGCCAACCGCGTGGAATGGGCGACAGAGCAAACGCGGCATTAACACACAGGCACCAGAGAGGGGAAAGGCAAACGCCCTCTGGAAGAAGCCAGGAAAAGGGAACTCGGGGGAAGCGATCCCGCCGCGCCGCCGCTTTCTTCCGATTCGCAGAGCATCCAGGTAAGCAGGAGGGGGCGCCTCACCTGGCTCAGGTACGGGACGGGAAGTACCTGTTGCTTTGGGGATCACGTGCCTCGGAGGGGAGGCGGCGGCGGCGGCGCTGTCGTCGTTGCGGGAGAGCGACTGCTGGGTCAGAGCGAGCTCTCCAGCCCAGAAGGTGCTTGGCCGACAGCGCGAAGCAGGTAAAGAAAGGCGGGGGATGGCGCGGAGGGGCGGAGAGGTTTCCTCTTCGGGGCTTGCGGACTTTGGCAACCCCACCAGCGAAGGTGAAGGCTTGGAGTGCTGCCTGGGAGAAGGAAGGCAAGCCTGTTTCACCTTCCCGATCCTCGGAAGCCAAGGGTGGGGTGTTTTGTTTTCTCTTGTTTGTTTTTGGCCGGGCTGACCTGGGGTGCTGGTGGGGGTGGGTGGGTGGGATGAGGTTCCCATGGTTAAGCCAGGGCTTGGGCCTTCCGAGCGAAAGTTGTTGGCTTGGACCTTCCGAGCCCGGCGCCGAAACCCACTTTGGCGAGTCTCTCCTATACAGCTTCCAGCTGTTTCCCGGGAAAGGGCGGGCGAAGCAGGTGCCTGAAATGGCTCCTTTGAACTTTGAAAGTTCCCTTCCCCCCCCCCCGCCTTAACTTCTGTTGAGACGGGAAACTAAGCTAGCTTCTTGGGGGGAGGCATTTGGGAGTGGATCCGATCGGGCCGAGACCACGAGCAGTTAGTGCTGCTCGCTGTTGGAGCGACTTTTCGCTGGGTTGTGTTTCCTAAGGGGCCGGGTTAACCGTTGAGTAACCTGCTTGAATTTCTCGCAATCCAACCTGGGAAGTCGGATAGAGAGGGAGATTTTGTCTTCCTTTAGGAGAGTTTGAGCCAAATCTTGTAAAGCAGGGGATGAAAACTTCGTGGGCTTTTGAGATTAAAAGATGCAGGGAATCTTTTCTTGCGCCTTACTCCGTTGCTGGGGCTTTTAGAAAAGTCTGGAATTCCCTTGACACCCCCCCCCCCCCCCCATGCATTTTACAGCTCTATTCTTACATATAGGTAGTATAGAGATATACTCTTAACTTCACTTTCTATTTTTAATTTCTGGCCTCATTGTTTATAGACCATCTCCCTGCCCCCATATAGAATAGAATAGAATTCTTTATTGGACACACAAGGAATTTGTCTTGGTGCATATGCTCTCAGTGTACATAGAAGAAAATATATATTCATCAAGAGTCAAGAATCATAAAGTACAACACTTGATAATAGTTATAGGGTGCAATAAGCAATCAAATCATACTAGGAAGCAGTCAATAGAAATCGTTAGGATACAAGTAACTAGGTTACAGTCATACGTGGGAGGAGATGGGTGAAAAGAAGGATAGGAGGATTAATAGCAATAGTAATGCAGACTTGGTAAATAGTTTGACAGTGTTGAGGGAATTATTTGTTTAGCAGAGTGATAGCATTTGGGGAGAAAAACTCTCCTTGTGTCTAGTGCTCTGTAGCCTCGTTTTGAGGGTAGGAGTTGAAACAGTTTATGTCCAGGATGTGAGAGTTCTGTAAACATATATTCCCTAACTCAGAATCCCCACTCTGTGCACCTGAAGAACTGAACTGCAGCCTAGCAAATCTTTTGCTGTACGTTTGTTTTGAAGGGGCTACAGGTTTCCCTCATGCAGCTGCTTTCTGTAAGCATGTGCCTTTAAGAACCTAAGCACTTTGTTGAAAAGCCTAGCATTCTTGCAAGCATCCCCAGCAGGTAGTCTACTGAAAAACAGCCTACTAGACTGTGGGTTACTTTCTGCTCACTTCTCTCTGTCTAGAGTTTTGAATAAATAAAAGCAGTGCCATTGGCACAGTTAAGAAGTGGAATATGAGCAGGTGTAACTTCTTTGCAGTTTCTCAAATACTGAGGCCTTGGCTTCCTTTGCATCTGGTCACTGGGGGGGAGGGGATTGTTTTCTACAGAGGGGAAAAGTGACTTTCTTGCCTTGCCGGGAAAGTTGGTCAGGATTCTGTGAAATTTAGTTGTAGGTACCAGTGAAAATATAATGTTAATAGAAGTAGCAGGCACAGGACTGCCAGAATTGTCTGTGTTAAATATTCCATAGAAGTAGTTTTTTGTTTTTGTTTAAAAGGTGAAAAGATGTGCTTGTTCTCTGTGGTTGGATTCACACAATGCTATAAACTAATGGTTCTCAAACATGTTGATTTTGGGATTTCTTTACTTTCTTAAAATAACTACCTATTCCGAAGAGCTTTGGTTTATGTGGATTTTACCAATAGATATTTATTGTATTATAAATTAAAATTGAGAAATGTTGAAACAATTTGAGCTTGAACATTTGTAAGAACTGCTGTTCAAATCCATTATGTGTTAGGCTCACTGTGATGCATGGAGTCAACCATGTGATTGTAAACCATAGTTTGTGGGTTAGGATTATATGTGAACTAGGCTAGTGATGCATGTTGAAACTTACCAAAATAGAGCTTAAGTGCATTAACCCGGCCTCGTGCTTACCTGTAACTGTTTTAGAGTCCAGATGGATTGCCAACATTTGAAATCATTGTAGTTATATGTGTGCTGATGGGTAGGGCCTTCATATGACTTGACCAGGCTTGAAACTTGTTCAGTGGTGCAAATCAAAAGGAAGAGGATAGAGAAGATTTATTCATACCATGCAACTATAAAAAGTTTGGCAGTTGTACACTGTGTTTTATGAGGGTGGAACTTTTGCTTGGACAATGCTTCATCTAAAAATGGCCCTATTATCTGAAATGTAGGATGGCCCAAGTTCCTTTTCCCACTAGACTTCTGTGCCTTAATTGCCAAGCAGAGATCTGATGACATGATGATTATCTGCTCAGCAAACAGAAATATCTCCTAATAAATCCTGCTGTTTTTGAACATGTGAAAAGTGTAGGAACTATGATAAGAAAAAGAGTAAAAAAAAAAAACTCCAAAGTTTTCTCTTTCATGCTTTGAAGTAGTAAAATTAACGTGAATATACCTCTGAAATAATAAGGTTCAGATTCTCAGAACTTTGTTGCTGTTAGAGAAGTTAGATCAATTTGGAACAAAGTGGAAATGATTAGCAACATCTCTAGGTTCTGTCTAATGCACAGACAAAAACTACTGAAACTGTGGCTATTAAAGATAACCCTTGGTGTAAGCAATCCCTGTATACTTACTCCCCAAGATTAGTCTCTCAGTGCTTGTTGGAAAAAGAAGTTCAAAGGTAACAGGAGAGATTTACTCACTTGGACTTCTGGATAGGCTCAAGGCCTTGCTGAGCAGAAAATAGCAGCAGCAGCCCTCTTGACTCAATGGCAGAATTCAGACAGTACTCTGAATTGTAGGCTAATGTCCATGAATAGGTTCACACAGGACATGAAGATAAAATGAGGTTGGCTAATTTGGGGCTTATCTCTTCCTAAGGGTGCTTAGCTCCACACTATGATTCCAGCGGTATAAATCAAAAATATTTCAGCGCAAGGTATCACCTTTTAACCAGTGACTCATGAAAGCTTCCTAAAGATCATGGGAATGAGTCTGTCTCACAGCTGACTTTTTGCTCTGGGCTCCCAGCATTAGAATATGGTATCAGAAGGAAGAAGAGCGGGGGGGGGGGGAAACTCTGAGTCAAGAGGCGTTCACAATTGCCAATTTTCTGTGTGGAAATACATGGAAATTAGTTCCTGCATCTATTCCAAGAAACCACTATAATGTAGTCATTGGCTTATGACCACAATTGGGTCCAAATTTGCTACTAAGTGAGACAGTTGTTGAGTTTCACCCCATTTTACAACTTTTTTTTACCACAGTTGTTAAGTGAATCACTACAGCTAAGTTAGTAACACAATTGTTAAGTGAATCTGGCTTCCCCATTGACTTTGCTTGTCAGAAATTCACAAAAGGCAATCTCATGACATTGGAACATTGCAACTGTCAATGAGTCTACATTTTGATCTCATGACCACGGAAAGGCTGCAATGGTTGTAAGTATGAAAAATGACCATAAGTCACTTTTTTCAGTGCTTTGAATGGTCACTAAATGAATGGTTGTAAATCAAGAATTGTCTGTATAAAATATACTTGGATTAACAATTATTCAGAGAACTCAGATCCATCATGGTAGATACAAAACACACCCTTTAGTTTATTTCATTGGTGGCAGTCACTAAGAACTTACTTAAAGTGTCAGCAATTTTAGCTTAGTCCCGACAGGAACCAAACTAAAAAGGGTGCATTTACCATCTTTTGAGATCCATTCATGTAAAGGAGTTTTTCCTTGCTATTCAGCTGTCAGCATGAGTTAAGGCCCAAGGTGAGTCCTTCCTAAGTAAATCATTCGGAGTTTTATGAAAATAAGAATATAATTATTTCAAGAGCTAGGTGGGATAATTTGTTTAAGGAGCAAAATATCTTGTTGACACTCAGCGGCTAAATCATTTGTTAAACCTTTTTGATGCAAGAAATATTCAGATAAATTAGAAGTAACTATTTACAGTAGGCATATTTGTATTGGTTGGGGATGATACTGATATGTAAAGTGAGAAGGACTGTAAAGTAGGCTTATGGATGTGAATCACTGTCAAAAGGGACTCATTAAACATTCTTGGATGAACTGATTATGATTTTTAGGCTCAATTCATACATTACAGTAAGGTCTGGTTTCAACTCAGCATGTTTCATGCTGCTTAATGGTTACAATTTATTCAATAAACCAGAGTTAAATCAAACCAGGAGGTAACATGATCTGCAAGCTACAATGTAATTTGATTGTTAGCAATCTGTTTTGGTTCAGACTTCCATCAATATAATTGCTGAAGAACCTTAGTTCAATCCTTTTGCCATAAAAGTTATTGTATTGGTTCTCTTCTTTGTGAATGGCTGCCTTAAACTATTGATTGGGCTCATCACAAAGTGCTTTAAGCCATAATGAGACTGGATGATTCCAGCTTAACCTGGCATGTGGATAAAGCCACTTGGTAAATTACGATTTGATGGCTTAACATTATAAATAATCTGAGCCATGATGGCTTTAAAAAAAAAAAAATTGGGGAAGCCATGGCTTGAGTCCAACCATAGTACCTGAGAGGCTGAGAAGTTTCTCCATTGGGTTTTAAGTACTGCTGTCAGATTTTTATCACATGTGCTTTGCTAAGGGAAAATGAACATATGAATTAAAAAAAATGGCAAAGTTGGTTAGAGAGAATCTTCATGGATTTCCCTGTACTGAGGTGGTGTATTTTTGATGCTGGATATTGGACACAGCCAATTTGGCATAGTGTTAAGGCAGATAGAAACTAGGAGACTGCTAGTCCTGCCTTGGGCACAAAGCCAATTAGGTGACTTCATGCCAATCTCTCTCTCCCTCCCTCTCCCTTTTTCCCTCCTTCTCTCTTCCCCTCCCTCTCTCCCTCCCTTTCTCTCCTTCCCCCTCCCTCTCCCTCTGTCCTAGGAAGAAGGGAAGGACAAAACCACTTCTGGAATTGTGTCAAGAAAACCTCAGGGATTAGGCCAGACAGTCATCAGGTGTCAACATGGACTTGAAGTCACCCACTCCTAACCCAACACATAAAATGGAGAAAAACTTGAAAGTTATCATCATCAATATCTATTTGTAACCATCCCAGAAACATTTGATTAGTTCATAGGAAACAAAATGCAGTAGTGGAAGATCTCCAACAGGAGACCTTTCTGGTGATGATAATGATGAATATATCCTCTGAGAGGACTTGGGTTCTATTTATAGAGTCCTGATTTGAGAAGCCTGTCTAGGTAGTTCTTGGTCCTCTGACAAAAATCTTTTCATTTACAAATGCTTCCTTCATCTCTTCCAGCTTTCTTTACTGATAGAAAAAGTCAGTATCACAATTGTTCTTTCGTTGCAATGGTAACACTGAGGTTGTTTGAAAGTTCCATAGAAATGTGATGTTTAATAAGATAAGAACAGCCAACCTTTTTACATCCTGCATAGACAGACAAAGGCATATTTCTGTTCCTGCTAAGGAGCTCGCGGGGAGCTGGATTGCTTTAAGAATACTCAGGTTGATGTGGACTCTGATGAACCTTCCCAGGTGGGATGGCAAAGAACAAGAAGAGAAGGTGCTTCTCTCACTCTGCCAAACAGGAGTAATTTGGGGGTGCATGGTGGGCCTGGGTATTATGGAGAGGTGTTATAACTTTCCTGACATGGAAATCTTGATTTAGATGCTGTTTCTCCCCTCCTTGCTAATTGCACTGCAGAACAAGTAATTTTCATAAAGATAGTCCAGAACGAAGAGGTCTGGACCAGGTGTGGGATTCAAATTTTTTAACAACTGGTTCTGTGGATGTGGCTTAGTTGGTGGGTATGGCTTGGTGGTCATGTGACTGGCTGGGCGTGGCCAACTCAACATCACTCACATCAAGGCACACATCTCCTTGCCTGGCCTCTCATGACTGTGGGGATGCTGCAACAGTTGTAAATGTGAAAAACGGTCACAAGTCACTTCTTTCAGTGCCATTGTAACTGAATGGTCACTCCCCTAAGCAAAGTACCAGCAAAGGAAGGAAAAAAAAAAACTCCAGAGACGTTCCTGAGACAGGAAGTCTAATCTGTCAAGAATGTAATAAGGGTTAATGCAGAGGCAGTTTCTGTAAGCAACACCAGAAGGTTTCCTTCCTGCTTTCCTTACAGGATTAGGCCAGTAATTTCTTCTAATAACCGGTTCTCTGAACTGCTTAGAATGTGAACAACCAGTTCTAGCGAATAGTGCAAACCTGTAGAATCCCACCCCTGGTCTGGACATACTTCTCAGCAGTCATTTTAATCAAGATGGCTATTTCTCTGAAATGCTTGGATTCTTGCAGCTCAGTATTTATTGGAAGCATGCCCATGAACCTGTTTAGAGCAAATGATTGTTGCTTCATGGTGTCCTGAGCAAGTACCAGAGCAGAAGACGGTGGGTAACCTTGCAAGCTTTCCTTATGGCAAGCGACTATTGAATATGTCTGCCCTTTTGATAATTGGGCAAGCTTTCTTGTGCCATTCTTTTTGCAGGTGAAAGATTTTCAATAAACGTGTGCTCAAATTACACCCTCTTTTACCTATGCATAAAGCAAGGAGAGCAAAGCTTTTAAAGCACTGTACAGAAGTTGCTTTAAAGTTAGCATTCATAGAAGGTGGAACCACTATCAATAGCACATGTGCACTTTCATGCACAAGGAACATAGGCTAAGATGTAAATGCTGTATATGTGTGTTAGAGTAGAATGTATCCAGAGCTGTTAATTCAACTTGCATCTGGAGTAATCCAAGTCTAAGGTCAGGTGAATTTGGATCCTTTCAGGGTGCTCAAGTTACATTTCTCTTCCCAAGAAAGGGTGTGTGCGTGCGTGCGTGCAAGTGTGTTCAAAGGGCAAAGTGGAGGTAAAGCTATGCTGTGCTCTGAAAGCTGTGCTGAGGGAACAATGTAGTATTTCTTTGGGCAGGCCTAAAAGAGTTCTTGAGGTCCCTGCTACTGTGCATTAAGCAATGAAAGGCGCTGCCATAGGACATGGTAAGGCTTTCAGAGATGACGTGGTGCATTCATTGGTGGCTACTAGCCACAGCCTTTTGTTTGCTTCATGGCTTGTCTTGCTTGGGAACATCTTGTTGGGGTGGTTGGGAATGCCAGATGAGGTGGATGTGTGATTCGACTCTGTAAATAAATTCCTCTGGTGTGTGCTGATTATTAAGCAATATGGTTTTGCTTTCCGCCCAGGAAGTGAAGCAATTGCTGATGTACACTCCCATTGAACTAGCAACTTGAGGGTATGTTCTCTCTTAACAGTCTGGCAGGCAATTGACAGGGTTCCTGTGAGTGAAGAAATCATGCATGGACCTAGTTAATTGGGAAACAGTCTGTTCTGTTTTTTTAGAAAAGAAAGAAAAGCTTGGCATAAATATCCAACTATAAAAACTTGAAATCATTGTGATTGGTTAAAATAATTAAGAAATGTAACATTTCTGGGAGAGAGAAAACAGCAATGAGTCTTGTTTTAAAGACTGATTTGTAAGTACTGTACCTAAGCAGCTAGATTTTCCTATTGTTGGCTGAATGTCCAATTTCTGGAGAATATGGAGCCCTCCCATTCCTATCATGCTCTTGTATCAAAAAAGCAAAAGCAAAACCCAATTTCTCTTCCCCCTCCCACCCTGGCAAAGCCCTGAAACCATCCCCTCCTGATGTTGTAGTACAGAAGAGTGAGCAATATCTACTGGGCACTCTACTGTTGAAATGTTAATTAATTTATCACTTGGCTAATTGGCTCCCTGTGAATACGAATTAACTCTTTATTCCCACTTTATCTTGAAGATCTTGCTAAATTTATTTATTAGATTTTTTAATCCCATCTTTATTACTTTATAAGTAACTCAAGGTAATCGAACATACCTAATGTTCCTTCTGTTCCTGAATCCTTGTCCTCCACAATTCCCTTATCAGTCTTAGGGGGCATGCTGCTTATGACCTACATGTAAATTATTGACTAGTCCGGCCGGGGAACGCTCATTGCTGTGTTTCTGTTTGGTTTTATCCACCCTTGCTGGGTGATGTGAATCAAAACATATCTTGCTCAAAGCCTTTGGATTGAACTGCTCTTTTTCTGGGTCTTAGTCCAGCTTCATTGTACTGCTTCTCTAAGAAACACCATTTAAAATAGGGGTGTAGAAAGTTAGCATCCACCCTGCTCCTAGAAAATGAAATAGTCTAGGAAATATTAAAAAGGCAGAATATTATATCTCCCTGGATGAGAAAAGGAGAAACATGCTCTTGGAAAGCAGCCCCCACCTTTGTTAATCACCCCAGAAAGACTGAGCCACCTTTATCTATAAGACAAAAGACATCTTATCTACAACACAAAAGACCTTCAGCTCCAGGGTGATAGGAATTGCCCAAAGCCCCTTCATTACATCACTCAGCAAGAGTCAACCAAGCCTGGGACTCAAGACAACCTACAGAGTTACCCCTGTCTGGCCTCATGGGAGTCTGACAACCAATCAGGATACATTTCTTGCCATAGGAACAGGAAGCAGGTTCAAAGCCCAACAGAGGTTAGAAATCTCTCTCCTTCTCTCACTCATGCGCTCAGTTTTGCCCAGGACCTCAAACAACTTGCTGTCTACTATTAAACCATCCTTCCAAGCAGTCTCCATGTTTCCAATGTCTTTCTTCCCACTTGGAACTGAACCCAGATGGACGTTTCTTCCAATGGGGGTGAGCATCTGCCAGGGTCAATCTAGCCCTCCACCATTCCCCAGTTGCACTGCTGACATTGGGAGTAAAAAAGTTAGGTGTTTGGTGGAGATATATTGTTGCTCCAAAAAAACAGACCAGGCTTATTTGTATAGTAAAACTTAATTTTTCTGATTTATTCCTTAAACATAAAAGCTGCCCCCAAAATAAAAATTACAAGAATCCATGTTAAGTCTTAATGCTAAGTCTTTACATCCGTCTTCATTCTATCTTGATGACCTATTTCAAGGTCCGGCAACATTGTTATCATTATACCTAGTTCTTAATTTGCACCATTTGTTTAGCAATCGTTCAAAGCCAATCTTCACAGTTGCAGTATCCCCATTGGTCACGTGGCCAAATTCAGGCACTTGGCAACCTGTATTTATGGCTGTTGCAGCATGCCCAGTCATGTGATTGCCATTTGTGAACTTCCTAGCTGGCTTCTGACAAGCAGTGTCAAGGGGAGAAGCCAGATTTGCTTAATGCATGAGTCATGGAGCAATTGCAGTTGATTCGCTTAAAAAACAATGGCAAAAAAGGTTATGATGTCAGGCGCAGCCCACTTGTTTAGCAACAGGAATTCTGGTCCCTGTTGTCTTCGTAAGTTGAGGATTAGCTGTACTGTGTGTGAATTAGTGGGTTGCTTCCTTGAAGTCCACTTAATAAATTCATGCCAGAGGTGAATTTTCAATGGAGCCTTTGCTGATATACTACTCAGGCTTTCATCCTTTGGGATATGCTTGTTAAATATAGCTCCATCCCATACCTCATTCACGTTACAGGTAGTCTTCGACTTACAATCACAATTGAGCCCAAAATTTCTGTTCCTAAGCAAGACAACTGTTAAGTGAATTTTGCCCCATTTTATGACCTTTCATAAAAGCCACAGTTGTTAAGTGAATCACTGCAGTTGTTAAGTTGGTGACATGGTTGTTAAGTGACTCTGGCTTCTTCATTGAGTTTGCTTGTCAAAAGGTCACAAAAGTTGACCACATAATCCCAGAATACTGAAATTGTTCTAAATTTGAGCCAGTCGCCAAGCGCTGAATTTTGATCGTGTGACCACAGGGATGCTGCAGTGGTTATAAGTGTGAAAAACAGCCACATCCTTTCTGCTGTAACTTCCAGTGATCATTAAATAAATGGTTGTAGGTCACAGAACTATCTGTGCTCATAGATTCCAGTGGAACAATTTCTACACGAACCTGTGTAAGAATGTAACTCTGGCCTTTTAAGCACTAGCCTGGTCTGCTTCTTTTGGCCCAGAAGGCAGTATGGCGTACTTCCAGTGATCAATCCAGGCACCTTCCTCTTTTCTATCCAGAGTGGGATTGAAATGTGCATTTAGATTATGTTTTTATATGCATGAGGAGAGGGGAGGAGCATTTGGATGTTGGGCTCACTTTAGGGCAGGGGTCTTCAAACTGGACAGCTTTAAGACTTGTGGACTTCAACTCCCAGAATTCCTCCTCCAGTCACGTTAGCTCAGGAATTCTGGGAGTTGAAGTCCACAAGTCTTAAACTTGCCAAGTTTGAAGACCCTTGATTTAGGGAGAGCAGCAAAAAATAATAACAATGAGGGACTATGTAAGTGGGTAAATTTTTAAAACCTTACATAGTTGGGTATTGAGAAAGAGAGAGTGAAATAAAATACCGACTTACAGATTAGAGGTCATTTGCTAAGACTGTCATGGATGACAAGAAAGGCAAAATTGGTGCTGTTTCCTTGAGTTGTTACTTCGGCAAAAAAAAAGTCACATATTTGGGGCATGCAATTTGGGGGATGATAGACTAAGAAAAACAGCTCTCCTTGTCGCAAAATTCAGGGAAGGGGAAGGGGAAGGCACCGGATGTAATGGATGGATGGGATCAGGGAGATAATTGGGATGTCCTTGGAGGAATTGCAGAGGGTGTTTGTCTATATAATCACCAGGGTTGGGCCTGACTTAATAGCCCTAACTAACTAAACACAAGTCATGAATGTTGAAGTATGTCCACCTCAGACGAGCAATTGTATGTTTTTGAGGGGATAGCAACAAGCAAGGATGTCTGTAGAGATTATCAGTCATCCAGGTCATAGTTGTCTCGAAGGTGCTTTTTTTTCTGGACTGTTTTTTTTTCCTTTGAGGAAGAAAAAGAAGAAAATGTTTCGCTTCTCATCCAAGAAGCTCCATCAGTTCTGATGGCAGGTAGGTGAGAGGGTGGATAGGGATTGACCGTTAAGGCTGGGTGATAGAGAGATGGAAGGGTAGAGTCTGACAGGATGGTGGTGGAAGGATTATATTTCTTTGCAGTCATCTGGTCCCTTCAGGCAGCACAGCTTGTGTCACATGACAAACTGGAGCAGTACTTTCATCTGAATGGGATTTCTCATCATATTTTTTGATTTTGTAGTTTATCAATTTTTTAAAACCAAATTCGCTGTTTCATTTTTATTTGCTTTTTTTAATATGTTCATGATTTAATATATATAAAGGAAAATAACACCATACAGCAAAAGAGGGGAAAAAAACAAATAAAAATAAACTAATAAGAGAAAAACCTAAATATACCTAAATATAAAATAAAAAGGTCAATTATTAAACAAATTAAAATTCAGTCACATAAAGAACTATTAGATGACTGTCTTCAGTCTATTTAGGGGTGTCAAATTTGCGTTGTCATGTGACGTATTGGCACTTTTTTCCCCTTTGCTAAACCGGGCAGGGCTGGGGCCAGAACGTGACACATCTGCCCCGCGGGCCACGAGTTTGACACCTCTAGTCTAATTCATAGGTAGAGAATGAACACATACAGGTAGTCGTTGACTTATTGATTGATTGAATTTATATTGCCGCCTATTCGCCCATGGCAACTTGAGGTGGCTTACAGAGTGTAAAACCATATTTAAAAAAAAAAAACCAATAAAAACTAAAAAAGAATCAAATAAATTAATAAAAGTACAATTGAACAAAATCTGGAAAAAAATAAATAAAAAATCACTCCCCAACTCTCACCCCCCACCCCTGGTGACAGCAGATCACACGAGCCATTGATGGGCTCCATCCTGCTCTGGGTTCCCCAGGCCCGCTGACAGAACCAGGTCTTCAGTGCCTTCTGGAAGAGTATTAGGGAGGGGGCCATTCTAATCTCTGAGGGAATGATGTTCCAGAGAGAGGGAGCAACCACGGAGAAGGCCCTTCTGGGTCCCCCCAAGTGTATCTCCCTCAGGGGTGGGACCTGCAACATTCCCTGCCTCTCCACTCTGATGGGTTGGATAGATGTGACTGGCATGAGACGATCCCTCAGATAACCTGGTCCCAACCCATAAAGGGCTTTAAAGGTGACAACCAGCACCTTGAATTGCACCCTTAAGACTACAATTGAGCCCAAAATTCCTGTTGTTAAAGAAAGACATTTATTAAGTGAATTTTGCCCCATTTTATGATCTTTCTTGCCACAGACATAACTTGATAACTTAGTAACCCGGTTGTTAAGCGAATCTAGCTTCCCAAATGCTTTTGCTTGTGAGAAGGTCGCAAAAAGTGATCACATGACCTTGGGATGCTGCAAAGGTGGTAACTCTGAAAAACGGTCATAAGTCCCATTTTTCCATTGTAATTTTGAATGGCCATTAAATGAGCTGTTGTAAGTCAAGGACTACCTATGTTTCATCCAGAGATTTATGTGAAGTGTGAAATAATAAAACAATATTTTTAGTTGCATCCCATGCATAGGAAAGCTAAATTTCCATAACTGAATTTTCAAATGTAATTTAGCTTCACATTCATATCTTTAATATTTGTTTTCTCAGCAACTTGGTGAATATTAAACCAAAATAACGGCACAAGAAAACAAGGGCTAAAGGTACAAGTACTGTCTCTTTTCAAAATATTATATTTTAATATACAGAAACCCAATCTGTACAACATACAGGGAGTCTTCAAATTACAAGCATTTGTTTAGTGACCTATTTCAAGTTACACTGATAAAAGTGACTTATAGCCATTGCAGTATCCTTATGGTCATATGATCCAAATTTGACCACTTCACAATTCGCAGTATTTATGAGGGTGCAATGGAGTCATGTGATCACCTTTTGCAACTTTTTGACAAGAAGCAAAGTCAACGGGGAAGCCAAATTCACTTAAACAACTGTAATAAGGTTATAAAAAAGGGCCAAAACTCATTTAACAATTGTCTTGCTTAGCAACAGAATTTTTTTTGCTCAGGTGTAGTTGTAAGTCGAGGACTACCTGTACTTTAGTGGTGTATCTAATAATTCCCAGAATCTTCAGGTTGTGTTAATCACATTTTAAGATAACATAGGGTTTCTTTATTAAAACAAGATGTTCCAGGTTTTTGTTTTAGATTACTTGTAGGTTGCTTATATCTATCTAAGTGTTATTTTTCAGTTATACATAAAGTTTAACAGTTGTTTGGGAACCTCCAACTCTTTTCCCACAATATTAATCATTTAAGGGTTTGCGGCACTGCTAATGCATTTCCCAAACTGCAATATCAGAAGAAAATTTCATCGATTTTATTACCGTTTTCTGGTTTAGGCTGTCCATATTTAAGGTCTTAATATCATTTACCAGTAAATCATTTTTACCATAATCTGTTAAATGGGAAATGAGACAGTCAGCCTTGTAAATGAGAAGTAATACTGTAGTGGCTTGTTTAGCCAATTGATTAATTATGTGTCGCCAAACCATTTTTGACTTCTAGCAACCACATAGATAATCTGCATGATTAATCAAATTACTGGTTTGTTTTTGCTCCATTTTAGGTGTCCTTGCTTGCATCTGTTTGATTCAGAAAAACATTTAGGCAGAGCTCTAAAACAATCCACTAAGAATCCAGCAAACTAAACCAAATCCAGAGATCCTTGTTAAGCCAAAGTCGTAATAAATAAGCTAACAGTGGTATCAAACTCTGGCTTACTTCCTTAAACAATCCATGAGTTACCACTGGTGCCATCAAAAATCATGCTAAGCCGTAATGGCTGAAGGCAGTGTGCTCTGCCAACAAGAAGCAGCAGAGTATTCTGACTTTGTTACATATGTGCTTGAATACCACTTGTCGCTTAGCACTTTATAAACTATGCTACATATTTATATAAGGATATCCTTTAAAATGCTTCAGAAGACAGTCACGAGAAATTAAATGCACACAATGTCTCCCAGGAATACGCTTATGAGTAACAATTTATGGACCATTACATATTTATGGAGGAATATGTTACATTGCTGGACAGAATGACTGATCTATTGTCCCGGTTTTGTGTATGGATGTGGAGTGGAAAGATTACTAGAATTGCAATGTTGGTGCAGAGCAGAACGTTCAGTGGCTGTACCAAAGAATACAGCAAGCCAGTTGCAGTCCTGTTCAACACCCTTATTGACCTGTCCATTCAGAAGAACATCTAGTAAACCATTTGCCCAATGGAAGAAATATCTTCTGATGATTCCAGACAATTTCTGAGTTGTTGTATTAAGATTGCAGGAGGCCCAGATTCAAAGCTAGAAGTTGCCCAGACATTTAAGTATCATTCACTTTCTTTTTTTCTTTTTCCAGTGGCAAACAAACCTGGAGTCTCTCTCCCAGGACTTTCTTGCAGCAGAAGAAGTACCTGGAGTATTTGGGAGGTTGCTGCAGTACAGACAGAAGTTGGTGCCAGCAGCCTTTCTCCTGCAGCAGTGGGGACTTCCTTCCCTCATCCTGCCCCTCTCCTGCCTGGAGAGGTGGGCAATGGCCGGCTCTGGATACCTTGCACTCCTTCTGACAGTGTGTCTCCAATCCCTTTTGCATCCTGCATGGGGTCAGGGTGGGTGAGCTACCTTTGCTGCCATAAAGGAAAGAAGAATGGGCTTGCTAGAATTTGGGGAGGGAATCTGGCATCTCTGTTGGTTGGTGGTTGATACAGTTGCCTGTCTGCTTAGTGATTGCCCCAAAGCGTGGATCATGCCCAACAGTCAGAATGTCTTCTCTAAATTACTCCCCTCTGCCCAAACAATAAAACACTGTATCTGCAACAGTTTGGATAGTAAATATCCAGCTTATACTACAAATTCTAGGAATTCTGTCTCCTGTTGGAGTATGATTGGTATTCATTGATTGGCTTTATTTTGGCAGGCATCATATGATATCTTAGACTGTAAAGTATTTAGCAAAATTGCAATGTCATATTTAAACAGTGCTGCATGTAAGGTATCTTTATATACTTATTTTGATTTGATTTGTTTTACTTATAAGCCATCTCAAATGCTAAAGCAAATCTAAGGAAATAGGCTATAAATTAATGAAAACATTTGAGGGGAAAAAACGAGAAGAAAAATCAATAAACAGTTAAATAGCATGTTGGGAGAAAACAGTATAAATGTAAACAAAGTAAAATACCCAGTATCAAATCAAATATAGAGCCAGAAATCACTCTAACCCAAGGCCTGTGGAACAAAGCCAAGTCTTTCAAGCTTTCTGAAAACATAGCAGGGTCCCAGATTTTCAGCAAAGCAATCCCAGCAGGCATGGAGAAGGGCCCTAGTAGACTGCAAATGTTAGTGGAAGACCTGGAATATCTGTTTTTTTGTCTATTTGGGGAAAGCTCCCTTTATTCAAATTTAATGAACTTAAATTCAATTTAACCCTTGAATGTGTTTGATTATTTTGCATAGCTTTTACTCTGAACTGGATTTTAGAACTTGAGACAGTTTTGAATACAAACATTTCAGTTTTCTTGTTGAGTTTATCATGTTGCACAAGCTATCTTGGGAGACTAGTCCATAAAGGTAGCTTAGAAATAATTTTAATAAGTAAATTATACAACATTATGGTCACAACCTGTTAAATGTTAAGTGTCACAATTTGCCAAACAATTATAAATACATATTTGGAAAATATTTGACTTCCATTTTGGTAGAGAAGCAAATTGGTTTGTGTTCAAAGAGATCACAATTATGTACGTGCCTTGTTCTGGTCTTTTTAATTTCTCTGAGATCTGAGAACGTCATTAACCTTAAAATGTCTGCTCATTCAAATATAGTGAGACATTAAAATAACAGCTCAACTAATAGCAGAATCCTTTTCTTCCCTCTGGCTTCCCCTGAATTATTTGGCTCTTGGCTAGACCTCACTTATGAATTGCAAAACAGTTTCAGGGTATAGTTCAGATTCCTTCAGACCAGGGAATGAGATCTGTCGAAATCGTTAGTGCTCGCCTATCACTCTGGGCGTGGATTCTCTCTGAAACTTGGAAAGACTGCTGAAACCTGGTGACTCCACCTCCTACCTTCTCATACCTGAAACAGTGCTCAGGCCAAGACAGAAATGGAATGCCTGGGAGCAGAAACTATCCAAACATGAGCCACACCTGCCCCAAGAGCAAGGTGAAAGCTTGTCAACGGAAGTTTCTTTTTAAAAAAATAAAAATAAAACCAGCAATTCAGTAGTCAAGGGAGTCCTTTCCTAAATGTTGCATTCTTGGGTGGGACTTAGCAACCTTGCTGGTATTTGGGACATTTTTAAAAGGAAACTCATGGATGGACTATTGAGGGGAAAAGATTGTTGAGCCCTGTAATAGAAAAAAAACAACAACAACCACAGATTGGCAACTGAGTCTGAAAATGTATTTATATAGGCAGGATTTGAATTAAACTTTGTAGAAGTAGTATATCCATGTTTCTGCTTCCCTAATGCCCAAAACATTAATTTGAGTATAAACAGGGCAGGCAATGTCCCAGTAGAGAGGGTCTCCAATGCCTCAGTGATTATCTAAGGACCTAGTGGTGAGCTTGAATGTTTGAAACAACCAAACCCTCACTAGCATTGGGAATTAGTGAACGATTGAAGCTATTCTTTGACAAGCATTTCTTTCTGCTACTACTACCCTGGATTCTCCCTGAATATTTGTCCATTTCACACACAGAAGTACTATATCTTATTCTTTTTACTCAAAACAAAAAAGAAACAACCAGGTGTTTACTACCTGTTTACCGCATTACAAAAATGCCTGGGTATATTATATCCTAACAGTCAATGGGTGTCATTGCATTTAGTAGTGTATGGCTGGATTAAAATAACCCATTACCTTGTACAGATTTGATTTCTTGGCTGGTGTGTTATTAAAAATCTTCTTAGAGGAAAGACATATATGGAGTACCATTAAGTTCTGTTCTAAGCCCTATGATGTTCCACATTTTTATTCATGATTTAAATGCTTCTATAGGGTGTTTATGAAACTGAAAATCTAAAGCCTGATTTATGATCCTGCACTTAGGTCCAAGAACAAAGGCAATAGAGTACGGTGGCAACAGTATGCATGAAAAGTCTTTAGGGCCATAGTTGTTGACAAGCTGACCATGATCCAGCGAAGTAGCAGAACCACTAATAGTCAAGACTAATTTTCATTCAGCAGTGCTTTCATCTGCAATACCATGTCCTATTTATGGCCTAAATTGTATTAAAAAAAAACAAAGTGAAAGTCCAGAAAGGCAGCCAGAATGGTGAGGGACAGAGACATATAATCCCATGACAAAATGGAGAAGAAGTTGACTATACAGTATGTGTAGGGTTGAGGAGAGAAGATTGGAGTGATACGGTATCAATTGTCTATTTAACATAAAAATAACATCTAGAAGATGAAGCAGAATTCTTTTTTTGTGCTCCAGAGAACAGAAATTATTCCTGAATACAAATTAGATGTGCAGACCCAAATAGAAAGACTTTCCTAATAGACACCAATTTTGAATAGATGGTTTTATGAGACTGGCCTTATTTTTTCTGGAGGGAATGAGGGAGAGCTTCACCGTCCCCTATCTGTAATGCTGTAGTTTGTAATGGAGAGGTGTTGTACAACATCATCTGCTGCGTTACTTCCATGGTATTAGAGCCAGATAGGAGGCTCTTCCTGTATGTCTAATGCTGTTTTATGTCTCTCCAAGGTTCCTCCAGTGACAACAGCACAGTGGTGCCTACATCAGCACCAGCCACTTCTTCCAAAGGCCTTTCGGTAGGTGTCTCAAAATGTGAGCTGAGTTACTAATAGTTTTTGAGGGAAAGGCATAGTAGCCCTAGAGCAATTTTTGTTCTTTCCAGTGAGTGAAAAGAACACAATTGGTGCTTGTGTTTGCTATGGTAAATTGGGTGACTTGAAGACTGATAATGTTCCATTATAAGATGGGCAATGTGGAACATCACCACAAGATGGTGCCCTTTGACTCACAAAGTATTCAGCTTTTTAAAAAAGATCAACCTTGAAAGATAGTTGTGTTCTCACAAGAGTGCTTATAAAAGTCTGACTGTTTTCAGTACACACAAACACAAGAATGCATTGGCAATGGGGGTCTGGATTTGAGCTGCACTTTTGGAATTGGAAATGAACAAACCTAGATGATCTTGAACAAGGTCTTTGCTTTCTATCTGTGTGTCCATCCATCCTACCATAATTGATAAAGGCTCCGAGCTTGAAAAGAAGCTGTGGCAGTTTAGTGAATCAAAGAACAAAGCAGTATGTCTTTAATGTGATTCTTAAAGCAGGTGAATCTTTTCCAGTTGTGCATAAGCTTTAAAAATGACAATCTGTTTGTTTTATGGATAGCAGAGGTGCTCGCTTGCGTGAGATCTCAATTACCTCTTCCAAATATTTTCAAAAGCTTGCTGTGACTTAGCGTATAAGTAAAGCTGTGGCTTTGGATAGTGACATTTTTTGACTGTTCAAAATGTGCTGAACGAGGGGTGCTTATGATGGGTCCATAATGTTGTGCCCATTGCAGATTCCCTGCAGTCAAAGAATAACTATTTGTAAATATCCCTGGTTGCTTCCCACAAGCAAAGTCAAGGGGAAGCCACCAGAGACAGTCACAAGCCACTAATATAAGTTGCTTTTGCCACTTTTTCTCCTGAGAAACCCCATTAGGGAGTATGTCTGCGACATCCCCCTCCTCCCCATACTCCCTAGCATCATGCTTGCAGCACTCCCCACCTGCCCAAGGTCCTTGGTGGACTGCCCTCACTCCCTAATGCCCAACCACAGTTCCACCGGCCCATATATGCTCCCTAGTGCCCACCCACAACATACCCACATCATCCACATGACCTTGGTGCACTCCTTACCTGGAACTCCTGCCTCTACCCACTGCAATGACCCTAGTGCTCCAGGGGTTATGATGACAGCAACTTGGACTCCTGGGTTTATGCTTTATGATTACATCACTTAGCAACCACAATCCCAGTCCCAATTGCCATCGTTACTCATGGACTACCTGTCCTGTACTGATGTGTGACAGCTGTTGATTGGTGCAGCACAGACTGCAAAGGGTGGGTAGTAGCTTTTCCATGTTGGGCTCCGCCCTGCTCTGTTTTTGTGTTGAACAGCAGTTAACTCTGCTCTCTTTCTTCAACTCTTCCTCTGCAGAAGGCGGAACTGGAAGCTGCCATAGCTGTGCCTTGTGTTTTTGTAGGACTCTTGCTAATCGGCCTTTTGGTTTTCATGGGACTCAAAATTCGGGAGAAGCGCCAGACAGAAGGGACTTACCAGCCCAGCAATGAGGAGCAGGCAGGGGCCCGTGTGGAACCACAGACCAACCTCAAGCTGCCTCCAGAGGAGCGACTTATCTGACAGATGGAAAAAGGACTCCATTTTGGGATCATTCCTTGGAAAAAGCTGCTTAGCACACTGGACTAAAAAAAAAAAAAGACTGAGAATGGACCTGTGAAACTGGAAGATCCCCAGTATGGTTGGCAGCATTCCCAGCTGGCTGGCGAGCTATGAATAGCTGTCAGTGAAGAAGTTCCAAATGACAGAAAGAAGGCAGCCCGGAAGCTGTGATGGGTAGAGATGCAAGATGGGATCCTGTTCTCTGCACCCAGAAAGAAAAGGACCCATCCTGATGCTATGAGAACAGACCATGCTGGCTGGATACCCTCTGTTTGCACTGACCTCAAGGACAAGTCGTGGTCTTCTTCCTAGAATAGGATTGACTGTGCAGCCAGTGGGAACGGTCGGCCTTTCTGAAGAGAGAAGGATGGTGGTTTTGGAATAGGAAGGCTGCTGTCTTGGCCCAACTGGTGGATTCTGGGAGGGGGTGTTGCCTTTCAAGTGTTTTTTTAAAGTGTGTGTTGGTTGTCCTCTGCCTTTAAGAATGCTATTTTCTAATAAAAGTCCATCTCCTTTTTTGATGAAGGAAAAAATGGCACCACTTGGGACTGTTTGGTGAGGGAGGGGTTAATGTGCTGAGTTGCTTGGTGGAAAATTTATTCTGAAATGATCTAAATGCATAAATGGAGGACATCATTCACACCAAGCAATAAAATGAAGCAAACCATAGAAAATCTTATTCAATCTTATCGAGCAATCTAAAAATGTTGCTAGACCGCACACATATTAAATACACTCTTTATTTACGGTATTCTTCAGTTACAAGTGCTGCTGCTTCATTATCCTTCTTCCAAGCTCTTCAAAGTCGCCATCTTTCACATGTCTTGTTTTGAAATATTGGGTCATTCAGTTTACATCCTATTTTTATTTTCTATAACTCAAGGCTGGGTATATAATGTTCCTGCTTCCTGTTTTCTCCACAGTCACTACTCTGGAAGTGGGTTGGGCCGAGAATAACGGGCCCAAAGCACCCAGCTGGCTTTCTTGCCTGAGGAAGGGCTCGTTTTACCCCCTTTTCTGTGCATTGCATAGAATGCAGGCAGTTTTTTTTTAATGCAATGATGAGTTAACTCTAGAATAAAGGCATAAAGAGATACCCAGGCTCCTTTACAGGTAGTCCTTGTCTTATGCCTATCTTTTAGTGATTGTTCAAAGTTACAGCAGCCCTGAAAAAAAGTGACTTTTTACTGCACTTAGGTCCACCACAGTATCCCTGCTGTCACATGATCAGAATTTGGGCACTTGGCAACCTGCAAATATTTTTGATGGTTGCAGCATTGTGGGGTCATGCAACTTTTCCATACAGCTTTTGACAAGTAAAGTCAATGGGGAAAGCCAGATTTGCTTAACAGTTGCGTCAAAAGGTCTTAAAGTCAGCTGTGACTCACTTAATGACCACCTCATTAAGTGACTGGTGTTTTTGGTTCCAATTGCGGTTGTAAATTGAGGACTACCAAGTCATCCAAGTTCAGGGGTGAAAAGCTGGTTCAGTGTAAGAAACTTACAAAGGAATATTTTAGACTTTGGCGGACACTAGGTGGCAGCACAATACTGTATAGCAGGGGTCCCCAACCCCCAGGCCGTGGTCCACTATGGCAGGGGTCTCCAACCTCGGCAACTTTAAGCCTGGCGGACTTCAACTCCCAGAATTCTCCAGTCAGCAAGTCCGCCAGGCTTAAAGTTGCCGAGGTTGGAGACCCCTGCACTACGGGGTTGAAACCTATTTGGAACCGGGCCACACAAGAGGCGGGCTGGTGCATGCGCTTAGCTCCACTCCTGTGAGTGGCACTCCAAAGACTTCTCTCTCGCATGAATGGGGAGCTGTGTGCATGTGGCCCAGTTCCGTCACTCCCCCCACAGCCGGGCTGCCAAGCCACCTGCTCCCGTTGGTCCAAAAGTGAAGCAGTGAGAGCAGAGGCTGAGTACGCTCTGCTCAGCTTCGCTGACTCACTGAGGCTGCCTCCGCAGGACACCCGATCTGCTTTTGGAGCATCAGGTACTTTGGTGAGTCTGAAGGAATGTGGGATGTGCCGCCACAGGCTTTTCCCGCCAAAAGCTTTTGCAAATGGATGAAAGGCTTTGGGGGAGCGATCTCACACTGCTTCAGGATTTCCATCCCTTTGCAAAGGTTTTTGGCATGGAGAAGTCTGAAGGAGCTCAGAACCCTGCCCCAAAGGTGGTTCTTATACCACTTTCCCATTGCTTGCTAAATCTAGCTATTTCTGGCTGCACTTCTGTAATCATTTACACAGCAAATTCTGGGCCTAGAAAGGGCTTGATTTATTTCTGTATTATTGGCCTGATGGATCCATAGCTTTTATCAACATAGAGGGGCAAAGGGCTGGTTTATAGCTTACAGAAAAAATGAGCAGGCAATCTCTCTCTCTCTTTCCCCCCTCCCCTCACCTCTCTCACGCACAGAACTATCATTACCTTAACACTTTAGGTAATACTACTTGATTTTATTTATGGGCATTGAAACTTCAGGGACTCATTTACATGTGTAAACCATGCCACCATGCCAAACTACTTTTCCTGATATGCTGCTGCTTGAGAAAGGTTGAAATAAGAAGCGGTCTTCCACCCTAAAAGGAGGAAAGGAGGTCTGCCCAGCTCAACAAATTCATTTATTGAAATGCAGCTTCTAGGAATGAAGTCCTGCCAGTTAGCTGTATATGAACTAAGTGCTCTTTTTCCTTTGTGCTATTGATAGATACCTCCCCACCCCCCACACTTCTGCTTCTCAGTATTTTTATGTGCCTGGACAGATGAAGCACTTCTATACTGCTGCTCCCTCTTGAAAGGCCTCCAGGATCAAAGAGCAATTATGACTCAAACACAGGAGGTTCTTTTCTCTTAAATATTCAGTCTATTTTCAGGCTGCTTTTTCAGGACTCAAATCTTTTCCTCAGCTCCAGCACTTTAGGCTGCATCAACTGCCTAGAAACTAACTGAGGTGGTAAGCTAGTGGCCCTGCTTAGGGTGTTCTTTGCCACAGAGTCATTGGCTTTTGTTTGTAAAAAGTCTGCAGGTGTTTGGATGGTGGAACTACTAGCAACTGATGACTCAACCTTCAGGTTCTCGTTGATTGGAGGTTCAAGGGTCTGGTGGTCAGTCCTACATTCCTGTTGTAACTTGGTAGCAGTGTGGCTCTCTGATGTAAGTGGACTAGGAAAGGCAGTTTCAAGATCTGCCTTCTGGGTCAATGGCGCTTCTGATGACTCACTGCTAGCCTCCTGGAAGGAAAGAGTTGGGGTGTCCAGACCAGGACAACCTTGCAGCTCAGGGGAGCTGTGGACCAACACCTCATTACTTGTGCTTGCAGCTCTGGCAGACAACGGCAAAGTGCTTGACATGTTCTCTTCATCCACCAGGAACATTCTGTCCTCCGACAGAGAATCATCAGCATCATCCTGTTCCTCAGATAGGGCTTCATAAAGGGTCTCTCTACTGGGCCTCCGCTGCAACAGGTCCGAAGACAACAGGGTCAGGGTTCAGTTTCATTATTGCAGTTGCACCTCTATAGGTACCCAAGGATTGAGCTGGTAGGGCTTACCTTAGTATAGAAGTTCTCCTCTTCTAGGTTACAGAAATCCAAGCTGCGGGTCCCATAGAGAGGCTGTTGAGCTTGGCTTGACTCCAGCAAGTTTAGTGTCTCAAAAATTTCACCTAAGAGGTCAAATTTCTCTGCATTCAGGTAACTTTCACCTCCGTCAGGTTCCACAGAGGAGTCCGCGGAAGATGATTTGAAGGGAGTTGAAACATCCCTGGAAAATAAATATATCAGAGAGCTTGACATTTCTGTACAGGTGAGGCAGTTAATAAAATACAAGGGAAACTTTCTTATTAGCAATTGGATTTAAGTAAAAGGATTTGCTAAAATGTGTGTGTCTCATTTCTTCCTCTCTGTAGGACTCTTCCCTCAAGAGGTGCAAAAAAACTAACTAATAAAGCAGTTGGATATGTGTTTTGAAGCTGAGAGTCAAAGGCAATATTTAGGGAGCTACCAGATAAACTAATCTCAGTCTGGGTTTGCACAACACCACTAGTGGCATTCACAGGGTGGTCAAATGGGAGGAGTCAAATTTAAAAAGCAGCATTTTATCTCTGCCTTTTCTGGTTATGTGGGGTGTTGAATACACATATGAAAATGTTGGAGCTTGTGAAACTACAGGTCTATGCCACTTCCTTCATTTTGAAAAAGCCTCCAGTCCTGCAGAGAACTCTGAACATTATTACTGTATATTATAAAGCTCCCTGCGTGGCAAGGTTTTCTGTATTTGCTGTGGACACAGGCTGTATGTAGGCCCTCTATAGACTTCGTTCCATGGTCTTTTGAAAACTCCCCATTTAAAGATATATGTTTGGTTTTGTTCAAGGAGGGTGAGATCCTGCATTTGCCCAGATGATGAATTCTTGATGTGGTACTCATCTAAATTCCACATTGTCACATTTTTAATGAATTTAAATTGAGTTGTTCCTAGCTGTAATGCATTAGCAGGGGAAATAGTGCAGGTTTGACTCTCTCACTAGAGTAATTATCTTGCCTAATTTACTACTACCGGTAGTTAAGAGTTAGTGACCCCTGTTTCAATGAGTTTGAGAATTAATTGATGCTTTGTTACAGGGACAATCTTTTGGTTACTATTTTCTCTCTCTGTGGAAAAGAAGATAACTGTACAATGAATGCAACCTGTACAATAGGGGAGAATTAGTTTTTCCAGAGCGGATTGAACAAAGGTTTTTTTTTTTCCACATAGGTCTTCCCCTTTTTGTCAGTGTGGTTAGTGCAGAAGTGTTTCCTAGGGGGCTGAGCCCCTTCTTCCCCCTCAGGCTTCAACGGTTCTTGGGACTGAGCTGACACACACACAGAACTCAGGTAATAAAGCAGAGCGGCTGTCAAAGGAAGAAGAAGTGGAGCCCAGCTGCCCTCTACTTGCTTAGGTTGTCCTACCTTTGAGTCTCCAGTTCTGTCTCACTGTTTGTTCTTTGTGGTCGCCTCGGGCGAGACTGAAAAGAGGAGAGAACCTGAGTCACCATGCAGCCCTGGGCTTGTAAGGGAACATCTATCTTTTTCTTAACAGTACATTGAGGTTCTGGGGATATTTCCTTTGGGATTTAGAGTTGTATACTGGTAGTCCTTGACTTATAACCATTCAAAGCTACAATGGCACTGAAAAAAGGGACGTAAGGATCATTTTCCACATGACCTCTATGGTTACCTAATTAAAATTTGGATGCTTGGCAACTGGTTTGTTTTTATGATGGTTGCAGTGTCCTGGGGTCATGAGAAACCAGATTCACTTAATCACCATATTACTAACTTAAGAACTGCTGTGATTCATTTAACAACTGTGACAAGACAGCCATAAAATGGGGCAAAATCCACTTGACTGTCTCACTTAGAACATAAATTTTGGGCTCAGGCGTGATCATAAGTCAAGGACTATCTGTATTCTTCACTTGAGTAACATCAGAATGCCACCCTCCCCTCCCCCACAACTGACTGTCCTGCAGGTATGATCTGGCACTTCCGTTCTCAAACATCTCAGCAATGGTTCTGCTGTCTGGAGATTTCTGGGGACTGGAACCAAAACATCAGGCCGATATCCAGCTAGGGATGATTAGTTGATCTAGTTATATCCCTGGGATGGGATGGGGAGAGCAAAGACTCATTTAAAGATTTCCAAGACATAAAAAATGCAGCTTTGTGAGGCACCATCCTTTGATATTCTTTCAACACTCTTAGTTGACGAAAAAGTAGTGGCATATAATTCTCTTTCTCCAGGCTTAGAAAATATGCCTGTAAAAAAGGTTGTAACACAAAGAAGGCACCAACCCTTAAATCCTGTAGATTTTCTCATTTCTGTCCAGAGAAAACTTTTGTTTCACAGTCTCTGAATCAGGCAATTAAATATTCTGAGTTTTGCTTGCATACAGACGGGAAGAAAGTCCCATCTGTAAATATTTTAAGTTACTTATTGTCTTTTCACAATGAATTTAAAAGGAAGCATGCACCTATATTATAAATATTAAGAAGAATCTGCCATAGAAAATGTCTAGCACTGTACAGCAGGCTATAATTCCCAAGATTATTCAGGGGAAGCCATTAACAGTTCACCTGATACAGAATGAGATAGTTGAAATTGAAATTTATTTTTTATCCTGTAGCACTGTGACTTTCTGCTTTATGAAGACTATATTGGGCTTTTGGCATATTAGAACTTAGATGGACATTAATTGAGTTCACTTTACATAGCTGCTCTTCTGAGTTTTCTTCTGCAGGCTATACAAAATTTACTTGTAGTTAGTTGCTATTAATATTCCAGCTACTTTCTCCCCTTCAGCCCCAGGGCACAAAAGTATAATTTGCATTCTAAGAATAATTATGAGAAGTTAAGGGCCCATAAAATGTTACTAAGGTCTATTTTGTAAACCTTTGGCTGGCTACAATAAAAATATTGTTTTTAAGCTGCAAACAAAATGATTGAGACTAAGCTATACAAGACATGATAGCCTTAAGATATCTTATCATTTGTTCGATTACTTACTTATGTTCTATTCCTCACAACAGCTTATACAAGTTGCACACATTCAAAACTTCCTGGCCACCTTTTATAAAAAATATGTCCTTCTCTGTTTCTTTTGAGTTTTGCTCCAAGTGGTGCAAGAATCTTGTGGAATCGCTACAGAGATTTACTACAGAGGACACCCAATCTTTGGGCCATACAGCAATGAGCACCAGACCTGTCCCTCTGCTCTTGTTCATTTCCTTCCCGCAAAGCTCCCCTGATCCAGCTCTTTTCGGTCTTTAAGCCACTGACACTTCCATTCTCTCAATACCTTCCCAAAGTGCTGGGTGATGGGCAGTCGCCTTTGAAGGTTCTCAGATTGTTTGTTTCTGGTAGGCAGGATGGGACTGGAGATCTGACAGTCATTCAGGGACTGTTCTTGTTCCCTGGGCTGGCGTAAAGTGGAATCCTAGAAAAAAACAGCACTTTATAGAGCAGGGGTGTCAAACTCGATTTCATTGAGGGCCGCATCAGGGTTGTGCTTGATCTTGGGGAACTGGGTGGGCATGGACAGGGTGGGTGTGGTCATAATGATGCCACTTGTGTCAGGGAGGTGCTTAGGGTGGCTCCTTTTTCAGCCTCTTACAACGCTCTGCCAGCGAAAATGGAACTCAGAAGTTGACCTTGACTCCCAATGAGTTTTGGTTGACCTAGACTCCCAATGAGTCCAGGGACATAAGTTGTTTTCTAGCAAGAGTATGGTTTGCAATTTTATTTTGTGTGTTTTTTCCCTTTTACTTCCACTCTAGCCTATATACCTGGAATTTCTTGGAAGTTTCCCATCTAGGTACTAATTAAATCAGATGCTACTAAATTTGTAAACTTCTCCACATCAGCAATGCACTGCCTTCTACTTGGATTTTAGCATACTACATGCAGTGTTTTTCATCCTTGGCAACCTGAAGACAGATCGATTTCAATTCCCAGAATTCACAGACCACATGTCTTCAAATTGCTCAGGTTGAAAAACACTGATATACTACGTACTTTTTAAAATGAATTTATTCCTTTCTACTTCCTTGTGGGTTTTGTAACAGAAGTAATGTAACATGCAGACATAACTACAGTTGTAGAGTAAAATATGCTACTACCAGTATCACACTGTTCCCACCCACCTCTCTGTAACACTTTTTAAAAAGAGAAGTTTGGAATAGGGAAATAATAGTCTTACTTTTATGCGACTTCGTATGTTTTTCAGCCTGACTTTGGCATGACCTTTGGCCTAGAAGATGCAAAACAAAGTGATAAGTATAATTTAAGGAGGGAAGAAGACAGGCAGGGATCATCCCAAGAACAGGTTGGAGGGGGGGAAGGGTTCCTCCCCTCATTCCCCCAGAGCCATTATTACCAATTGTCTTGTGAAAAGGATCTTAAAAGGGTCTCCATTTGTTTGATTGAAATGGTGAAACGGGTGTGGCATATAGATTTAGTAAAATAAGTAAAATACTATACTGTAATTTATTTGCAATTGTTCTGGAATTGAGCTTCTAAATTATGCACATTTGTACCCAATATTTATATATTTAGTGCACTTATCTATCGATAGATAGATATAGATATAGATAGGAGAAAGAGAAGAAATTGTCTTACATATTGGTATGCATTCTTGACAGCTGGATTGGCCTTATTCTTCATAGTACTAATCAGGGCTCCTCCACTTTTCTAGGGAGAAAAGATTGGACACAACTATTAAGAGCAAGGCACTTTCCACTCCATTGAAATACGACACTCAAGGAGTCCCCTGGCTGCTCTGACTGAGAGAAGGAAGTTATGGGAAGTTCTACAACAAATCCCAAGCAGACAAGGAAATTCGTCTAGAAAACTGGTTTTGAATTTCTAACATGCAACAGATTATTTTAGCAGCGTATTTAAAGAAGACTCCCTATAAGGTAGATCAGAATTATCCTCATACTGGAAATGTATGTGGGATATCTTTGTGGTATGGTCAAAAGACTTAGGGCCTGGAGAACGGGTTCATGACAAAATTGATATTCCTCCTGATCTCATAGCGTCACTCTTTAGTTGATAGGCTGGATTGGGGATCAACATGCAGTATTTGGGGAGATTCAGAGAGCAACATCTTTAGCCCAGTCCTAAAAGATTATTAAAATTTGGTTTAAATTCTGGCAATTCTTTGGAGGCTTGTCTTGAGAACGTATGATACCAATAGAAGAGAATATATAATGTAGCTGAGGGTTGAACTGTGGAATCCTTGGTGCTCTCTGAACTTGTTTGTTTGCTGGCAGACATTTCATTACCCAACTAGGTAACACCATCCATGCTAAATGGTCATGAATGCATGGATGATGATGTAGTTGGGTAATGAAATGTCTGCAAGCAAAAACCAAAACTCAAAGAGCAACAAGGACTCCATAACATACTTGGGAGCATATTAGAGGAATGTCTTTCAAACCTGTTTATTATTTAGGATGACTGCATATGGGCTGCAAAAATTCAGACAACCAAGGTCCTAAATGACAACACTTCTTTGCTCCAACCATCTGGATTTTTGCTTTCCAGATCTATCTTCATTACAGGTCTAAATGGAAGAGCCTTGTAATAACTCCTCATACAAGAACAAGTTCATCTTAAACATGAGAAAATAATTAGGTGAAGACAACTGCTACTAAAAGATAAACATCCTTCTTAGATGAAAATGTATTCCCTTACCTTGAGGCTCTCCACCCACAGCTGATAAGAGTGCATACTACCTAGGAAGGAAGAATGGAACAGATGACTTGTCAATCTGGCTGCAGACCCTTGCAGAAAATGGAACTTGAATTGCATATTCAGAATAATGTATGTATCTGACTTACAATGTCAGCTATCTCTCAGTAGGCTTTTTTTTTGCTTTGTGTATTCTTAACAGAAGTTAAAAAGCAGCCCACAAAGGAGGGGATGTTAAGAACAGCTTAAGGGTCTTTGCATATCCATGGTCCTTCAATCAGGCAGGGTTTAAATTACCTGGGGACAAGCTGCTGTCAATCTCCTGCTCAAAGAGGTCAGAGAAGTCCTCATCTGCATTTAGCTTATCCAGCCGGTCATTGATGAACTGATAGCATTGCAAAATTGGGAAGAAATAGAAAGAAAGACCTTTTTAGAATAAATAGGAAAGAGCCATCTTCTATTGAAACAAAATATTTCAGTTGTTCAGCTGTGGGATTAGTATGCAGAGAAGCATTATGTTCTCCTCCTGCTCTGAGATGTGGAAATACGACAAGTAATTTTAAGGAGATTTTGAATTCTCAAAAGGATTAAGAACAAAAAATCCACTTCTTTCTATTATCTTTCAATTCAGCCCTCCATCCCAATACAGCAGAAATTTGAGTGGATTAAACATTCTAGTAATGGACTTCATGGATTTGTATAGAATCTGTAGGCTCTTTGTTTGCATTACTCAGGAGTCCATATGTGGCTGAATGTTTTCTGTATTTGCCTGGGTGTTGGCTTGCGAAGGTTTTTGCTTTGCGGGTTGAACACATGATAGATTTTCTGCCTCCCCCAGGATTTGCTTGAAGCACTAACTGGGAATCTGCCAGGTTCACCATTGTGTACCTCCTTGAACAGCTGCAGATGCACAGCCCGCTGGAGGAAGTCCTGCATGGCACCGGATCCCTGCTGTAGGAAGTTCTCCTGGGAAAAGGAAATGTGCTTTTCCTGTGAGAAAGAGGGACAGGGAAGAGAGCGGTGATTGACAGCGAGTGTGTGACCAGGGTGGATCGGCAGAGACTGGGCTAAGGAGACTGAAAAAAGAAAGTGTGGTAGACAAAATTAGAGCTGGGGAAAAAAGAGGAACCTCCCTGGAATATCCTTCTGGATAATGAACACAACAGTAGAAATCACACAACCTGTTTGCTTTGAGAATTCCTTTAGGGATCTATCCCAAACGATGGCATTCACTCACAATCCCAGATCCTAAGCGGTTTCTCTCTGCCCAGCAGAATCAAAGTGATTCTAGAGAGGGATAGATAACCGAATGATGTTTGCAGTGGTGCTGTCGTCTCTGTGTCTGACCAGATACTGATTTTCTTCACTGAAAACTTGTCTCTGTTCTAGAATTAAGTATGTTTTTTCATGTTTAAAAACCTTTTAAACAAAATAATAAAAAGGCACCGTTGCATGAGATAAGGTTTCGGATTTTTTAAAGGCTCATTTATATGAACATCCTTCCCTTTAGCATTTCACAAAGTATGAAAAACATGCCTGGGACAGACTAACCAATCTTTATTAAGGAGGGTTTTTTTTCAGTAACACCCTCCCTCCCTGGCAAACTAATTTACTTGTGGCAAAGCTTAAACTCTACTTAACATGTCGATTGTTGCCACCAGGAGGGTGGTGGTGGGGAGGTCTATTGGGTGTTTTTATTTGGGACTTTATTTCTGTAAGTGTCACCATGACTGAGTTGGGCAGCCACATACATTTTCTTAATAAATAAATAAATAAATAATCTAGTCTCCCACACCTGTGAAGCTAACAAAAAGCAAACAAATTACCAAAAATGGCCAGCCCCAAATTTGTTTAGTAGTAACAATAGTACTTAGACTTATATGCCACTTTACAATGCTTTACAGCCCTCTCTAAGCAGTTTACAGAGTCAGCACATTGCCCCTCAACAATTTGAGTCCTCATTTCACCCATCTTGCAAAGTGGAAGGCTGAATCAACCTAGGTTTACCTATAATTTTTAATTTTTTATGGATGATTCTTACTTAATGTGCTTTGATTTGTTTCCTGTTGTAAATCCACCAGAAAATGGGAAGGGGGAGGGGGAGACAGAGGAAAGGGTATTTTTCTTTCTTATGTCTCTCCTTTTTTCCCAATCTCCAAAGTTTCTGTGGAAGAAAAGGGAACTGTGCAGAACTTCCTCGTCCAGGGGGTGGCTGAATGAACAGAAGCCTCACCAGACTGCAAACGAGTCCCTCACGATAGCTGCCAAAGAGAAGTGCTTGGGCCCTGAGGAAGGCTCGGGCCATTCCGTCCCCAGTGGCTGCAGATTGCTTTTTCAGCTGGAACTTCAGCAGGGAGACCTGGAGACAGAGAAAAGGAGAAGAATATATATACTCACCTTAAACCCAGAGGCCTTTCCAGATACTGACTGGGTTTACACATTTGTATTAAACAGTGGTTTGTTTTAGCTATAACCTGATGTCTACACCATTGTAGTCCAGTTCACAAGCAATGCTATGCTAGAAAGAATGGCTTATAATGGATAATAGTTTGGTCTACATGTGCTAAGATGTCATTGCCAACACAACCACAGTTCTACACAGTGCCCATGTGTCACTAGAGCAGTATCCTGTCCTATGTGTCACGACCAGTTCCTCCATCATCATCATCATCATCATCATCATCATCATCATCAGTGATCCATACCAATGTAGTATAAGTTAAATGTGTCAGATTGGGCTCAGTCATGTTTGTTGGGTAATTTTGGATAAGTTACTCCACTTCAGCCCAGTTACCACATGGGACTAGTTGTAAACATAGTCCTGGGCATCATTTTAAACTCTTGGGGGAAAGATTCGGTGTAAGTGTAGTCAATCTTAAAAATTGAGAATTAGGACCTTAATGATACCAGATCTGGGCAAAGTAAAACACTTCGTGACCACTAGATGGCAGCAAAAGAATACAGAACTCTAACTCTTCCAGAGGTTTGCAGCAAAGGTATAATACCGTAATTTAAGTCCTAACTTGTAAACCTTGCCTAACGTTGACATCAGCTCAGTTTTTCCTAATTGTAAACTAGCTAGTTTTGCAACAATAAAAACAAAACACTTCAAATGTTTCAGCTGGGAAGTGTTCTAATTATGCTAGTGTTGTTTTCAGGAAGGGGGAAGAAAGGTGTGTACACTGGGTTATTCATAAATGCTTTCATTAATTTAAAATGAAAATGAAACATTTGAAATTAAAGCTCACATTTAAATTGTTATATCAGGACAAACAAGAATGCTCGCAAGGGGGACGGAGCTTCTTATGTAGAGAAAAGTAAAAGAAGGCTCTGAGTAGTCATAAAGATTCTAAAACACTGGCATTTAAAAAAAAAAAAGTCTCAGGAAAGTAATACTAACAACATCACTTGGGAGATTTTCCAGGTCTTGGAAGGGCGATTCTATTGTATTGTTATCAATGCTGAGAATGACGACGTCTTCCAGAGCTTTGCTCCTCACATTCTAGAGAAAGCCAAGGCAGAATTGAGAAACACGAAGAGTAGAAATCTCCTGCACCTTCTCACCTTTAGGTAGCAGAAGATAAGAGTCAACTGCTATTAAAAGATGACAGAAATGAAGAAGTAAATAAGGCCAAAAGTGTACAAATGCTGCTCCAACCCGCTGCTAAAAAATACCCACGGAGCAACCTTACCTAGGCTAATCTTAGGCCAGTTATCCTAACGACAAGGTAGTTTTGCAGTCTCACCTCCATGAGGCTTGTGTGGACTCCAATGAGATAGGGCATGGGGGCGCTGTTGGTGAAAGAGATCAATGTTAGAGCTAGCACCAGTTATTTGTGGGCTCCTAGCAGGCTAGGCCCTCCTAGATCCAGTTTTTCTCTTATAATACACTATGATAGTTTTCCAGTCCCAGTTTTCTTCCCTCTTTTAAGAAGTGCTCAGGAGGAAAATATATTTGAGAAGGCCAGGAACTTGCAGGGGGGCAAAGAAAGGGCTGAATTCCCTTTCGGTGCAGATCTTTCAGCACATGAAGTTTTTCATCCCTTCAAAAAGTCTTCCCTTGAGATGTAAACAAAATGTGGCCAGCTCAGAACAGATACTGCCACAGAAGACAGACTCCTCACCTATATTCTTCAGTCGCCTCCTCACTGACTATGAATAAACCTAAGAACTACAAGCTAGCCATAGTCTCCTTTGGGTGATAAACAACATCAAAACCAATGTGTTGGGTGGGAACCATTGAAGCTGCTCAGCCTGCAGAAACTGACTCTCAACTGAGGAAGGTGCAGTCACTTACCAGCAGTAGTCAAGGAGGTGTGGAGGCAGTGCAGGGATAAAGATGTGCTGCCAGTACATGGGATACAACAGGGAGGAGGAGGCCTGGACACAGGCTGTCAGCTATAGGGAGATGAGGAGACACATCTTTCATTAGAGTAGACTGACCCTCCTTGGAAGTTGAATAAGGAGACAGGGCTTTGCGTAACTCTTCTTCCCAAAGTGACATGTGAGCAATATTTTCCTTCCTGATATGCAGAGGATTCAGAGAGTAGCAGCTGAGATTCGAATCAGCAGCCTCTAGTCACTACTCATACAGGGATAGTAAACATGGAGGGGGAGGGAGCAGGTTTGTCTCTGTGGCTTACTCTCTCCACGTGCTAAACTGCCTTGTTTCCTGTCAGATCTGCTTTGGGCATTAGGGAGTAAAAGGCCCTATGAGAATATCAGGATAAACTGATACTGTGCAGTCCAGAGGTGGAATTCAGCAGGTTCTGACCAGTTCTGGAGAACCGGTAGCAGAAATTTTGAGTAGTTTGGAGAACCGGCAAATGCCACCTCTGGCTGGAGATTTTACAGTATCCTTCCCCTGCCACGCCCACTGAGCCATGCCCACAGAACCAGTAGTAAAAAAAATTGAATCCCACCACTGGTACAGCCACCAAGGCTCACAATCAGTGAATACATTCCAGTTCTCTGCTTACACCTTCACTGAATACGTGCCAGGGAATACAATTAATTGATAAACCATACAGTAGATATCAGATCGGAGGAGCCACCTTTGTGAGAGCTTTGTGATAGGTGAGAACACTTTTTATTGTGTAGAAGAAAGAAATGCAGATTCCTTAGCAATGGTCATTTCTAAATCCTTCCCACCCAGGTCCAGCTTAGCTCTGAGCCTTGACTTTCCTCCAGTCGCTTGGCCTCACCGTGCTGAGCTTGCTGCTGGTGAGCAGGATCCGACGCTCATGGAGGAGGCTTGCGTAGAGGTGCAGCATGTTATTCACATCCACTGCCACAACAAACTCGGTCAGATTTCTCTGGGGAGAGCCAATACTTAGTTAGGTTCTCTAGTAACTGCTTCAGCAACCAGATCTCCCTCTAGCCTCCATTTCTCTGTATTCTGTTTCACCCACAGCAACCCAGTGAATCTTCTCTTCTTCACCACTTTTAGTGGTGGCTTTAACTGACTTTCAGAGTCTATTTTTAATGCCAGATCTTAACTCTGAAATGCAATTAAAAAATAGTACAGAGAAACATGTGCTGTGACTTCCACACTATAATCACATTCAGCCCTGCAGATTTGGGATTATGGATCTTTCAAGAGGGGGAGAGTTTCTGGCTTACAGGAGAAAATTGTCCATACAAGCAAGGTATTATATTAAGTGACAGAAATGGTATAACTTACATTGTCAGGGATGGTGGGCAGTTTGCTAGGATCAGGGGCAATGAAATAAGCCTAGAATAGAAAAACAATTAATTAATTTAATTTAATCTTTTACATTTGTAATTTGTAACTGCCTGCTCCAGAAGACTCTGGGTAGCCATATGTAGAAGCAGAGAGGTGGTAATAGTGATATTAGTTAATGCAAGCAACAATCTAGCAGTTTGTAAATAGAAGGAATCCAATGAAGGCTGCATGCCACATTATACCACAATATTTGTGACTGATCTTACAATATTCATTTCTAATTAAACGGAGACATGGGATATTGCAATTTAGTTAGAAAAACATCATAAGGAGTGATATATTTGAAATTTTCTTCTATTTATTGTACATTATTTTTCCAATTTAATTTTTCTTCCTAGACCTCCAAAGAATAAGAAATTGCAGGCATATTTCTCCCTCATTCCTAAATTGTACCTCATAATTTTGATTGAGGAAATAATTGTTGCCCAATAAAATTAGCAATCAATCAGATTACCTTTGCCTAAAACTACACTTATTAAATCATAAACCTATGGAAACCAATTACAGGTTTTAATGTAACACAAGGAACAGTGATTTGCAGCCATAAACCACCCCAGACCCAAATTCAAAAGCTTTAGAGCATTCTGAAGTCACCCTACCATCATATGGAGCCTCGGTGGTGCAGTGGTTAGAGTGCAGTACTGCAAGCTACTCCTACTGCAATTTGGCAGATCGAATCCTACCAGGCTCAAGGTTGACTCAGCCTTCCATCCTTCCGAGGTGGGTAAAATGAAGACCCAGATTGTTGGGAGCAATAGGCTCACTTTGTAAACCGCTTTGAGAGGGCTGTAAAGCACTATAAAGCGGCATATATGTGTAGGTGGTATTGCTATTGCTATTTGTTGGTGAAGCTAATTCTCAGCAGCATCGTTTTGAAGTAAAAAAAAAAAAGTAAAGATAAAGATAACACAAAAGGCACCCATTTGAACTATTGCAGCCTGCTCTACATGGGATTGTCCCTGAAGACCATCCAGAAGCTTCAGTTGGTCCAAAACACAGCATTGCAAATGAATCCGTCTCATTAAGTCCACGTGACAATGCTGCTCTGTGAAGTGCGGTGGCTTCCAACAGGCTGGATGTGATTCAATGGGCTGGTTATCACTTTCTATATGACACAGCCATGGGTTACTTGTGGGTCTGTCTTCTCCCAAGAACATCTGCTTGCCCCACATTCCTTCTTTTACAGTAGAGGATTTATTGTTTTCTGGTTGTTGTTCTATACATGCACCACCCAGAGTCACATTGCTGGAAATGAGTTCCTTTATACAGTTAATAACACTTTGCAAATTAAGTAAGCACTTAAAAAAACCTGAACTATATTTTTTAGTCCATTTCCTTGAGGTCATCAACACAAGAGCATACTACACTATGAGTGGGCAACACTTTCTGGCCTGCATAAGATACAGCCTATACAGTATGGGCTGCCTCTCATGCAGGCCATAAAGTGTGTTGCCCACCCATAATTAAATGTGCTCCTGGGCCTCAGAGGCAGCATTTGATCCTTCCAAATAGAAAGCAGAAACAGTTCTAGGCACACTCCATGTATACAACAAAATGGGATGAGAACAAGCTGGTAGTATCATGATCCCTCCCCCACTGGATGATCTCCAGATGTTTTGGAATGTAACTCCCATAACTCAAGAGGCTTTCCTGTTAGAAACCAGAGCAGTTGAATTCAATGGCATCTGGAAACTGAATTATGCTCATTTTTAAAAGACCCTGTTATGCTAAAAATGCAAATAAAAAACAAAAGTAGCTAGAGGAGTGGCAATGTAACATCTGGACTTGGGTTAGAATCTTCCTCATTTTGTTCCTCATTTTCATTCACAAATGTTTATTGTAATAAGTCTTAAAAATGGGAATAAGATTTTTTCCACATGCAACTTCAACTGGTAAAAGCCAATTCTGCACATACCTGGAGGTCGCAGTTATTCCTCCACAGCAACAGTGACATAATTTCCATAAACAAAGGAAACACAAGTAAGACCATAGCAGATATCAGATTGTGACTTACCAATGCTGTTCCAGTGTCCATATCTCTATTTCTCTTTTGCCTGTTCAGATCTGTCTCAGTAGAAATTTGCAGTTTAGTTGCTTTTGAGTCCTTACAGAACAAAAAGTGATTGAAAATGAAGAAAAGATGGGATTATTATTCTGAGCTAGAGGCAATTAGTAAATGGAGATCACAGAAGGAGCTATCTAGTTACCACGTCTCTTATTGTTACCAACCTTTTCCCTAACATGCATTGCAGTCACCTTTCTATAATTGGAATTTATTGCTTCATGTCCTGCACTCAGAAACAATAGCAAGCGAACAACGGCAAACATATTCTGTGTGATAGACTTTCAGATTTTTTTAAGCATACTTCTCAGTCTTCCTCACATCAAGTTTTCCCGGTTCCTTCCATTTTTCTTCCTAGGACTTGATTTCCTGCCCCTTGATTATTCTTATTGTACTCCACCAAACCAATTCCGGTTTGAATGGATCCTTCTTAATGTGTAGAAGCCATGTTATTTATTTACTTACTTACCAACTTATTTCCTTACTTATTTACTTACTAACTTAGGATGGAGTCCACAACTAGACATAATACTTGATGACTGACCAGTGAAAAATCACTCCCTTGATAGGGAAATGATATTTTTCTTAAAAGAGCATTAACTTATTCTTACCTCTTTTTTTGCAGCCAAATCACACTAGTGGTTTATATTCTATCTGCAATCAATTCCAAGATCTTTTTCAAAAGCTAAATAGTTTAAAACAGAAACATCCTTCCTATCTGGACCAGAATAAAACTACTCAGGTGTTGTATCTCATCACTCTTACAACGTTTCATTCTCAAACTTCAGTGGGTGCGAGAAATTTTATCTCTGATTGCCTTTGTGGAGGGTCTTTGCTACAGACTATTATGAGGAATGTTTTTTCTGTGTTGTGAAAGTATCCATCTTTATTGCTAGACAAAGATGCAACGCTCTTACAAAAGCAGAGAAAACTGAACTAGAAAGAATTGTGAAACTGTTAGATTAGTTTCTTGATAAGATTGGTCTCAGAAATTGTCTGGAAAATGAGTGAAATGCTACAGGGACCAGCAAAGGAAACCCTCCCACTTCTACTGTACAAAAAAAAAATTAGCTAATGTTCCAAATGTGCAAGTTCAAAAGAAAAACTAGACATCTGTAGACAGAAAATTGGAGTAAATAAACCAGCAATGTGAAAAAATATAATTTGTCATAATGCTACTATTAGCCATTGTAGTGTCCTTTTTTTTCTCCAAGTGTGCAACCTTGTATTGTCTGTCTGTCTCCCTGCCCACCACCCACCCATATCTATCTATCTATCTATCTATCTATCTATCTATCTATCTATCTATCTATCTATCTATCTATCAATCATCTAATTTATATGCCACTCATCTTACTATCCAATGACTCTAGGCAGTGTATAAATGTAATAAGTGAATTAAATTTAAAAGATGAATAGCAGTAAATAATAAAGCATACATTTATAAGGTGCCAGGCTTATAAAAGGATATTTTATTTTACTGCTGGAGATTTCTTAAAAGTTTTTTTTTACTCTGCCTTTATTTTTATAAAGAAATCAAACCAGTGAACATATCTAATAGTTCTTTTTCTACCTATTTTCCCCACAAAATAACCCTGCAAAGTTGGTTGGACTGAAAGACAGTAACTGACTCAATGTCACCTAGCCAGCTTTCATGTTTAAGGCAGGACTAGAACCCACAGCCTCCTGGTTTCTAGAGTATGTATCTTTGCATTTAATAAGCAGAAGTTTTTTTAAAAAAAATACAATGGTAGGCTAAGGGAACAATGACAATTAACAGGCAAGAGGATTTAATCTTCAAATTTATCAAATGGAAAGTGACCTCCTTCCATTAGTATCATTCCTGGATCAATGGAAAGTTTTTCATAGGATCAAAGAGAAAAGATTAAATCCCTAAACTTGTTGTGGACCTCTTCCTTTCAGCTGATTCTAGAATCTCAGTATGCGTACACTACCTTTCTTCCTCATTCATATATTGACTCGCCCCTGATTTCTTATGAGGTGCCATCCTCATTTGGCTTGTGTGTGTAACTGCACTTGCTGAACTGCTGCAACTCCCATACTGATGTTTAAAGTGATTAAAAACTGATGGCAACCGTGTTTGGATTGTCACCTTGGAAGTAAGATTTGAAAGTGAGTTTGGTACTTACAAATTCAAGGGTGATGGGACTGCAGAGGCTGGGCACAGGGTACAAATACAGTGCAGATAAGAACTCGTCCAGCTCTGTGAACTGGCAGGGAAGATAAAGGCAGAAGTTGAACGAAAATGTTAGGAAGAGCAATAAGGGGAACGAGAGTCTCTGGAGGCATCTCTGACCTTGGAATGGATCCAAATCTCAAAACGACGCTATAGAGCACTGCACACCAGAACAACTAGACACAAGAACAGTTTTTCCCCAAAAGCCATCACTCTGCTAAACAAATAATTCCCTCAACACTGTTCAACTATTTACAAAGTGTACACTACTACTACTGTTAATCTTCTCATCACTCCTTATCACCCATCCCCTCCCACTTGTGACTGTAACTTTGTTGCTTGTATCCTCTGTTTCCTAGTATGATTTGATGTTGATTGTACCCTATGACTATCATTAAGTGTTGTACATTATGATTCTTGATTCTTAACTAATGTATCTTTTCTTTATGTATACTGAGAGTATTTACACCAAGACAAATTCCTTGTGTGTCCAATCACACTTGGCCAATAAAGTATTCTATTCTATTCAAAGTGCTTATTCTTACCTGCTCTTTGGCTAGGTTTTCTGCAATGTAGTTCAGGATCTTGTAGAAAACTTCAAACCAAGGTAAGTAACTGAAGGAAGAAGCAATGGCAGTACATAAAATAATCTTTATCATAAATACATGCCTTATATCCATACAGTTTCTGGTTTGATCTCTGCCCATTTCAGATCAAAGCCTCTTCAGGTGGTAGAGAAAAGTGTTTTGGACTTATAAGTCACATGACTCCTCACCATTGGGTAGGTTGAGTGGGGCTTATAATTTAAATACCAGGGAGGCTGGTATTGAGTTGCCAATCCTTAATTTACCACATATATGCTTTAAAAATACAACCATAAGATGGCAGAAAAACAAATTTCTGTTTCTGTTTCCTGCATTCATCAAGTCTTGATGAATGGTTGCAATAGATGCAATGGCAGTGTTCACACAATAATGTTAACCAAACAGTGCAATGATTTCAACAGTAATCCTATCCTCAACAGTCACCACTAGTTAGAGAATCAAGATCGATTCCAATTTGGTATAAGGCTGCTTCATAAACCCCTACTGACCATGACAAGCTATATGTTTCTAGGAAGTATTTCATTTGTGGTTCTGTAGATCGAAGGCTCATTGCGAAGGCTAATTTTATTACAGAGAGAAAGAATTTGTAAACACTCAAAGCAGCACAATTCTGCAAAAGGTGGAGTGGGGAAAGAGAGAGAGAGCTAACAATGACTCAATGTGCTTAAACCATTTATTAAATTTATTTTCTGAGAATCAAATGAGCTGGATGTGTACAATATGTTAAAGCTTCCTGGCTTCCAGCCCCAAGATTAAGATAAGGAAACTTAAAATACACTGACATGATCATTACACTGCTTTGTTAACAGTATTGTGTGAACACTGCCATTGCATCCATCCAAAAGCAAAATTTCAGGTTGCAAAATTGTGAATCATAATATAATCTCTTAGCATTATTACTTGTTTTCTGGAATGCTTCTTTTTGTACTGTCTGCAAATGAATCCCTTCTGCCTGATACCCACCTGGTGCTTTCCATCTAAGGAGAAAGTATATTTCATTAGCAGCCAAAAACCCAGAAGACTAAAGGAGAGTCCTGGAGATCTTTGCACCAGTGACCTCAGGATTTATCCAGAAGGCAAATGACCCCATTTCTCCTACCAAGAGGAAGATTGGAAAGAAAGATCTGATGTATCTCTACTGCTGCATTTTCAGTAGAATCTTTTCTTTCCATCGAGCCAATAGAGTATTTCCACAATGCTCAAGTAGTTCAAGAGGACTTCTAGAAGGGACTTATTTGAGACCTCCCACCCAGGAGGAGCCCCTTGTACCTGAGTAGACACAGGCAGGCTCGGAAGCCGATGGCCAGTCGACAGAAGCCAAAGTGTTGTTTCCCCTCCATGTCGGTGAGGGCGAAAGTGAAGTGCTGGACTGTGGGGCATTCCTTAGCCCTTGGAAATAAATGGGGAAATAGTATCAATGAGAGATATTATGATGGGGAAGAAAGCAACCCAACATCCTACAAAGGCTGATCAACTTATCACAGCATAAATTGTTGTACGCATTGCCTAATTTGTTACGTTAATTATATTCCTTAATTCATGGGTAAATTATATGCAGAGCTGATAAGTTCCCCCATTCTCCCTTTCATCTACATAGGCACATAGAAAAACATACACACATGCATATATGTAGATTTTCCCTCTGGGAGCAGGGAGAGAGTTGTTCTTTGCGAAAGACAATTCCAGTTTAGCAGGTTGGGACAAGCATGGTAGAGTTTGGGATAGGAATGCTGGGGGTGGTGAGTGAAATCCTCTCCTGCACAATCCTAGGGATGCACCCAACCTGGGATCAATGGGGCTAGGAGGAGTAAAGCCTCCATGTCCAGTAGCCCCGATGGCCTGACCATTTGTTTTTCTGCTGCCTTTGGCCACAAGGAAATGCCAGTAAATGGAATCCTAGCTCACACGGAGATCTGCATTTGCATTCAAACCAAGGTGAATCTAGTTTCTTTTTAAGCATATAGCTGGACATGTGGAGGTTGGAGAATGAAGGGAACAAAAGCAGCATGCATACTCTCCTCTTTGCTCAATTGAGTTTTTCACAAATTTAGCTGAATGCTGAACAAAGCTGAAATGGAAACATGTAGGAGATGCATTTCCACCTAAACCGGATATAGATGAGAAGTCTACACAGAACATATTAGGGCAGGCATGTCCAACCCATGGCCCATGGGTCACATGTGGCCCTGGACAGCTAGCAATGCAGCCCCACAAGATTTAAAATAAAAATAAAAAAAAATAAAGGAAATTTGTTATTTACATACATTAACTATGTTATATATTTTATATGTGACCCAAGACAATTCGTCTTCACTCAGGGTGCTCCAGGCTAGCCAAAAAATTAGACATGCCTTCATTAAAGATTTATAAAATCATGCACAATGTAAAGAAAATGGATAATGGAAAGAATGTTCCATAATGCTGAGGACCAAGAAATTTGAAAAATGACAATTCAAGACATACAAAAAGATGTTTTTTTCCCACAGTGGGATAAATAAAACTTTGGTAGTGTTTGTGGATGACTTATAGAGGAATTTGGGGATCTACCCATTCTTCTCCTATTAGATCTCTGAGCATCGTTTAATACCACTAATCATGGAAACTATCTGAGCTGTCTGTGGGATTTGGGAATGTCAAAGCGAAAAAATTCAGCTTTCGTAAATTAGAGGTAGTGACAGGGAAAACTGTTCTGCAGTGGTTTCACTTCTTCCTGAATTGATGGACCCAGTAAGTATGGATGGAGAAGAGATAATAGTATGCTAGATTGGGATGGTAGTGGTTCTGAAGTTTTACAGATACCTTTTCTTTTCAAATCATGACACTTATTTTGCCCTTTAAAAATCCCCCAAGATTCCCCAAGCAATCAAATGAATTGGTTTGAAAACTCTGGGAGCTACAGAGGGAGGATAGCATGGAGCATGGGGTTGCTAGTCTATAACCCAAAATATGACAATACCATTTGTGAGCCAAGCTGCTGTGTAATTAATTGGTAGAAGATGAGCTGAGAGTGAAAGGCTAAAATGGCATTAAAAGAAAATCAGTGGTGGTTATTCTTGGTGACACTACGTAGAAGCAGCTTGCCAGTGAATATTAGTTTCTGGCAGGTGAGGATTCTTCCCTTCCAGGTTGTTCATGGGCTTTCATTGAGGTTGGTTGTAGGAAGTCACCAGTGAACCCTTACTTGCTACAGTACTTCCACTCTCCTGTTCTCTTTGAATCCTTTAATGTAGTTTTTCCCCAACTCTGGTTTGAAAGGAGAGATTTCCCTTCATTCTTTCAACTGGAAAACACTTATGAGGTGAACATTTCCCCACTGGGAGGAGCTTTCTTCTTTCTTCCCCTTCCCTACATTCAGTTCTGGGGAGGGAATGTGCCTTCAAACCAGAATAATGACTCATTAGAGACAGAGGAAGCACCCTTTCTAAAGTGTCGACATATCTTCCTGCAAGGAGTGATTAAACAATCTATCCTAATGAGAACTATTTCTTTTCGGTAGAGACAGAATGGAAGTAGGCAAAGCTCAGCCTAGTTAGAAGGTGGAATACTCTTCCAGTGGATGCGAACTTTCTCTTCACAGTAGGCCTTCTATTTTAGTTTATTTCTTGTTTAAAAAATTACTGCTCTAAGATCAATAACGATCCTGAGACACTAAACTTACCTGATCTGGACTACAAAAATCTAGAAGACCATAGCCAGAACCAAAATTTAAGAGTATTTTCTATTTTTCTAATGTGACTTAGCAATCATATGGAGATTTTTAGCCCAAATCTAAAATGCTCTCCCACTGTTTTAGTAATGTGATTTTGCCTCAATTAGATACTGATTTCTGTCTCTTACAGAATTATTGATAAACAGTGTCATTTCCAATAGATCAGAGAACAGCTACATCTTTTTTTTCATTATTGTTAATGTTGTTAATACTGCCAATAGAATTTAAGGCATTAAAGTACACATACAGTGCATTTATGCAGGAAAAAGACATTGTGAATATTTTGTTTCTCCCTAAATGCAGCTTGTTTCAATATAGATCGGTTCACATTAGGACCAGTTTAAGGAGTTAGTAATGTATAGAAAAAGACAGTTTGGTGCAGGGGTTTAAGGTATCAGAAACCAGGAAGCTGTGAGTTCTAGCTGGATCCGGATGACTTTAGGCCAGTCACTGTCTGTCAGCCCTAAGAAGGGCAAACCATGTCAGCAGATGGAAGCAAGCTAAGGGTATAAAAACAGAGGCTACAGCTGATTCTGGGAGTATTGGTGGTAGTACGAATCAATGGGGATTTGGAGCACATGGATCTACTCATTGGCTTAAACAGCTCTTAATTAGCTAATGGGCACATCAGCATAATTGGATTTTTGAGTGTATAGATCTTTAGCTGTAATACAGCCAATAGGTAAATTGAGTTTATGGATTCTTGGTCTGATCTAATGATTGGTTTCGTTAGTGGATAATTTTGGGTGACAAGCCATTTTACAAAGCAGAATTTTATTGCATGGTGAATATGGCTGTTCTGTTCCTAGATCATTTTATCAGCGCAAAAGCCTATGTACTTTTAAAGCATTCTGTCTTTTCCTCCTTTCTCACCAACTGATTTTCAGGAGTGTTAATTTAGAGCTGGATGTAAAGGCATCATTCAAACCTTTTGTTGCCACTGGGCTGCTAAATCCTGACCCTGGTTCACAATGTATTTGGGAACCATCAAGTTAAGCATAAACAGACAAAGAGACCAAGTGATGTATCTGTATATCAGTAAAAGCAGAGTGGCCAGCTTGCAGAAATCAGAAAGCAAAAATTTCTAGTGGCAGAAGATTGCTCATTAAATGTCTATTGTGGTTGATTTAAAAATTCAACAAACTTAAATCACAACAAAGCACCTTTTTCATCTTTTTAAAGTGAATATCCATTATCAAGTGGAAAATTCTCATTGCTTACCTTTCTATATCAAGAGGGAAGCAAAACTTGGGTAGCATCTGGATTGATTCCTACAAGAAGAAGGAAATATCTTTGATCACTATGTCTCAACAGTGTCTCACAGAAGCACAAGAAAGCATAACCAGGAAACCACTTGCATAAAATATGGAACATTATGCAAACCTATCCCTGAATACTTGGAAGGAATTCCCAATCACTGTACTAAATTCGATTCAGAGTACATTATTTGAATACCACAGATTAGTCCTACAGATTTTATCAAAAAAATGCTGTATATTTTATAGGTTGCCCTCATCAGCCAGTTGCACCTCCCTCAGAAAAAAATCATAAGGATTGTGTTGTTATGAGATCCACCTGCGCTCCCGACCAAGAAAATTCTACTCTATCACCTGGTTTCAAAAGTTTGTGATTATTCTTCAGGAACATATATTTTTGGTTGAACACATAACATGTTATTTGAAATGATAATCGATCACCCTCTTATTATCTTTAACAGAGCTCATATCAGGCAAGTTTTTGAACGTTGTTGAGAATCTTTATCCTACTTGTCTTCTGGCCCCATTTAACTATGAAAGCCAATGCCCTGGGCCAGTTTAATTTCTGGGTGCAGGTTCATAATATAAATGATAAATCAGAATCTCAAAGAAACCAAGCATGTAGAACAAACTACAGCCTAGGCATGGGCATCAAACTCGATCGCCTCCCATGACATATCATGATGTATCATGGCATTTTTTACCTTTGTGGAGCTGGGGTGTGCGTGGCCTGCGTTTGACACATCCGGCCCATAGGCTGCCAGTTTGATAGGCCTGGCCTAGGGCATGAATGGCCTTGGACTGACCTTAAAATTATTTAAAATAAATATATGCTGGGGATTATAGCCTATAGGATCTTACAGGATCTCCTTGCTTAACAACAGTAATTGGGACCAGAAACTGCTGTTATTAACTGGCATTGTCACACAATGTCATGTTTTACAACCACAGATCTTAGTAATGGCAATTCCAATAGTGTCCAGTTATTGTTGTTAAGCCAATCACCATGGGCCATTAAGTAAATAAGGATCTTACATGACTGAAACTTCCAAATTTGCTTATGGGAAGCTGTCAGGGAAGGCTGCTAATTGTGATCACATGGCCATGAGACACTGCAATGGTCAGAAATGTATTTATTTTTTATTAATCAAATTTCTGTAACTGACCATCTCACAAAATGTTGACTCTGGGTGGCATACAACAACTGAACAACAACAAATATAATGTTAGTGCCCAGATTGTGATCACATGACTGCAGGAATGCTACAACGGCTGGAACTTTGAGGATAAATGATTAATTACTTTACCACTTATTCAGTGTTGTAAATTTGAACGGTTGCTGAATGAGTGGTTGTTAGCTGAGGACCAGCTGTACTTGATTATCTAACCCGAGGGGGGCAGAAAAAAATATAGAAAAGCAGAAAAAAAGAGAGCTTAATCCTGTCTAAACTAGCATCCTGTTTTTTAGCACAAGTCATACACACATACATATAATACCCATCCCATCATGCTCTTTGCTTTCAGGGTAAGAACATCAGAGAAAGTGCAGAAAAGAAGTAAGAAACAGTCAGCCAAAAAGATATGTGATATTTATCCATAAAGACATTACACAACCAAGGAGACATCCCATTTCCTTGGCTTATTCCTTGCCCAATGCTGAGCCATTCATGTTCCTGTTGTTTTCATGTGTGCTTTACCTTTCTCTTATCCTATCGACATTTAAACTTTCAATTGCAGAATTGAAATAAATGCCATAAATAGCAATAGCACTTAGACTTATATACCGCTTCACAGTGCTTTTACAGTCCTCTCTAAGCGGTTTACAGAGTCAGCCTCTTGCCCCCAACAATCTGGGTCCTCATTTTACCCACCTCGGAAGGATGGAAGGCTGAGTCAACCTTGAGCTGGTTAGGACTGAACTCCTAGCAGTGGGCAGAGTTTATCTGAGCCACCAGGGCTCTAAATAGGTAAATGCTAAGAAATGAATTTTTAGAATGTTAGTGACATGTTGAAGAGTGGTATTGAAGTAAATAGTATAGATTAATTCAAAAAAATGAATTCTTACAATCAATTACATTTACTTAAATTCTATTCTTCAACATGTCATTGTAATTCTTGTAGAAATTAACTATTCCCATACTAATTTCTAAAGGACCCCTTTCAACATCTCTTCACTTCATCCTAAACAATTTCATCATTTTTATTTTCAACTCTAATAATTGCTGGAGGCTTGTTAACATATTCAGTCCTTTTTGCTGACTTCCAAACTGATTTTGGTAGCAACCATTTTCCTATGTATATTTTCCTCTGTATCCACAGCAATTTTATTTAGTTTTCAAACAAAGATCCTTTTTCATACTTTCTATTTCCGTAACTCAAAATACTTACATGTCTGTCTGTAACATGATTTGTTTCACTCTATTTCAGCATCTTTTCTCTTTTCTCATCTCCATTCCATTCAGTTGAGAAACTAATCTTATATTTTTCTTCCTGCATTTGTTCTATTTTTATTCTAGTTTCTTTCATTTTCCTTTTCAAAGATCCACTCCTGATACTGCCAAAGAACTGCTCATCTCATTCCAGAACCTCTTGTCACCCTTGTAACTTTCACTAATCTCTCAAGATTTCATCATAAACAATCAAGTTAATTAATTGTTTAGATTTAATCAAATTGATTTGGCATATGTTCATATGACCAGACTTACACTTAATCCATGTAAAACAAAATCCCTTTTTAAGCACATACCAAGTAATCTCTATTCTCATTGATTCTTGGATCCCAAATAGCACAATCACTTTTTTGCATCTCTCATTGAGAGTGTTGGATAAAGTGCTCCATATCTCTTCTCTATTTCCTCTGTTTTCAACATTCTCTGGAGTATAAAACTGCTTTTACGTCTGATCATAACAATCTAGATTGCACCAGGTTTTTTTTTTGACATGCAGTTTTACTCTGTTCTTTCCTAATTAAATCTGCATCTTCACCAACTCCACTTTAAGATTTGACCACTTTCACTCAGGTTTCGTCCTTTCACTTTCTCTTAGTTTCACAGACACACAATGTGTCTCTTTTCATTTCTGTCATCTTATTTATTATCACTGTACTTGGTTAATTCACTCCTATTATGTTCTAATTTGCTATGTGTCTTGGTTGACATCATATGAACCTACTGACAGTGAATTTGTTGCCAAGCTTGGCTTGGGTCAATTGAGGGTTTTACATCAGGCTTTTAGTAAGATAGAGAAGGTGTTGACTAAGTTACTATCTTTGTTGTACCTACTTCATGGGCAGCATTCTCCGCTAACAGCTCAAGGTTTATCCAATTTATATATGCTACAATTCCAACCAAACTCCAATTTTACCTTGAGCATGTTCCTTACAATTCTATGCAAGCTAGCTTCCTAATAAAAATGGCTATTTTCCAAGTTTATGACCTGTATCAAGTAGGAGGTTTTACACAGTGCACAGATACCACATTCAGGATTCCATGATTGCAAATCAGGGCAGTTTTTAATTTATAAAACCTGGCTCTTTGAGGAGGTCATGAGCTTCGGTGAGTTTAGCTGTTCATGCTGGCAGGAAAAAAAAGGAACAGCCGGCATGCATTAGCATTCAGCACATTCATGATAAGACAGGATTTCAGAACTACAGAGGAAAGGCAGAACAAAGTGACGTATAAGTTTGTTTTGAGTTTTGGAAGGCAAAGAAGTTAGAGTGGAGTGTTATGTAGAAACTTTACAAAGGAGGCAGACCTGGTCATCAAAGTCCAGTGGGAATTGTCTACGCACTTGAGGATCTGCACATAAAAACAGAATAGAGGTCAATAGACAGAACCCAGGTGTAACCATTTTATTGTAAATGAAAGCAAGTTCTAGGTCCCATTTTTTCCATATTATCCAGACTGTGGTTTTCTCTTGCAGTTTCTACATTGTGGAGATTCAAATTGCCCCCACTCTATCACCCTTTAAATGGCCCTTGAAGGTCTGGCTCTTTCCCCAGCCACTGCCTTAGGAAGTCTGTGCCTTGATGGGAATTTGATTCAAGTATTAGGTGTATTAATAACTGGCTTGTGTGTTTTAATTTATACAAGAATGTGCCTGGCCTAAAATGACCCTGCTGGCTTTTACAAATAAGGGAGGCCTAGAACTCAAAACCTTCTGGCTGTTAATATAGCACAGGGGTGTCAAATTCAAGGCCCATGGTTTGAAAGTGATCCACGGGGTGCTTAAATCTGGCCCATAGGGTCAGCCTAGAAATAGCAAAGGACTGGCCTGCGGTGCCTCTGTCAGCCAAAATGGGGTGGGAGCGTGCGTGGCCCCCATGTGGCTCATTTTCAGCCTAGATGGCCTCCTGAAGAACTTTGCTGGCCAAAATAGGGTGTGGGGAGACAGCGCGTGGCCACCATATGCAGCCTGATTTGGCGAGCAAAATGCTGTCCAGGCTGAAAACTGGCCATGAAAATGTCCCCCCTCCGGCCGGCCCACTGAGGAGAACTACAATGCTGATCCAGCCCTCAAAGAAATCCAGTTTGGACACCCCTAATCTAGCACTTCAACCATTATATTAAAATGCAAAGAAAAGTAGACACCAAATCTCAACGGGGGTAGGGGAAATCAAATAAAAGAACAGTTTTGTTGAGGGAGACTAACAACACAGTTTAATTAATCACCAATTGCCAGCAGTTATTCTAGGGCCACTGCTGACTCCTGCCCTTTTCCTGTTCTTTCTCCCTTAAGCAGCTAAAATATTCACTTCCACTACAGTTGGCACTTCCACTGGGCTACCATTGGGGGTGGGGGGAGGCTTAAGGGGCAAAATGTGTGATTAAATTTCTGTATGCTTTAAAGCAGTGTTTTTCAACCTTGGTGGTTTGAAGATCTGTGGACTTCAACTCCCAGAATTCCTCAGCCAGCAGAGCTGGCTGAGGAATTCTGGGAGTTGAAGTCCACACATCTTCAAAGTACCAAGGTTGAAAAGCACTGCTTTAAAGCACTAATTCCATCCTGTAATTCTCCCAAAACTAATCAAAGTGCAAGAGACAACTGGTAGAAACCTTCAAAGCTGGGAAATGAAAAGCCACATTGCCATTGCCTTGAAAAGGTAGGAAAAGGAGAGGCGAGACTAAAACTGTGGGTCTAACTCCAGCCCACTTCAGCCTGCTGATTAGAAAAACTGCTGTAAGTCCCACACTTTTGGGAGTTTCTGGAAGGGAGGAGGACTGAGGCATGGAGATGCTGTTTTTTGTTGCAGCACCAATATTGGGGATAGATTAGGTTGGTTCTCTCTTTGTTGATTTTCTGCAAGTTTCTAAAGATCCTTCACCACCCCAGCCCCTCAATTTTGAGTTGCTGTTGCCATCTTTTATTGAATTTTTGTAATGTATTTTTAATTTTTCATGAGATTCATTTTATATTTTTTTATATGAGTGCTGAGAATTGATTTTGATTGTGGCAACATAGAAACATAAGTTTAATAAATATGTACAAATAATGACATAAATTATTCCTTGGTGTTGTTAGACAGAAAAGTTTTTGTATGGCTTTCTAATCCTCTGTAATGAATTTATTTATCCAACTTCTGGTATTTGCCTGCAGTGCAGAATTGGGCAATACTAATATTGATTAATAATAATTGTTTATATGCATCAAGTCATTTTTGATAGATAGATGTTCTCCTTGAATATCTGCCCCCTAAGCTGGCCTTTTAAATCTAATAGTTATAAAACCTTGACATCCACTCTGCTAAGCCTTTTTATCACCAACTACACACTCTGGGGTCTTCAGAGACTGCATCCTCTGTTTATTAAAGTGTGGCTCCTTGCCCCATGAAAAGTAACTTTCATTGACCATAATAGTAGGTGGATTTACACATCATCCTATGCCAAAACAAAACAAAACAAAACTGCATAACAGGGTAATAAGATGTGTGAAGAAGATAATACTGTAAATTAGAACAAAGATACAATAGCAGATTTTTTTTAAAAAAGTAAAAAAGCTTCAATTTTGATCCAGCTCTTTTCACCCCACATATGTAATCAAGGGCTATCTCAGACTGTACTATAAAACTCCCACACTAATGTATATAATTTTATAAATTCACTTACTGTTAAATTCCCCCCCAAAGACCACCATCTAACAGAATGGAGACTTACCATCATCTGCAAGTGATGGACGAGCAACTTCAAAGAACAAATCAAATATTTTCTGTGGTTTTTCCCTGGGGAAACAAAAATCAGTGGTTTCAGTAGCAAAATACAGAAGCCCTATGAACTTAGCAGAGGTGGTTTTCAACAGGTTCTGGAGAACCGATAGCAGAAATTTTGAGTAGTTTGGAGAACCAACAAATACCACCTCTGCCTGGAGATTTTACACTTTCCTTCCCTTACCACACCCACCAAGCCACACCCACAGAACCAGTAGTGAAAAAATTTGAATCCTACCACTGGAACTTAGAGATTATAGCATTTTTATTGGGAATCTAAAAGAGAATCTTGTCTTAGAACAAGATAAAGGTTTAGAATGGAAATAATCTTTTGCCAGACTACATACTTTCATAACTAAATTTTCATAATTTCAATATCCATAATTCTCCTGCCAGAACCAGCATTGGCCAAGTTCTTTGGAGGACACCAAGTTGGGGAAGCCCTTTTAGTGGAGTCTTACTTTAGATCTCACTGCGGCATGTTGCTGTATTGGCATGTGAGAATGGCCTTGAGAAACATGAGAGAGAGCTGCAGAAATTTAAAATGTATCTCAGCCTACAGACGGAGGGGTTGTGGGAAGCATTTCGAAGGAGCCTCCCCTGTCACTATGTTTTTTTTATTTGTCTGCTAAGCGTCCAGAGCCTGCTAGAATATTGTTATCATGTTTCTATAGCAACCAAGATATGGGTGTTTTGTGATGTCTGATTTATTGTGCATATTTCAAAAAGAAAAAGAAAAAAAAGTTTTTTCTTCATTTTTTTTCTGTACTTCCTAGTTTGTTTTTCCGGGTTCTTTTTATAATAAAAGTATACAGCAAAGAAAAGCACGGTCTAGTACCTCTACTTTATGGAAGCTGATTTTTTTTCCCGCTTTGACATCCCCAATTTTCTAAAGGCCAAAAAGAGGGGTGGGGAGAAATGCTTGCAAGATTCTGTTTAATATAACCTTACAGTAAATACGGGGGTAGTATTCCTAGTTGTGTTACTTGTGTGGATGACGTCACAGGGCTAATAGATAGATACCTACTGTACTGTTAACGCTGTCATCTACATGATCCTCCCAGCAGCTTTTTTTTTCAGGAGTTGACAATATGATGGTGGTGTAAGACAGAACTAATCTAGTCTGTGCCTGTCCTGATTAAAAAGCCACTCTCTTATACTGGTGGCAGAAGACTTGGGGTGTTCTGATCAGATGGCCATATTTATAAGAACCTTAGCCACTGGAAAGACAGCTGTAAGGCCATCACTTCCTGCAATTTTTAAAGTTACTGTTTTAACAACAACAACAATAACAACAACAATAACAACAACAACAACAATAAACACAACAAAAAGGAAGAGTGAAAAATATCCCAGACAGTGGTGTCCCAATTAGGTTTGGCACCGTAAAGATGAGGGAGGCTTACATTTCTTTCTATCCCATTTTTCTCCATTTTCTATATAGTCCCCTGAGGCAAAAAGAATCAGAGAATCAGAAAAAAGAACTTCTAAAAAAGCCCAATTTTTGTGAAGACAATCCAGGCCAGAATAGAAGACATTTTAACACTGAAATAGCTAAAGATATTTAGTTCCCTTTCACTCACAGGGTAAAATAAAAGTAATGTCACAGAGAGAGAGAGCAGAAAAAAATGTGTTTCCAGTACATAGTTTTATTGTAATTAGATAGCAGAGTGGAAAAAAACCCTAAACTAGTTTCACATGTAACTGCCAATCTCCATTCTGTGATGCTACCTACCCCCACTTCTGAGCTCTTAAAATCAGTTCCGTATCTTCAAGAATCCTACTACATCGTGAGCCAAATACTTTTACAAGCTAGCAGCCTCTGAAGGCTAGCCATGTACCACCTAATTCACCTTTAGTGCTCTGGAGAAACCTCAGTCTTCCTACATCATATGGCTGACTCAGCAAGAGCCTTTGTAAGAAGTAGGTTGGGATAACAACTATTTTCAAAGGTGCCAAGAAAACAAAGCATGAAAGAGTTGTTCTATTTCATACTCTTATGTATTGCCAAGGATCTTGCTGAGATAGACCACCTGCGACATTTGGAGGAGCAAATTTTTTTTATTTCCCAACAGATCAGGAGATCTTAGCTGACTTCTGCATTGCAAAAGTAAAACTGAAGCACACTTAATATGAGTGGAATGTTACGATAGGCCACCCCAACCCCAACCTCTACTTCTTGAACCTGTCCCAAGGTCTTACTTGATCCGAGATCCCATTGTCCCTGGCTCATTCCAACAATGTCATCTCATTGAAGCACCAAATGAAAATCTTCCTTCTCATCCAGATTGAACCTCTGGAAACTAACAATTGTTCCAGAGCTCAGTTTAGTAGGTTTCAAAAAGCAGCATTTCCTCTTGTGGCTTTTTGTTAGAGGAAGTTTGTACCCTGTGACGGTCTTAGTTCACTACAGAGTGAAAACTTCAGCAGGGGACGGAAGGAGGTATGGTGACTCTTTTGGTCCATTTCTGCTGCATTGGTGGATATCGTTGCTTTCTTGTTCTTCAGTTAGGATCACAACAGATTTGAAGGCCAAGCAAACTTCTTAATTATTTCTTAATAATTATCTTCTTTCAAAAATGTTGTACAATTAAATAGGTGCAATGGTGTTTAATAGCTGATGGCTTGTGTGGAAGCCAGAGATTTATTTATTTTTAAATGTGTGTATGCAAAAAAGAGAGAGGAAAATGATGGGGTATTTTTGTAGAGCCACAAAGATGAAAACAACTTCAATTTGTACATCTAAAAAGAAACAGCAATAAAATTTGGGATGTACCAAAATGCTATTAAACTTGAGAAATGGGCAATGCTGTAAAATTGAAATACTTGGTTATCCAACTCCAGCAGACCAGTGGATAGAGCAGTATTTCTTTATGAAAATGTCTAATTTTATTTATTGTTGATTTATAGAGGTTTTGAGAGGATAATGGTTTTATTAGGATTACTGGAAAACATATAGATTGGCATAATCGCCACCGTGATCTCAATTGGCTTGGAAAGATCTGTAAACAGTGGTGGGGTTCAAATAATTTAACACCCGGTTCTCTGCCCTAATGATTTCTTCCAACAACCAGGTCACCAAACTGCTCAGAAACTTAACAACCGGGTCTCCCGAAGTGGTGTGAACTGGCTGAATCCCACCATTGTCTGTAAGAATGGTGAGCTGGCAATTGTGAGGCATTCCCATACTGGACTCTGCGCGCAGTTCAGAACCATGTTTATGTTTGTTGGATAACACAGACTCATGTTCGGGGCTCCACTGCAGTGTATTTGAAACTGGAGCAAAGCTGGTGCCTTTGCACATTGCCCTGGCTCAGCTGAATATGTTGGCAACATGTTCCTCATTTGCAGGAAGGCTTGCCTCACCCCACTTCTCAGTTTCTGGGTTGATATTTTTCAATAGGAAAGACGAGTTGATGCATTTCTAATTTCCCCTCAAGCCTCCCTTCATTTCGCTGTTTTTGCCTCGCATGGACAAACTAATCAATACAATATGAATGAAACACATGGATGAAGTGTTATATATGCCAACAATTATGGGTGTATATGCAATTGCAAACTACTTTATTTCTCTTTTGGATGACGGGAATAAAAGCAGCTGGGATGGATATGTGATTTTTGTTGTTGTTTTGCTCCTTGATCCAAGGTTCTGACGTTGGCTACTGAAAAGTATAAATGCTGATGGAATCAGAATTAAAAGGAACCATTTTAGGGCATTGAGTCCAGTTGTCTATAGGAACTCAGTTGAAAGGTCTCAAGAGATGGCTATGAAGGCTCTTAAAGATATTGAGAGAAGGGACACCCATCTCCACCTCTCCATCATAATAATTTGTTTTATTGTTTAATTGCTAAGATCATTACATTTTTCCCCATAGCATCCCTGGGAGATTTGCCTTCCTGAAAGCCATTACTTTATGTCCCGCTTTTGAGATTGTATTATGTATTTATTAAAAATTCAATTTATCCAATTGTCAAAGCTCTTTGGATATTTACAATAAAACAATGGTAAACCGTAAAACGGTGGTGAAAAAAAAAAACACCACTTGGTCATCTTCATGTGAAATGCTTTCAAAGACTGAAAGACTATCTTACTTTTCTTCAGTCTTTTCTTCTCTTTTTGATTTTAAGTGTGCCCAATCATCATCATCACTGATTCCATTTCAATTAATTTGAATTGTTCCTAATGTGTTGTGACCAGAATGAAACAGAAGGTGGGGTGTGACCAGTGCAGAAGAAAGACCCATAGCTTTGTGGGAATTGGAAGCTACAGTTTTGCTAAAGCAATTCAATTCTTTTTTGCAGCAGCTTTACAATACTTACATACAGTCAATCTACCCTATCTGCATGATTCTTGTCAGACACATTATTGCAAAGTCACATACTTCTCAGATTGTATATGGATGTTTGATTCTTTTCCTAAATGAAATGTTTAGCATGTATAATATTTAAACTTCTTTATGGTTGTTTTCATCCAATTTTTAAAGCTATCAAGATCATTCTGAGGGTTAGGTATCACCAAATGACTAATAGGCGATGATTAACTATTTTTGTGTTCAATGGAATGTTAGTAAGCAGTTTTGTTATGTTTTCCTCTAAGCCATTGTTTCTCAACCTTAGCTGAATCCCATAGCCAGCATGTGGGAGTTGAAGTCTATACATCTTAAAGCTGCTGAGATTGAGAAGCATTGCACTTAGTTAGTATTCTGATTGCAAAGTTTCTCAAGGTAGGAGCTAAGAACCTCTTGATTACAAATAACTATATAGCAGAATTTTGTTGTAGAACGTAGACTAGGGTGGGTCTAATAAAACTGGGCTTCAAAAATCAGATTATGTTGTTGGACATGAAATGTTTCCCAGTGGATTTGCAGGAATAATTCAAAATCCTACCTATGTGGCTCCCGGATTGCCTCCTAGGGATCTTTGAGAACATCTTTTTCACATGGAAGTAGCTTGCTCTACCCTTTCCATGGAAATGCTTAATATCCCCCATATGTAGAAGATGAGAATATTTGAAACCTGAAAACAATATTTTTCTGTGCTAACATAGCTTCCCACTACAGTTCTAATGAGCATCTGTCTGGGAATCTTTCCATAAGGTTATGAAGATGGAGCTCTTTTGTAGAACTTTGGAGACTTAACCATGGTACTGTTAGCTGGGCTTGGATTTTGATTGGTAGGTTTGTTGAGTGCTCGTAGGAATGAGTGTTTAATTCTGGTTTGAGTGTACATTGGGTTTTTAATGGATTGTACATCTGAACGGATTAAGTTAGTGGTCTTCATTAAGGAAGTGTAGGAAGTTAGCACCCAGACCTCTCCTAGAAAATTGAAATATCCTAGGAAATATTAAAAAGGCAGAATATTTCCCCTAAAAAAAGTAGAAACTCAAGAGCAGAAACTCACCTCAGAAGCAGAAACTCACCCCCACCTTTGTTAATGGGTGGGCCATTAAGGCCTGGGTCAGAATCATCCAGCAAGGCTCAATCAAGCCTGGAACTCAGGACAGCCTATAGAGTTGCCCCTACATGGCTTCACGGGAGCGTGACAACCAATCAGAATACAAGCTCCAATTCAAATCCCAACAAAGGTTATAAAACCCAGGCACTCTCAGCACCTCAGCTCTTTTTTGATCTCTTCCTTCAGCTTGAAGCATGTGATCATCCTTTCTTTTCACTCTGGAGCTCCAGGCCAGGTGGTCCTGCTGTCCACCATTAAACCTTCCAAACAGCCTCCATGTTTCCAGTGTCTTTTTCCCCACTTGGAACTTAACCCAGAAGGATATTTCTTCCAACGGAAGGAAGGAAGGATGGAAGGAAGGAAGGAAGAATGGATGGATGGATGGATGTTGAGAGTTGATTGGTTATATTGCCCAAATGAATGAATATGATTACAGTTTAGAGTGGTTGCCCAGAGTTTTGCAGCTCAAATATAGTAGACCCAAATTAGATACTAAGTCATCATAAGGAAGGGACTCATCTTGTGCTAAGGGAGGGCATTCCCTCTGTCCATTTCAACAGCAGAATTGGAGTTGAGGAGGTTTTGGATAAAGTGCCACTTTTCTGGTTTTATTTCCCAATTCTTCCTTATGGTGCACTCCCCATTCTCCTCCCCACTTTATCACACATTTGTCTGATGTGAACATTCTCACCTCCCTCTCCCCTTTCCTTTTAGCTTTTGAAAGACTAAATGCACTGCATGACAAAGCTGAGGCCTCCCGGGAAGGGAGGAGGCAGAGAAAGATTGGGGGTCAAGCAGGACTTGACTTCTGCAAATGTGCTTGCAAAGCTGACTCCTTCCTGTTGCAGACAGGACTATGATGAGGAGAGGATGACACTCTTAAATGCTTCTGATTTAGGAACCAACATACCTCCCACTCATTCCATTGTTGCATTGTGAACATGGCACCCAAGCCATGGGTGACATGGAAAGACAATCCAGTTTCTCAGGAGAGACAAAAGGGCACGGAAATCTTTACTCCTTCCTCCATTTCTCACTCATTCAGTTCAGCCTCTCCTTTTGTTTTTAATGGAGTGAACAGCACTTCATTATCGGTGTCAGCTTTTTTATTGTTGCCCCAAGACAAGATAGCAAAAGGACTATTGGGTAAACATTGTTACATTCTTTTCACAGTCTGTCAGTTGAAAAAGGATTTTATTGAGATATAGTTCAGCCTCCTGCCTAGTGCTGGAATTCTCTTACCATCCTTGACAGCTAACCACCCAATTCCCAGCTGAAAATCTTCAGCAAGGAGGGCCTTCTATTCCCCCAACCCCCACCAGTGGTGGAATTTAAAAAAAATTACTACCGGTTCTGTGGGCGTGGCTTGGTGGGCGTGACATTGCTTGGTAGGCGTGGCAGGGGAAGGTTACTGCAAAATCCCATTCCCTCTTCACCCCACTAACCTGCTTTCCAGCTCCATTCTGCTGTGCAAGGCAAACCAAAGAAGACCTAGCCGATCAGCTAGGACTCGGGAGGCAGAGAATAGATGGAGTTGGGGCCTGTCAGAGATGGTATTTGCCGGTTCTCCGAACTACTCAAAATTTCCGCTATCGGTTCTCGAGAACTGGTCAGAACCTGCTGAATACCACCTCTGACCCCCCACCCTGCACCCAGTCCCAACGTTTGCAGCTATTGTCTACAGGCAGTGTTCCTTCTAATATTTATTTTGAAGTCTTTTCATTTCAGCCTGTTGGTTCTCCTTGATTGTTGCTCTCACAGGGAACGGGTTGAGACTTCCAAAATGTGTGCTAATTACCAAATTAGATGTTCTCTGCAGCACCGGCAGGGTATAGCTGCTGAGTCTGGAGGGGAAAAAAAGGCTTTGAGGTAAATCCTTTATAATTCTGGAATGAGGATGGGGGGACATCAGTTATTTTCTGGAATCTGACCCAGGATGAGCAGTTGCAATGCCTGGATTGTTTAAAATGTTTATTAAAAACACTCTAATTTCTCCCAAAGAATTACCATATTGTAACATGTCTTCTGGGTTTACTGTATAAATGGAGAATAGCACCCTTCCCTTAGTGTGACTGCAGGGCCCCATATCAAACTGTAGATCCCACTGTGACCGGCTGTAAGCTGAGGGCATATATGGACCAGTTTCTGATTTCTTTCAGATAAAAGATCCTGCACCTCAATGGTTAGATGGCCTAGATATTGATATCTCATTATAGATCTTTTTAACATTTTTTTAAAAAGTACTCTTAAATCTTTTGTTGCCATTACAGCAGACTGGGGTCCTGTTAGGGCAAATGATCAGGGATTAGCTGTTTAGAATTATTTTTCTTTTATCTAAATAACAAAATAATTTTCTCCTTATGCATCCTGAGAAACTGGTTCATCGCAAAAGGAGAATGGATGGAATACCATAGATGGTATCTCCAAAACTGGTAGAAAAAATGCCTTTGTAATGTCTTTTTCTTTTCATTGTGATGAAAACAGGGATCTGCAGTGGAGCTTTTGAAGAGCATCAGGCTAATGCACTCTGGGATCAGAGCTATAACTGATGCTCCAAAGAAAAGGCCAAGTTAAAAAACTAGTTGGATTTCAGGACAAAATCCCAGGTAACCTTTGAAGTTATTGCTCAGCAATGAGACTTTAGTTTGCATTTGATGAAACCTGGAATACGAAGTATTCCAGAGGCCAAAGGACCAATTTCTCTGGAAGAAAAGTAATTTTTACTGACCAAATTGTTGTTGTCTCTTTTATTCATTAAACATGAAATGTAGTCAACTGAACATTTAAAAATGTATCACAAATATCATTGACTGGCTCTGATGGTTGATATGGGTTGCTGCCAGCATCCTAGATGTCAACCAAGTATTTTCTTAAAATGTATGTTGTTCCAAGTACTGTAGTTTTTTGCAGTTCCGCTGGTGTTATTGCAGGAAGTTGCAATTTCTTGATGTATTTTATAAAATTCTTGGACATGGTACCAAGTGCCCCAATACAATGGGTATCACTGTTACATGTTTCATCCATGCTGCTGCTGCTGCTGCTGTTATTATTATTATTATTTTCAAGGAACTTTAAAAATGGGGCAGAATCATTACATGAAAGTCTAACATATGTCTCTATCTGGATGGGCGGGAACAGGCTTCGGCTCAACCCATCCAAGACCGAGTGGCTGTGGTTTCCGGCGCCCCGATATAGCCAGCTGACACCTTCGCTGGCTATTGGGGGGGAAGTTTTGCCCCCCACAGAGAGGGCTCGCAACCTGGGAGTCCTCCTGGATGTACGGCTGTCACTTGAACATCACATTGCGGCCGTCTCCAGGGGGGCGTTTCATCAGATCCGTCGGATCTACCGGTTGCGGCCCTTCCTGGATCGGGACGCCTTGTGCACGGTCACTCAGGCCCTTGTCACCTCTCGCCTGGACTATTGTAATGCCCTCTACATGGGGCTCCCTGCGGGGAGCATCCGGAGACTCCAGTTGGTGCAAAATGCAGCCGCGCGGGTGATTATGGGGGCGTCACGTAGCGCCCATGTGACGCCTCTCCTGCGCGAGCTGCATTGGTTGCCGGTGGCTCTCCGGGTTCGCTTTAAGGTTCTAGTTTTGACCTTTAGGGCGACCCATGGCATGGGACCAGGTTACCTTCAGGACCGCATTCTGCCAACGTTCTCCAACAGGCCGGTGCGTTCCCACAGGGAGGGTCTGCTCTGGGTGCCGTCGGCCGCTATGTGTCGTCTGGCGGCGCCAAGGAGTAGGGCCTTCTCTGTGGGTGCCCCCGCCCTCTGGAATACTCTGCCACCGGAACTTCGTACCGGCACGGACCTGAGGGCCTTCAGGCGCGCGTTAAAGACCTGGCTCTTTGAGCAGGCCGGCCTGGGCTGAGATGATGATTTTAAATTTGATCTCCATTTTTAATTTTAAATTGGGTTTTAAGGGTGGGGGGGGGGTTTCTAATTTTAGTATGCAGCTGATTTAAATTTAATTACTTTTTAACTTTTGTATTTTCTGTGGGGTTTTTAGATGAGCTGTTCACCGCCCTGAGTCCCTTGGGAGAAGGGCGGTATATAAATGCAATTAATAAATAAATAAATAAATAAATAAATATCTTGCTTCTAAATATACTGGAATTTTGATTTTATTATCTCTGTAAAAACGTGGATAGAAAAAAAGGTCATTCAATCAACACAACATTCAGAATCAGGAACCCGCTTCTCTGTTAGACTGAAACCTTTAGCTGTGCTGTGAGCACCAGGCAAAATTGAGCAGGAGATTCTCTGCAGCTAGAAAAAAACCAATACGTGGCCTTAAAGAAACACATAGGCACACGCTTTTGTGAGTCACTTAAAACCATTTTCAATAAGCTATATATAATTTGTCTGAAATGGTATAGGTCTCCTGTTCAAGCAGGAGGTTGAACTAGAAAACCTCCATGTCCCTTCCAACTCTGCTCTTTTATGTTCTGTGTTCCTATTAGGTTAGCAGGTTCAAATGAACAACCAGGAGCTAGAAATAGTGATTCAGAAATTATATGCAATAAATGTAGACAATGGCAATTGAATTAGAGGATCTGAATAGACTTCAGGATCTTCCAAATAGCAATAGTAGCACATAGCACAATTAACTGAATAATGCTGACTTAACATTCACAGCCAGACAGGAAACTGATCTTTATTCAAGCCCAAATTGCCTTAAGGTCCTTGTAATTAGGATGAAGTTGCTGAATGCACATGAATTTGCCCCACCTAATCATGTCGAATTCATTTCTCTTAATTTACAGATGGGTAATGTCTGTGTTAAGGAGGAAATAAGGTCCATGAACAACAACACACACAAAGTAAGTAAAGACTTATTTAACAAAGGTGTGATCTAAGGAACATATTTGTTGTTAAGTGGAAGAAGGCTTCTGAATGTAAAAATAACTTCTGATTCCGCATGCATTTTATAGTGTGAAGATTTATGGTCTTGGCAATAGGATTGTTGAAAATTATGTCAACTGTGAGATTAGTCACTTTTCAGTTTTAAAAGTACTACTTTGTAATACCACAGCCCATCTAATAAACTCTTGTGGTTCTGGTGTGGTCAAAATGAATACTTGTTAAATACATGTTTTCCCCCCATGATCATGAGGATTAGAAAAAAAAATACTGGGACAATGAAAAACACTGTTTAGCTATAAAACACACAACCCCTATCAATTTGCTTTGAGCTCAGGGCTGCTGTCATAAAAATAGATAATTTATCCCATGGGAACAAAACTCTAGTTCCCTTCCCAGAATTGCCAGCTTGCCTTTCTTAACAGTAAAATCAGAACTTGTGAACTGATAAGAGACTCACCCAGGAAATTATTCCAGTGGCTCAAGAGGGGACTTTATTTATGTCACTATTTTCAGCAGTCCAGGGAATGAGTGCAAGAGTACATGGACGATTGGCAAGCACAAGATGTCTTTGATAAAATATGAACTTTATAATGAGTTACTCACGCCTCTAGTTATTTTTGAGCTGCTGCACATGAATGCTGCTTGTGCCAGCCCTTTGAGGTAGTCCAAACAGGAAACCAAAACTGGGTTTATATTATAAAGTTACAATAATCCTGCAAGTCTGAAAACATCATTTCTCCCTTGCCTTTACTTTCCGGAAAGCTAGGAAGGATCCCTTCTGAGCAGCTTTCTCCTGGGCTCAGATATCTTATCACTGTTGTCTAGGCTGCAGCCCTTCCTCCCGTTTCAATGTTATTGTGGCAGCCCATTACACCCTCCCCTTGCACACCAATCTATACACAGCTTCCTCCCCTCTAATATCCTGGGAATCATAATGCCACTGCAATCTCAGTATTAACCTGATTGTCAAAGTTTGTAGTTGGGTATATTATGACCAATATCCTTATACTTTAAAAATAGGAGGGAATGCTCTGTGGGCATCCTTGATTTCAATGGCTTTCATTGGGGAAAAAGCCCAGCTGTTTCTCTGAAGTTATGGATAACTAAGATCCTGGGAAAAGGTCCCAACATTTGTGTTACTATACGTGAACCATGATGACTAGTGCCATTGCCTATTCAAGAGGATGGCCAATAGAAAATCAGAAAGCATTGTGGAAACTGATGAGTCATTGAATCTATAATAAAGGACATTGTGCTGCAATGTCTGAGCTCTATCAGGCAGATGGGTGAATTACTACCTATTGTGTGTGGCTGTGCACCTCAGTAATGTCACAAGAATGCCTTCAGCTTTTGGAACCAAGGTCCATGGGCTCCAGTGGGTCCTTGTCAAAATGTTTGCCCGCTCCCCATTTCTTCCTCCATCAACATTGTTCAGTTGGACCTGGGGAATAAAATATTACCCTTGCCTTGCCTGTTTCTCATTCTGGCTCCTGCCATTCAAACAGGACTCAATGCCACATAAAGAAGATAAACAAAATCCGAAGAATGACCCAGGTGGCATCCAGTCGCGCTCTTCTTTCCAACCCACACAGAGGCACATTGTGATGCCCGACAGTCCATGGGGTAGTGAATTACAATGCAACCTCTTTGTACTGGGACAGCTGACACCAGATTCCACCAAGCAAAGGCAACAAAGATTGATGCTATGAGAAGTTTTGATAAAAATGCCAGTATTCCTGATGCAGTGCTGTGAAGGCTAGTTGAAGGGCCTAGAAAAATGTTGCCAAACTAGTCTTTTCTTGGTGGCTGACACTAGGGAAATATTTCTGCTAAATTTTTCCCTGTGATGGCATATTAATGATACCCACCCTTCTAAGACAGGTTTGCACAATTCTCCAAGCTCCAATAGAATTAAGACTTCTCCCAATCTTTGAGGCCACAAGAGAGGACAATCACGTACCCCAGAAAACTCACAACGCCCCATTTTTCTTTCTTAACTGCAGCTTTTTCAACAAATGCAGCAACAACTTTAAGAGGAATGAAGGGCAGCGAATCATTTACATGGAGGAAAATGAAACACATTCAGAATAATCCAATTAGAACGAAAGGTTAAATGAATTAAGAATGGGTTTAGAATTGCTAACTTCATTCAGAGTGATGCTGCCAGAGCTAGCTAGATGGCTAAGTGGTTCCTTAGCATTTTAACCATTCTTCCTTAGTTAACTATTTAACTATTCCTTAGCCATTTTAACTATTCCTATTAGTTTAGAAATCTGACATTTTCATGCCCAAAGCAATAAACTTTTATTACTGTATTCAGCATCATTCTTGACAGAGTAGCATTGCCTTTCTGTTTTACTTTCCTTATTGCTTACTGATTACTTCCCAGCATTATTGTGCAAGGATGCAAAGTGCTTTTGCATAGTAACATCTTAGGTCATATATAATTTTTAATGGTAAATAAGAGGGTAATAATGCAACAGCTGGGAACGACACTTTGCAAGGAATGCAAACAGGTCACTCCCATTCTCTTTTTATCTTCAATATAAACCTGATCACTTTTACATGGCTTACAATTAAAAGGGGTTAAGAAACTTGAGGATCCAAACTGCTGGGTTAGTTTACAGGGATACCTTACAAAATTTAAAACGAGAGTTATAGGACTGCGTTGAGGCTCAGGGCAAATCCAGCTACTTGTCACTGAAAATCAGAAGGAAAGATTTACAATAAAAGGCTCAAAGAATATTGCAATTTTATTTAGCACTTGGAGGAACCTGACTGAGGCTACCATGAAAGGGAAAATAGACTGTTGATATTGCAACTTTATTCTCAGAAAAAAGGAAATGAGTAGGCAAAGTGTTCCTACCCAATACCTCTCCTTCTTGGAAGAGACTGTTTATTTATATATTAATATTCTTATTTGTATCTCAAATTTCTTCCCCAAGCTCAAGGTGATTTGCAGAGGGACTTTTCTTCATTTTATCCTAGCAATTATATTGTGAGGTAAGCTGAGACTGGATTCAACTGGATCTCCCCTAGTCTAATCTAGCATCTTATTCACTGTACCACACTGACTATCGGCATTACTTCCACATACTCAAATATTTTGAGAGGGCACAAACTAAGAAGCCAAGATTTTAAGGAAGGCAAAATTTGTAAATTTTATTTAAATTTTATAATGTAAAATAATAGTATTGTCCAGGTGCACTGAATTTTACTAAGCAGTATTTTCTCAATTAATGGCTCCATTGGATCCTGGAATTGAAAATGGTAAAGAGAAAGTGCTGCAGGGAACTCTCAGTATAATTACTCCAAAGGAGGGGCATTATTAATCAGGTAGTTACACCAAGCAGGGAAGACATAACTTGTTCCACTACTCAAACCTGCTTGCTTTGCAATCTGTTAGTTGCCTCACCTTTGCATCTGCTGTAGGACTTTTGTAGCCCCAAATGCTTGTGTGAAATTGTATCAGTATATATATATTATCTATCAATAGGACCTATACTCTGTTTGCCTCCCAGGTTCATCTTGCAGATGCCCATAAATCTACATTCCCTTTCCTTCATAATAATAGTCCCAGACTTGAAGCTTAGTCATCAACGAGTACACTGTTGGGGACACTTGAAAGACCAGGGTTAGCCAATCACAGAAAAAAATCTATGTGGTTGCTAGGAGTTGAAAGCGATTTGATGGTACAAAATCATCAATCAGGTTAAATCTTCAGAGTAAAGCAAAAAGAGAATCAATTATGCCTTTCCTAGTTCTGAGGGTCATACTGCTTTTGCATTTGGTGAGACAGCTTAGCAGAGTAGTTATGAGGTTGGACAAGGACTGGGGAGACCCATGCTCAAGTCCGAACACACAGTCACTGAACACTCTTGATAATTTTGGGCCAGTTGCTCTATCTTACTTCAGCTTACCTCACAGTGTCAAGTCCCAAATACCAACACATGACCAAGGAAGGTAGGTTTGCAGCGTCTCATTTATCAGGTTTAATGCCAGGGTTAGGCTACAGCCTTGGAAACCATATAACCTTTCTCACAGATTCCATCAGACAGAAACTTGCTTAAGAGATAAAGATGAAATGCCTATCAAATCCTTGACTTCTAAGTTCTGAAAACCTCCCTTTTCTTCCCGAGATTCTGAGAACGCAAGGGTTGTTGTGGGGATAAAAACTAGAGAAGGTATGCCACCTCAAACATCTGGAGGGAAAAAATGGTATATAAATGCAATACATTAGCAGATGGTGAGAAAGTCATTCATTTGAAAGGTAGATTTAAAACAATCTCTGAAACCAACATTAGCCTGAATTGTTTTTCAGTAGTTTATTGTGGAGACATACAATTCTTTCATAACAAATACACTCAAAGGGGAGGGGGTCTGTTTCATGCTAAAGAACTGTGCCCCATTCCCCTCAACTACCCTCCCCACCCAGTTCCATTAATCTTTCCTTTAAGCCCAACATGGATGAAGAAAAGCAAAACAAATGCAAGTTAGCGCGTACTCATCTTTGGAAACAAAAACTCACATGACCACACAGAACGCTCAAGACAGACATCACAGAGGGATGTATATGCGTGAGATATTGGGCAGAGGGAAAAGAAAAAAGGAGGGGACTGGGAGAGAGGATAGGATGAGAAAAATATGTTGGTTAGTGCTTTTAGCTAGAAACATTACCAGTGGCTGCCATTCCTGAATACAACTGAGAAGCCTGTTCTTCCTCCTCATACCAACACAGCACTCCTGTATGCATGATTCCACCTTGCAGAATTTGAGATAGGCAGGCGGGCGGGCAAGCTTTAGAAGATTCCATTGTTAAGATCCTTTAGGCTGGCTTAGAATGTTCCAAGTCTATGCCAATGAAGGCAACATGGTCCAATATGGTTCAGAAGACTGGTTGGAATAAAGAGGAGTAATGGGCAGGAAGAGAGAAGAGAGACAAGAGAAGAGTAGAATAGAGTAGAGAGATCTTCATGCAACTTCCTCCTCTGCCTCCTCTTCAAACTCGCCTTCTTCAGCAGTAGCATCCTGATACTGCTGGTATTCTGAGACTAGGTCATTCATGTTGCTCTCAGCCTCTGTAAACTCCATCTCATCCATGCCCTCACCCGTATACCAGTGGAGAAAGGCCTTGCGGCGGAACATGGCTGTGAATTGCTCTGAGATGCGCTTGAAGAGCTCCTGAATAGCTGTGCTGTTACCAATGAAAGTAGCTGCCATTTTAAGGCCACGGGGTGGGATATCACACACAGCTGTCTTGACATTGTTGGGGATCCATTCCACAAAGTAGCTGCTATTCTTGTTCTGAACATTCAGCATCTGCTCATCCACTTCCTTCATAGACATCCTGCCTCGGAAGACAGCTGCTACTGTCAGGTAACGCCCATGACGAGGGTCGCAGGCTGCCATCATGTTTTTGGCATCAAACATCTGTTGCGTTAGCTCTGGTACAGTCAAGGCCCGGTACTGCTGGCTGCCACGACTGGTCAGAGGGGCAAAGCCAGGCATGAAGAAATGGAGGCGAGGGAAGGGAACCATGTTCACAGCCAACTTGCGAAGGTCAGCATTGAGTTGGCCAGGAAAGCGGAGGCAGGTTGTTACACCACTCATGGTAGCAGAGACCAAATGATTGAGGTCTCCATAAGTGGGAGTTGTTAGCTTGAGGGTACGGAAACAGATGTCATAGAGAGCCTCATTGTCAATGCAGTAGGTCTCATCGGTGTTCTCCACCAGTTGGTGTACCGAGAGAGTAGCATTGTAGGGTTCCACTACGGTGTCTGAAACTTTGGGTGACGGCACCACACTGAAGGTGTTCATGATACGGTCTGGATACTCCTCACGAATCTTGCTGATCAGCAGGGTACCCATCCCTGATCCAGTGCCCCCACCTAGAGAGTGGGTAAGCTGAAAACCCTGGAGACAGTCACAGCTCTCAGCTTCCTTTCTTACCACATCTAGAACAGAATCGACCAACTCAGCTCCTTCTGTATAGTGGCCTTTGGCCCAGTTGTTTCCAGCACCGCTTTGACCTGAGCAACAGGAATTGGGAAGGAAGAAGATTAAAGGTATTTGGTTTATTGTTTGCCATTTGCAATGGTGAGTTCAATGAATGCTTTGCCACAAACATTATTTTCACTTTCTCTCCTACACCTTTTTCTTAAATACAAGCTTCCTCAGTTGCTAGGTGGAATCAAATCATTTTCAGATGTGTAAAACAGAAGAGTTCTAATGTGATAGACTCAAGCCCCAGCACCCAGCTTCTAAAATTAGATTTAGGGGCAGGAACTTGGTGGGCATCAAAAAAGGTATCCACAAACATTTGAGCTCTATGTTGCGGACTTTAGTCTTACTGCATCAAAATGCTTTCCACATTATGGAATATTACCGATATTCCTCTATTGTCAATCAATTCAAATTCTACATATGGTGTAATATTTTGTAGCGTGTGCAGAATCCAAGGTAGTACAGCAATAAAGGAAGGTGTTGCTATGTTATTTTAGTTTCTTTCTCCAGGCACATCTTATACAGAGAGTGGTTTAAATTAAGAGTTTCTTTACAGACTTAATGCAGCTGGTGGGACAAAGCAATACACAGCTTGGCTTACTAGTAAAGTATTCAACAACTCAAAGTTTGTCCTCCACTTTACCCCAAAGTAAAAGGGGAAAATACTTTGAACATCCACATACCACAGTGTCAATGCATATAAAAAGCTACATAATGTTCTGAAACAGTCTGCAAATAATGTCTCCAAGGGCAATGAGTTGTGGAAGAGCCTAATTCACATTTGACACTGTAACTACACCACCAGTTAGTAGCAACTGTATTTGACTTAAACATCATACAGAAATACTAGTTGTGATCTTGCCTCGCCCTACTTTTGTTTCATTTGGATTTCAATGTCACTGGACTATAGAAACATAGTGACATTGATCATTGCTGGTTAAAGATATACATGTTACTAAGTGATATCCCTCACGTGTGAAGTCTATTCTCCTAGCAGTCAAAACCTATGAACAGGGTCAAAAGAGAATAATTGCTCAACACTGGAAAAAATTAAGGCTAAGAGACTCATGCACATCTTTAGAATAGTGGTAACAATATATATTATGTTCTCTGACAATTCCTGAATGGAGTCTTTCTCAACAGGAAGTAAAAACAAATCTGATTCAACAGCACCGAAATGATTAATTTCTAAACAACAGATGCAGAATTTGTAGTTTTTGCTATAAATCATATTATTTCAGATTTGTAATTAGTTGTAAATTAATAACTAATTAAACAAAAAAGAGCATGAAGAAGCATGTTTAGGGAGATAGCTGCAAGTATGCAAAATTTCTGGTCTAACTTGACTGGAGAATAATTGCAGAGCAGTTCAAAAATGATCCTTACCAAAGACAAAGTTATCAGGCCTGAATATCTGTCCAAAAGGTCCGGATCTTACAGAATCCATGGTTCCAGGTTCCAAGTCAACCAAAACAGCTCTAGGCACATATTTGCCACCTGGGTAGAAAAAAAACTTTAAAAATCCACGTTGACAATCACAAACAGTCCAACACATTTAATCTAACATGCTATGTCTGATTAAGGTGAGTAACTAACAGATTTAGAGAGAAGAAAATGTTTGGATTCATAAAAAGGACAGAAGTGATAATGAGTTATACATGACATACTTAACAAAACTGAGTCATATATGCAATAAACAAGCTAGATAAGGCATGACAAAAAAACAAACGAACAAGCTCAACTACCCCTTGTATCTCCACATTGTACTTTTGCTCAGCAAATAGCGTGTTTCACTTAAAAACCAAAAAGAAATGCTTGTTTTATTTTTTCCTTTAAAACAAAACAGAATATATCTCATTTCAGGACAAAGCTGGGCAGAAAGGAGATAACATTGAACAGAATGGAGGCGGCAAAGAGAGATGTCTCTGGTACCCTGTAATTTAGGGAACCTGACCTGAGGCTTCGTTGTAGTAGACGTTGATCCTTTCCAATTGTAAGTCACTATCTCCATGGTAGGTGCCAGTGGGATCAATGCCATGTTCATCGCTGATGACTTCCCAGAACTGTAAGTCAGGAAAAAAAGGACAAAGAATTAGTGACAGGACAAATCTTTCTGAAAACCAGACTGGTCCCACTTTAATGTTATGGTTCTACTGCATACTTGGATAGCTTTTATGTGGGAGTGCAGTGCGACATTGATTTATCCTGAGGAGCTTGAATACTGGACTGGGTTCATTAGCAGGGAGGGTACCATCTGGGTTTTCCACTAAAGGTGCCAAAATCACAAAGCCCTTTTCCATGAGTCTCTAGCACAGCCTTGCAAAGCAGGCAGATATATTGCTTTACAGCTGGTGGCATTTGTCAGAATACACCTGTTGCATAGGGCAGACATAGGACCAAGGGGAGGGATAGGTTAATTGCAGCATTGTCCCCCACTTCAGATCATTTTACCAGTCAAATGGCACATATTGGATCTGCTACCAATTACCTCAAGCACCGACAAGGCAAAGGTATCAATTCATCGTCACTCAACAAGCTCTCTCATCTGTCATCCTGACCTTCAAAGGTGTTTGTGAAATAGAAATCATCCAGTTCCACAGAGACATCAACCAGTCATCTGATTCAGTACTACCGCTTTCAAACTTTCTACCTTCAGGGTAAAATTTTTGAAAGGTCTAGTAGACAATCTAAGAGATGCCCACTCCAGGTCATACTTCATTTTGTGCAACAAGAAATTCCCCAAACTCCATAAATCTGACAAAACACACCTACACCTCATCTGTCCCCTATCTGAAAACGGCAGCTGGAAGCGATAATCTTTTAAGGAAATGAGAGGGTGAATGTAAATCTCATACAATACAGGTAGTACGCAACTTACAAAGGTCCATTTAGTGACCATCTGAAGTTACAACAGCACTGAAAAAAGTGACTTATGATCATTTTTCACATTTAACAACCACTGCAGTCACATGATCAAAATTCAGATGCTTGGCAACCGACTCACGTTATTGATGGTTGCAGTATCCTGGGAATACGTGATTACCTTTTGCAACCTTCTGACACAAGGGAACCCAGATTCACTTAAGAACCATGTCACTAACTTAACCAACTGCAGTGATTCACTTAACAACTATAGCAAGAAAGGTCATAAAAAGGAGCAAAAGCCTCTTAACAAATGTTTCACTTATTAGCAGAAATTGTGGGCTCAACGTGGTCATTAAGTCTAGGACTACCTGTACTTTCTATAATCTTAAAAGTGGTTTCTCTATCAGAGCCTCCAAATGTTCAAAATGGGTTCACTGTCCTAAAGACTGCAAGGACGAGCCCCCACCCACTGCAGGATCTATGCACCAACTTGTGTCTCCTCCTTTCTCAGAGAAATCTAGTGGATGACCGCAAGAATGGGATGCACAGTATGCTCAAGGGACTTATTTTCATACCAGAGAAGATTTTGTTTTGACTCATATAATAGAGGACTTTTTTTCTATAAAAGCTTTCTTTTTCAGAGAGAGAGAGAGAGAGAGAGAGAGAGAGAGAGAGAGAGAGAGAGAATGAGGGGAGGAAGGGAGATGTTCTATATTTACAAGTGTCTTTAGTATGGGATATAAAAGCTTTGTAGATGTATAAATATTTGGTTTAGCTTCTTCGTATCATAAATGAATGGCACTTGGGAAGGTGATGGAAACCTTTTGCAAAGCCTTCTTTTAGCCACCTTTTGCATAAGAAGAGAAAGAAAAAACTTACTTTCCCACTTAAGCTTGAGGAAGAATCATCGTTCAGAGGTAAGACATGTTATTTTGCAGACACCGCTATGTTGAATAAGGGTAGATATGGTCTCTATATGTAGTCCTGGAGAGCCACTGACCAAATTATTGGCAATACTGAATTAGGCAAGTCATAAGCAAAACTGATGGATCAGAATGAATCTCATGTCATAATATACTGAGTTAGATGTGTTGGCTCAAGGAAGCCAACAAGTGGAAGATGAACACAATCAAACTACATTTTTTTCTCATGGTGGCTTCACACAGAGAGCTGTAATTTACAAACCACCACCTCACTAAGCAAAAGTCAAATAAACCACATTATGAAAATATGAAGCCAGCCAATTTAAACAGGAATATAGGAAAACTTCCTTCCTCCATTGGCAGCCAAGCAAAGAGATCTGCAGAGCTCTTGAAATGTTTAAACTTTGAAGTGCTAGTATTTCCCCATTTTTGGCATAGCTGGGGGCCCTGTCTCCCAGCCAGAGTAGTGAATGTTGCTGCTACAAAGTACTTAAAATACTAGCTCTTATTTCAGGACCTTGTGTTAAATATCACAACAGGATTTAAAACCATTTGATCTAAAGTTATTGTGATTGTACCTTAAATAAGAGGAATTCAGAATAACATAAAGTTGCTTATAATACTGCACTAAATTATGTTGGCAAAGATGGCAAAATTAACTGCTTTAATTAAAGAGAAGAATATATCCAGGTTTTTTTTCTACTTGGAAACTGATTGTGTGTACCCTGTCTTATTTTTGCCAGTAGAATCTAGAAAGCCTTCCATTCAAACATGTCCATTTCCCTACACAGTAGTAGGGGAGCTTCCACTTTTGTCTGGCCTACTTCTGGTCCTTGCAGCCCAGACAGCCTGCACAGCTGGTTCTCACCACCTTGTGCCTGCTGCAACTCAGCTTTAAATGGAATCCCTGGGTCACACTCATCTCTCTCACATTCTGCTGCAGCATGAGTGGCAGTTTCTATTTATACCATTTGCCAGGGAAAGCAGGGGGGCTGGGTGAAGAAAGCAAGCAGAGGGTGAAGATGCAGACACTGCGCCATGTCCCTTAAAGTCTCCCTTCACACACACAACCTCAGAGAAAACAACCAGAGCACTAAGCAGAAGGAAACACTGCAATTATAAATCCAGCAGATGAGCAAATGAGCCTTAGCAGTAGCCTGGATTGCTGAGGAGTTCTCGGCATGTCCATCAGGTGCTAGGACACATGCCAGACAGCAGAGAAGGCTTACTAGCAGCAAGAACACTTTCCAGTTCAGCAAAACTCCTCCTCCAGTACTTCACTGCCCTTCAGGCTGAGAATTTACTGCCAGTGTTTGTTCTCATTTTTCTCCCCAGATTAGGAAGAGAAATCAGAGGTTAGACTCTCCTGGTTGCTGAAAGAGGACTCAATAGCAAAATGCGAGATTATATAGTTGACAGAGCCTTAAAGTTAAGAAGGACTGTTCATTTTGACCAAGAATAACACTTCTATTTTACAGCTTGTAGGCCAGATTCAACAGTGGTCACATGCAAGTCAGAGAAATGAAGTAACTTTTATTATGGTGGCAATAAAAAGTCCAGGTGCAGTTTAAACTTCAGGTGCAGAGTTCAGACGCTGCCTTTGCATGTGGAGAGCACACCAGTTCTCATTGCTCGAAAGCGTATGTGTGCATGTGTGTGTGTGTGTCTCCAAACTTGGCAACTTTTAAGATTTATGGACTTCAACTTTCAGAATTTCTGCCAGCTATGCTGGCTAGAGAATTGTGGGAGTTGAAGTCCACAAGCCCACAAATTACCAAGTTTGGAGAGCCCCTGCTCTAAAGGCTGAAGATTCTACCGATACCAGCTTGGTTTTGCAGACTGGAGTGTGAGAGGTCAGGACAAATCCCATTACCAAGCAAGTACACTAAAAATTGTACGTAAGTCTTTAAAGTTCTCTGTGAAGGGAATGGGCTGCTGTGTTTTTAAACCTTACGTCATTTAGCCACAAGTTAAGTATCTCTTTAAGAGAAGGACAGGGAGAAAAGCTGCTCACTTTGTTTATTTTGTGAGAGGCCTTGCAGGAAGGTAGCTGTAAAAGAGATGCACCAACCACATGAAGGACACCGGGAATGGTAGTAGCCATGTGTCAGAAAGTCAAGGATGCCTTCTGAAGCAGTAGCTCAGCTGGTAACTGTCTCTTTCCAGGGAGATACAAGTTAACAGCTTGAGGTTATTCATAGACTGATCCAACTCCAGAAACAGCTTGCTGAGCTTTCAAAAAGTAAAATGAGCTGAGCAATGGTGACTCATCTTACTTCAGACTGCAGGGAAGGCTCCTACAAGGAAAAGCTTATTTACATAGCTAATAGGCAGCCAGGAAGAAGCACCTCTTTCCCCAATATTTATGCAAGGAGGAAAAAATACACCAATCACAATTGGTGAGCTCCCCTTTGGTGCAGTCTTAGGTGGAACTGCCCGGTTTTACCTGTTCTGTGATAGTTCGGCCTCAGCAGAAGTGTTAAGGGATCATCTCCCAGGAGGACTGGTTTAGTAACAATCCAATCCCTCCAGGAGGGCAGGAAGGAGAAAGATCAAGGTTAGCTTTCCCCAGATATCCATAAATCTATAACATTCGCTCTTGACGTGTAGGATTACCTTACTAACAAGGGTGGAGCACTTTTATGGGGGAGGAGGAAAAGGTGTGCTGGGTTTCTGATCAACTTCCTCTTTCCTTAGAACTGGTTGGTTAAGCCAGCAGTTGGTGGATGCAAATTAACAGAAAGGAAGCTCAACTTTCAAAGGCAGTTGAGACCAGGATCAACTTTCTAGAAATGCTGATGAAAGGCCAGATTGCCTTACAAATTCCAGCACAGAAGTCCCATTGTGGCCAGGAAGAATATATTAGAAGGAGTTGTCAGAATTAAGACTGAAGGTAGTTCCTGTATAATGATTAACACATTTAGTGGCTATTCGTAGCTACAGTGGTGATGAAAATTTACGATCAATCTTTACCAATGAGCTTTGCAGGTGTGTAAAGCAAAGGAAAACTGAAGTAAGATCATAAGCACAGCCAAGGTGTCACTTGGTAACAGCAGAGTTTCCAGTCCCAATTGTGGCTGCTAAACGAGAACTACTCTATGGTATTCTAAGGCATATAGGAAAAGCAGATATCAGACGCTTTTGAATGTTTCCCTCCATACCTTGCCATTAGCTATATTGGCTGGGCCATGTTCCTGGAAGGTACCTGGTTGACCTTTGATAAGAAAATATATTCCAACTCACTGTTAGTTGTTAAAGAGCTGGGGTTAAGATATCAAGGGTAGCTAGGCTGTGGGAAGGGATCCCAAGGCAGAAAGCAATTAAAACAGTTCTGAGGGGGCTTCTGGAAGGCAAAACATAATCTAAGAGGCACCCTAAAAGAAGTGCATGGTATTCAGATATGCCGCGTACCAAAGGAGGAAATGTCTTAAATAGCTGTAGTATATGCCAGGCATCAGCTTTGCATTATGTGACATCTTACAAATGAGTTGCTGGGTTATATAATATTCCTTGTTTAGTCAGGTTCAACTCCACAACATATGTTGGGGAAGATAGCTGGGAGTTCTTTATAATCAGCTTTATGTACCAAAGTACACAGTTGACCTTATTGCAGGCCAATTTCTTACTGGATTTAGTTTTGCACAGACTCAGTTACATTGCATTTTTACAATAATCTAAGCGCAACGAAATCAGTCAAGATAATATCGAGCTGACTGGATTTGCGGCAAAATCCATTTGCAGATGTGCCTCTTGGCAGACTTCGAGAAAAGGACGAGAGGATCAGTTCGCGCCCGGCAGAACCCAGAGGTGCTCGCGTTGTCCCCGCCGTCTTTGCTGGGATTTCTTCAGACGAGAGGGGACGGTGGAAGCCATGTTGGCGGCCGCATTGCAGAGATCCGCCCACTCCCGCCACAGGTTCCAGGTTAGAAAATGCGGCACAAAGCAAAAAGGCTCTGAGCACCCAAGCCAGCCCTCTCTCTCCTCTGCCACGCCGCGCTTTCTCGCCATTCCCTAATCTCCCCACCCTACGCTCCAGGCACATTCCGGTAGGGAGCCATTACGGACAGGCATTTCCGAGGAGGAGGACAGGAAGAGAGATCGGAGCGGCGAAATTTCCCGCTCAGCTCCACCGCCCCCTCAAGCGAATTTCAATCGCATTGCCCTTAATGCTCCCCACGCGCCTCCATGCCGACCGAAATGGTACCCAATTAAGCTCTCGGAGGAGGCGTTAACACCATTCCCTTCCTTTGTCTCTCCGATCGCACCCTGCCCGAGAGCTCAGGTATTTCTCCGGAAAGAATCCCCCCCACCAGCCGCGTTTTCCCGTCTAACCTTGGCCCCGATCTGGTTGCCGCACTGGCCGGCCTGTAGGTGCACGATCTCCCTCATGGTTTGCTGATGGTTGCTTTTTCAAGTGCACTTAAGCTCTACTTTCGACCTGAGGACTCCACGTCTGTCTCCGGCTTCAGCCCGTTCCGGTAATGCGTCTTAAATGGGGCCTCGCCGGGAAGGGAAGGGCTATTCTTGGAGCGACTGCGCATGGGCTGCAGTTGACTGCCAATGCCATTGCCGCCACCCTTCCTCGCCGTTTTGCCAGGCGGTAGCGTGCTGTGCGTGCGTCTGGCGCGCCTTTCCAGGAGTCGAAGTGTTTGCAGTCTGCCCTGTCGACATTCAGGCCCTCTTCGGTCAACTCCTACAGGAGAAATACCCGCAGCTTTTGGGGCATCTCCGAAGACGATCTCTTCTGTTCCGGTCGGGGGGTGAATAGATAGGTGTACTTAGCGAGGCGCTTAGTTTACTTGCCTGCGCTTGTTAACTGCTGCTCCTGCAGTGGGATATTTATTTTGGATGCGAGGATGAAACAGCTTCGGAGGGGATAAAAAAGCAAGGGACATCATCTCTTGCTACGAAATGACACTTAACTCTGAGGATGGGATCGAGTTCGGTTTTGAGGCGGTGGAGAAGATGCTTGTCTGATGTACTCGTGTCCTTTGCTCATTTGCCCTCGTTTATTCATTTGTAATGTAGTTGTTGTAGCTGGGCGAAAATACGTACCTGGATGCAAGGAGTGGTATATATAGATCATTTGAGTGTCAGCAGCCTTAAGGAAAATCCACTTTTGAAAAAAAGCCTTCCTTTCTTGGATTTACATCCAAGGATGTAAATATATATATATGTATAACATTATTACATATTTATTTATATGTATATGGTCCAAGTTGCAGTAAACTATTTGAGCAATGTTTGAAAGACTGATATCTATGCAAGGTTGGAGCATACTGCTAGCAAACAAAATAAGTGGATCCCAAATCTTCGGGGTCCCCTGATTATCTTGATTAAGTTCAGTTTGAATTCACCCCGATCAAGTGTAGCTTGCTCTGTTGCAGTGGTTTCTCAACTTTGGCCACTTGAAGATGTGGAGACTTCAACTCCCAGAATTCCTCTGCCAGCCCAGCTACCCTAAGACTGGTTGGAGAATGGTTCAAGTGACCAAAGCTAAAAAACTATTGGTTAGCCTTCTGCAGAAGAGAGATGCGAGGACAATAAATCCCCTGTAAGATTTTTCAGCAGCTTTTGATACAGCTGGTCACAATATTTTAGATTGCTTTGTGCATTTGGGATGGGGGTTTTATTTTTATTTACTAAGATCCTTACGGAGAATTACTTGGTTTGGCCCTGGTCCCTGTGCTTTAGAGTCCACAATTTTGTACGTGATGCTGTTATAACATCTTTACAAAGTTAGTAAGAATTTGGGCAATGAGACCATCTTAATACGTAGTTGACATTCAGGTCTGTTTTCAATAACATCACAGACAGGATGTTTTAAAGCAGTATTTGGATGCAGTGATGTATTAAAGGCAAATACATTGAGATTGAGGTAATCTCACTTCACAAGACAGAGACTAAGGACAGGTAATTTCCAAGCATAGAAAGTGGGGGAAATGACCATACAGACTGATTTCATTCCGTAAGAACAGGTTATACTTCTAGGTGGCCCTAAAGTCATTTATCATTTAAGATCCATGTGACTTCTCTAGCCAGAAGTGTCTATTACTATGGTTCTGAAACAGTGCACTAAGGCACTGCAGCAAAATCACAGTGGTGCTAGAGAAGCAGAACAGTTAGTATTAAGTGTGCTGGGAATTGAGAATGTTTGGGAACTCCTGGCCTATTACCATTATTCACCTGATATTCCTGTTACAGAACACCCTTTTCTGGATTGGGATAACCTTGTTATTTTATCATCCAGGGTTTAATTGGCCACTTGGAGTTATCTAGGTTCTCTGTGTGAATATATCCTTTTGTTTGGTTGGAAACTCACAATTTTGAGGATTTTAAAAAAAATCTGAATTATTAGGGGAGCGTAAGAAAAAGGAATAGTTTGGTTCTCCCATTGACCCCAGATCTGTTCATCTGTCCAGAATGAGTTACTTTGAACATAGAATAATAGGGGTTGGAAGGGTCCTTGGAGGTCTTCTAGTCCAGGAGTTGCCAACCTTTTGGGGATCTTCAGAGACCACCGAACTCATAATTTTAAATCCCAGGGACCACTAACTGGTTCTGTGGGTGTGGCCTAATTTGTGGGTGTGGCTTGGTGGTCATGTGACTGTTTGGGCATGGCTCGTATGTAAAATATAAATATTTATATAAATATTGAATTTTTTATCTAAAAAAGTGCAACTTTTACCCAAAATCAGGCAAAGCAGGCAGGCAGATTGAGTTGCTCACAGAATCATTCAGAGATCTATCTATCTGCCATCAGCTAGCTCAGTCTGTAACATAAAATTTGCTTGCCGTGAGTCTGCACTGAATAATAGAACCTTCAGTCCTAAGGGAGGTTTGGCTGTGCTTAAAAGCAGAGCTGAAGATCTAAAGACTAGCTAGAAAGCAAGAAATCCAACCATTTCTTGCTTCCTAGCTAATCTAAATCTCCCGGCACAGCAGAAGAGCTGATGGTCGGAAAAAGGAAAAAAAGCAATTTAGCAGGCAAGTTTACCGGGTAAGGAGTGGGCGGGGAGGGTTCCTGCGGGCCATGTGGGTGGCGCAGCCTTGTGTTTCTGCGCAGCCTGGATTAAGTGCTTTGGGGGGGGGGGGGGCTCTGGGGTGAGATTTCTCTGCGGCCCATCAAAATGTTCTTGCGGCCCACCAGTTGGCAACCGCTTGAGCAGGAGACCCTATATCATTCCAGACAAATGGTTGTCTAGTCTCTTTTTGAAAGTCTTCAGTGATGAAGCATTCACAATTTCTGAAGGCAAGCTATTCCATTGGTTGATTACTCTCACCATTAGGAAATGTCTCCTTAGTTCTAGGTTGCTTCTCTCCTTGATTAGTTTCCCACCATTGTTTCTTGTCCTGCCCTCAGGTGCTTTGGAGAATAGTAAAAAGCCCCTCAAATATTGGAACAGTATTATCGTGTCCTCCCACCCCTTGATCCTTCTCTTCACTAGACTAGCCTTGGCCAGTTCCTGTAACCGTTCTTCATATGTTTTAGTGGTGGGATTCAAATAATTTAACAACCGGTTTGCCTGGAGTCAGGTTGGGTGTTGTGGGAGGCGTGGCCCATCCCCCTCCTCCAGCTCTGACACACATGCGGGATGAGTCTCCTGCGATGGCCAACCTGACTCTGGGCAAACTGGTTGTTAAATTACCCCAACTCCCATTAAAGTGGATCCTGGGCATTGCGCTGCAATGGAGAAACGGGCAATGGAGCGGCCAGCACAACATAAAGGAGGAGTAGTAATGAGAAGAAAGAGGGAAAGCGGCCTTCTCCTTCCCTCATGCCGGCTGATCCATTGCCCATTTCTTCATTGCAGCGCAAGGTTCAGGATCCCCATTGAGAGTTGGGTGGGTGGGTAATTTAACAACCGGTTTGTCCAAATCAGTGCGTACCGGCTGAATCCCACCACTGTTTTAGCCTCCAGTTCCCTAATCATCTTTGTTGCTCTTCTCTGCACCCTTTCCAGAGTTTCAATATTTTTTTTGTATTGTGGTGACCAGACCTGGAGGCAGTATTCCAAGTGTGGTCTTACTCAGGCTTGTAAAACAGTACTATTCCCTCCACCAGTACAGTACCTCTATTAATGCAGCCTAGGATTGCATTGGCTTTTTTGGCTGCTGCCACACACTGTAGTCCACCAGGATTAGTTGGGCTATGACCTTATATGTCCCTTTGCTCTCCTTCTGTAATTCAGCTAAAAGTATTAACCCTCTCAGAAAAAACATTTCCTGAAATGAAATACAAATAGTCCACAACTTGTGACCACAATTGAACTCAACATTTCCATTGCTAAGTAAGACAGTTGTTAAGTAAATTTTGCCCCACTTTCCGACCTTTCTTGCCAGAATTGTTAATTGAATCACAGCTGTTCTTAAATTAGTTATATGGTGGTTAAGTGAATCTGGTTTCTCCATTGACTTTGTTTGTCAAAGGTTGATCACATGAGCCCTGCAACCATCATAGATATGGGTCAGTTGTCAAATGTCTGAATTCTGATCATGGAATCAGGGGGATGCTGCAATAGTAGTTAAGTGTGAAAAATGGTCATAGGTAATTTTTTTCAGTGCCATTGTAACTTTGAACTGTCACTAAACGAATGGTTGTAAATCGAGGATTAGCTGTAATATTCAGCTTCCTTCAGTAAAGAGAATAACAGTGGCTTGTGGATTGCAGATGTTTGCAAAGGAAAACAGTTCCACAAAATAGCACCTCGATTTGTATTAAGCTGGACGAACAGAATAGTACTGCATACTTATGTGATACTCTATTCAAAGGGTATTAATTACCTCAGAGTATCTATTTATCCATTATTATTGTATTACATGCTGGTATTGATGGAAAGCCTGATTAGAGTGACAAATAAGGAGTGCTGTATAACTCATTGCCACAGTTTTATTCTTCCATGATGACAAATACTATGCAGGTTACAAGCTAGCCTAGGCTGCTTCCTGGGTCAGAGGATGATGCTTCTTGAAACGTGGAGTGAAAAGTAATCATGATGGTGACAGAAGTCAGAACGAATTTGGGCGGTACATGCAAAGTTGTCATTTTTTGATCTTCCCCCATATTCTTGCAAGGCCTAATGAAGAAGGCTACAAACATCCCATTTTCTGCAGCTTTTCTGCACAGATCTTATTGTCTTCTTTTTTTGTAGAAAAGGCTTTGTTTTTCTCCAGGTTCATTTTATGCCCGTTGAACCAAGTTGTGACCAACCTGACTTTGGCTTGCTGGGGATTTTGCTTGGAAAGAAACAAAATTCAGCCATTGTCGCTCTGGTTAGTGAACTTGACTGCATGGGGAATCCAAAAAATCCAGACAGCAGCTCCAACCATACAACCGGCCCCACTCCTTTTTAAAATTATTTGTTTCTTTATATCCCATCTTACTTTTACAAAGAACTGAATATATCCAACACATCTACCTCCAGCTATTTTCCCCACAACAACCCTGCGAGATGGATTGGGCTGAGAGACTGGGTGGCCAAAATCACCACCTGGCTTTCATGGCTAAGGTGGAATTTGAACTCATGGCCTCCTGCTTACTAGCCAGTGCCTTAAAACCACTAGACCAACCTGGCTCTTGCCTCTGTTTAATTTGTGTTATTTGTGGGTGTCAATGTAATTTCTAGAAATAATTCATATTTATAGATTTGTGGGGTTATATAAGTCCCAGAAATTCCCAGATGATATGACCAGATTTGAGAAGGAATATTTACAGCAACTCATCATTGTAGTGTTTAATTCCTTACTGAAATTGAGGATGGGAATAACAACCACCTTGTACATTTTCTGATTCACCCAGATACTGATATTAAATTATTTCTTACAATAACCTCTTAATAAAGGGCATGAGAACGAACATCTTACTTTTTCATCTTCTTGCTCTTTCAAACTAAATTGAATGTGACACATCCAGACCTCCCCTCAGTGGTACACAGTGCATGTGTTTTGATGCCCAAAATGGACAAGCTAAAAACATTCCTATTTCAATTTCACTGTCATCTGAATTTATTCTCAGTCCTGTTGAAAACAGAGTATATAGCAAGATAACCAATCCCCAAATGAAACAAAGCATGTAGCAATAATACATCCATTTAAATGGTTGCTTCCAGCTACACTCAATAGATCAGGCTTTCATCTAAAATCAGCCAGTGGAATATACAGTAGATGCATTTGTTTCTGTTCATTGGCATCCAGATACATTGTACTTTAAAAAAAAAAAAAACTTTCTCCTTTTATTCACAGGAAGAGATCAAAAGCATATGTGGATTTGTGCGTTAGTATTAACTCTTCTTTGGTTAGCATAAAGCAATACGATCAGCTAGTTTTCCAATTGAAAAATAATAATAGTTAAGGAGGCTAAACAAATATCCTTTTAAAGATGATGCCTTGCAAATAATTTAAGATGCTTGAAAGATGCTTTTTAGCAACAGAAGCTGGAAGATCTTGCAGGGAATATCCAGTTATTTTCATTTACTAGAAAAACATGTTTATTTACTTTCCTCTAATATTTCCCCCATCCTCCTTTCCAGGACACATTTGTAAAAGGGTAGGGGAGGTTACATATGGTATAAACAACCTGTAAAAAAGTTGTTGTTAGTTGTGAAGTCATGTCCGACCCATCACGACCCCATGGACAACGTTCCTCCAGGCCTTCCTGTCCTCTACCATCCCTATTTATTTTATTTTATTTTTTTTATTTATTTATCAAACTTTTATACCGCTCCCTCTCCCAAAAAGGAACTCGGGGCGGTGTACAGCCTACTAAAAAACACATAATAAATATACTATAAATACAGTTTAAAAATATATTAACTCCCTACCATTTAAGCTCACACTGACTGCTTCAGTTACTCCATCCAGCCACGTCATTCTCTGCCGTCCCCTTTTTCTTCTTTTGCCCTCAATTGTTCCCAGCATTAGGCTCTTCTCCAGTGAGTCCTTCCTTCTCATTAGGTGGCCAAAGTATTTATTTATTTATTTTATTTATTGTTCGTATTTCTATACCGCTCCCTCTCCCAAAAGGGACTTGGAGCGGTGTACAGCCTAATAAATACATAAAATACAAAGTTACAAAATTAAATAGAATTTAAAACCAGAATTAAACATAGATGTGGCTGCATCCCATAAAATTTTAAAATGAGATTAAAATTTAAAAAACCCTGTTAACTTAAAACCCCATAGACCCTTACTGGGCCAGGCCAGCTTGTTTAAAAAATAGGGTCTTGACTGCGCGCCGGAAGGAGAGGATATCTGTCATGGCTCGTATCTCCGGGGGGAGATCATTCCACAGGGAGGGGGCTCCCACAGAGAAAGCACGCACCCTCGGGGCCGCCAGCCGACAACGATCAGGTGGCAGTACCCCAAGTAGGGCGACCCTGTGGGAGCGTACTGGGCGGCGGGAGATTGTTGGTGGCAGCAGGCGGTCCCGTAAGTACCCAGGTCCCGAGCCATGGAGCACTTTAAATACCATCAGTACCACCTTGAATCGAATCCGGAAGGCCACAGGAAGCCAGTGCAGCCTGCGGAGAAGTGGTGTTACGTGTGCACCCCGAGGGGCGCCCACAATCACCCGCGCGGCTGCATTCTGAACTAACTGCAACCTCCGGAGACTCTTCAAGGGGAGTCCCATGTAGAGAGCATTGCAATAATCCAAGCGGGAGATAACGAGGGCGGAAGTGACTGTGCGAAGTGCGCCCAGATCCAGAAAGGGCTGCAACTGGTAAATCAGACGAATCTGATAAAAAGCCCCCCTGGCGACGGCTGCAATATGTTCTTCCAAAGACAGCCGCACATCCAGGAGGACACCCAAGTTGCGCGCCCTTTCCACGGGGGTCAATACCTCTCCCCCCACGGCCAGCGAAGGAATAAGCTGGCTGTATCTGGGCGCAGGAAACCACAGCCACTCGGTTTTGGCCGGGTTGAGACGAAGCCTGTTACGACCCATCCAACCCCGCACGGCCTCCAGGCACCGGGTCATCACTTCGACGGCTTCGTTGGGGTGGCCCGGGGTGGAGATGTACAGCTGAGTATCAGCGTACTGATGGAACTCCACCCCAAAGCCACGGATGATCTCACCCAACGGCTTTACATAAATGTTGAACAGCAGGGGCGAGAGCACCGACCCCTGAGGCACCCCACAAAGCAGGGGCCTTGGGGACGATCTCTGCCCCCCCGTCAACACAAATTGCGAACGGTCGGAGAGGAAGGAGGAGAACCACCGCAACACGGTGCCTCCAAACCCCAACCCCTCCAACCACTGCAATAAGATACTGTGGTCGACAGTATCAAAAGCCGCCGAGAGATCTAACAGGACCAGGACAGAGGAACAACCTCTGTCCCGAGCCCTCCAGAGATCATCAACCAACGTGACCAACGCCGTCTCCGTGCTGTGCCCGGGCCTGAAGCCCGATTGGAGGGGGTCAAGATAACTCGCTTCATCCAGGAACTGGGGGAGCTGATGGGCCACCACACTCTCTACAACCTTCGCAACAAAGCGAAGGTTGGAGACAGGACGATAATTTGATAACAATGCTGGGTCCAGGGACGGTTTCTTGAGGAGGGGCCGCACCACCGCCTCCTTCAAGGCGGCGGGTAAAAGCCCCTCTCTCAAGGAAGCATTTATAATACCCTGGAACCAGCCTCGTGTCACCTCCCAAGTGGCCAAGACCAGCCAGGAGGGGCACGGGTCCAACAAACAGGTGGTGGCATTCAGTCCCCCCAGCACCCTGTCCACGTCTTCTACAGTAACAGGGTCGAACTCAACCCAATTAACCTCACCGATATCCACCCCCACCCCCCCGCCCGGAGATGCCCAGTCGGAGTCCAGCTCGTCTCGAATCTGAGCGATTTTGTCCTGCAGAAACCTAGAAAACTCCTCAGCCCGTCCCTGTAAGGGATCCTCCCGCGCTTCCATCTCTAAAAGGGAGCGGGTCACCCTAAACAGGGCGGCTGGGCGGTTTTCCACAGACGCAATAAGGGTGGAGAGGTAAGTCCTCCTCGCCATCCTTATCGCCACTAAATACGTCTTAATATAAGATCGTAGAAGTGTTCGGTCAGACTCAGAACGGCTAGCCCTCCAACTACTCTCTAGGCGTCTTTTCCGGCGCTTCATCTCCCTTAGCTCCTCAGAAAACCAAGGAGCCACTTGGGATCGGCACCGGGTCAGAGGCCGCAAGGGCACGACCCGGTCAAGGGCCCCAGCAGCCACCCTATCCCAGGTGGCGACCAAGCCCTCAACCGAGTCGTGTGTGCGAGCTTCGGGAAATGGCCCAAGCTCCATCAGGAACCTATCCGGGTCCATCAGGCACCTGGGGCGGTACCATTTAAGCGGCCCCGCCTCCCTGCGGTCGGGGGGTGCGGAACGGAAGTCGAGCTTCAGGAGCGAGTGATCTGTCCATGACAGGGGTTCTATAACTATATCCCCTACACCCAGACCACTCTGCCACTGATCAGAGACAAAAACTAAATCCAGGGTGTGACCTCCCACGTGAGTAGGGTCCCGAATTAACTGGGTCAGGCCCATGGCTGTCATGGAAGCCATGAACTCCTGAGCAGTCCCCGAGGTACCGCCGGCAGAAGGGAGGTTGAAATCCCCCATGACCATAAGCCTGGGGGTCTCAACCGTCACGCCGGCTATAACCTCAAGGAGCTCAAGCAGGGCCGATGCCGCATAGCAGGGAGCCAGGTATGCGATCAACAAGCCCACCTGCACCCTGGGACCAAACTTCACGAAAAGAGACTCACATCCGGTCGTCTGAGAAACAGTGGATTCCCTCGGACACAGATCTTCCTTAATAACCACCGCAACACCCCCGCCCCTCCCCTGGGCCCTCGGCCGATGAAAAACCCGAAACCCGGCCGGGCACATCTCCACAAGAGGGACTCCCCCCTCTGGGCCCAGCCAGGTCTCGGTGATGCCCACCAGGTCTGCTCCCCCCTCACAGATCAAATCATAAATGAGGGGGGCCTTATTACTAACGGACCTGGCGTTACACAACATCAGCCGAAGGCCCAGGGCCCAATCGCTCAGACCCCCCGGGGAACGGGACATAACAAGGGGGTCGGAGCGCGCCACCACTGACAAATAGCGGGGGCGCGCTCCCAAAACAGAATGTGGCCCCCTATAACCGCCAAATCTGCCTCTCCCGCTCACCGTACTAATAGCTTTACAATCACCCTCCCTGGGACAACCCAGGGAGTTTCATCTTCAGGATCTGGCCTTCTAAAGAGCAGTCAGGGTAAAAAAATATATGCTAGCATATAGGTAACAAATACTGTTATTCTATCCTTTAGGACCTCTGATTTTGGATCTATGTGTTTTATATAAAAAAATATTCCAAATTTGAAATATGGGGAAGCTTCTTGAAGGAGAATGGGAAACCTCTGAAGAACACATTCCCTTATTAAGCTACATCTCTGGATACAAAAGATGTGTTTTATTTGGAAAAGGAAAATATAGGAAAAACAAGGGAAAATAACCATGCAGAATTCAAAGTAAAATAGATACCAGTATTCCTCAACTTATGACTGTAATTGAGCTCATAATTATGACTAAGCTGTAAAGGTTGTTAAGCAGGTCATCCATCATGTGTCTGCACCCAATTTTATGATCTTTTGTGGCAATTGTTAAGGAAACCTATTGTTTGCTATAGTCTCTATAGTTTACAGTAAAAGCATAATAAATTGAGGTCACATGACTGTGGAATGTTGCAAGTGGCCATAAATTAGGCCAGTGACTGAGATCTCAAATTTGGTCATTTGATTGCAATGTGGTGGTGGTGGCCAGATGTATTTTTTGTATTCATTTATTCATATCTCACCTTCATTATTTTCACAAATAATTCAAGGTGGGAAACATATCCAACACACTTTCCTCCTCCAATTTTCCCACCAAAACCACTCTGTAAGGTGAATTGGGTTGAAAGTAAATGGTCCAAGGTTATCCAGTTGGCTTTCATGGCTTAAGGCGGAACTTGAACTCATGGTCCCCCGCTTTTAGGCTTGGTGCCTTAACCCAAATTGGCTCTCTCAGATCTATGCAGAAAATCAGATACTATCTAGTGACTAAAATCATATTCCTAAATACCCTTAAAGTACAACGTCTAGTTTTTCCAATCGTGTCCTTAGATATAAAGCCTTCTCTGACGAGGCTTTCTGAGGAAACAAGAGCCAGCAGGAGTTGCCAACAGACAGCCAGTTTACCAGATGCTTTAGGGGGCACTGTTGTACTGCATTTAAAAGCTAGGAGATTGGTCAAAGCTGCTCCTCTCCTTCTTGACCACAGACCAGGCAACTTGTATGTTTGATTTCATACAGTCTCTTTTCCCAGGATTATTCTTCCCATAAGTCTTTTTTCAGCAATTCTCTTGAGGAAAGTACCTCAGAGAACAGAGATTCTTTGCTCAGCAAAAGAACCAAGGATAAAAATTAAGAAAAGAAACATAAACATCCAGACCCAAGTCCACGTTATGGGTTACTTAGCAGTTTTTTTTTAATCTGTAGACTTTCCTTGCTCTTAATTTTGAATTTCTATAGTTGTTGTGCTGTCCAGACAGTATATAGTTAATTGGGAATTAAGATAGTTAAGTTAGAATTGGGAGCTGTCCCTTTAAGAAAATGTCTCATGGTAAATGTAGTTAAGGCATCATGGGAAATGTAGTCCATGTCATGTGGTCACATCTGTAATCCTGATTGGTCACTGAATTGACCCTTGGTTGGGTTGGGGGAAGCCCTTTTTTATTTTTTTATTTTTATTTCAACATTTATATGCCGCCCTTCTCCGGAGACTCAGGGCGGCTTACAGTCTGTGGAGCACCATGCTAAGTGCTCGGCAATAGCCTTCATTCCATTGTATATGCCTGCTTATTACTAGGGCTTTTGCCCCCCCCCCCCCAAGCAGCATTTTTACAAAGTCAGCTTATTGCCCCCAACAATCTTGGGTCCTCAATTTACCTACCCCGAGAGGATGGAAGGCTGAGTCAACCTTGAGCCTGGTGGGATTCGAACCTGCACTAATTGCAGGCAGCTTGCACTAAGTACTAGATGATTAACAGCCTGCACCACCAAGGCCCTTTGTTCCCTTTCCTTGCCTGGATCTAGCAGCATGCTGGATCTCTCTGCTCCATCGTTATGGGATGAAGAGAACTGTCTTTTTACACTACGAAGTCAGCTGTGCAAAGAATTTGACATTAGATGAATCTCGACATAACTGTGAGTCACATCTTGAGAATGCCTTGTGATTCAATAAAGAAACTTTGTATGGAAGCCTTTGTAGAGTTTAATCTGTCTGTCTTTATATTCAGCCAGTAATTAAAAGACAGAACAGTTGTCTCTTTCCTGTTTTTTTGCATTCAGTGCCATCTTCCAGGTGAAACGCCTGGTTCCCCATTGTAGCATTAAGTCAATAAGAGGCAAGTTTTTAATTTGATCAAGCAAATGCCTGGTAAGCTTTTATTCTGCAACAGCTTGGAGGTGTCGACACAGCCTGGAGGTTTATGAAACCACCAGTATCTATCATGCTATTTAGCTGCATTCAGTTTGATTGTGTCAGGGGTCTATCAGTGTTCCAAGTCTAGCCAAATGCACTTCTCCATGAACTTTGACAGATACGTTCCCACATGTTATCTCTTGGGCAACAGATCTTATGAATGAGAGGAGCTTGTTCTAATCTATGGTATATAATTTACTTCCCTACCACCCTTATGTTGGGAAACACTTAATGAGACATAAAAACCCTCACTTGGTAGCAATAATAGGAAAATCACTCTGAAACATTCAACCCACAATTAAAAAAAGAAACAATTTAAGATACATACTTGAGGAAATATTTAAATTATTTTGATGAAAGCCAAGGGAAGGCTTGCCAATTGCAGCTCCCAAGTGAGAACAATGCACAGCTAGAGAGGCACACAGGAAAAGAGCTCTTTCCCAGGTGTCGGGCAAAGAGCCTTCAGTGAATTGTCCCCCATCAAGCCTCTTTTGCGGTTTTTAGTATCTAGATAGGTCTATGGAAAGACAACTAGCACTTTAACTCAGCCAGGTTTTAGACCTACTTTAGATATACAGGTAATCCTCGAATTATGACCACAATTGAGCCAAAAATTTGTGGTGTTAAGCTCAATTTGTTAAGTGAGTTTTACCCCATTTTACGATTTGTCTTGCCACATTTGTTAAGTGAATCACTGCAATTGTTAAATTAGTAAAACTATTATTAAATGAATCTGGTTTTCCTATTGACTTTGCTTGTCATGACCCCAGGACATTGTAACTGTCATAAATATGAACCAGTAAATCACATGACCATGGGGATTTTGCAAGTGGTCATAAGTGTGTTATAAGTTGAAGACTACCTGCACTGGGAGGGAATAATGAAGTACTCCTGTTGGAATTTCAAATAATATTTCAATAACCCTTTTGGGATTATAACTAGTTTCCTACCATGGAGGAAACTAGTTATATTCATTTCTTGTCTTCCTTCACAGCATTTGAAATTTAACTGCCTGTTTCCATGATTGTGCACATGTGTTATCAAATTGAGTACATACATGTACTCAAATCATCCCAAATGTAGATAAAAGTAAGGTTTTATATGTAGGTAAGAAAAATCAACTGTACAGATACAGACTAGATGAAACTTGTCTTAGTGCCAGTAAATGTAAGAGGGATCTTGGAGTCCTAGTGAATGATCACTTAAAAATGAGCCAACAGTGTGCTGCTGCAACAGCCAAAAAAGCCAACATGATCCTAGGCTGCATTAACAGAGAGATGGAATCAAGATCACGTGAAGTATTACCACAGTATCACTTTATAAAGCCATAGTAAGACCACATTTGGAATACTGCATCCAGTTTTGGTCATCATAATATAAAAAAGATGTTGAGACTCTGGAAAGAGTACTGGGAAGAGCAACAAAGATGATTAGGGGACTGGAGGTGAAAACAAACATAAAGAACGGCTGTAGGAATTGGGTATGTCTAGTCTATTGAAAAGAAGGACTAGGGGAGATATGATAGCAGTGGTCCAATATTTGAGGAGCTGTCACAAAGATCAGGGAATCAGACTATTTTCCAAAGCACCTGGAGATAAGACAACAAACAATGAGGAGAGAAGCAACCTAGAACTAAGGAGAAATTTCCCAATAGAACAACCAGTGCAGTGGCTTTTCAGAAATTGTGGATGGCCCCAATATTGGAGGCTTTCAAGAAGAGATTGGACAACCATTTGTCTGAAATGGTATAATGTCTCCTCTTGAGCAGGGGTTTGGACTCGATGACCTCCAAGTTCTCTTCCAATTCTATTATTCTGAATTCTGTATTTCATTCTATTCAAATAATTCCACTTCAGGGTGAAGGTCTCTTGTTTGAAGGTTATGGACTATAATCTAGCATCCTGGTCCAGTGTGGATTGGCAGGTACTGTAGATGGGTTTTTTTTGCTTCCCAGTCTGTGTCTGAATGGGACCAATTGGCCCAAAATTACCCCTCAGCTTCCAGGCCTAAGACAGAACTAGAATCTTGGTCTTCCTGCTCCTAGTCTAGGACCTTAATCACTATCTCACACTGCCAAACACATTCAAAACTTGTCAAGGATAGAAAATACTGGTTTCAGGCAATGGTGGATAATTTTTTAGACTTGCCCAGCAAGGTGAGAATTGGTTACTGAAGAGAATTGAAGACAGTGACAATCAGGACAACTTCCTATTTCTCCTCCTTCCTTCCCATGCAAGAGCCATTGGGTAAGGGATGGGTGGTTTTGTAAAAGGACTGAACTGATTGCATGTATAATCTTTTTAAAATGAAAAAGACTAATTTGAACTGGGAATTTTAACAGCCCAGCTATTATTTTGCATTACAGTTATAAGGCAAGTAGAAAAACCATAGGCATAAAAAAGGTTTAATTTCAACAAGTAGATTTTCAGGTAAGGGGCTAGGATTACAGTTAGGATGGCAAGTTCAACTCTGGACATTATAAGAATTCTCTGTTTAATGGGGAAAGACAGTGGCATTTGACAATCCTGACAATCTATTTTTTTTAAAAAAAAGTTATCAGAAGAGAGAACCAGTTTGCTATAGTGATTAAGGTACTAGGCTAAATAGGAAGATGATGAGTTCTAGTCCTGCCTGAGCAGTGGTGGTATTCAGCAGATTCTGACCAATTCTGAAGAACCGGTAGTGGAAATTTTGAGTAGTTCAGAGAACCAGCAAATTCCACCTCTTAACTGGCCCTGCCCCTATCTATTTTGTGCCTCCCAAGTCCCAGCTGATTGGCTGGGTCTTCTTTTGTTGCCCTGCACAGGAGAACAGAGGTGGGAAGCAGGTTAGTGGGATGGGGAGGGAATGGAGATTTTGCAGTATCCTTTCCCTGCCATGCCCACCAAGCCAAGCCAAGCCAAGCCTTGCACACCAAGCCAAGCCACACCCACCAAGCCACACCCACAGAACCGGTAGTAAAAAATTTTGAATCCCACTATTGTGCCTGAGGCATAAAAAGAACTGAGTGATCTTGGGCTACTAACTCTCTGTCAACCCAAGGAAGGAGGCAAGGGAAAAATCTTGCCAAAAAACCCTGCTGGTCAGACAGCTATAGGAGTTAACACTGACTCAAGAGCACCAAAACAAAAGCAAAGCATCCCCTCTGCCAAATAAAATGCAATGATAAAATAAAATAAAATGACAGGGAACTCAGTTTTTCAATTAATTGTTAAAAATGGAACATTCAAAAGTACAAAGGCAATTTAGATGCTTTTAAAGGAAAACAAGAGTGGATATCATGCGTGGTAGCAGAAGACGGCACCCAAGGCTTTGCAGACGGCTTCTATCCAAAGTTTAAACCAGATATTCTTCCAGAGGGAATCACGAAAGTGCTATGAGTAGCTAATTAATTAACTAATTAAAAGCTTCTGTGTAATTCTGGGCTTGGCTCCTTCTAGGCAGGCTTCTGTGAGGCAAGAAATTTTACTATGTCTACCTTGGGAATGACTGACAGATGTAAGTTAGAGCTACCTGCTGTTGAAGGAGATCACCTTGCCTCTTGCGTCTTGGCAAAAATCAATATCTTAGGCAAAAATACTTTTAGTCCATAGCAGTGCTTAAAGCCTCAATTCATTGATACAGCTGGTAGTGGGCAATCAAGTTGCCATAGAGTGCAAAAAAAAATAAAAAGACTTTTTTAAAGTGGTGCATATCTCAAATTTTAACACAAAAATATGGTATGTTCCACTAACCAAAATATTTAGAAGCCTTGTGTAGATGTCACATAACACATCCTTTTAACCAAGTGCATTTTAAGAATTCAGGCTGTCTCATAGTTTATGGCTTAGTGTATCAAGTGAACTCAGAAAACTGGTTAAAACTATTATTTTTAACCATGGACTAGAGTGTCTTAGGAATGTAGCCATAAGTTAAAGCATTTTTTTAAATTGAAGTGAAAGTTATTTGATAGTCCTTTTGAATATTGTGAATATACAGTCACCATCACTGCTAGACAAATAGGTTTTCAGATTTCTGAAGGACTACAAAAGCCTGTCAAACCTATTTGAGAAAACATGACAATGGGAGGAACAAAGGAAGCAAAAATATCTAAATGCAGAGCAATGATTCAGATTCAGATTAACAGAGTTGGAAGGGATCTTGTAGGTCATCTAGTCCAACCCCCTTTCCAAGCAAGAGACCCTACACTATTTCTGACAAATGGCAGTCCAATCTTTTCTTGAATGTCTCGATTTACCAACTTACATTAAAATAGCATAAATTGCAGACTTTCTGGACTTCCGGTGGAGTTCTTGTCGATGATGAATTAGAGACCGCGATTGTGCATTGCTTTGATCCGTGCTTACCCTCTTGGAGGGGTCCTTAAAGGACCGGATTCATCTGACTCACCTCATAGTGGTGGGGAAGAGGGTGAGACTGCCAGCTGGGTCGAGGGGAGCCACATCTCCCCTCCCTGGCTTGGTAAACTCCCTTAGAAGACAGGGAGAAGCTGCAGTCTTTAATGGCTGCCCTGAAGACAGGAAGCTTGTGCTGGAGAGTGAAAGTGTTGAATGGCATGTAACTGGATAAAAGACTTTGAATATTCTTTTTGATAACCACGAAAAAGCGGAAAGAAGGAGCCCTCATTTCGAAGAGTGGTAGCGGCGAACGAGAAATAAGAGGAAAATATAAGGTAAAGAAAAAATGGAAATTATAGAATTATATGTAATTAGAGACTAAATTTGGAACAACATATATAATTGGACATTAATCAGGCATTAGATAAAATGCTGGACTTATTTGGAATTGATAAAATTTAATACTAATACTACGGAAAAGTGAATTAAAAATAAAAGAATTCTAAGAAGAAAGAGATATAGAGGACCACCTAAAGGTTAAAGATTTCCTTCTTTTATGTTTCTATGGAAAATTATTGGTCGTATAAGCAAGATCCCTGGAAGATTTATTAAAAAAAGAAGGGGGATTACAGTAAAATATAAAAGAATGCAATACTTTGGGACTGTTGGAAGTTGATTATGACAAGAAAACAGAAGAAAGAGAAAGTGAGATAAATGGAGACTTTTGACAAAGACTATAACAGAAAAACTTGACTTTTAATAAAAACCAAAGAAATGGAAGAAATAAGCAAAGAATTTAAGTCGGAGCTCCAAACTGTGAGAGAGATGTTTAAAGAAAGAATGAGACTGATGGAGGTAATGCTGAGTAAAGGAATGGCATCACAGCTCGCAGAAGAACAAAGGAAGCTCAGAGAGGACGAATTAAAAGAGGAAAATAATAGCCTTGATGAGTATGAAGAACAAGGACCATTGTCAAAAAACATAAAAGGACTTAAAACAGAGACATTGACAATAGAGACAGCAAATAAAAGAGATAAGACACCCAAGACTAAGAAGAAGAAGGGAATATGTAAGAAGAAACCCAAAAAAAAGAGAACTGAAAAGGGAGGGGAAAAACATGGCTGACAGGCAGAGGCAAATAAAAATAAAACTAGAAGGAAAAAAGAAGAAAGATTGTGGAAACTTAGAAAAGGAAAACCTAGCCAAAATTAAAAGAAATGATAAAGTTACGAGATTTAGAGATAAGGGTTAGGGATTGTACAAGGGGGATACCACATGGGAATGTATATTGGTATTTAGTTTAAAATTTGCTGGAAATTATTCTAGGATTATATAACTATAACTATATAACTATAACTATAACTGTGCTGTCCCAGCCAGTTTATGGGAATGGGTTAGTTACTTAGGAATTGTGAGCTGTCCCCTTAACAGAATGCATCATGGGAAATGTAGTTAAAGGTATCCTGGGAAATGTAGTTCATGTTACGTGGCCACATCTGTAATCCTGATTGGCCACTAAATTGACTCTTGAGGGGTTGAAGGAGGTTGCCCTCCATTCTTACCTGCACTCATTACTGATAACATCGTTTCCTTCTATTGATATGAGATGGATTAGGAGATAACTATTTTCCATGTGCAAGGCAGATATACAAAGGATTGGACATTGAAAAAGGAACTTCATCACAAATATGAGTTATGAGGATACCTGATGTAACAATAAATGAACTTTGTTATGGAAGCTTTGTTGAGTTATCTATCTGCATCTGCACAGCTATAAATCTACCCGTGTGCAAGAGCAGAGCAATAACTATAACTATAACTATATCTATCTATCTATCTATGCAGGTCTTGGCGTGTTCGGGTCTTTTTCCGTGTAAGATTTTACACGGGAAAAGACCCGAACATACCAAGACCTGCATACCTGTACCCGTGAAAATCTACGAAAACAAATATATATATATATATATATATATATATATATATATATATATATATATATATATATATATATATATATATATATATATATATATAAACTGTATATGAATTATGCTGTTATGAATCCTTACATTGGAGGATTAAAACGGGAATGGAAATGTATTAAAATATATAGATAAATTTTGGATAAGGAAGAAAAATATGATTATTAATGATTATAAGAAAAGTGAAATATATTAAAATATATAAATTTTAGCTAAGTAGAAAGGGGAAAATATGATTATTAATGATTAAAAGAAAAGTGAAGATGAAATGAGATATATTAAGAAGTCATTTTAGCAATTTCAGGGGGCGATACCTTAAAATATATATGTTTTAAAATATACAATTGATTATTTAATGTTAATATGTTTAAAGTTGGGGAATGAATTATTTAATAATCATAGATTGAGGGGATATACCATGTGGATCCTAAATATATTGGTTTTGTCTTATTTTTGCTCTTTTTAGATTGTTTATTATATAATTGGCTTAGGAAAAATTAAGGATAATAATGATGTGTAATGTTAAATAAAATAGGTGGTAAGCTAAAAACAGAAATAATAGGGGATAAAGGACTCGGAATCTATATCTGGATGAAATGATATTGACATTGAATTAATGAATTGAAATATGAAATGGAAACTTATTTAAAGATGAGTGAAATATATGAGATGATATTATATAAGATTGGTGAAATGGAAGTATGATTATGTACAAGTGTTATAATCTGGAACCACGTTGCCCACATAAAGAGATGTGTAAAAATTAAAAAACTAAAAACTTTTTGGAAAAAAAAATTGCAGACTTTCTCTAACCTTAATTTCACATTTTTTTTTTTGACATTTTTGGGAGGATGTTCATTCATTGCCACTGCAGTGGGAAAAATGAGAACCAAGTAGAAAGGTCAAGAGCTGATTACATCCTCGCCCCCCAGGAAGCTGACTAGTAGAAGGAAATGAATGGGAAAGTCCTTAAAATTGTTCTGGGAAAATGGTGATTACTCAGACATCCCAAATAACTTGTATTATTGATATCAAAGAGAATCTTTTCCCAAGGCGACAACTTCACCCCAGTTATGTCTTCCCTATTTCCACAGGGATATATCCCAAGCAACTCTCTGTGCTCGAGAGGTAAATGAATGGAAGGCCAATCCTAGAAGGAGCAGACTTTATGGGTTGATGATGATGATGATGATGATAATGATGATGATGATAATAAGGATGACTGTGCGACCAACCATAATAATAATAATAAAAGAAATACTTCACCTTTCTGCTTACATCAGCATAGAAGCACTTAAGGAATCTTGTACAATGAAACAAAATACAGACGTTGACTTAAGCAAATCTTGTGAGTTGAACAGTAGTAGCTGTGGTCTCCCTGTTAATTATGCAGCTATAACATCAAGTCTTTAAGCAGCCAATTATAGCACAATTTAAGTGCAGGTAGTAAGAATCAGAGGCAGCAATTTAAAAGAAACTGTATGTGGAAGAGTCTAAAGGCTACTATGGGTTAGTAGTGATGCCATTAAAGTGGGCACAACCATGGTTTCCTTTAGTTAGGAACAGGGGCACTTCATGTTGGTTGGTTTACAGTAAAATCCCAAATGAAGGGTTACGTGGTATCCTTCTCACCCTGCTGCACAACCACTGAAATCAACACTGTCATCAACATTAAGCCACATGATTTCTGGGAATCACATGTTGCATCCTCCCTGAAGAATGCCTTCAGAGTTGCAATGTTCATTTGCATTAAACTCCTACACCAGCCTTCTTCAACCTCCCAAGCTTCAGATTGGCTGAGAATTGTGACAGTTGCAGATCCACACATCTGAAAAATCTCCCAGCATGGTAAGCACCAGGTCTATAAAGCTCTTTTGTTTAGGCTGCTTGGCCATTTAATTAAATATTTGCCTATTCAATACCTATTGAATGTTTTCTTCCCTTCCATCAATCTCAGACATGTAGTTATGCAACTATGGCTATATAATTACCAGAAATAAACCAGGAGATTCTCTACAATCGTGTTTTTTAAAAATGTGGTCTGAGGACCCCTGTGAGTTGTCCAAGTTCCTCTCCAATCTGAAAAATCTTTTTTTACTAGATATTGAAGATATTTGCAAAAATTTAAAATAACACTCTTATTATTTTTATTTGTTCTAAAATATAGGTTTTTAATCATGAAAAATATTTATGTTATTAACTAATGGACTTAATATTGTTATTAGGAAAACATCAAATTAATTTTTAATGTGGTAAATATCAATACAGATACTGAAGCAGAAGCTCCAATACTATGGCCACATGATGAGAAGAGAGGACTCAATGGGAGAGGTTTTGATGTTGGGAAAAATTAAGGCCAAAGGAGACAGGGATGGCAGAGGATGACATGCCTAGGAGACAGTGGAGGATGGTGGGGAGGGGACTGATGTGGTACAGCCCATTGGGTCACAAATCAGACATGACTTAGAGACTGAACAACATCAAAATAACAGTAAATATAACTCATACTAACAAAAATCTTTTGAAGTTCTTCCATAATTTCTAAAAGTGGGGAGTCATCTTGAGAGCAAAAAAATTAAGAAATACTGGTCTATGATTTGATATAAATATTATTTAGAAGAGGGCTTTATGACAATCATAGATCTGCTTTTGACCTATTGGATATCCATTCCACTGAATTTCCCATCTCACATATTCTATGGAGGCATAGAAGCCAACCCCCTTTTCCCCCACACATATCAGTTGCTTTGTTTGTAAAGCCTCTTGTGGTACAGTATAAATTTTGTATCCCCTTAATACTTGTTTATAAGAAATGGTATTCATAACTGAAGATTCCAGCAATCATCTCTAACTGGAAATATTTATTTCATGGAAACCTTTCTAAGTTTACTGGCACCTGTTCTATAACAGCCACTGGCAATGAGTTCCATTCGTTAATTGTGCGTTGCCCTACCCTTTTGTGAAAAAAGAAACCGGGAAAACAGATTGCGTTCCATCCAAGTTAGGAAGATGAGCCTCTTTGTCATATTTTTCTGGATTGCTTTGACAAGCTCAGCAAATCTCCAGGGGCTGATTAGGAAGGCTCTTCCTTCTGCCTTCTTCGCTGGAGGAAATGTGAGGGAGGCATCAGGATTCAGCAGGAATACAAAAGATTAGTTGTTCAGCAGTATCACTTGAAACCTGCCTTGTGAAGCCAGGATGGAACCATCAGCACAGATTGGGAGGATGAACAAAGAAATAACCCAGACTGCCAGAAAAAAAACCCTTTAAAAGCATCTCCCCAAGATCTTTCTTTTTTTTCAGGTAGTCTTATTGAATTGAAGGGAAAGGTGAAACGAGGTCCTGAATCTACAGTTCCAAAATGCAGCATAAGAGGAGGCATAAGCAGTTTTTAAATACAAGTAAACTATATCATTGTCAAATTCAGTCTATGCTCAGGGAAGTGGGACCACACTATATACAAGAAAAAGGTTGCCAGCAAAGTTCCAGGTCAAATACATATCAGCCAGGGGTGGGTTTCTACCAGTTCTTCCACCTCTGTAGAACCAGTAGCTCTGAAGAGCAGCAGACAGAACCGGTTCTATGTCTGCTGATGTTTTGGCCCACACGCCCACCTGGGCTCTTACCTGATCTTTATTTCCTGATTTTTCAACTGCAGCTGCCAAACGAGGCACAGCTGCAGTTAAAAAAGCAGGAAAAGAGGGATGTTTCAAAGGCTGCTTCTCTGCACACAGCATGCTGATGACGAGTTACAGGCATTTTTGCAGCGTGCAGGAAACCACATCATAAATCACTGAACTTCGTAAATCCCGAACCGGTAGTTAACCCTGTCATATCCCACCCCTGATATCAGCTATGTTTGCAGAAAAAGCTTAAGAATGGGTTTAGTATGTAATACAAACAGCCGAACCTGACCAATAGTGACTTACTTTAACCCAAGCAAGCTGATACTGTTCTGGGTTCCACTGCCCTTCTCTGCTGAGGCCCATCTTGAAACCAGCCAAATCCAGCCAACTGCAGAGGAATTTCCAAACCTTGCCAGGGCCTTTGTGGAGAAAATGAGTTGGAGGTCCAGAGCAACCCCTCTCCCAAAGGGTACGCCTCTTCATTGTTGCTATTTGTGAGATTTTATCCCACCTTTCCTCCAGAAGCTCAAGGTGATATATTTTGCACTTCCTCCTCTCCCATTTCCCCCCACTGTAACCATCCTCCGAAAAGAGCTAAGCTTTTGACACTGAGGAAGGACTTGAATGGAAGCCTGTAAAATCTGTTGTCATTTGTTACGTTGAAGGGAAGGCAGGGACTGCATTCACTTGAAAGAGAGACAACAGAGACAGATGTTTTCTTCCCATTCAAGGATGGCTGGAGGGCATTTTAACTTTCTAGACAGGAAAGGCCCTATATCTGAAGGCATTGGCTTCTTTCCTGCCATTGATTGAGTCTCAGTAGCCATCAATAGACTATACAGAGGATTTCTGTTGCCCTTCAGATAGTAGGCCCCATTCATTTACCGCAGAAAAACCAAAACTAGAGCTATGCCAGCCAGGATTTACAGGCTGCTCCACCATGTCTGAGAATTGTAACTCTCAGTGGCTTTTCCACAATTCCTGACTAGTTGCTCTTTGTGTTGTCAATTCCAAGAACTAAAGTTGAGGCTATTACGTGCCTCATCCGTTATATATTTCCTCTTCCACCTTGGCTATTGTATGCTTCAGTACTCATCCTGAATCTACACCCAATTTACTTCCTGTGGCAAGTTTCTGGATTTTATAGCCAATTCTTTTTTCCCCTTATAGTTTCCATTTCAAGCTCAGTTTTCAGTTTACAGTATTAGAACTGCATTAGACTGATAGGTTGGCTGTATGAGACTAGTTGAAGGGACATCAAAACCCTACATTACCAAGACACTGAGATGTGGGGGGAGGGGGGAGGGGGGGAATCTGCTTTTCTTAGAATGGAAATGAACTGGAGAGGGCAAGACCTTGTTTCCCTTATTTTAGAAACTGGGAAAAGCATTATATGAAAAAGGCAAGGAGTCCATCAGAACTCTTCTTTGCTGCCACCCAGGATTCCAGAGGATTTTTTTAGCCTTTTCAAGAGGACAAAAAAAACAAAAAGTCAGTAATACCTGTTAACTTAAGGTGAAAGAAGTAGTGCTGATAGGAAAACGTTTTTTTCCAAATCCCTGCAGCTTTCTTCTTTCTGGTGCTTTTGAGCTGGACTCTGTGCTTTGCTTATGAAAAGGCCTATGTAAATGACTATAACAAAAGCAAACACCAGTATTTGTCCCTACAATGAAACAGTAGCTGTGCTCAATGCTCAGATGGACTTGGCAGTACCAGCTTGGGTCTATTTCCACTCCCATCTTGGCCCCAGAGATCCCATGCCTCTCCTCCCCCCAACAGCCTCAATCTGTAGATAAAGAAACCATTCAGCATGATCTTAAATGGAAGCCGAAGTTCTCTCAGAAGAAAAGATTGTGATGAAGAATGACAAATTGGGGGTTGAGGGAGAGTCGGGCTGCCAAAGGCAGGAATCTTGGCTATGCTATTCAATTCCCTTGTGAGGGAGGCACAGGCTGGCTTGTGCTCTGCCAGGACTTGCTGTGGGTATTATCTGAATGGCTGATATATATATAGAGGTCATAGAAATGGCACTTTGCCCAAATTATACAAATGTGGAAAACAACAGCTGATTATTGATTTCCGCACTTATATATTGCAGAGGGCAAAGATTAAGATTCCTGAATCTGATGTCTTCCATATGTTGGATCTCTCTTAATCATCCAGCAAACTGGCTAAAGGGTTATTGAATTGATCCAACCTATTTGTAGGACAGGGAAGAGTGGAAAAATGGGGGAAGGTCGGTTATGGTAAAATAAAAAAGATGTGAACAAAAAAACTGCTTCTGAAAAATTCTTGGCTGACTTGCTGCCTTCCTTTTGTTGCTTTTTAAAGCTCCTGTGATCTGTGGTGAAAGGAGAGCAAGTCAGCCATTGTGCTACAAGGGTATCTTCTCCATTTACTGTGATCAGAGTTGCCTATTGCTGGGTTGGTTAGATTGGGAGAGAAGGGATATGTTAGAAACAGAGACAAGCTTCGGAAACAGGATACTGAAACCCTGTGGAAAGAGGAGACAGGTAAAGTGGCTCAGAGACAGGAGGCAGGATGAGGTGAAAATATCACATCAGTAGAAATATGGATAGCCCATAGGTTGTGTAGAACCAGACAAATCAAAAAGAAAATGCTGGCTTTGTTGCAGTTCCATATGGACAAGGATATTTCAGAAGTCAGCAGGAAGAAGTTGTTATATCTTAAGAAAAAGAAATAAAACGTTCTTTGTATATATTTTTGTTTTATGTATTTGTGTGTGTGTGTATGTATATATGTATATATATATATATGTGTGTATATATATGTATATATGTGTATACATGTGTGGGTGAGGTATTGACTGTGTGTCTATCAGCCTCCTGTGTTGTAACGACCTGGGTAATGGGCTGTGTGATAACCTTCTGAGTTCTATTGTTTTGACATTCTGGGTCTTGTGCTGTAATCTCCTGGGTTGTAATGACCTGGGTCATGGGCTGTGTGATGACCTTCTGAGCCCATGACCACACATGTTCTTACGAAAAAGCCAGCCAATCTGCAAACATCAACTCCATCAACCAATCAAGAAACGACAACACAGCCAACCTCCCCACCAGTATTTATAGAGAGACAGCAGCTCAGATCACACTTTGCTCGCACAAGCACAAAGCCGAAAGCACCAGCCTGAAGATGGCGAGTGGGACCTCATTGAAATGTCGCCAAGATACTCTCAATCTTACACGGGAAAAGACCCGAACATGCCAAGACCTCATACCTGTACCCACGAAAATCTTCGAAAACACACACAAACCTTAAAAAACACACCTTTTGCCTTTTGTTAGTTTCTTTGCGTATGTTCCGTAAAAAAGTAATAATTATTGTTTAAAAAGGCAGTACAGGCTCATATCTGTGCTCTGCCTTCCCAAGGAAGCTCATAATATTGAAATAACCTTTTATTAAAAACAAACAAACACAGATAGTCCTCGAGTCAGGAATGTAATAGTTTGCCAATTACATTTGTAACCCGAGGATTTGTTGGAGTGAATCACATAACATGAATGTTAAAATTCCTTGCTTTTGCTCATGCATGCGCTAATTGAATGAGTAGGTCGTTAAGTGCACATGCGGCGTCTTAGGGCTGGGGGGGATTAGTACTTCCGACAACCCAACACCCAATCCACTGAAATACCTCATGCTCCCACAATTGCTTTCCCCTCCCATCCTACCGCGCCTTGTCTTCACAGGAGACTCACCTATCTTGCGAAGATCTAGCGAGCTGTCTCCTCTCTTGCCTGTTCCTGACACTTAAAATGCGGACGGTGAGAGCAGAGGGAGAGCAGGACCAGTGCACCCTGCTCAGCTTTGCTGAATCACCGAGGCTGCCAGCTGATGGGATGCTTTGAGGCAGTGTGATTTCGCTGTCTTAAAGCCTCCCATTGACTTGCAAAGCCTTTTACTGCAAATCTCATCCAGGCCTCAGTTCTCTGAGAATGGAGGCCAGGATGAGATTCACGCAAACAGCTTTGCAAACAGAGCCTTCTGTCTCTCTGCAAAGCCTTTTGCCGCGGATCTCATCCAGGCCTCTGTTAGCAGAGAACTGAGGCCTAAACTACTATGAGATCTCTCAACATCAGCTACTGCTCTTTGAGTAATCTCGCGGTACTTTAGGCCTTGGTTCTCTGTGAACGCACCGAAACAGGCAAAGAAACCAAAGGCTCACTAGATCTTCACAAGGTGAATCTCCATAGGTCCAATGCTGAGGGAGGAGGGAAATAGGGCAAATTTTGCAGTGCCACTGTGGTCGTTTGTAAGGGTGTTCACCATGGTGCTGCAACATTTGTAATCTCGGGATGGTGTCATAAGTACTTGGTGGGGGTATGTCTCAACTTTGAACAGTGGCTAAATGAACTGTCATAAATCTAGGATTACCTGTAATTAACATGACTTACAAATTTAAACATCCTACCACAATGAAAAAAAAATCAGGCGCAGTATGATTTTTGTAGCATGTTTCATGCTACAAAGGAATTCTAACCATAGTTTGGCTTCAGGCAGAGAATAATTAGCCTCATTTCATTCTCATCCAGTAATGAGTAGATGTGCTGTAAATTACAAGTAATTGTGTTTATCTTTGCCACTGTAGTGGCCTGTCTGTTTCTATAGTTGCCAGCCAAAACAATATGAGTATATTTGAACTGATCTGTTTACACTCAGTGAAAATTGAGATATTCTAGACCAGGGGTGTTCAACTTTGGCAAGTTTTAAGACCTGTGGACTTCAACTCCCAGAATTCCCCATGCTGGCTGGCCTCTCCAAGGATATCTTGGGGGACTTGTTCTTCTAAACCACAATAAAGTCAGCCCCCAAACCAACCTGAGTCTACCTTTCCTATCATGTTAGCTTTTTCCAGCATAGCTCCTTCTCCCTGGACAGTGGATTTGTATGTTTTAACCTGGCATTGGTTTCTTCCAGCTACTTCTCAAGCTCAGAAGTCCACAGATCAGGAATGACAAAGCTCTCTCAAATCTCAGGGTAAAAACATCACTTCCCATTTAGCCAATTCACCTTTAGGTTAGGATAAGATCATTTTAAATCAAAGTCTGAGGCTTGAAAACATTTTAAGTATATTTTGAAACATCCAATTTCAGAGCAGAATTGCTGCTCTCAATCTGAAGCACTGAATTACAATTCATATTTGGAGGGCAGCAGGTGGCTTAACGCTGGAATAAATAGTTTTATGTCCAAGCTGAAACTCCTTTCAACTCAGAATGTTTGTCATTCAATTTTTTGTCCAGAAGTTAGCTTGAGAAAGCACATCAGTGAAAAAACAAGAACTGTGACTTCATTTGTTTTTCAAAGTTCCATAGCAGTGCATCTTGTGACATGTTGGCTACACGTATCTCCAGGATCTTTTTTCCAACAGCCTGTGGTCTCCAATTCAGGCAGCACAACCTGCAGTCCATCTGTTACAGACCACAATCTCCCAGTGATTGGACACGCCTTTCCCTTTGTGCTGATTTATTAAGTAAGAAACAGACATGCAATCAGGGCCCAATTGATCCTCAGCGGGACTGCATTTGTTTTAAAGGTTCACATCATCAAGTGTGATTCCATTTCGTATTTTCCACATCCCCACTTGAATTGCTTCACCTTCCTTACTCTGTTCCAGAGTTTGCTCTCGCTCAGGGCTTAATTAATAATTAAGCTAAGTACAAAGAAACACAAGGCTAACTCAAGGTCCCATCATTCAGCAGTTCCACAGTAGCTTCTCCTAGCTCTTTTTTTCATATAGGCAAAGAACAGCCCTTTTCAACATGGGATTTTCCAGTATCCAGTGTTTACCTGCCAGGTAAATGGTTGCACAGGGAAGAATTACAGGTAGTTCTCAACTTATGACAACAAATGGGCCTGGAAAAATTGTTAAGTGGTTCAATCATTAAACAAGACATCACATAGCTACACCTGGTTATATAATCTGTTTTGCTATGATCATTAAACAAATCTCTTCCCTGCCAGCTTCTCCGTTGACTTTGCTTTTTGGAAGCTGGCTTAGTCACAAATGGTGATTATGTGATCCTAGGATGCTGTAGTCCTTGTAAATATGAACTAGTTGCCAAGCACCTGGATTGTCTTCACATGACTGCTGTGACATTTGCCACATGTGAATACAGTCTCAAGTCACTTTTTTCGGTGCCATCATAACTTTGAACAGTCATTAAAAAATGGTTGTACTAATCTCTGCTTCCCTCCACAATGTGTGGATCCAGTAATATTTTGCCTGCTTGGAGTCATGCTTAAGGTAATATTGTACAGGATCTTCCTGAATAATCCACTGGAATCAATGATTCTTGTTTTTGAGTAGACATATATAGCAGGTTAGGGTTTATTTTCTGAAAAATTGTAGAAGACAAGCAGCAATAGTGGTGGAGTTTGGTAGGATAAATATTGGGGATCCAAGATTTTTCAAGAGTTATTTGGGGTATTTGTTTTAATGAAAAAAAAAACCACATATTTTTGTGCACTTCCTTTCCTCATGTCTCTGAGTTCAAAAATTGGTGGCTGTTAAAGAAATCTGGATTCTTTTGAGTGTTTGGTGATGCATTTTCCCTTTTGTGATCCATACGAGCAGATGCAAACCAGTCATACCTGGACTGCATTCAGTGCATCTAAAAATACTCACTTTCAAGGAGGTTGAGCAGTGCAACTAAAGAGGTATTTTGTAAATGTACTTTGGTAGGTTGTAATAATCTCCCAGTTTTAAGTGTAGTTCAAAAGCGAACTACAGACACCCAGAATAAGAATTTAATGGATATAAACATTGTTTCTTCTTTCTTATTCTTAAGCAGTCATTTTATTTTATAATAGCTAACACCAACAAAATGTTGAAATATCATTGAAGTCTTTCAATTCTATCTCCCAATCATTTTTTGGTTTCTCTGCCATCCACCCTTGTCTACTAATAAATAGTGAGCCTACTCAATCATTGCTAGGCAATGTTATGAACCCATCCTTCTTTTTCTTCTCCTTTTCTAAATTTGGATTTTAAATTTGTGAGTCCTTGTGCAAAGATTCCCTGAATCTGAAAACACTGCTCTCTTGTGCACACAGACTACTTCTATGCTTTCCTGCTTGCTTCATTGAAATTGCTAGTAATTGGTAAGATTCTGTTCATAAAAATCTCTTCTGAGACCCAGGGTCTTGTTTGGGAAACACTGCTGCTGTTTTCAGAGAAAAGTGTGATTAGGGGGAATCATCGCTGGAAAGAGATTATATATCTTTAGAACCACATAGTTGTTTTCAATGAAAGCTAAGTATGTTAGGAATGTATCTTGTGTCAGATACCAGAATCCTGCATATATCAATATTAAACAAAAAGAGATTTGCTCATTTTTAGCACTCCACACACTTGGCTGGCAGGAACACTCTGAAGTCCAGAAAAGGTTATTTCAGGTTTATAAACCTACTTTTACTCAGTTGCAACTATTAAATTATGTGATTGTCAGTACCATTTATTAAAAAAAAAACACATACACCTTTCACATTATAAGGGGCGGAAGAAATCAGGTTTAGAAGAGAGGAAGGTCTCACCAGGTCTTTCATGACTTTTTCTACACCAGTTTCCTGCAATTTAGCACCCTGGAGATAGGCTAGGTTAGGTCAGTAACGCCTTGAATTTTTAAAATTTGGCCACACAGTTGGGAGATGTTATCCCAATATAACTGGAAGATGCCTAAAACAGCTAGGTTGTTAGGTACTTTCTTCCCATCCTATACTTTCAGAATTGTGATTAATTCCTTCTCTATAGTAGTATGTTTCTGCAAGACACTCAATTGATTTTCAAAGCAGTAGAAATGCCCCACTAAAATAACACAGGTACTAAATATTCCACAGTTGTCATCCTTCTCCAAGCAACATCATCTGACTGCATAATACTTCAGCGATGAGATCATCTCAATATCAGTGAAGAGGAAGGGCGAGTCTTCCTGAATAATACCGGTTTGTAAAAAGTGATTTTTTGTGTTCTGAAGGAAAGCCCAAGAGGAACAACAATGTGGATATGGTGTTTTCCAGAAGGAGAGAGGCTCAAGAAGAAGTGTGGAGTGGTCTAATGTTTTCCCTTCCCAATAAAAAAAGGCTGCCCTACATAACACTTGGAGGAAGGGGAGATCTTCAGTGCAACGCTTGCTGTTCCTACTGGTGCTTCCAGCAATTGATGTATTAGTGGCTGTTGATACAACAGTGATAAAATGCTTGCAAGGAGCCTCAAGCTGGCTGTGACTGTGCCACTGTGCCAATGCAGTTTGTATAGCAATGAATGTCCAGCCAGTGGCTCAATTGGTTGAGGTCCTGCAACTAATATAAACAGAAGTAGCCTCTGCCTGTCTTTGAGTCTTTCCTAGCAATCCGTCTGATGGTCTGAGCTGGGACTGTCCAAGATGCTTGAGGGCACAGGGTGAGGCTGCTGCTTGCAGTGAAACATGCTGGAAATATAGAAAGCCTGCAAAGGAAAAGATGAGAAAAATGGCGTAAGAGAGCTAACCACTTTGAACAGTAATAACTAAGAAGTCAGCACAGTTAAGAGACAACATCCAATCCCAGTATTATTGCACTGCATCTACAGTTTAAATCTTCGGCCAAAATGGCCCCTTCCAACTTTCAGATACAGCTATTAAGTATACCTATTTTCTGATTTATTGGCTAGACTATTAATATCAGAAATAGAAGACACTGATCAAAATGTTATAAGTTTCAAATTCCTATAAATTTGCTTTCAGCTTGTGTCTTCCTAAAACATACATAATTTTCTGAATTTTAGTACATCTCATCCTTAGGCTCCCTTCGTTGTGCTGGAGGCAGATGGGAGGGGCTAGAATTACACAACCTGGCTAGGAAATGGAATGAGTTCCTCCAGGCTGTCTACAGACAATACTTACAAGGGTGTGTGTTTCCTGGCAGCTTGTGCTAAGCCCTGTGTCTTTGCTCACTTCCCAGACCAGTTCCATTTAACTGTGCTAACCCTCATCAATTTCCTCCGCATCACAGCAACAGAATCCTTATGGATTTTAAAAAGCAGGAAAAGGGTAATTTAAAAGGGTAAGTGAAAGAATTAAAGAATTGGAGGACCTCTTGTACAAAGGACCGTGAAGGCATTGGGGGATATTTGAGCCAGAGGGAAAAATGGATAATAAAAGAGGGGGCATAATCAAATTTTATGAACTGATACCTATCTGATATAGGTTAAATATTCAGTCCTCTCTCTCATGGTGTTTAGAGCAGACCTCGTGCAGATTATATTCAAACAATGTTATTGGGACTACAAATAGGTCAGACAGAAGACGCTTGTTTTTCTTTACATTTAATAGCTAAAGATTCACTGCCACAATGTCCACTAGCACTGAAAGTTCGAAAAAAGACAACAATAGCCATTTTCTGTAATAGCCAAATGAAATCTGCACGCTGAGAATCCGCTGGTAGGCAAACGGGAACATAGGTCAGTGGCCTTTCAGCCAAGCTTGTGAGTGTCTAGAAACACCAGACTGACCTTTGAAATAGGATACAAAACCGGATGAGCCTTTGCTGTAGCACATAGTTTCCCAATCAACATGCAATTATGCATTTAGTGCATAAAAGTATTTATTAGCTAATCCAAAATAAGGACTATCTGTTGCACAACTCTGCAAACCAGAAGCATGTCTGTGGGCTTTCCTATTTATTATTTTTTTATTTATTAATCATACTTTTATACCGCTCCCTCTCCCAAAAAAGGGACTCGGGGCGGTGAACAGCCCACTAAAACATACAATAAAAATGTAATAAATACTATTAAAAATAAATTAAATAACCAAATCGGCTGTCTATTAAAATTTAAGTTAAAAATTTAAAACTAATAAAACCCTAAGACCTATGAGAGCAGAACGAACGCATGAACAGCAATTGGTTGAAAAATCAGTTCAACTACAAATTAGGAGTTACCATATCTGGGCTGCAAACATCCAGCAACTATTAAAATGGCAGGAAAAGCTTACAAGTCTCTGAGAAACTTTGCTGTAGTTTTGTGGTCATCCAGCTATTTGTAACCCAAATACTAACAGCCTTACTTGAAATAATTTCAGGCTTGCTGGATCAAATAGGTTTGTGTATGTAAGAGCATAAGCCAGGGTCCCCAAACTTGGCAACTTTAAGACTCGTGGACTTCCAAATCCCAGAATTCCTCAACCAGCATAACTGGCTGAGGAATTCTGACAGTTGAAGTCCACAAGTCTTAAAGTTGCCAAGGTTGGAGACCTCTGGCATAAGCAGTGCCCTGTTGGATCGTCCAGCTGCCTGTTCTCACGACAGCCAAGCACCTGCAGAAACAAGCCCACGAGTCTCCCAGCAGATGGCCTTCAGAGGCAACCCCACAGCTTTGGAGCCTGGTAGCCACTGATCCCCATTAACTGGTCCAACCCTTTTTGGAAGCTAGCCAAAACTGGTAATCAGCACCACATCCTGTAGTAGTGAATATCGAAGTTTAAATTCATGTAATGTAATTCTCCTGCCTTTGTCTGCCTCAAATCTTTCAGGATTCTGTTGGAGGAATTGGGGGACCCCTGGTTATAGTAAGGGGAAAACGTCTTGTCCTCTTTTTTCCACGCATAATCTTTTAAACTCCAATCATGTCCCCACCACAGTCGCTTCCTTTCTAAGTTAAAAAGCCACAAATATTGCAACCTTTGCTCATAGTGAAGCTGCTCCATCCCCTTCATCATTTTAGTTACCCTCCTCTGAACTGCCTAGATATTCTAGATATGGCTGCACCATTTATTTATATAAGGACATTAAAATATTGGGTCTCTATCTCCAATATTTTTTCTATTATCACTTTCATGCTGTTGCCCTTTATTTTACAGTGGGTGTACACCCTTGACTACAGGTAAGTTTTTCTTAATCTGCCTTTCCTCCACCAAGTGCATCCATCCAAGAACACTGGAAGATGAATTAGGATGGGGAAAAATAATTCTCCCCAAGTCTTCCAGATAGCTTCATAGACAAATAGAGAGTTAATCCTGGGTTTCTTATCTTAGTCTAGTATCCTATAACACTTGGATTCTCTAGAAAACTAGATCATACGAATAAAAAGGAAATTATAGCACTTATTTAACTTGCACCATCTGCACAGAATTTCATTTTATTTCCGATTGAATAGTATAGGACATTATAGAATTTAGTATAGAATTAAAATGATAAGGCCAATCTCTGCATATAAGAACATAAAACAATGGAAGTTAGAGAGCAGCTTTCCCATCTGTTCATTTTCACATCAGCTGGGCTACATCTTCCATTATACCCAACCCACCATGGCCTATTATTTGCTGGTTTTTTGTCCTGACACACCCTGGAAGCCCTTATCTCCTGCTTTATTTTGGCAATAGCTCCAGTTGAAGGGAAGTTGTTCTTAAGCACCATCACCATACTGGGTCCCTATTGCCCAATACGGCTAACCTGGTCACCTCTTCTTTTCCAGTAGCACAGTTAACAATATTTAGTCAAATAGGAATGACCAATTTTCACTATCCTCACGGTTGCTGCAGAAGTAGCCGGAAGGCTGTCACTCCCCACCTTTTCTTTTGTTTGACTGTGGGAGTGTGAAACATAATAATACACCATTCCTATAGAAGTCCTCTTTGGGGTGGGGGACTATTCTACACTGTTTCAACAGCCAGATCAGAGGGCCCTCAGCAGCCCTCAAACTGGATATCAAAGCTGACATAGGATCTAAAGATGCTTAAAAATTAAACCTCTTAAATCCAATGCTGATTAGGCTTAGCTGTTTGCACAACATGCTTCCTGGCACCCCCCACCTCCATTAAACATGCTGGGCAAACAAGGCTGGAGTTTATGTTAAGGGAGGAACAAGTAAACCAGCCTTTCAAAATTGGGTTGCTCTCCACCACACAAATGAAATTCAATTCCCCAAAGACTCATGCTCGATGGTGAATTATAAGAGGAAAAAGTACTAATAAACAGGACTTTCTGGATAACGTACTTCAATTCATTTTTGATTACTCTCTGCCTGCATGACAGAAAGAGCATAGAATAACAGGTATTCTGTCCTCTATAATTACTGACTGAATGTATAAAGGCAGATAGATAACTCCACAAAGGCATCCATACAAAGTCTTTTTATTGGTTCATCAGGCATCCTCAAGATAACTCACAGCTATGTTGAGATTCATCTCAATGTTCAACTCTCTGCATAGCTGCACTTTATGGTGTAAAAAGATGGTAATCTTTTATCCCTTTTATCCCATATCATAGGAGCAGGGGTAGAGATGCTAGCATGAGGCAAGAGTGAAGAAACCTCCCCCAACCTACCAAGGGTCAATTCAGTGACCAGTTTGGATTATTGATGTGGCCACATGACATGGACTACATTTCCCAGGATACCTTAACTACATTTACCATGATGCATTCCCTTAAGGAATTAAGCTCCCAATTACTAACTAACTATACCGATTCCCATTAACTAAAAACTGTCTGGACAGCACAACAGGGTGGAGATCTTCTACTCCAACCTTCTACTTGAGCAGAAGACTATACCATTCCGGAAAAATGGTTGTCGAACATCTTGAAAACCTCCGATGAAGGAATATCTACATCTACCTATACCTACCTATAATACTTTAGAGGCAAGCCATTCTACTGAGTGATTGTTCTCACTGTCAGGAAATTTCTCCTTAGTTTTAAATTGAATCTCTCTTTAGTAACCTTTCACCTATTACTTCTTGTCTATCCCTCAGGTGTTTTGGAGAATAGGTTATCCCCCTTCTCTCTATGACAGGCCCTCAAATATTGGAAGACTGCTATCATGTTACTTCTAATCCTTCTGTTGTTAGACTAGACATACCTCTTGTAACTGTTCATCATAGTTTAGCCTCCACACTCCTTATCTTTGTTTCTCTTCTCTGCAATCTTTCTATAGTATCAACTTATTTTTTTATATCATGGTGACAAGAACTGGACACTATTCCAATACTACTGCACTAGTACTATAATACTAGTAAAACTGTACTATTGCAGTATAAATCAGTCATTCACATGATCTTGAAACTATTCCTCTACTGATAGTCTTTTACTACATTGGCTTTTTTTGGTAGTTGCAGCATACTGCTGGCTCATTCTTAAGTGGTTGTTGACTAGGACACATAGGTTCCTCTCATAGTCACTATTGTTGAGCCAGGTACCACCTATTCTATACCTGTGCATTTGATTTTTCCTTCTTAAGTGTAAGATCTTATTTTCCCCACCATTGAATTGCTCTTTGCTGGATAGGGCCCAGTGCTCAAATCTGTCAAGTCTATCTTTCTGTATCTTGACTCTATTTTCCAAAGTTGATTATTACCCCCAGCTTAGTGTTGTCTGCAAATTATATGAGTTTCCCTTCTATCCTCTCACCTAAATCATTTATGAAGATGTTGCAGGGTACTGGGCCTACTACAGAAGATTGAGGTACCCTTGAGAGCCTTGGTGATGCAGTGGTTAGAGTGCAGCATTGCAGGCTATTTCTGCTGACAGTTGGCTGCCTGCAATTTGGCAGATCAAATCTCACCAGGCTCAAGGTTGATTCAGCCTTCCATCCTTCAGAGTTGGATAAAATAAGGACCCAAATTGTTGGGGGCAATATGTGGACTCTCTAAACTGCTTAGAGAGGGCTGTAAAGCACTATAAAGTGGTATATAAGTCTAAGTGCTATTGCACCTCATGCTTCCTTCCATTTAGATGTACTTATTGAAGATTACATGTTGAGTGTGGTTGTCAATCATTTGCAAATCCATCTGGTGGTGATGATGTCTATTCCACATTTTTCTACTTTACCAAGGAGTAGGCTGTAGTCTATTTTGCCAAATTTCTTCATGAAATCTACTTTGCCAAATGTCTTAATGAAGAAAACTATGTTCACATTATTTCCCTTATCCACTAATTGAGTCACTTTGTCAAAGAAGGCAATAAGTATTTTCTGGTATAATCTGTTTTAACACACTCCTGTTGGCTTCTAGTAATAGCTTTGCTCATTTCTAGGTGCTTGCAAATCTCCTGCTTGATTCTATTTTCTAGGATTTCCCCAGGTATTAATGTCAGGTATTGATCAACTAACTCCTTCTCGCTCTCTGAAAAGCAGGCAGAGGCAAAAGAGGTCAGGGAGACTGACAAACACAGGTTATAACTTACCACCCAATAGGCTACAAGTGCTCCTTGCAGCAGTCCCACAATCACATCAGATGGATGGTGCTGATAGTCCGAAATGCGAGTCAGTCCAGTGTACAGGGCTAGCATCAGTAGCACAAATTGGACCAGTGGACGTAGCAGTCGAGCACCTCGCCAAGTGAATCGGGCCTGCAGGTAGAACTGGGGAACAAGCAGTGGAAACAGAGTATATAGCAAACAGTAGCTCCACAGAAAGTTTTTTTTTTCAATCTGTTTAAATCTGCACTCTGGCAGAAGCAATGACAATGATCCAGGAATCTCAGAGCAATACTCCAGAGAAATTGGAGAATTAAAGGAAGGGGCTGACTAGATTTAGCATGGAAATGCAAATAATTGGAGCTTTTCGCTCAGCACAGTATATTAAACATGCCTTATGCTGGCAATTAGAAATCTTTCAGATTCTATTATGAGAAAGGGAAGCAGGGATGACAGCAACAGCTTTAATCCTTTTCACCGTCTATATTTTTCGATGACTAATGGTAACATTTTAAAAATAAAGTTAGACAATTTATGCAGAATTGAAAATTTTCCAGATTTTGCCTTGAAAATTATGAGCCATGATGGCGCAATGGTTAGAGTGCAGTCCTGCAGGCCACTTCTCCTGACTGCTAGCTATAGTTCAGCAGTTCAAATCTCACCAGGCTCAAGGTTGACTTAGCCTTTCACCCTTCCGAGGTGGATAAAATGAGGACCCAGATTGTTGGGAACAATTTGCTAACTCTGTAAACCACTTAGGAAGGGTTGTAAAGCACTGTAAAGCACAGAGGTGGTATTCAGCAGGTTCTGACCAGTTCTGGAAGACCGGTAGTGGACATTTTGAGTAGTACGGAGAACTGACAAATATCACCTCTGACCGGAGATTTTATAGTATCCTTCCCCTGCCATGCCCACCAAGCCACGCCCACAGAGCCGGTAGTAAAAAATATTGAATCCCACCACTGGTGAAGCGGTATGTAAGTCTAAGTGCTAAGTGCTATTAGTTGTTCACAACACAGATATGAGGGGAACGGAGGGAGAGTAGTAGATGCTTGTTCTTGCTTGCCCTCCTTCCTACATAAGTATCCTACATTTTGTAGAGCCGCCTGAACAGGATGACAACAGTGACAGTAACAGATTTCAGAAAACAGTATGCTGGATCTATTGGGAAGATTCTTTTCCAATAGCAGAAACGGGGCATCCCAAACGGGCACCTCTTTGCCACCCACTACCTATCTCCCTTCTCTGGGAGAGGAATGAAAATATGCTTTCAATGTATTTAGACAGTGAAAGTTAAGAAGCTAAAATCAGACACTAAAGCAAGAAGAGAGCAGACAAAAATACACTTCAGGATACCTGCTAACTCAGTACCAAACATCTCTTTCCTACTAGAATTTTCTGCTATCTAGAAGGATTGTGTTGCTATGAAGGCTACCATTCACACAGGCAAAAATGAAACAAGCTCTGCGGAGATTACTCCATAAAGCAAACTCTTCGTATGATATATCTTCCAGTTGTATTTCACACACCAGTATAAACCTTGAGGGTGTTTGTTTTAATTAATAAGTTTGAAGAGAGCACCTTGCACCCATGTCACAAGGCTGTTCCTCCATTGGGTTTGCCTAAGCAACTACCACGTAGGGCTGCTGCCTGCATGAGTCTGTCTCCTTTTTTTTTTAAACTGTGGTTCATGTAATGTGATGATACATATTAACAGAGTTGAAAGGAACCTTGTAAGTCATCTAGAACAGGGATCGCCAACCTTTTGGACCTCAGGGACCACCAAACTCATAATTTTAAATCCCGCAGACCAGAAACCCTGGAAAATCCCCAAAAAGTCTGCAGGAAAATTCCCCACCCCGTCTTCCTACCGATCGATCATTCTTTATTTGGGATCGCAGGATACTGTCTCCAGCTCAGTTCTCAGTGGAAGAGAGAGACTTTTGGCTTCATGCAAGGAAAGCAGCAGAAGTCTTTCTTTTTCTCCCCCAAACTCTGCCAGAAATGAGTCTTTGTGAGACTTGTCACGCTGGCCCAGCCTCTTGGAGCAGGATGCTTTGCAGGGTCCCAAAGACTCATGTCTGCTGGAGTATGGGGGAGGGAAAGAAAGACTTTTGCTGCTTTCCTTGCATATAGGCAAAAGCAGAAGAAAGAAGTGGAAAGAAGCAGCCCGGTGGCCAGGCGAGGCGCGTGGGGCACGTCCCCCCCTCCGCCCTTTCCCCCTTCCCTCACTACCTTGTGTTGTTCACAATGCAAGTGATGCAAGCCTTGTGTTCACGGGGGCCATTTGGGTGGCACAGCCTTCCCACGCAGCCTGGATTAATTGCTTGGGGGGGGGTGCTTTTCTCTGTGGACCAGCAAAATTTTCTCATGGACCACCCGTGGTCCCTGGCCCACTGGTTGGCGATCACTGATCTAGTCCATCTAGTAGATGATCTGCCCTCTTCCCAAACTTCACTTCTGTAAACCTGAAGAGAGGAACTTACCACTAAGTACATCATGGAATACATAGCAAAGGAGGCATGGCCAGAGTAAAAGGATTTTCTGGAAGGGAAAATAAGATATTTCTCTGAAGAGGACATAATATGTACTGCTTAGTTTGGTATATTAACTCCAGCCACAAATACAATCATTACACAACCTTACACTGATTACACTGACCCATTTTCTTCTGATGTTCTTTTCATTGTTTGATAGCTATCCTGAAAGGCTCCAATCCCACCAACATTAACCATACGTATCCCAGGATTCATTGCAGTTAACTATTTTGTTAAAATCCATTATTTTAGGGAGACTTACGTGCCCATACAGTTTCTTTGGGCTGAAAGTTTGGAGAACAGATTAATTTGATTCAACAGAGAAAATATTATTTGATTACACAGCTTCAGAAAGTTGTCTTGGCTGCCGTCTAGTGGGCATCCAGATTTCTGTAGTCCAGATAGTGTGTTAGCTTTAGTGTGTTGGAATATCTAACAGTCCCTGGGAACATACAGAGAAAGGGAGAAATCTGAGAAAGAGACTCAGAGTAACTCCATCTTAATTATGCTAGGTTTTAGTTGGTCTAGAGAAGTGATTTGACAGGCTTCTAAAAAATTGATGCATTACCCCTAGCAATAAAAGTTTTTCCAGAAATCCAAGAGATTCTTAAGTTTATTAGCCTTGCGAGGCTTGATACCCATGAAGGCTGAGGTCAGTTTTGACTGAAGCTTTTGGGTCAAGCTAACAGTAAGACTGCAACACAATACACTGTTCTCTAACAGAAGCCTCACTTGGTCCATTTTATTTATCAGTCTTCCCTGTTTTTTTTTAAAGCATCCTGTCTCCTCAACTACCATCATCATTATGCTGACAGCAAACCTATTCAAATCAGAAAACCAGATAGGGATAGAACAGAAAAGTTGGAGAGAGGTAAGCCGCAGGTAGAAAACAGATTCTGCATATGTTTTGTTTGCTTCTAAAATGAAATCTGATCCCATTCTTCCTTTGTGGCTGGGATAATGACAGACTGAACTCCATAGACCTCCCCACTTTTCCCTCTAGTTCTGACTGTATTAACTGCTCATCATCATTCCAATTTATATCTCCTCAATCCAGATACCCTCCAGAACGTACATGAAACACATTTGCTGGAATGTGTTTCAGCAGGAAGAACCAGAAGAGATGAATGGAAATGGCACAGGAGTAGGTTGAAAGATATAATGGTAAAACAAAGGAAAAAAAAGAGATTTCCTACTCCACAAAGATAATGCAAGCCTTGGAATTGCCAAGAATTGCCTTCTACCTTGTTGGCTGGAGCTTGCAGGACTGAATATGTCAGAATGGGAAATCCAATGGTTTTTTTCTATTTGCTCTCTTGGATTTGTGTCTCTTGCAAGGGATATACCACTTACATCCTTCTCCATGGGCATGGACAAACATTTTGCAACTCCTTGAGACTGTCCATCCAATCCAGTTGTCTGATTGAACCAAACTTGCCATTGGGGCAAGAAAGTGGCTGCCTCTCTTTTATATTTCACTTCAAATGTTCCTTGTGGGCAAACTTAAAAAGCAACTCCTATTTATTACACCAAAATTGTTCTCTTTCTTGGGTTTGGAGATATGCTCTAATATAATGGGTTCATTTTCTCATTTTTGAGATTTCTCTTTTATGGTCTGTGATAAAATGATAAAAGCTAATGGGACCTTCCAACTTGGGAGATGAACCGGCAACCTGAGTGGCAGAAGTTGAATTCAGGATGATACCCAGCACTGATATCTATAGTTAGACTACTTCTTGACATCTCTGGAAGTTGGAGCCTATTTGTTATTTTTCACAGTCCAGATCAAGCATGGACACATTTTTGTGGCTGAAAGTCATGCTTTTTTAAAGCTTTTGAGGCTGCAATTTCATACCATTGCACACATTCATAGATACTTTTTTTTTCTGTTGGGGAACTTTTTGGTGGCTCCAGGGCCTATTAAAAGGTACTTGGGATCTGCAGGTTGCTCTCACTTTGCACACCTTTGAGCTAGATTTACACAATTCTTATCTTTTCCAGGTAGTATGTCTCACTGCCTGGATGGTAAACTAACTCAGCTGGAGACCATCAGATCAAGGCGGGTTGCTGCATGAAGCGTCAGAAGGAAAATGGGAAAGGAAGATTCAGTCCTTTTCCATAAGCATGCAATTTGGCTGTGATGCATGTGAAATAACAGGAATAAATAGTACACAATCACTTTTCTGTGATTCACTGTCAATATGCCATTGGGGGGATTGGGCATTGAGAGACTGTCATGAAACATACCTGGCCTCCTTTTCCTTAGAGTGGCTACTAGTGCAAACATAGTCCTCCAGGTATACAGCAGAGCAGGCCATGTGAGTGAAATTAGGTTGACAGACAGCCAGAAAATGTGGCCGGAGGCGACCTACAGCAACTTTTGCCATGTTAGTGAGTGACTGACCCACACAGCAGCCAAAAAGGAAAGTCCCAATTTCTTTATAGAGGGCAGTCACATAAGGATTGGGGATTGTAGAGCGTGATCTGTGAGGTAGAAGATGCACATGGAAGATTTCGCCTACAGTGATCTGCAAGAAAGAACAGAGATGTTGGTCTATAAGCAATTCTGAAATCTGGGAGTAGAAATAAAAGAATAAATGTTTCTTAAGTAATGAGATATGGGATTTGCACTGGGAAAGAGAATGGGGGGACCCATCTTTAATGAAAATAAGTAGGGAGCATTGGTATAAAGACTCTTAGAACAGAGAACAAAGAATAACAGGGTTGGAAGGGCCTTGGAAGTCTTTTAGTCCAACGTCCTAGTCAAGCAGGAGATCCTACACTATTCCAGATATTTGGCTGTCCAATCTCTTCTTGAAAACCTCCAGAGGCCATTGTGCTTAGATCCTGGTGAAGGAAATGCATCCAATTACACAGTTCATTCTTTGATCCTTTGGCTATGGGAATTCCGTAGTCACGAGCTGTAGAAAAAGGCCCAGCATTCCTCCCCACCCCTTGCCTCCCTCCTGACTCACTGCTAGGAAGGAGATCAGGGTGCCTGATGAAATGAGCACAGTGTCGGTGATGGTCTCAGGATGCTTCAGGGGGTAGCTGATGCTACTGTCATTGCAGAAGAAGCCCCGGCGCACTGGAGTAACGAGGCCGAATTCGCAGATGAGGAATGGGATGGAGGCTACAGAAACAAGACAAATTTGTAATTTTTTCCTTTCTTTGTTACTTATTATGTATTTATTTTTAAATTTGCTTCATCTTTTTTTTCTTTTATTAGCATATAAACACACACACACACACACACACAACACAGAGTAACAATTCAAAGGAGGTTTTAATATTAAGTAATTAGCTTAAGACTGAAACCATTAGCATCTATTTGATAATTTGATATGCATTGCAGGAATTCTTTTTTAGTGTTATATTTACAATTGGATGGAAAAAACAAAATAATGTTATGCTTGTAATATTGACATCCTAAATGATAATTAACTGATATATTTTCCTTTTCCTTTCTTTATATGCCAGGTGAATAATACAATGTTAATAATCTCTAATCATATCATATAAACATCACAATGCAATGTATAGAAAAATGTAAACAATGCTGTAAACATAGAATACCAAACTAGCTAACCTCATCGGTGTTGGGCTTGCTCTCAATTTAAATTCTAGTGGCTTGCCCTCTCAGTGAGGGTGAGAGTTGTCTTGTAGGGTTCTTTGGTTGGGCCATTTACTGTTAACTTACTAGGACTTGTTACCTACTTCAGGTAACTAGGACTTTGTTACCTAACTTAATAGGACATCTTACCTACTTTAGTAATGAAACATCTGCAAGAAAACAACCAAGCTCAGAGAGCACCAAGGACCCCTCACAAATGGAAAAAGAAAACAACACACATGCACTTCCCCCAGTTTGGTGCCTTCCAGAAGTATTAATATTAGCTGTCATGTAGTGAGGACAATTCTAGTCCTTACATTTTATTAAGGTATACTTTCTTACAACAAGAACATGGATCTATATAAAGACATGGATCTATATAAATACAAAATTGGCCTAATTCTTGGGGGCCTAGCTAATCCCCAGTAAGCAGACAAATATAGTCCCTGTCTAGGTTAATTTTCCTGTAGAAAGGAACAGCTAGCATATATTCCTTGCTCTGAGAAATGCAAAATGCTGCCCTATGGTGGGAAGGGGGGAGGGAGATACACAGTGAGACAGTGTCTACATGGATATGAAATATATACCCAACAATGTTCTTGCAACTCACAGGACCTTCCTTCCAAGTATGCAGCACCTGTAGCCATTATGAACATTTTGCTAATATATGTAAGAGTTTTAGAATAAAGAATAAGCATAGCAGACTGAGAAAGGACATGGGATGTCTTCTAGTCCAGCACCTTGCTCAAGCAGGATTTTCCTTTGGAACTTTAATGTAAATCTCTCTCTATATGTTGTATTGTAGTTTACTCATTTCTGTCCTATTCCATCTGTTGGGACTAACTTACTATCTTAAACTTGGATTAGATTTGAGGACAAGCACTTCTGCAATTTAAGTTCTCCTCCCTTCCTGAATGCAGCTGCAAAGGAATTAAAAAGCTAGAATTTTGATTTACTATTTCTTAAGGTGTCATCTGATATGAATCTGAGACAAGTCTCAATGTATATATTTTACCGTGGTTTATTTTAACAAACCACAGCTTAAGACTAACAACAGTAGTTTAAGAAAAGCAAAACTTCTGAATTTTTTCCTGAGCTTCATTGGAAAAAAGGGGGCAATAAGTCTGTGGTTCACCATCATAAAATGCAAATGCACTTTTCATCTCAGTAATTAAGCGTACACAAGGTAGGCTATTATTATTAGAGTGAGGGAATGACATGAAGTTGCGGTTTGCTTAACCACAGTAACTGGATTTACATGGTATGTAAGACCAAATCAACCCAATCACATTGTAGCTGTATTTCTTCTCTCTAGGTCTCATATGTTTTTCCTCACTTGCAGCTAAGGTGGTGAATGCATCTCTGCCTCATTCAGCCAAAATAATCTTTTTGCTTTCAAGTTTAATGCTGAACAAAAACAACGTGAATTTGAGGAATGGCTTACATTTGAAGGAAAAGTAGCTCTAATTGATACCCATTGGTTAACATCCACTGGTTATGTTCAGGTTAGCTAAGTCAGATACAAGCCTAACATGCTGCAATTTGTTTTCTCCTTGGTTAACTTTCAATTGGAACTGAATCTTGAACATGATTCAAGGGATTGTATGTACAAACCAAGAAAATGGCCTTATTTAGTAATCTAATTAAGTGTATTGTCTGAGTGGAGACATATTACCAAAAGCCTACCCACAATTCCACTCCACATTAAAAAAAAGAACAAACAAGTGATTGGATGTATTGAAAACAAAATTAGGTAGGTGGGAAGCTAACCCAACAATGAGGGGAAAAAAAGAATGATGACAGAAGCAAAATTTGCTGCTGAAATGATGGTGGTTTTATAATGTGATTATAAAACCACCAGTCTCTGTCCTGGTTCACACCTTGTAGTAAGCCATTTTTTAAAAATCATGATTTGTCAAATAAGGCTTGCCCAATATGTTATGCATAAACAACCCTCATGTTAAACTAACCAGTGTTTTTGTTTTATAATTAATTGGCTATCCCAGGCATTACAAACTTATATAGGCTTTTTTCTCTCTTGAACACACCCTTCTCATAGAGCAGGCCAGTGCTTCTCAACCTTGGTGAATTGGAATATGTGTGGACTTCAACTCCCAGAATTCTAGGAGTTGAAGCCCACATATCTTGTAATTCACCAAGATTGAGAAATGCTGTCACAGAGCATAGACTTTAGCATGCAAGTTTCCTCTTCCATCATCAGCTACCTTGAGAATAATCTTACGGCATTCTTGTCAGGGGAATTTGGCTGAAGAGAAATGGGAAAGTACAGGGAAAGTGTGCTTAACATTAAGAAGGTCTCTGAGTGTCAGCAACGGAATGGGCAGAGTCGAAGGGAGAAGGATTATGTTCCTCAAAGCCACTGTAACATTTCTGAACTGAAATGGCCACAGAGAACCAACTGCTGCTATCTCAGCCTCAAATCCCCCCTCCCTGCTTCTTCTTTCTACTGTCATCAGATCCCCTGGGAAAGGCTAATGAATTCTGCCTGCCACACAGAAGGAACTGGAATGTGAAACCAAGCAGGTAAGCCTTGAGACATGAGCCAAGATGTCTTGTGACTTTCTGGTCAGGAACCTTGGGATAGGTGTCACTAATCCCAACTCTGGGCCCCTGGCACAAAGAATCTCCATCCCAAACTGAAGGATATGCTAGCTACCACACCAGAGATCAATTTCTGTAACACTCTTATCATATTTAACAATCAGAGTAGGATTTTGGGAAGCTGGGGCATGTAAAGCAGCCACCCCCAAATTGACTGCCCCCCCAATACAAACAAGTTGGAACACATCATTTGTCAATTGCTGTTCCTATTGGGTATTTGGAGCCATATTGTCTTGGCTAATGTTGCTAAGAACACATTTCTCTAATCACTGAACCACACTTAAAAAGGATCGTGTAGCCCAGAGTCTGGTTATCTTGACAATTTTGTAATTGATTGGACTTATAGCTCAATATAACGAGGAATAGTATTGCATTTTGAATAATGAACATATTAACAGGGTTTTTCATGAAAATGTTACTGCTGAGATTTCCCCAACTTTGGATTCTCCAGATAAATTAGGGCTATTCCTAGACACTCAACATGGTTTAACTTGGTTCCAACATGTGGTTAAGTACATGGTGAAGTTCTTATTTGGAGGCAGCAGATCAAACTCTCTTCTGCTGCCACCAATCACATAAGTAGAACAGGACCATCATCTATCTAAACCACTGGCTTTCAGTGTGGTGGATACATATACAGCAATATCTTCAAAACTAGCATTTCCCAATCTTGGACCTTTATGATATTTGGACTTCAATTCCTAGAATTGCCCAGGCAGTGGTTGGGAAATTTGGGAGTTGAAATCCATATATCTTAAAGTCACCAAAGTTGAAATGTATTGTTCTAAACCATTGTATTGATATTTCAGCAGGGAGAATTGGAACAACAGCAAAGGCAGGGCATGTGAGGCAGCCACTAGGGCACACAGCATTTGTACAGCCACGTTGTCTTGTCATAACCATAAACTACCTGTCCACCCACCCTTTCTGGAGGGCAGAAACAGATGATACCTTCTAATCTAACTCCTCTTGGTGTTTCCTGGCTACACATCAAACATAATCCCCGTTTGTGTCTGTTGGACTGATGAAGTCCAGGTTGCTTGCTCCTCTTTAATTTCTTCTAAGCAAGCCCTTGCATTTTTATTGGTTGCTGTGTGTAGTGGCAGGAATGCTGGGGTACCATTTTGGATCTGCATGCCATTCTACCAGTGTAACTTCTTTTCCCCCCATTTTTAAAACAGCTTTTTGCTTTTGTTCAATTATATAATTTTTGAAAAACCATTTTCAAAGTTAAAGTTTCAGAAAGCACACCTATAGAGGGATTTGATAAAACAATAGTAGCTTTTTTGCATTTTTCTCAGCTTTTGTTTGGTTTCCTTCCCACGGAAAATGAAGTGATTGGCAATGGCTTTCCTGGCATGGGAAACTTGGAGAGCAAGCAACAGGGGAACTAGTCTGGGGAGAGAGTGTGCACAGCAGCCAGCAGTCCAGTCTAAATTCCTGGCAAGTTGCTGCTGAAGTGTCCCAACCTGCATAGAATTTCTTTAAATTAGCTTAGAGTTCAGCTGGCATCAGCACAGGACAAAACAGTTGTGCAGAACTGCCTCTAGACTTGAACTTGGGAAACAGATCCCCAAATTTATGGTTTTACCACAATATTTAATATTTAATAGATGCACAATAGATGCAAGTCATTGGTTGAGTTGACACAATGCACTAAGACACAATTGGGATTGTTGAATCAACTACAGTATTGAGACCACATTCATTTAGTATCGCAGGGGTAAAATAACCATTTACAAACCAAAAGGTTCAGTTTGCCCAATGCTCAAAAACAAAGTCAAATCAAATGCATCGCGACATGACTGAACTGTGTTTCTTTACCTAATAGAACTGGAGCCTCCTAAGAGTGAGAATGGGATTCAGGTAGACTAAGCAAATGAGGTATGTGCAGGAGTAGAAATACCTTTTGCAATCCAACTAGGGTTAAGTTACAGACAGCTGGGACAGAACAGTCATCAAGGCAGAGAATGCCACAGGATCTAAGCCTTGAAGGGACAGCTGAGCTGGGCATATGCATCTATGCACTCCCCCACCTCCAAGTAATCTCCCTTTCTCTAGCATGCCTCGATAAGACTCCAGTTTGCCAACTGGATTCCTCTGGGAATCCAACTCTTTTGTCTTTCTTGGGAGTAGCAAATAGCAGAAGGAAAAGGAAGACAACAATATGTGGACTATGATGGAAGTGAACCAAACAAAAACTCAGAGACCGCAACCACAGGCCTAGAATTAGATATTAGAAAAATAAGGCAAGGCCTGTCCTGCCCCCTTGAGAGCTCCTGAGCATATGTAATCTACTCCCCCTATCACAGCTGCTGATTGAGGAGGGATAGCTAGCAATAGGGCTTCAGGGATAACATTATCTGGGGCAACGTTAGTAACAGCCCCTGATCCTTTGAGGCCATACACAAGCCTGCTTCACATGTTTCAGTTATGCTAATACATGTCTTTTCAATCTTTTTATTTTATTGGACCAGTATTTCTAAGTAATTACATATTCCAAAATTTCTTCCTATCCCCTTTCCTAATTTTCTGAAGGTCTCCTCGCTAGCTCACAATAACTTTTCCAGGTTCCCACAATAGTCATCTCTTGCAATCATCTCTCCCCACCCCCTGCCAGCTCACCTTATATGGTGCCCAGTCCTGCCATGCATGTAGATCTTCCGTGGCACTTGGAGGGAGCTATTAATATCCACTTCTCTTGGCGCCCCGAGGTATTCCCATTGCCTCTCTTGGCCAACTGCCCAGGTGCAGCCCTAACAAGCAGTGAGACTGGCCGAGCACTTCCACCAGGTTGAAAGTCGCCGTCTGAAGAACTGATTGGATTCACACATTAATCTAAGGCACAATGTATTCTATTTTCTGCTTAGAGTAAGGCAGATGTGGGGAGGATGGTTTGTTTGTGCTTTTTTGTTTGTGTGTTTCGCTCTCCTCTAATAGATTCACCAGAAAAGGCATCTCCAATCTTGACAACTTAAGACTTGTGGACTTCAACTCCCAGAAATCCTCAGTTAGCAAAGCTGGCTGAGGAATTCTGGGAGTTGAAGTCCACAAGTCTTAAAAGTTGTCAAGGTTGGAGACCCCTGCACTAGAAGTACAAAACAAGAGCAGCTAAAAAAAGTGGGGAGGCAAAGTAAGGCAAACAAGCCACAACTGTTTTGCTTCTTTGCAAGACAGATTCTAGCTTCCTCAACAAGCCATGATAGGAATCTGAGGCTTAGCATGATGCATGAAACCAGCAACTGCAAAGCAATTTATCTCCTACAGTTCAAGCGCTTGACAAAGAGGGGCTGCCTGCTCTGAGCCCTGAGTGACACTCTTCTGACATTATTTGGCAGGGTATTATTCCTGGTCTCTGAAACAGGCAGCAGCCTGTCCGCCCTCCTCTCACAGCAATACCCAGGAGAGCAAGACTCAGCCTGTGATGTCTCCCCAGTTCAGGGAAGGAGGAGAAGGTTCATGAAGAACTGAAAATAGAAAAACAGTGGAGGGAGGCTGGAAACTGCACTGGGATCAGCTGCAGAAACTGAAGCAGTCTGGAGTTCCAGCTGAGGATAAACCCAGAATCTTTCTTCTCTGGGAACAGGTTTTATCTACCTACAACACTTGAACTCCCTTTGTCCCAAGTCAACCTGAGTTTGCTAGCTACAAGTACTTCTGGGTCAGCATCTGAGAAACAATCCAATTCTTATCCGAGATACTTTCTGAATGCCTCTTCCTTCCTAGCAGCCAACCCACCACCACTGAGCCAACCCTGTTACCACTGCCAGTCTGCCAAATTGCCTGCAACCCAAACTCTTGCTCCTTCCAGATCTCTGTCAAATTCTGCAGTAGTAGTAGTGGCCTGAACAAGCCAGCTCCTTAACTAGCCATCCATGTCAGTCCACCTAGACAACCTTGGTGCAAATTTCCTTCTTGGGGTCTGGCCAAATTTCCCAACAGCCAGGCTCTAGCATATGCCTAATGTTGGGCTAAAATAGTATAGAGTCAAAAGAGGATTATTGATACAATATGATGGATGAAAAGACCCCCAATTTCCCAGTATTCCAGCATTATAGGAAACTTTATAGGAAACTTTCAAACTGACCTGCTTTATAGACAGTTTAATTCTGTCTGTCCCAAAGGCATTATCTTACCTGCCTCTGACTACAGATACATACTTGCCTGGGAATAATAGACATTTATAAAATTATGAACTATGAAGAAACTGAATGGAAATTTTATAATACTCTTTTCAAAAATCAAAATTCTAGAACCAATGAAATGTGTCAAAAAGATTCAGGAGTAGCTTCTACAAATACTATATCAGATGGTGCACATTATTCTTATGTAGAACTCCTGCTTTATTATTTGATAATAGCCACCCAAGACAGAACTATCCATCACAGAAGTTAGCAGCAATAGCTAAAAATGAATCCTCCTCATCCAAAGTGTTCCTTGACATTTCAGATACTGGAGGGCAGCAGTTGTCTTGTGGTTTTTCTAAAGCGACCATTCCTGAACAATTTCCAATTTTTTAAAATAAATGTTTGCACATGCTAATAGTTTATTATACGTACCACACAGGAGAACTATTTCTGAATGAAATCTAACACTGGTGTGCCTATTTCCATCTGACATATGGTAGACAGTGTATCATTTTTTATCTCTGTGATGTTTATGAAGGTTCCATTCCTAACTCCTACAACAAGGAGAACCACCATGGTGAACACCTTTAGTACAAAAAAACTGGGCTATATATTGGGGATAGGGGACTCTTAAGGAAGCATTGACACTTAAGACTAATTTCTACAGAGATAAAAGATATTTTGGTGTCTGAGATAGAAAGTCTAGATCCCATCTCCTACAACTTATGAACAAGTATAGTCTTCTAGGAAATTCATCTGCAAGCACCTATTTCAAAGTTGTTACAAAGACAATAGCCACTCTGCCTAGGGAATCAGATTTCCCCACCCCTCAAGCTGTGATTAAATCTGCCTAGAATCAGTTAATCTTACTTTATTTCATTTCTGCATTCTCTTCTAGGCTGCTTGAGATTTTGTTGTGTACCTATTAAAAAGGTATTTTTCTAATGAATCTCATTAGACTGCAGTCCAATATTGTTACAATACTTCCAGAATTCCCACATAGAATTCCTAATTATTAAACTATATTGAAAAATAAGGCTATAGAGTATGCAGTTCTCTCATTCAAAGACCTGGTCCTGTTCAAAGCTAATTCTGTGGGAGAACAAAATGGGTACTTTCCTAGTGTCCAATGTTTTCTGTTTCACTTGTAAAGATAGGATCACATTTCAAATGTGGTCACATATTTTATAGCTTGTTCTGCTGCAGTTGTGAACTGAAGTGATACCTTTGATCTCCCAGATCTACAGCTAGCCACTAAAAATTCATATCTGCCAGGAACTTATTAGGTGACCTCAGGCAATTTCTTCTCTTAGCCTTATCTGCATGATGGGGATAACAAGATTGTTCTAAGAACTACAAGATAAAAGATCTGAAGGTCTTTGATTACTTCAAAGCAGCCTCCCAAACCTGCTGCCTCAATGATGGCTTGGAACATCATTCCCTTACTTAAGTGTGATTTAGCATGGGTGGGCATGCTGTTTGGGGAACACGAGAGTTGTCCTTATGTGGACCACATTCTATACTTGCTTCTGATTATTATTAAATACAGACTGCCATGAAGGGGTTAAAGTCCCCCAAGACAGGCTTCCTTCAAGTCAGTGAAAACTGATATCACTACAGTGGCAGCAAACAGTGGAAATAATTCTTTCCCTTTGCTCCAGCCTGTCTTTCTTTGCATTCTCAGGCTCCATGTCTATGTTCCATGTTGGAACACAACAGACCATCTAGTTTGGGCTATGTTTTCATATCAGAACTTTTTACTTAATAAAATAAAATAAGGCTTCTTTGGAGACCAACCAGGTGACTTTCTAAGTCCCTTAGGAATTTTTTTCAAGGACTTCAATAACATCAAAGCACACACAGACCACACCCTCATCTTGACTGAGGTCTGCCTCAGCTTTTGTGTTTTGAAACACAACTCTTTAGCCTTCAAAAATATACAACACACTTCAGAAAGAAAAAAAGTGGCTTATTGAAATGCAAAAATGGAATATCTCCCTGGAATGAGGATGTAAGGATTTAAATAAGGTCTCCTGCCTTAGGCAGGGGACTAAACAAGAAGGCCTCCAAGATCCCTTCCAGCCCTAGGATTCTGTCTATTTCAACTTCTATAATCCCCTTGTGCCATTCTGATGAATGCCCTTTCTGATGGCCATACATCTGTCTCCAAACACCAAACGCTTGTCTTTGTACCGAGCGAGCATACTCTTGTACTCTCACTGTTGAAACCCTGCCAGAAGGTGACTGAAAGAGGAAGAAGCCAAAATTTTCTGATGGGCTGGATTTAAACTGAGCTTTCCCTCATCAGGTCTGCCTGAAAGTTTCCTTATTATTCTGAACCATCTAGCATAAAATGGAAGCTGTTTGTAAGCACAAAACCTGGTACAAGGGTATAGAATTTAGCTTTCTGGAAAATGCCACGTTCATTTTAAAAAGCAGCCTCTAGGGTTGGAGGCAATAATAAACTTTGCATTTGCGTGGGTAGAGCCTTAGGAAATGTCAGAAGGCAGAAATATGACCAAACTGAATTCACTGGAATCTGGACTAGAGTGGTACCATATGGTTAGCAGAAATAGAAACCTGATCTTTGCTGCCATGATCTACAAAAGTGGGTTATCTTAAACTATCACTTGGGTTTCTGCAACCCCCCCCCTTTTTAGTCTATGGAGACTCTTAAGTCATCCAGGCCATGGTTGCCCCAAAGGTGCTTTTTCAAAAAGCAACTGGACTTCAAGAGGTGGTGGTCATTTGGAAGCTTTCTTCAGAAGCTTCTTGGGATGAGAAGCGAAACATCTTCAAGGAGAAGAAAAAGTCCAGTTCCTTTTTTTAAAAGGATCCTGTCTCCTGCAACAATGGCCTCAAAACATTTCATCCAGCCCAGATCCTACGCTTAATTCTGATGGGATTTAGAGAAGGCAAAGACTTGGCACAAATAGCCTTTTATTTTGACCCAAAACTTTTCCAGGTATTCCAGTCATATATTATAACCAAGATTTACGTCCACAGGGCAGAATCAGGTATTACCAAAAGGGGCCTGGCCCTCTTCTTTGTTATTAATATCCATATGGGTTTGAGGATAGTTGCAGAGAGCGACCTGTGGGAAAAGATTTCAAACTTCTTCTCTAGGTACTTTTTCTCCCCCTGATAGCTAGGATTAACTATAAGAGTCCAGCAGGAGGTGGGGGAAATGCTTAGGAGAGAAGCAAATCAGTGGGTATAGTGAAGAATTAAAAAGTTCTGGTTGCTGTGATTGCTCATTGTTCTGAAGAATTTGTTCTCATCTCTATACAATTATTAACCAACCAGCAGATGATCATTAACCAGGAAGCACAAATGTGCAGAAATATGTGTGGTTCTGACTTCCAAATGGCCACCTCCCCTTGAAGGCAAAAGCGCCTGAGGGTTCTTAGTACTCCTCAAAGTGCCACACTTACCCATGGCTACCCAGCTGGCCTCTCTGACAGACCTTCTCAACCTTCAGGGAGCCATTCTATAGGCGCTTTCTGTGTAGCGAGAAAGCAACTTTGGATGTTTATCTCATTGGAGAGGAGAGTGGGTAAAGTGGCATCCACTGCAATCTCTCCTGATACTGCCATGTGGTCTCCACATATCTTGTAGGAAGTGGCACCGGCTCACTGTTGCTGCTTTCCCAACAGCAACCTCTAGAGCAGAGCACTTGCAGAGCAAGAAAGTGGAAGTGAACCTGATAACCCAGTGCCATAAACTTAACACCCTATCAGAAAGCTATTTCAGAAGACTTGCCTTGCCTCAGAAGCTGTCTGCTCCATCCCAGCCATGGACCACTATGATTCATGGTGACATAATTTCCACAGCACATGCTAAAGTCCTCTGTGGAGGATTAAATGAATATCTGAGCAGCAGTTTCAGCTGCATATTCCAACTCAGAACAGTCTTGGACTGATGTAGATAGCTGGGTATGCCCAGTTGGAGCACCCAATACTGGTTACTCCGATTCTTCCATATGATAAGAGGTTTGGTCCTGCATTACCAGATCTTCAATTATCCAAATCCAATATAAAATGGATTGCCACATAAATTAAGCATGTACAATTACCAGAGGTGAAAACAGAAATGATTCAACTTTGTTTTCTAGATTTTCAGATAAAAACCAATTCTACTGCAAGAATCCTTCCATACTCCATTAGGCACCAGATATGTTGGGCTGCAACTTTCTAGTTATTTCTAGCCAAGCACAGGATGGTGGGAACTCTAGATGATATGATTTTACTCAGGGAATGATACCAGAGTGTGGGAAGCTGGAGATTCCCAGTTCCCCTTGGTTCAGATAAGAATGCCCAGTTATATGCATAAGGAAGTAAAATAAGCTGGTCCATCATCTCTATTGCAGAGAGAAGTTGATTATTTAATCCCTTCTCATTTCTCATTCCTCTGTGGCAAACATCTCTTAATAAAACAATTGTCATGTACTAGTAGGTAGAAATTGCAGAGCCCCCATCCTTCACTCACCCACAAGAAAACACACAATATCCACGGCCACCAAGGTCTTCCTCAGCAATGGTCGTGGAGGAGCATAGGCAGTGGGTTGAATTGCTGAGCTCCGCACAGTCACTCGGACCTCTCGATGATCTCTCTGCCACTGTAAAGGCTGCAGGGCCTGATTATGAAGGAGTTCAGCGCGATTGTTTTGCATGATCTGTTCAGGTCAGCTTGCCTTCTGCAGGATCAAGTTGGATCCAATTCCTCAGCCCCTGCAAGAAAACAAAAATCCAGAGCCTTGGTTCCAGGTGGAGAGATGATTAACTAGGATCCTGTCAGTAGCCCTTAGCAGCAAAAGAAGGAAAACGATGTCGGGCTCGGCAAAGAAAGCAAACCTGGCTTCTGAGAGTCTTCGGGCGATTCTGTCCGACCTTCCAAGGGGCCTGAGGCGGGGTGGGCCGGGCTAGGGCGAGGTTAAACTACAACCAGTAACTTTTCTCTGCAAGTTATTATCCCAGCGCACCCCGTCTCGAAGGAGCCACGAGGTGGCAGATCCGGAGTAATCGAGCTAACCGAACTTTGTGGGGGAATGGGGCAACTTCTGAGGAAGCAGTAGCTTCGGGGCAGAGACCCACCTGGCGCCTTCACTTTCTCCTTCAAACCATGCGCGTCCGGGCTGGCGACTACAGAGCTAGGACGGGAGGGAGGAGGGCTATTCTTTCCTGGCGAGGCTGAATCTCAACTCAGCTCAGCTGGTCTTTCATCGGTTTCTTTCCTTTCCCTTCCTGACGCGCCCGCTCTACCCTCCCTTTTCCTCGGCTGAGTTGCCGGAGCGTCCGAGCGGGAAAGGAAGTCGCGAAGCGGCTGCGATCCAATTCACGTCATAGAACCATCGAATTGGATCGCACGTGCACTTGCGCGTAAGCCCCTTGGCTTATTTCCGAGTCGATCTGCCGCTGAACTCTTGGGAAGCAGCAGAAATCAACAGGGAGGGGCGAAGGACGAGAGATCGGGGTGGCGCGCGGTGGGTCCCCGAGCCAACCCTCTGTCCCTCGTCGCTATGGGCCATCTCGGGAAGCGACCCGTGCCCAGAGCTGCCGAGAGTTCCCGGGATGGGAGAAACCGCATCGGCCAGTAGCTCCCCTTTGGCAGCAGACGCGCTCCTCACGCCTAGATCCGAGGGCGGTCCCTGTCATGAGGCACGGTCAGGTGGCAGTTCTGGGACTTTAAAATCGCAGAATAGTCCCATTCTTCACCGACGTTACACAACTCATTCTTCCCCCTCCCTTTCTCAAAACCTCATATTCTTGCTTCACCACTTGGCCTGCGTGGGAGCCAAGCGCACAGCTTGCGTTCTGCTATCCGAGCAACTTTGCTTCACCTGAGCAAAGATCAGGCTTATCCAATCAAATTATCTGAGGAGAAAAGGAATTGTAGTTTAACCCATGAAGGACACCACGGAGGAAGAACTCATGGGCCTTCCTCACTTGTATCTAATCAAAGCACAGTCCTGATCTGGCAACTTAATTCCAGACTTACCAATGGTATCATCACAGATGTATTATAAAACTTCCACATGCTGTTTTTTTTATTTATTTATACTTATATGCCTTATATACTTACATGCTGTTGTGGTAGTGGTGGGGTTTGGAAGGGATAAGTTGGGGATATAGGGTCACCCAACACTTATTATTAGTCAGCAGTGGCATAGGAGCTGCCAGAGGCAGATCAGTTTTGTGATGATAGTAAAGATATAATTTCATATTGCACAGGAGGAGGCAAGGGTAAACCACTTTTGTACTTCAACAAAACCACATGGATAGAAAGTATAAAACAATTGACAATATGGTGTTGAAAGAAATATCCTTCTTGGTTCAGTTCCAAGTGGGGAAAAAGACACTGGAAACATGGAGGCTGTTTGGAAGGTTTAATGGTGGACAGCAGGACCACATGGTCGAGCTCCAGAGTTAAAAGGAAGGATGATCAAAAAAAGGCTGACATGCTGGATTGCCTGGGTTTTATACCCTCTGTTGGGATTTGAATTTGAGCTTGTATTCTGATTGGTTTGTCAGACTCCCAGGGGCAACTCTGTAGGCTGTCCTGAGTTCCAGGCTTGGTTGAGCCTTGCTGCATGATTATGCCCTTAAAAGGGCTTTTGGCAATTGCTATAGCTTCACTTGGAGATCCTTGTTATGTAAAGTATTCTGGCCCAGGCCTTAATGGCCCACCCATTAACAAAGGTGGGGGTGGGATCAACAAAGGTGGGGGTGAGCTTCTGCTTCTGAGGTGAGTTTCTGCTTCTGAGTTTCTACTCTTTTTAGAGGAAATATTCTGCCTTTTTAATATTTCCTAGGCTATTTCAATTTTCTAGGAGAGGGGTGGGTGCTAACTTCCTACAGTGGTACCAGATGATGGCCCCAAAATTTGAATGGTACTCAATATACTACTGAGAAAGACCTAAACACCATTTGGAGTATTAGTAATGTTTTTGTTATGGTTAGATTTGGAGACATCCAGTTGCTGATGTTGCCATGCAGGAAAAGAAAATCTGAAGCTGCAAAGATGGAATTACAATGGGAACATTATATATAAGAAGCATGAACACAGTAAAATTACACAATGAAACATGAAATGAATACACTGTTTGACAAAGAGACTGGCAGAGGCATTTTGTCCACCTAGCACTTTGAAAGCACATTATATGCAAATAGATAAATAGGTACCACTTCAGTGGCAAGACAAGCCAGTGCTTCTTACCTATGATCAGAATCCTGCCAATGCTGGACCTTCCCAGGTGCAATGCCCATTTGGGAGGTGACTTTGAGGGTGAGAGAAGGCCCTGGATGGCGCTGCTGGATGCTGTTTGTCCTGCTTTCTGGTGGAGCTAGCTTGTAGCTGTGGTGCATCTTGGAAAGTGCACAAGCATGAACCGATTGGACTAGCATGTTAGGCAGCCAAATCACTACTCTGTATTAGCATTGTAGTCTCCTAGCTAATGTAACATTGGCAATAGACATTTGAGTTTTTCGAATGCTGCTTGGCATTCCATTGTCCAGATAAGGGGTTGCCTTGGTTTGGCTTTCTCCCCCCCACTTCATTTTTAGCAAGTTCATGATAGGGAGGGCAATGTTTGCAAAAGTTGGAATGAACTGGCGATAAAAGTTCACAAACCCAGGAAGCTTTGCAGTTGCTTGCATGTATGAGGTGGGTCCCAGTCCATGACAGCTTTTACTTTCTGTGGGTCCATCTCTATTTCCTCATGGGATATTCTATACCTCAAGTTGTCAATTTTTTCTTGGTAGAATTTACATTTAGAGAGTTTTGCATATAGTTTAGCGTCTAAGAATTTTGTGAGGACTACACAGAGTAGCTTGATGTGTTCTTCCATCGTTTCCATGTAGATTAAAATATCATCAAGATACACTAGAACCCCTTTATATAAAAATTCATGAAGGGTTTCATTGATCAATTGCGTAAACATGACAGGCGCTCCTTGCAGTCCAAAAGATAGCACTTTAAATTGGTAGCATCCCAATGGTGTGTTAAAAGCTGTCTTCCACTCATCCTGTTCCTTTATTCTGATGTGGTAAGATGCCTCTCATAGGTCTAACTTTGAAAAAAAAATTCCTTTCGAGAGGTGGGCTAACATGTCCTTCATGAGGGGGAGTGGATACATATTCTCTATACAAATCACATTTAATTTTTTGTAATTAACACACAAACATACGGAGCCATCTGTCTTTTTGCGGAATAATACTGGGGCAGCTATTTTTGGTCAGGTGGGTTCGATGAAGCCCCCTTTTAAATTTTTATTGATAAATGCTCTGAGTTCTTTTAGTTCTCTGGGAGACATGCAGTACATATGTAGTTTTGGGAGTTTAGCCCCTGGTAGGATTTCAGTAGCGCAGCCTGTGGCGCGATGGGGTGGAAGTTCATCACAAGTTTCCTCACTAAATCCTTGGGCCAGATCCTGGTATATTAATGGGTTCAGCCGACTGTCTGATCATGGCTGACTCTCTGTTCTCTGTTCCTTTCTTTATCATTTCCTCTGAGCTATTTGCAAATAATACATCTCTCCGGAATTGTACGGTTCCTCTCCTCCAATTTATTTTTGGATTCCATTTCCGCAGCCATGTGAGACCTAGGACCAGCGGTTCTTCCATTCCTGGGGCTAGAATGAATGTGAGCATCTCACTATGGTTCCCTAGTCTTATTTTCAGTGGTTCTGTGGTAAACCTAGCTGGCTCCCCCCCGCTATAGTTCCATCTAATTGGCAGAAAGCGATGGGATTTTCTATTTCTTTCAGTTAGATTCCCAATTTCTCTGCAAGGGAGGGGTTTATTAGGCATCGGGTGCATCCCGAATCCAGCAACGCTGCAACTTCCTCCCCCTTCCCTCGGCTGAGGATAAACAGTCTTAGGGGTAGAGTAATTGGTTCAATTGGATTGCTTACCAGCGGGTCATCTTCTGGATTGCTTTCGGACTGGCTCAGGTCCCCTCGGAGCATTGGGGATTCTTCCTCTGGGTTGGGGGGGATCAGAATCCCACAGCTACTTGGCCTCTCAGGCCAGTCTCCTTTCCTTGATGGCTGGATGTTCCAGGTTTCTCCCCTGATGGGTGGTCTGGCTTTCTGGCAAGGGTTTTTGAATGGCATTCTTCTGCGTGGTGTCCCTCCTTTCCACACTTAAAGCAACCAGATGTTCTTGTAGTCATGGTGGTTTGGGGTTTGAAAACTTCCCATTTCCCTTGGAGTGGGGATCTTTTCCAAAACATGCCACTGCGGTATCGGTTACGAGTCATGTCTATCTCCGCCTCCTCTTCCATCATGTACCATTCATGCAGGAGGTTTGGGGCTCCATGAGCCAGACAGGCAGCGTATAGGTCATCATTTAGCTCATCTTTGAACCAACAGACTAGGATATCCTCTGGCCAGTTGACTCAGCTGGTCAGGTCATGAAATTCCTTGGTGTATTCCACTACTGGGCAATGGCCTTGCTTTATGACTCTGATGTGGTCTCGGGCTTTTCTGTCAGCGAGAGGGTATTCGAAGCCGTCATGAAATGGTCGAAGTTCCTTAATTCTGGGGCCTTGACGTTGTGGAGCATCACCATCCATCTGGCTGCTGCCCCTTCAAGGGCCAGGGTGATGACTTGTACTTGGGATCCTTAGGTTGGGAAATTCTGCCTGTATTCTTGCATGTAGGGGAGGACTTACGCCAGGAAAAATCCCAGTTTCTGGGGGTCTCCATAGAATTTTACTCCCAGGGGTGGGGCCTTCCTCTGCAGTTGTACAGTATGTCTCTGGGTTGGCCAGAGGTAATCCCCTGATCTGGGGCACTTAAGGGTCGGGTACCTGGTATGGCTGCTGGTTCTTCAGCTTGTCCCGCTGCCTGATCATTCTCAGCTGAATCTGGGGTGGCGGCTCGAGTTCTCTCATTTTCTGGTTCCCTTGTTCTCCTGCATTGGTGTCCTGGTGCATCCCTTACCTTAAGGTTCTCCAGAGCTTCCCTCATGAGGTGATTTATGTATCGTCTCAGTTGGTCATCAGCCAGTGGCTCCTCCTCCCATTGTTTCTGATCCGATAGGGCCTCCAGCTCCAATTTCCACCTGGGTTTATGATTACCCCGGGTGAGGGTTACTCCCCTGGTTCTTCTGTCCCAGCTGTCTCTCTTTCCTATACCTATAGACCATTAGGGCTTTGTGGAGGTTTCGTAGGCAGCTTCGCTATCTTCGATGGGGTGCACCAAATCAATATCTGGCTGGGTAACTGTAGACGTTTCTCCCCAGCATTCGGCTTCCACTTGGTCCTTGCTGTACTCAATCATTTTCCTTTTTTGCAGAGTCCCCTCGGTAGAGTGAAGGTTTTTTTTTTTTTTTAAATCCTCTCTGGGCTGACCTCTATTGCAGATGCTGCTTTATATCAGGCTACAGAACTTTTCCCATTCAATCAGCTAGAATGAACTTCTGAAAACGTATCAAAACGTACCAAAAAGGAATCTTTTATTGAGATGAGACAATTCATGTAGGGGTTAAAAGCAGCATCTAAGGTCTTTCAGGCATGCAGAGATAGATAAGGGAGTTTAAAACCCTTTCCCTTATCTCGATGTGTATTTAGTAAAACAAACAGCCAACATGTTAATTCCCCCCACCTCCTTTTTAGAACGATCTTTTCCAGAGTTTCCCAGGACACATCTCACTGTGGAATTTTTATGGTCTCTTCATCTCCTGGCTGTCTCTCTCAGAGGTGATAGGTTCCGGCCATCTGGGTTTCATCTCTCCATTGTATCATGTGTAGGTTATACAAATTCGATATAAGATTAAATATATTCAGGTTACATCAAGAAGGATTTCTTTATCAGTCTCCCCCCTTTTCTTCTTCCATTGAAGAAATGACAGATACATGGATCTGACACATTGTCAATGAGAACATAAGGAATCATTTTGATAGCAAAGCAGAGGATCTGCACAATGAATTTAAAGAAGATGTTAAGGATGAATGTAAAAAGTAGTAGTAGTTTTAATCATTCGGTCTATGCCTGATTCTTGGTGACTTTGTAGGGAATTCCTCTCCATTTTACCATGTCAAATATAGCTTCTTTCAGTTATGAATGTGAAAATAGATTACAAAAAATCAAGAAATATAAAAAAGCAAACAAATGGTGGAAATTGCCAAAAAAAGAAGAAAGCCAGAGCCAACGTTGGCTCTATCTAGACAAAAGTAAGGCTTTACACTTAGACAAGAAAAATAAATGTACAGATACAGATTAGGTGAAACCTGGCTCAATAGTAGTAATTGTGAGAGGAATCTTGGTGTCCTAATGGACAACCACTTAAATATGAACCAGAAGTGTGTGGCAGCAGCCAAAAGGCCATTGCAACTCTAGGCTGCAGAGGAATAGAATCAAGATCAATGAAGTGTTAGTACCTCTTTATAAAGCCTTAATAAGAGCACACTTAATAAGAGCACACAAGATAAAGCCTTAATAAGAGCACACTTAATAAGAGCACACAAGATCAATGAAGTGTTAGTACCTCTTTATAAAGCCTTAATAAGAGCACACTTAGAATACTGTATCCAGTTTTGGTCACCATATTATAAAAAAAGATGTAGAGATGCTGGAAAGAGTGCAGAAAAGAGCAACAAAAATGATTAGGAGGTTGAAGGCTAAAACATGAACGGTTGCAAGAATTGGGTATGTGTACTGAAAAGGACTGGGGTGACCCGATAGCAGTGTTCCAATATTTGAGGGTCTGCCACAAAGAGGAAAGGATCAACCTGTTTTCCAAAGCATCAGAAGGCAAAACAAAAAACAATGGATAGAAACTAATCAAGGAGGAAAGCAACCTAGAGAACAATTAAACAAGGAGTGGTTTCAGAAATGTTGAGTGCCCCATCACTGGAGGTTTTTAAGAAGAGTCCAGAACAATATAAGATGTCCTGCTCCAAGGTTCCTTCCAATTCTGTTATTCAAGAAAGACAAAGATCTTGGGAAGGAACTTAAGAAATAATTTCAGACAGCTGTCAGAAGAGACAGTAAACAGTATTGCAATCTCTCTGAAGGTATTGAAGATAGAAACAGGCATGGAAAAACAAAGAAAATCTTCCCTCCAAAGCCCCCAAACTAAAAAGGAGGATCTAACTTTAAAAAGGTATGCTAGAGGATATCAATAAACAGATCATAACTGATTTTAAAAAAAATCAAAAATGGAAGAAGTATAGAGATGCTCTGGACAGTAAAGGTATCAACATTCAAGATATCTCACAATATATTCCCTACTTTACAAAAGTTTCTAGTATGAGAAAATGAAGATAGAATAGCACTCTGGTCATTCCCAAGTTAAAAGGCTACAGGAATTGATGCCACATTCACAGAAATATGTCAAGCAACAAAGAAGAATCAGTGAAGGGTCTCACTAAGCCAGCAAATCTATAGAGTGACATAGTGGCCAACAGATTGGAAGATATATTTATAGTATGTATCAATATATACTCAGAAAAGGAGATATATCAGCATGTGCAACTATTAGAGAATATCCAGAATTTTATCTGCTATCAAAATAATACTTAGAATCATCCAACATAGATTAGAACCCCACATGGGAAAGGGAAATACTAGATGTTCAAGATGACTTTAGAAAAGGCTGAGCAACAAGAGTCATTAATGCTGACTCACAGTGTATAATTAAAAAAGCCAAAGGATACCCAAGATGTCAATATGTATTTCATTAATTCTAGAAAGGCCTCAGATTGTGAAATATATCAATCTCTGAACATCTCATTGTTCTATATACAATCTGGGAAGCCATAGACAATGAAGCAGCCTGGCTTAGATCAGCAAAGAAGTAAGGCAAGGCTGTGAACTCTCTTATTTATTCAGACTCTATATGGAATATATATTGAAGGAAATTAGACTGAAAGAAGATGCGTGTGACTTTAAAACTGAGGAAGAAATCTCAAATGCTGTGCTGTGTTGATGACACTGCTCTTGTTGCTGAAAATGCAAATGCTTTGCAGCTTTTAACACTGAAATTCAAGGAGCACAGTGAAAAAAATGGGTCTAAGATTAAATATAAAGAAGACCAAACTAATAACAGGTGGACTAAGTAGTTAAGAATAAACAATGAAAACACTGAAGGGGTGAATAGTTCTTGCTTTTTGGGATCAATCAACAAGAAGAATCAGGAGCCAAGACATGTAGATTATATATAGATTATAGAATTTGAGTAGCAGTGATAGGCTTAGAAGATACGTTCAGGTGCTGTGATTTGTTTATACCTAAGAAGATCAGAATAATAAATAATGCCCTGTAACATTTTTGGAAATAAAATATAGACTTTAAAAATAGGCTTTAAAGAAACAAGATAGAAAAGAGTATTGACACTTTTAAACTATAGTGTTGGAGGAGACTTTGAGAATATCATGGGTAACCCCCCCTCAAAAAAAATTAACAAAGGGGTAATCAAATAAATCAATCCATTTACGTCTTAAACAATCATGCTCAATTTATCATACTTTGGGCAAATCATGCAAAGAACTAACTACCAATGGAAGAGAATATGTAGCTCAAGGTTGAACTGTGGGATCCTTGGTACTCTTTGAGCTTGGCAGTTGTTTTTTGCAATCATTTCATTACCAAACTAGGTATGATGTTACCTTGTTTGGTAATGAAATGTGCAAGAAAATAACCAAGCTCAGAGAGCACCAAGAACTAGCTGTTTGAGGAAGTTTAGGCAAGGTGAAAGGAAAGAGAAGAGGACAACCAGCAGCAAGGTTACAGTTGCAATTACAGAGGCAATGGGTACATTGATGGAAGATCTGAAGGATAAGCTAAGAGAAATCATCTTGGAAGAAAAAAATCTATGTATCGGTATATCATTTATCAGGAGTTGCTAGCATTTAATCAATAGTTTTTGCTGACTCAGGAATGGGTGACCCTCAGTAAAACTCCCATTCCCACATAAACATTTCTGACAATGAAAACCAGGCCTTGTTAACAAGTGTTTTGGGCTATCCCTGAAATAGTAGTTTGCTTTGTGCCGATGGTAGAATGTTTTTTCAGAAGTGAATCAATGTTAGCTGAGCTTTCATAACTGTATGTCTACTGTTACAATGTAAGAAGCAGGCACAGATTGAATATAAACAAAGGAACCAATTGGCTTCTTGAATGAATACTTAAGACTGGTGCCGCTGAAAGAGAAAGGGCCTCCCCCTACTGCTGAGTTAAAGTGACATCCACCCTTCCTTGAGTTAGCAGAAAAATATGCCAGAATGGATTTTGCTGGTGCCACTACAAGCATTACTTTTATTTAGAATTTTTCTCCTCTTCTTTGTAGTGACAAGAAATGCAACTTCCTCCAGATTCTTCCAGGTTATATTAGGGAGACAATTGGGGTGGGGTGGGTGGGGTGAGAACCCACATTTTCACTGTTACACTATTTCACCTTTGTCCTAAATCAGAGGCAATCCATCAAGTGAAAGCACTTACATGACTCTTGACTGAGCAGTCATGCCCTATTGCACAATTCTGGAAGATCATCAGCATAGCTCTGTTGTGTTCTGCTTTATCACTAATAAGTTTGCCTTCTTCAGAGCTAAGGACAAGATGAAAATTACATTCCAGGGACACAGGAGAAAAGGATGCTGACCACATTAAATATGTTTTTTAAAAAAATATCAAAGGCAGACTCAGTGGCCTTTTTCAAACCCCCAGTTTTCTGTTTCTAAATAGTTCGCATATTTTGCTAGATTTCCAATATTTCCTGAACATTACTGATATGAATTTGAAAAACTCTGAAACATTAGTGCTTAAACTCCAGCTGTGTGGGGCAAGTGTAATTTTGTAATTAAAATAATAAAAAAACCTCCTATTAAATCGTTCAGACAAGGATTCTTGCCTAGATTTTAGGAAGAATAATAGCAGAGTAGCAGATTTTGAAGCTTCAGTATGAAACTCATATAGTTTTAACAAGAAAATGGATTTCTAGTACTTACTAATTATATAAAAGTAAAAAGTAGAGATTGTAAGTTTACTATGTAATTTATGACATCAAAAAAGGAAGCCACTGCTTTCCTCCCTTTCTCTTCCCCCCTTTCTCATTCCCCATTTCCCTATTGTCTTTAGTTTAATTTTAATTTTATTTTAAGAAAAACGCCAATACAAATTTTAAAACTCCAAAATCCTCCCCCCCCATTTCTGATACATTTTGTCATTTTAATGACTTTACAGGCACTCCTTTTTTCCTTTCTCTCTCTCTTTTTTGGTTTCTGTCAAGTAAAGAGTAATTTACTTTACCTCTCTAACCAAGATGTTCTGATCAGTGCAGTTGCTCTCAAATATGCAGGATGGAATCTTAATATATAAAGAAAAAAAACGTCAGTCTGAAACCCATTTGGCTATAGGACAAAGAGATTTCTTCTTTGTTTTCCCCTCTCTTTTTACTTAAGTCCAAGCATCTCTAATATTTGGACACATTTGCAATTCTGAGAGCATATGATATGTGCTGTCACAGAATGACATTACACATTAACCATGAAAAAAAGAAGTGTTATTGCCCCCTGCGGCCTTTCAGCATGCTAATCTTCCATTTCAGTTTTCTTTTCCCTGGACAAGAAGGGGGCATTTGCAAGCAAAGAAGTGATCTGTAGGTATGCTGGTCACATTGGTACTCCAACAAGGAATTGTAGAAAACTCATGTGCACGCAATTCATGTGTGTTTCTATGTGTGTCACATACACACAGAGTTCTTGTTAACAAATCTTGAATGGGACTGGCATGGTTATGATGTCACTAAGATCTTTTAAAGTAAGCAAATGGTTCTAATAGCATGGATCACTGGATAGAGGGAAAAAACCAATTTGCAAGAGCAGTTTTCAATTGGCAGACCAAGTCTACCCTTTGTTTGCTCTGAAGCAACAAAGCTTGGTGGTATTTGGCTAAATAAGTAAGATGATCTGCAAAGAAGGCGAAGAAGCAACAAAAAAAACCCCAAATAATTGTTATAGTGTGTAGATGACAATATTTAAAACTGTAAAACAATGTCATAATTAATTATAATTAATATTTTGCTCCTAAATTCTTTAATGTCTCCACTTATCCACATGCTATTTCCTCAGTCTGCTCCATGATTGATTAGTTAGGCATCCACCTTGCAATCGTAGAATGGCCCACTCTACCTTTCACATAGCTGTCTAAACAAAATATAGCCACAACTCTGTTCTGTAATAATTTATTCAACAGACAACTGGTCCAGCCTGTGTTAGTTGCAATTTGAACCAGTTAGTGCTGACTTTCAACTTTGTTTTGGCTGCTGCCAGAAGTTCCTCTTAAGGGCATAATTCTGTGGCTCCTGCCACAAAGGGTCATAGGATATATCAGATTTTCTTCTCATCTCTGTAATTGGAAGGAAATTTCAGGTTTGGAAGGAGGGAAATTCTACACCTCTGCTTGTTTTTCAAGTCCGCCCATTCCTGAAATTAGGAAATCATCACCTGTATGGTGTGAATGGTTGATGTTATATAATCTTCCAACTGCTTGAAAAAACTGCCAAACCCTGTCATTGAATAGATTTTATTCTCTCATCACACTCAAAATGGAAAAGATTTCTTTTTTTAGCCAAAATCCACCTAAGAAGAACAGCAAACACTGCCTGTAGTTTCCTGCTTTTTAAATTTGGTCTGCAGCTCCTATAATCCTAGAATGCTGTGGGCAGAGCATGGCACTGCTGTCTTTAGATGCAACCTGTGTCTTAACTGCAACAGTTTTATGGGGTGTGAACTATTGGGTTTCTTTATGTCTCCACTCATGTTTTACTTCTTTTGCATTAATTTTTGTCTCTTGACAATCCATTTTTGGACATAAAGACTCAGCCAAATGATACAGTTTGTCAAAAATGAACTTTATTGCTGGAGACTTTTGAGAATGCTGACCTCGCCTTCTCATCAGCTCATTCCCCTAAATCTGTGTTTCTCTACCTTGACAACTTTTAAGATATGCTAACTGGGGGATTTTGGAAGTTGTAGTCCACATACCTTAAAGTTACTAAGGTTAAGAAACACTATTCTAAATGCTCCAGTGCAGATGCAATGACATGATATCATTCTTGCTTGTTACAATAGAGGCAGGAAAAAATGCCAACAGTAAGAAATGCAGATTATATTATGCAAAATTGGAAAAATCTATAAATATGCCTGATTTAGATAACAAATGAAGCCTTTAGTAGTTCTTCATGCAGAGTATAGATATGCTTAGAAAGAATGTGTACTTTATAAGTACAGATTCACACAAACCAAGTTACAGTTAATTCTTGCTATTTGCAGATTCTGTATTTGTAAATTCACTTATTAGCTAATATTTATTTATTACCATAAAGTCAGTACTTGTGATGCTTTCATACTCAATCATGGATATGCAAGAGTGATAAAAAATTGAGTCACCCAATGCAGATATTCCCAGCTGAGATTTCAGTATTTGCTAATTCAGTGTTTGTGGCAGCCATTGTATGATTTCTTTTATACATTGCAATAAACTGTAGTTTGCTGTTTTGGCTAGTTTCTTCTATGAATTCAGCCAATTACCATTTATTCAACAAATCATAATTAAGGAATTAGCAACAAGTGTGAACTCTGTCATAGAGCAGTCTAGGCCAATTTATTTTAATATATTTAATACGTAATAATTAAATCCCATTTGTTTCATTATAATTATAATAATCTCTTGTGTTTAAAGTCTTAATTTGCTTGCATGTGCTGTTTGATTTGAGATCAATAGTTACACAGTGCCATCTACTGATAATCCTAGCAAAAACAATGTTGTTCTGGTCAGAAAAAGTTGGAAATAACTGAACGAATGAACTTCAACAACAATGATAAGAAGCAGTGTGAGCAAAATTCCAGCACCCACATCTTTGCTGTTGTGGTCTGAGCTGGAAAAAAGAATGAGGATTCATAGCGAATTATTCCACTATTCATAAGGCAGCAGTGAAAAAGACACATTCCATCTTATCATTAGAAAAGAAATTGAAAATTGAAACACCAACATAGTAATGCCCTTATACAAAAAGTACAATATGGTTATAGTTGTACAGTTTGGGATATAACAGAAAATGCTCAATAATGCTAGCATAATCATGAAGGCAAGCAGCTTTCTTAGAAGAAAAAGTAAACTGTTTGGGATGCTTTAAACCAGAGTTTTCAGCCTTGCCATCCTTAAGCTGTGTGGACTTCAGTTCCTAGAATTGGGAATTGAAGTCCATACATCTTACAGCTGCAGAGCTTAAAACTGCTTTAGACTAACATGGGGGCAGGGGAAATGTGACCAAGGGGTGTAGTACCTACAGCTGGTAGGTTTCCCCCCCTTCTCTTAAAATTCTAGGACAAGGGGCTATCGATGAAGCTGAAGTTCATGTATGCCCAGCAATTTGATTGGGACATTGCCCTCTAAAAGTTACAAAATTTTATCCTAGAAAATAAGCCAGTTGTGATTAGTTCCCGCCCCTTTTGTAAGTCTCTCTGAATAAACAAATAATTTCTCAAAGCAGCTGACACAGAAAAGCCTTCTAGAACTTTCTGTTAGACACGAGTAACCAGACCTAATGTAGAAGATTCAAGCTCATTATTATATTCTGCTTATTATACAGAAATCTCCCCAGAGCACCAGCCTTAGCTGGGAAACAGATAGATAAGGATATATATAGAGAGAGCTTAAGGCAGCAGGGTGTGTGGGTGTGTCAGTTCCGGTCCTCTTGCAACTGTGCAAGGACAAAAGACTAATTCTGCTCTTGAGGCTTCCCTCCTGCCAGACTGGGTGTTTCCCAACACATTCTCATAATACAGATAAATCTTCTGGTCACTTAACTCTATTTCTCCAGTCAAGCTGAAACTAAGTTAATCAATTAAAAATAGCAAATGGGAGTAAATATTTTACTCAAACTTCCTTAATTTCCCGCTCCACCAAATAAGTTGCTCAGACCTACTTCACGTATAAAAGGAGAAGGTCTGTAAACCCAAATAGAGTTAATTAAAATGGTCTCCCAAAGCGATTGCATATTCACAAGAATAAACATCATAGATGACATGTATCTATACATACTCACACCCCTCGAGTGTCACCCTAGAATCAGCACGTACACACTTCCACACTCAGGACAACCTCCTGGCTACTGTGGTTAGGGTTACCAGATGTCAGAACAGGCAAAGAAAGGCAGACAATTGGAAAGGAGGACAAATAGGAAGAAAATGGGGACATTTATTTATTTATTTTATTTAATTAAATTTCTATACCGCTCCCTCTCTCAAAAAGGGACTCGGGGCGGTGTACAGCCTACTAAAAATCAGAATATATACAGTTTAAAAACAAATTAAATATAAAAATCCGGCTGAATCCCATCAATTACAAAATACAAAATTTAAAATTCCGGGATTAATTAAAAATCAAGATTTAAAAATTTAAAACCGAATTAGATTAAAACCCATAAACCATTTACTGGGCCAGGCTGGAAGAATAAGGTCTTAACTGCGCGCCGGAAGGTCTGGATGTCAGTCATGGCCCGTATCTCTGGGGGGAGATCATTCCACAGGGAGGGGGCTCCCACAGAGAAAGCCCGCACCCTTGGGGCCGCCAGCTGGCAACGATCAGGCGGCGGTACCCCAAGGAGGGCAACCCTGTGAGAGCGTACTGGGCGGCGGGAGGCTGTTGATGGCAGCAGGCGGTCCCGTAAGTACCCAGGTCCCGAGCCATGGAGCACTTTAAATACTTCTGGCCATCTGGCTTTTCTCCCTCCATTGTATCATGTGTGGATTATACAAATTCGATATAAGGTTAAATATATTCAGGTTACATCAAGAAAGGATTTATTTATCATTCTCTCCCCCCCCCCTTTTTTCTTCTTCCACTGAAGAAATGACAGATACACAGAACTGACAATATATTTGCTTCAATCTTAGTAATTCTGAAAGTAGAATTCCCTTATACAATAGAAAATTATAGTGTGGAAAATTTCCTGACCTTGACAATCATGATTGAACCACACTTGAGTCTTACAGATATATCTTCTGATAATGTGGATAGATTGTGGGCTGAAGACAAACAATTGATTTATGGATAGTTCTCAACAGCCTCATTGGTGAGGCTATGTGAGTAACTTAGCTGGCTTATACACAGTAAATTGATGACAGATTAACAGAGTTGGAAGGGACCTTGTAGGTCATCTAGTCCAATCGTCCCGTCCCCCCCCAAGCAGGAGACTCTACACCATTTCTGACAGATGGCAGTCCAGTCTTTTCTTGAAAGATTCCAGTAATGAAGGTCCCACAACTTCTGAAGGTAATCTATTCCATTGATTGATTGTTCCCACTGTCAGAAAATTTCTCCTTATTTTCAGATTTAATCACTCCTTGTTAGTTTCCATCCATTATTCTTTGTGTGGCCTTCAGGTGCTTTGGAAAATAGTTTGACTCCTTTCTCTCTGTGGCAGCCCCTCAAATATTGGAAGATTGCTATCATGTCTCCCATGGTCCTTCTCTTCACTAGACTAGCCAAGCCCAGTTCCTGTAACCATTCTTCATATGTTTTAGTCTCCAGTCCCCTAATCATCCTGGTTGCTCTTCTCTTCACTTTTTCTAGAGAACAGCTTTGTTATAGTGTGGTGACCAAAACTGGATGCAGTATTCTAGGTGGAAAGGCTTTATTTATATTAAGGCTTTATAGAGTGATATTAGTACTTCACTTGATCTTGATTGTATCCCTCTGTTAATGCAATTTAAGATTGCATTGGGTTTTTTGGCTGTAGCTGCACACTGTTGGCTCCTATTTAATTGGTTGTCCCTCAAGACTCTGAGATCCCTCTCACATTTACTGCTATTAAGCCTAGTTTCACCCAGTCTAGATGTGTACTTTTTGTTTTTCTTGCATAAGTGTAAGACTTTACTTTTCTCTATATTGAATTTCATTTTGTTAGATACGGCCCAAATTTGATGATCTTAATCTCAAGATGAGAAAATAATTTAAGGTAACATAATTTTTTGCTGTTGAAAATGAGAAGATGATATCAGAAAGCTATCAAATGTTATTAAATATAAAATATTTACAAAATGATCACTGTCAAATCAATTGGCAACTGTAAATTTAAGAATATGAGATATTAGATTCTGCAGCACTATGTATAATCAATGATGGGTTAATATCAGCCTAGTGAGTATATTTGGCTGGATAATTATTCCCAATATATCCACAATATTACCAAATTCAATTTAAAAAGGTAGAACTTCTGATGTCCCTAATCTTAAGGTCCTTAGATTGTCATTATAGCTGTAGTGATATTGTTATCTGATGTGAGGTTAGCTACAAAATTTGGCAAAAATCTATTAATCCCATTGAATTCGAGTAAAATCTCCAGCCAGTATGTTGTAGTCTAGTGGAAAAGTAATTAGGAAGCCTTCCAAGTGATGACATATTTATTATTTCATCTGATATTTCAAGATAGTTCATCAATCATGAATTTAGAAAGGCTTGTTGCATTATTTAGTTTCACTTTGCGTGGATTCCTCCTCTCATGAAATTTCTTTTTATAGTGTCGGCATCTAGATTCAATTTCTTTGTAATGTGAGGGAGCTAAAAATTTAAAATTTGTTGAGCATCCAAGATCAAGGCTGGATCCAGAAGTGCTCCCAAACTAGAGCAACTGTTTATTTCATTTATCACAGTTTGGCATTCTTCTTTCATGGTAAGACAGCACCCAAGATCAGTAGCTAAGGCTCAGTTTAGGCATCCTGTCGGTGCACATTTCTTATAAAGTAATAGATGTGTGTGTAAAAGCAGAGTGTGGAGGAGTGAGAAGAAATTATTTTTCTTTGATTTTTCCTCTATGAGCTTTCTCCTGAATTTCCTTCATGAATTGTGACTGGAAACCTGGAAATTTAGCACCTATCTCTATTCACTAAATGAAAATCAATATATATTTTTCATGAATGCATGACGCCAAAGGAAAAAACAGATCACATGTTTGCATTTCCATGTGAGGTTGGTGTGAAGTCATGAGTCCTATTGAGAATCATATTCAGTTGAGCTATTTTAGAAATTACTACTACTCTGTGCGATTTTTGTCACACATCAGGCATATATGGAAAGAAATGCCAAAATAAAACCCTGGTAACTCAGAGGGACGTGTTTGTCCAGTTTAACAGAAATCGTAAACTGTTTTTAGAAGACAAAATAGTTTCTATGCAAAAGAGAAACAGTTTCAGATGAATCTGAAGCAACTCTAAAATGATTTTTAATCTTTTTAAAAACTTCTGCACTTTGAATAATAATTGTAGTCGCAGATGTGTGTATTTTGAAATCTACAAAACTTTATAATGAACAACTCAAGCCACCAGACTCAGATGACAAACAAGAGGGCAAAGTTGCATCTCCTCTCTCCTCATGACCTGCCATTTTGGAACTTGATTTTTTTGGAACTTTGACTTTGCCTTTGCCTCATGGGAACTTGATTTTTTTGGCTTCTTATTCCTTTTCTCTGCTTGCTATAATGGTGCTTACAAGTCAAAAGAGTACTAGCAGAATTTTACTGGCATCAGAGAAGCAGCAAGCAATATTTTTTCCTTATGCAGAACCCTAATGTCCTGCTCAGTCCTTTTTTGGCATGATAACATTTTCTGGATCTCAAGCCCATCTGTTCCACCTGTCTCCTCTGTCTTGTTCATTTCATAGTTATCTGTGAAATAATTGTCTCTTTCTGTGTGTGTGTTGGGTGCATGTGCGCACACACATGCACGCATGCCAATACACATAAACAACTATATGTATTCAAATTTATGGGGACAGAGTCAGGTTTTAAGAGACTTCTGGGGCACTGTGTATGCATGTGCAGGGGATTCTGCTCCAAAGTGCAGGGACTGCAAATAAGAAAAAAATTTGAATGTTAAAGAATATATATTGGATTAATCTGCATGCAATTGAAATTATTCCTAGGAATGATAAGAAAATGGAAACATTTCCAAGGAAAATAAAGGAATTAAATATGTTATTATGTATTTTTGGTCATAATGGAATCACAGTTATTACATAAATTAAATACACATACACATACCTACAGGCAATGCCAAACAATCCAATTTTGCCCCTAGTAGTGAAATCTAATACTGTCTATGGTACAAATGAAAAATCCAAAAGCATTGTTATCAGATTTGGATAGCAAACTGGATCATATGACGACTCTGCAATGGGAATGGGAATTCCAGATGGTTTTCATCAACATTTTTTGGCTTGATATGAACAATGATAGATAATTTACAAGAGATCATTTACAATAAGCAGCATATCAGCAGACTAACATAAAGAGAGAAATAGCTCAAATTTATTACCCCTTACTTCAATCCTAAACATGTATTTTCATTAAGATGAAAATGGAAAGAATTTGGGCAGTGAAGAAATAATTTAAAATACAAAATTGCAAGATTAAATTGTCAATTAAAAATGAAATATTTTGAGACTCCGTATGGTTAGAATTATCTGTCTGGATCCAAAATCTTCTGATAACGTAGGCAACGTTGTTCTGAAGTAATTGCAAAAATGAGGCAGAACCTCATCAAATCCTGATTGAATTTGAAAACCATAGAATACAAAATTTGGCCTATATAATGGCTTTATTTATAACTTGCTGTTGAAATATGACTGAAAAACTGAACAATTTAAAGGGTGTATGATTTTGAAAGGTTTTAAAACTTAAGACTAAGGTAAGCAAGAATTTTAATGGAAAAGTAATATTGAATTGCAATGAATTAGAGGAAAATGTTACAAAGTTTTTATTAATAATATATTATTCCAGTATTTATTGCTAAAACTGTTATTTTGCTTTTTTTAAAAAAACACTAATGGAAAGGTAATCACCAGAGTAGATATTTCATATTTTGTAAAGCCAGAGAATTCGAGAATATTTTTTATAATTAAGGTAGTCCTCAAATCCTATGACCACAATTGAGCCCAAAATTTCCATTGCTAAGCAAGGCACTTGTTAAATGAGTTGTGCCCCATTTTCTGACTTTTGTTTTGCCCCAGTTCTTAATGAATCACTACAGTTGCTAAGTGAATCATGCAGTTGTTAAGCAAATCTGGCTTCTTTCTATTGACTTTGCTTGTTGGAAGCTGGCCTGGAAGGTTACACATGATGATCACATGTCCCTGTGGACGCTACAATGTGAAAACTTGTCATAACTCATTTTTTTCAGTGCCATTGTAACTTTGAACAGTCACTAAACAAATGGTTGTAACTCAAGGACTACCTGTTGAATGAAACCAATTACATTAACATTATTCTGAAGATTTGTACTGAGTTAACTATAATGCTCACAAATCTGTTATTTAATTTATGCTTTTCTCCTTTTCTCCTTTTTTCTTTTAAATTGATAAATATTTTTAAAAAGAGAGAGACACACACACATACACAATAATGTAAAAAGGAAAAGGAAAAGAAAAATCCACCACTGTATATAGAAATTTGTGGTTGTTATTCTGAAACTCATATTGAACAGCTTGCTTTCATACTTACATTTGATCTTGGCCAAATGATTGAGAAATGATTTCATTCTGTGTTTGTTACTTTTTTATTTGGTCCTTAAATAATTAATTGGTAAAAAAATGAAAATAGAAACAAAACAAAACAAAAAGTAACAATTGTTTACATATAATACCATATGTATCAAATGTATATGAATGAATGTATACAAAAATTATACACAACATTTCCAGTAAAATGAAATTCATCTTTCTAAGCTTGAAGAGCAAGTTTCTTAGTAGTTGAAGAGGTGTGGAGAATGTTGTTCTCATGTGTCAATTTTAGGACATTGGAAAATTGTTCTTGTTGCGGTTTCAATAATGTGATGATTTACTCATTTATTCATTCCTTTTCTACTCAGGTGCAACATGGTCCCACAAATCTTGAATATTATTTGTTGTTGAATAAGCTGCAGTCTAAGATCTCTTTAAATTTTTAATATAGATATTAATTCTGCCTCCTGTTGTTTAGCTAAAATTGGAAAGTACAAATCTTTATTTCATTCAGTTGTTAATATTTGTTATCGGAAAAATACACCAACAAGTATTTTTATAATACTAATTTTGACTTGTGTAATCTCATCAGATTTAGTGATTATTTTTTAATAACCTAGCATCTCTGAAGCTGAAAATGCTGCTGGTCCAAACTGAGGGCTGTAAATGCTGCAGTTGTAACTGCTGCCAGTGGGTGGCAAAAGACAAATGATACTTATTTCTTAATACAGACAACAAAACACTTCATTATCATTGATAATGCTTTAGAGTAACAAAATCCCAGCAATTCTCTAGATCATCTGCCTAATATGGTAGGCTATTTTCAATTTTAACATTCAGATTACTTGATCTTGTCAATTTTACAAGAAAAAATTGATAGAATGGATCCCATCCCCCCCTAGAAATAGTGTATTACAACTTTTGAATCATTTACATGACAGGAGTTATATCTACTCTATTGTATTTAGATGAAGAAATGCTATAAGTGTGATCTTTGATTCTTGGAGGAAAAAATGATGTATAAATCTAAAAAATACTGTAAATACAATATACTTTTAGTGTTAACAAGAGTCAGATCACAGAGAACTGTGTTCTGATCCAATATACAGCATTTGGCATCCAGCTTAATCACATTGAAGTGAGAAATCTACTCGAAAGTGAGATATATTTTTCAGTAGAACAGGTAGATCCTTCTCAGTGCAGTGCTTGTACGAGGCATGGTAAACAACTTCCGAAATCTTGTTAAGAGCAGAGATCCCTGGCCTGTGGGCCGTGAGGGAATTGCAAATGGGCCACAGAAACAACAGCAAGGTCAAGAGCATGCAAGTGCATCCTCACTTGCATGAACAGTGGACGAATGCATGTGTGTGTGTTCAATTTGCATGAGCCGCAGGCGCATATGCACACCACTCATGCAAAGTGTGTGTGTTTGCTGGCCATTTTGCATGGAACCATCCCCTCTTGCCCTCACCAGTCCACAAAGCCAGAAAGGTTGGGGAACTCTGGCTAAGATAACTTCAGGGATTAGTCCAGGCCGGGAGTCAACACTGATTTAAGGCATAGTGTACACACACACACACACACACACACACACACACACACACACACAAACACACATACAGAATCAGGGGTGGGTTTCTACCGGTTCTGTCCACCTCTGTTGAACCGGTAGCTCTGAAGAGCAGCAGACATAGAACTGGTTCTATGTCTGCTGATGTTTTTGCCCACCAGCCCATCCAGGCTCTTACCTGACTTTTATTTCCTGTTTTTTCAACTTCAGCTGCCGTGCAAGGCACAGCTGCAGTTAAAAAAGCAGGAAAAAAGTGCTGTTTCAAAGGCTGCTTCTCTGCACGCAGCTTGCTGATGATGATTTACAGGCGCATGCGCGCAGCGTGCATGAAAGCACATCGTAAATCACTGAACCTCGTAAATCACCGAACCGGTAGTTAACCCTGTCGGATCTCACCCCTGCACAGAATCCAATGTTTTTACTTCTAGAATCAACAGCCAATACTTTCTATTTCAAAGATAATTATAGTAAGAAAAAATTTATTACATATGTCATTATTATATATCTGGATACAAGAAGTAAACTAAAGACACAACAAGATTTGCTTAATGAAGGAAGGAATATGCCATGATTGTATCTGCAAATTGGAAAAATAAAAAAGCAGATTTAAAGAAGAAAGAGAGGCCCTGAGAAAGATGGCAGAATTTGAAATAGTTCTACAGAATCAAGATTATTTATTAGGAGGTATTTATAAATTGTTATTTAAATATGAAATAGAAACCAAAGAAATAAAAAAGTATGATAAAATGGATGCAATATTTCAAAGAAGTAATTCCAGTAGATCAATGGAAAAACATAAGGAAAAAAACACAATAAGTTTTACCAAGCTACAATCTGATGGAAAATTGGTTTAAAATTTTCTACAAATAGCTTCAGTAGATGATATATAATTCCAGTAACAATAAATGTCAGAAATGCCACAACAAGAAAGGAACGATTTACTATACATGGTGTTTAGATTAAAATACTCTCAAAATATTGAAAAGAAATACATGAAAATAAAAAGGGCCTTGGTGGTGCAGGCTGTTAATCGTCTAGCACTTAGTGCAAGCTGCCTGCAATTAGTGCAGGTTCGAATCCCACCAGGCTCAAGGTTGACTCAGCCTTCCATCCTCTCGGGGTAGGTAAATTGAGGACCCAAGATTGTTGGGGGCAATAAGCTGACTTTGTAAAAATGCCGCTTGGGGGGGCCAAAAAGCCCTACTAATAAGCAGGCATATACAATGGAATGAAGGCTATTGCTGAGCACTTAGCATGGTGCTCCATAGACTGTAAGCCGCCCTGAGTCTCCGGAGAAGGGCGGCATATAAATGTAATTAAAATAAAATAAAATAAATGAAAACATCCAGAAAATTCTGAAAATCAAACTGGAATTAAGACCAACAATATTTATATTAGCTATGATGTCCTAAAGACCATAAATGAAATGTACAGGTAGTCTTTGAGTTACAGCGATAACAGTGACCAGAATTTCCATTGCTAAGCGATGTTGTTATAAGGTGTGATATCACATGACTGCACCACTTAGCAACAGCAATCCTGTCAGTCTCCCATTGCTGGTGTTAAGCAGTAACACTTCAATCCCCGACCCTCAGTCTCAGTAAGATAAGAGAATGCCTCCTCTGCCTCTCTTCAATTGCTTATCTCCCTCCATCTCTACCCTTTTGGCCACCCTGCATTCTGCCACCTCTGCCAGCCTTGAGCTCCACATGCCCTGCCATTGTGGGCTCCACTTGCTCGGCTGCCCTGCCCTCTGCTTACCCTGCCAGCCCTGCTGCCCCAAGCTGACCTTTGCTTCCTTCTTCTTCCAGTTGCTAAAGAGACATGCCTGGACTGGCCCTTCACTGGCAGCTGCTGGGCACACCAAGCCTTCTTTCCCTTGTCGAAATCACTTATGGCTTTCCCACAAACGAAGAATTGGCAACTTACATGTGAAAAAGTGGCTTTCTCACACATTAAGAAATGGCAAACTCCACTTTTAGCAGAGTCAACTACCACAATGGAATGAAGACCCAGTATGTAGATCAGCTCTTCATAATTTCTCTCAGGACAAAGAGAGGACATGAGAGACCCTGAAATGCTCCACCCAATTACTTCTCCTTGCTAACCTTCAAAATGTTCTTATCAGTAACTTATAAAACACAGAACTTCTTTCCCACAGGAGGCAGCATTTCTAGTTAACGTCATATTTTCTTCAAATCTAATCCAAGAATTTCATCTAAATTCAGAGTGGTTTAAATTTTTCCAAAGCTATTATAGCCATCCTTTTGCTGTAGTTTTTAATAAATAAAATCTTACAAAGCTGGAAACACGAACTTTTCTTTCAAAAAATGGATTAAAGATGAACTCTTTAAAATAAAAACAAAGCTTGAAGTTCTGAATGTTTTTCAATCTTGAAGAAGTAATAGGAACATTAAGTTCCAAGGGGATTAAAAAGATGAGGCTAGATAGAACTTTGAATCCTTAACAACTTGGATTTTCATGTTCCTAAATTGGGAGTGTGTAGGATACCCATCCTCGTGTATGTAAATGCTGCTGCCATTGTATCTTAAACCCCAGTTGGACTAAAAAAAATCAGTGAAAACTATTATCCTCCACATCAAGCAAAATAAGGTTACACTTAGCTATAGTAATTTTTTTAAAAATAGGTTTTGTCAAAAGTGTTAATTCAACTGGATCATAGAGGGTAACAAGATTGAGCAGGTTTTATGTTTCAATATCTGGGAATGGAAAGCACATTGTTACTGTACATATCCCAAACAGCGCTATGATGCTCTGCTGCCATTTAAACAATTCTTTTTTTAAAACCAAAAGGGAGAGCTGGTTCCTTCTGCTCTCAAACATTTTAAAACTAAAATATTAGCTCAGTTCTTATATGCAGCATAGGTGGCATCTATGCCTCTAAAAAAAAAAAAAACAAATAAACAAAAGGCAAAGGGAACATCTGAATTTCTAGCCTTACAAGGAATCCTAGCCTTATAAGGTTTAATGTTATCTTCATCCCCATTAAGACAGGGGTGTCTTAAATTGAAGTCTTGGCCTGAAGACTGATGATGTAAGAGAGAGGCTAGGTGAGCAAGGGGAAGGAGTCAAATGGAAAATTAATCTGGATTTCCTATGTGATAGAAGAGGGCAAAGTTGATCTTCCTTGAATGTCATTGCACCTTATCAGGCTTTATCCAGGTATGAACTGTCAGTCTGAGAAGATTCTTGTTATAGCTCTTGAGCAACAAAACAGCTAACTGAACTCTTCACATGAGGATCTGGTTGTTCATGCCTGACAGATGATCAGCCATTTATTTAAATTTGCATTTTTCCCTATCAGCTTTTCCTCTTGTACTTCAAGTGGGCCAAATAAGTTTCCTATGATTTTCCAGCTTAGTTCCTTCTTACAATATTTCTTACAAGTACAATAATACCAGACCTCTACCCCTTTAGAGGATAAATGATATGGAATATCAACAGGAAGTCAGTAAGGTCCCATACAACAGTAGAACTAGATTCCAAAGGGTCCTGATATGCTGGTCAAATGTCCGACATTCCCCCATTCTTCCTAAGTTGAAGAAAGACATTTGGAGGAATGGCAAGTGGCACACTCTGTCATTTGCTTTCTTGCTGGGTAACTACCCAAGCACATAGGTGCCTACCTACACTCACATACCACCACGTCATTTGAATGGACTTGTGTATGAGTTCAGGAGAAACTGAAACCGTCACTCATGTAACTGTTTTGATGTAATTTTTATTGGATCTAAGAACCTCATTTATTTTACTTATGTTGCAACAACATTCCAGATCTTCAGTACAGTTTCTGTTTTCTCATTCTAATGATAACGTTGCTAATATTTTAGGCAAATTTTCCTTGGCAGAGATCAAAACATATCATCAATAATGCATTATCACACATCTAATTGTTTTATATTCTTTTATATGTTAATGTATATAGGTCATTGATTGTGATAAAGAATGCATGTATGTATATAAAAATGAACTGAATTTATACATACAAAGATAAAGCATCAAATGTACGTACACGTATAGACAATTTTTTTTTAAAATGCCTTCCTTACAGTCCTGTTTCTTTCTAATGCCTATTAGATTGATTGCTTTTATGTATTCTATAGTAGTAGCACAGTGGCTGTAGCTCTTTCTTATAAACAGGTGTTCTGGTTCAAAATCTGACAAAATGATATATCATTATTCTCTAAGCTTCCTAGTTTTTTTCAATTTTTAAATTGAAATGGTGCACATTTTACAGTTTAGTTGAGGTTGAAAAGTTTGAGTCTTAGGGGAAATAAAGACCTAAATTGTACCAGATTTGAAACAAACAAACTTTTATTTGCAAGGCAGGAATTGCAATAATTGTACTACTATATCACTCAAAAACATCTTTAAAGGTTATTCCAAATTATGCTAAGAAATGATTCACTTGAAGAAATATTCTGTTCTCTGCATACTAGCAAAAAAACTGCTGAAGTTAGCCTGCAATAAATTAAAGGCCGTTATTCCAGATGAACTTGGATCTATCTAATACTAACTTTTTTTAATTCAGAAACTAATTCTTCTTTCTGCCATATCCAATATTCAGGTTTCTTTTAAGATAAGATTTTATAACTTCAAGTTCTGTCTGATTGACCAAAAACTATTGTAAAGAATCATCTACTTCCAATTATGTAGAAATTCTTGCTAATTCTTTTTATTTTGGGTTGTTTTTGTGTTTAGTTTTGGTTAGTTTTTTAAGGTTAAATTGTCATATACATGTCTTTATATTTATTCCAATCTAATGTAACTTACTAATTTTCTTTTAATGTTTTATCAATCATTTATGCAATTTTTAAATTTTGAAGTTCATTTATGTATTGTCTTTCCCTTTTCTTTTTTTTCTCTTTTTGGTTTTCATTCTCTATGTAACGTTAAAAATAAATAAAAATAAAGCAAATTTATTGGTCATAATAAAAACAACCCCCCCCCAAACAAACAACATAACCCCTAAGAAAAACAAACAAAACAACCTCAAAGTCAAATTGACAAGAACATGCAAGTTGACATAACATGGAATTTTTATGGAAAGATTAAGAGCACTCTGGAAGTGGAGAAGAAAAAGGCACCTTCAAGTAATGTTGAAGTTGAGCAAGGTATTACAGTAATAGAGGGAAACATCTTCTGGTCCTGTTTTCCAGAAATGATCTACCTGCCTATTTTGGTGACAGAGCAACTTGTTAATGTTAATAAGTGTTTCACTGTTGAGAGTATACATTGGTTTCTGAACTCAATAAGCTCTTAAGTCAACAAAAAAATTTCAAACAGGATTTTGATTAAAACAGAGAAGTCGCTTTGAAAAATTCAGTCTAGAATTCTGATAGAAGTTGCTGGCTAATAATTTTGGAATCATCTCCATTAAAATAAGTTATTGAATATTATACAAAGGTATGCCATAGATACGTAGTAGAGATTAAGTAGAAACCCTGTGCCTTTCAAAATATGAGTGGAGAGCCAGGTTTCAAGAGAAATTAAATAAAACATCTGTGCATAACGTTCTATTCCTACACACAAAACCAACTTTTCCAATTAATGATCAGAGAGTGAGTGAAAACAGAAAATTTGGTTTGATGTTGAATTTCCCTTCTCCAGAAGTTTCATGAGGTATTTTCACACTGGGTTGGTGGTTTCCCTATTAAATTATCCACTGGGTTTCGTTTTGATTTTGACTTTAAAAATATATAATAATTGGGCCTTTCCCCATTAGGGAATTATGGTAGAACTCTTTCATTCTTGAGCTATATTGGCATTTCTTGTCCTCAGTTACCACTTGCCATCCTTTCTCTTTAGCTTCTTTTTTCAAGTCACTTCTGCTCACCCTCCATTATGGCATCAAGAGAGATTCTATACATCCAGAGGGTACCCTTGAACAGGGTTGGAATAAGGGAGAAAATATTACAGGTAGTTCTCGACTTACAACAGTTTGTTTAGTGACCATTCAAAATTACAACGGCCTGAAAACAATGACTTATGACCAATTTTCACATTTATGACTGTGGCAAGCATCCCCATGGTCACGTGATCAAAATTCAGGTGCTTGGCAACTGACTCTTATTTATGACGGCTGCAGTGTCCTGGGGGGGGGGGTGTCATGTGATCCCCTTTTGTGACAAGCAAAATCGATATGGAAGCCAAATTCATTTAACAACCGTATTACTAACTTAACAATTGCAGTGGTTCACTTAACAGCTGTGACAAGAAAGTTTGTAAAATCGGCTGTAAAATTCACTTGACACTGTCTTGTTTAGCAATGGAAATTTTGGGCTCAGTTGTGGTTTGTAAGCTGAGGGCTACCTTGTAATGCTGGAGGAGTTAAGGATTACATCCAAACTGTTATAGTACCATGTTTGTACCATGGCTAGAAAGAAGTAAAGATGTATCTAAGGTTTATGGAAGACTGTAGGTAATATTTTCCTCTTGCTTCAGATGCTGAAGTTGCTTGGTCAAACATAATCATACATCTAACAAAGAAGAAAGGAGCTTCACGGCTTATTTTTTGCATTTTTTAAAAAAAGTAAGATCAGAAATATTTCCAGCCAACATTTGCAAGTGAAGGAAATAATTAACCCTCAGGACTGCACTAAAGAGAGCAATAATTACCACTGCTATCTGGTCCTTGGTGCTCTCTGAGCTTGTTTTTTTTTCTTGCAGATGTTTTATTACCCAAATATCATTGCTAAAGAAAGACTCTAAATTGGCACTAGAGTCATTCACTCTGGAGGTTAAAATAGCTGTCTGAAACCATCTTATAGAGGAAGGTATACAAAAAAAAAAGATAAAAGTTATTTTGATAAGGAGTTGAATATAAAAAAGAGGTCTTAGAAATACTTGGATTCTCATGACCAAATTCATTCCCTTTGTCTATGCTCTTCTCATCTTGACAATCATCTTCTATTTTAATTTGTTAATCAGTGTAGAATGAAACCACTGATTTGACAATCATTCTTCACCTGAGGGGTTATGGGAAAAGCAGTTTTATTATCAGACTTGACTATATGAAGATTTAATTTTAATCCCAACTCGAGCATGACTGATCCTGGCCCAGTCACTTAGGGCTGATCCTCAGATCCTGCTAATTGAGCTGCAAAGATGCCGCACTAATCCATGTTTCTCATCCTTGGGAACTTTAAGATTTGTAGGCTTCAACTCCCCAAAATCCCCAGCCAATATGGCTATCTATCAAAAACTAAAACAGCATAGAAAGCTGTATCAAAACTAAACACATTGTCACTGTGTTGTTTTGGTTTGTCTGCTGAGCTTACCAGAATGGTTATCACATTACCATATTACCAAGATACATTTAAAACAATCTGGTGCCAAGTCAGATTTCTAATGTAGGATCCACTGCAGCACTTGGGAGTGGTGGGGGGTGGGAAGCTAGGTCTTCAAAGCTTTATGAAAGGTCAGGAGAGTAGAGGACTGCCCAGCTTGGGGGGCGGGGGACGGGAGAGTGTTCCATAGGGCAGGGGCTGCCACAGAAAAGGCACGCTTCCTAACTCTCATCAGATGGCAATATTTAGAGGAAGGGACTATGAGTATTGTATGTCCTTAGGAGAGGCAGTCCCACAGATAACCTGACCTTGTGCCATATAGGGCTTTAAAGATGATGGCCAGCACCTTGAATTGCATTTGGAAGAAAACTGGGAGCCAATGCAACTCACACAGCAAAAGTGTTACATGGGCAAATCTAGACGGCCCTATTCCTGTGTCCGTTGCTTCATTCTGGACCAGATGAAGTTTCCAGGTGGTCTTCAAGGGCAGCCCCATGTAGCGTACATTCATCAAGCGCATGGAACTAGAAGGACTCTGGAAAAAGGGTCAGAGTAGTTTCTTTAATATTGTTCTCCTATTTATAAGAATCTCCCCAGGCTAACTGCATTCTGTCGGGAATAGGAAGATAAAGGTGTCAGGAATCTAGTCAGAGATTCCACCACATCATTGCAGTAATCCAAATGGAATGAGAAGAGTGACTATTGTATAAAGCATCTGCTTAGAAAATGGTCTGTTTTGAGTACATCAGGGAGCAGGGTTGAGAATATAGGAAAGGGGGAAATCGTCTGGGGCTGGTTTATATTTTTGTGTTCCTGTTTTTAGTTGCTCCTTATGCGCTCATTTGCCATGAGATTTTACTAAATGACAGTTCCTGTTCCTTCTTCTTTGGAAAAGAAACAGAAGATTCTTATAGACCAAGATGAAAGGGGAACCAGACAGGAATCTGGTATTACCGAATGCTCTGCATTTCATTCCAGGTTGAACCCTATGAACAATCAATACCTGTGCCCAAGTGTCAGGTATAATTTTCTTTAATATTTCAATCATGTGGGGGTCATCGATAAACCAAAATTCAAATTTTTTGCAGTTCTGGGCAAATGAAATGAAAAACACACAGAAGTTCAGTAAAAGTGGCTTTGTTCTCTAGGAGAATATCAGACAGTATCAATAATCAATGGATAATATTCCAATATTTTATTAATTCATTTGAAATATTTTTATATGCCCTTTCTCAGATTATGCCAGGATAATTTACTAAAAATAATTGTAATAAAATTAGAGAATCTGGAACAATAAATACTTTGAAGTAAAGGCAAAATAAAAAAGCAGGTATTTAATAAGCCTGTCTTAAATGAAGATGCCTAGGCAAATCATAGGTTTTGATCTCCTACAGAAACAGATGGAAGTTTGTTCTTCAACTTGAGTTCCTTAATAGAAATGCCTTTTTTCTTGAATTACATAATATTTTAGGTTGATGTGGATTTTAATTCTTCTTATAGTGATAGAATTCCCTATAAAGATTCAGCCTCAGTGTATTGGTTCTGATCAACCCACTATTAAATTATTAACCCTTAGTTTTGCAGTTACTCAGGTGAAATGGAAAAATAACACTGAATGCTGTCAGAATCACCCTGACACTTCATGCCAAACTTCCCAATTATCTTTTTCACCTAGTGACAAGGTAGAGATCAAAGGCTCTTTCAACAGAGATGTTATAATGGTGAAGGGCCTTTCCAAACAATTCTGATGAGCTTGTGCTGATAGCCGTACTCATATCCATAGCACGGAAGAGGTGGTTACCTGTTGGAAAATCCAAAAATCAGTGGTGACTTGTTTGGAAAATCCAGAATGCTCAACTTTTTCACTTGCCTTGATCAATCAGGATTCCTCCCCAGCACTTTTACTGAACACACATTTCTACTGGAGGCTTCCTCTTTTCTGGAGTACAGATTGAGTCACATCCTTTTCATTTGGGAACTAATTCTTCTGCCGTAGCTGGATTTACAATTTAGCCTCTTAAGGCCGCATCTTCTTTAGACACTCACTTTCATCTTTTAATGGACTTGAGATTTCCAGCTCTACAGAGGATAAATCACATGAAGACTGAATCGTAGTGTTGCAGATCTAATATGCAAAAAGCATCCCTATCGTGTTCCCAGTCTTTTTTTCCCATCTGTTCCAGTCAAAAGTCATAGAAAGTTTTACAGCTACTAGTCTCATTTTCAGAAACCAGACTTTTCTTCTCCAAATTCGGCAATTGAGATTGGAGTTTTAAATCATCTGAGAGAGAAAATAAAATGGGAAATATAAGGGGTTTTTTTTCCTGCCATACAAAAAGTTAAGTGTCATGTCCTAGATGTAAAAATATTTTTCATTACTGTGGCAGCAGCCTCTCAAATAGGGCCACGCTTAATTACTCAGATAATAATACCCTTTTTGTCCTTCACAAAAGAAAAAAAGAAAAAAAACAACCTCAAACCCCCCCAAAACCAAAACTATTTATACCTGGGAGACTTAAAGCCTTACCTTCAGTGGTGCTGGAAGAGAAACCGGGCAACAACAACATACATTTCTAAGATCGTATCTGCCCTTGCACAGAGAATGTAGGTGAATCTACATCACACCTTCAGTTGACCTACCCATTATATGATACCTGGCTATCTCATTTTCTTGTTCACCGATTGGACTGATTTATGTGAGAGAAATTGCTCTTTTTCTTAATGGATGATTCCTGAGAAATTTCTTTAAAAGTTGCAAAATTTTTGTTCAGTCTTGATGGCTATAAGGAGACTCTGCCTTTAAATAGGATGTGATTGATGTTCTGCTTATTACTGTCTGGGTGGCATAAAGCAGACAGAGTAACTCCACAAAGCATCCGCACAAAGTCTTTTTTATTGGTTCATCAGGCATCCTTATCAACTCACATTTATGATGAGGTTCTTCTTAATATCCAATCCTTTGCATATCTGAATTGTGGTGTAGAAAGATAATAAACTCTCATCCCCATGATGATTGAAACAGCTCCATGGTAATGGTTTCAGGCTATGATTGAAGCAGCTACATGGTAATGGATTCAGGCAAGAGTGAGGGAGCCTCTCCCAACCTAACAAGGGTCAATTTAGTGACCAATCAGGATTACAGATGTGACCACATGACATGGACTACATTTCCCAGGATACCTTAACTACATTTACCATGATGCATTCTCTTAAGGGGACAGCTTGCAATTCCTAACTAACTATCCCAAATCCCATTAACTCTAAACTGTTTGGACAGCACACTCTCCATCTGGAGTTGTAAATTCCACTACTAAGTAAAGATCAATTAACTATATAACTAAGATAAGCAGTAAACAGTAATACTAACTGAATAGCAGATAACAATATAACTAAGATAAACAGTTAGCTATATAACTAAGAGAAACAGTGAACATTAATAAAGCATCAAACAAAGCAAAGCATGCAAAGCTTGAGGTTCAATCTTCAAGTTCAGTCTTTCTCCGCAGCAACACTAGGTCGGTGACCTGTCAGGTATAGAGCTTCTTGGGGCAAGTCTGCTGGTCACCTCTGGTGGCCTTTTAGGATGGACAGGTACTCTTGGTGCCAATGGTAAAAATCTGGTAATCGCTTCTGGTGGCCTTTTAGGGTTGGACCAGTTACTCTTGCTTCCATGGTGTCAAAGGGCATTGGGAAGCTGTTAAAAAGGATGTTGCGGAGGCATATGCCTGTGTAGAGTGTCTTAGTGGAAGTCTGGTGGTTGCTGGTGGCTGTTTAGGGTGTCCTAGCGAATGTCTACTGTTGCCGGCGGCCTTTTAGGATGGAATGGCATTCTTGTTTTCAATGGTGCTAAAGGGTGTCAGAAGGCTGTCGGAATGGATGGTGCTAAGGCATCTGCCTGGGTTGGGGCCTGCATCCGATTGACACTGACAATTCCTGAGATTCCCTAACCCAGGTCTGTCTTGAAGGCAAAGGGTGAGTATCTCGGGCCTCTGACTACTTCAGTGTGTGCTAAGGCATCAGGGGCATCGAATCCCAACAGGAGTAAAATCTTGGCTTCAGGATCTAGGGTGGGAAAGTGATGAGCCATATGCTTCAAGTGAGGTATGTTGCTAGCAACCTCTGGTGTTGCAATGTGGCTGCGGTCATCTGGTATCCCATTCCATTCCAACATGGGCAGCAGTAGGAACTGGGAACTTCCATCTAATGACTCTATACAGAGTCCAGTAGCTTCCCTCCCTGCCATGCGTCTTGGTGCGGTGCACGTTGATATCGTGAAGTGCACTTCTTCCTTCTGAACATCAAAGAGGTAGAAGAATGCTGACCTGGCTAGTGAGTGATCGTTCTGAGGATCTAGAATTACATACATCTTCACTGCTTCTTCTGGGCGTCCATCTGGGTAGATTTTGGCTAAGCAGATCTGATGACATGAGCAAGGGGCTGGTGTGCCATTGCACACCGCCATGCAATTGACACTCACCACTGGCTCTGGGTGTGCTTTTGTAGCACGGTGAGGCTCCTTGTTCAAAGGAAGGCTACGAGATGTCTGCAGTGGTGGATCGGCGTCTGGATGCAGTGCAGTCAGGTGCGTGTCACTTTTGGAGATATGACATTGCACTTTGGCTGTGCAGTATTTGGGGGAGTGTTTGGATTCGCAACCCTTGTTGCAGAATTGGAGCTGTTTTATTAACTCTTTCCTTCAGGTCATGGATTTTGCTGCAAAACCCTGGCACCTGTTCAATGAGTGTCGTGCATTGTGCAAAGGACAAAGCTCGACTCTCTTTATAGTTGGAGATCTAAATTGGGTTGTATATGATGAGTTCTCTCCTGAACTGTATATGGAGGAGGTTGCGACCTCTGTGTCACCTGTGTTATTGTGGTTGTGATCTGCAGCGATTTGCAGCACACTCTGGAGAGGTACAAAGTTTTGGTTGTGTTCTTTGGTAGTTGGGAATCTGCGTCTGAGGCAGAGGTTTCTGAAGCTATTGCAGGACTCTGTTTGCCGGATGACAAATTCTTGGAGAAGGGCAAAGGGTAGTTTTTTTTTGCGGTTTGTGGCCAGAAAGGCATCAGACAAAACAATCCATCGTTCTAATATTTCTTTTGGGAGTTTGACGGTGATTGCTTCTTGCGTTATGAAGAGATCAAGGCAAGCCAGTCCTGGTAAGTCAGAACATTCTTTGGCTGTTCACAGCTCCGTAAGGATGTTGGAAAAGTCCTCTAGTCTTCGGGTTTCGTGGATGGTGATACACAGGAAACTGTAAAGTCGTTCTAGGAGTGCGTATTCCATCAATGTGTCCTCGCCATATTTCTGGTCCAAAGCATCCCACGCTCGTTTTAGAGTGGTGCCTGCGTCGTTAAGTATGCCTGTGTAAATGTGTTTCACCCTGTAAATAGACCATGGTCCTAGCCATGCCAACAGAAATTTAAGTTCTTCACTGGGAAGCAGTGTTCACGTTGAATGGTACTTGTGAAAATGTTCTTCCATAGTAGGCATTCTCTGCCTGGCTTGTTGTTGAATTTGTACACATTACTAGCTGCTAAGTCTAACCTTCCACACCATAGTGACGGTTCTCTGTTACTTCTCTGTGAGGGCAGGTCATCTCTTTGTATGACATCCTCATAGGCGTAGCGGTTCTGGCTCAATTCCAGGATACCTTAACTACATTTACCATTAAGGGGACAACTCGCAATTCCTAACTAACTATCCCAAATCCCATTAACTCTAAACTGTCTGGACAGCACAATTGATCACTTTCGTTCCAGAAGATCATTAGCCATATACTGTGCTTTATATTTTTTAACATTATATTTTTATGGAATTTTATATGTATAAGATAGTAAATACATTTTTTATTTTTATAGATTTCTAGATTTTTTACTTTCCTAGATTCATAGGAGTCATAGGATCATAGGATTAGAAGCGACCATGCTTTGTAGTCCAACTTGCTGCCAAAAGCAGGAATCCTTATTCCATCCCATACAAATAGTTCTCTAATCTTTTCTTGAAAACTTCCAGTGATGGAATACCCACAACTCCAGGAGGCAGGTTTTCCCATTGATTAATTATTCTCACTTTCAGGAAATTTCTCCTTTGTTCCAGGTTGGCTATCCCTCTGTTGAGCTTCCACCCATTGCTCCTTGTCCTGCCCTCAGTTTCTATAGAGAGTAAATCACCCCCTCTTCCCTATGAGAGCCCTTCAGATGTTGGAAGACAGCTATCATGTCACCCCCTAAGCCTTCTCTTCATTAGACTAAACATTCCTAGTTTCCTTAGCCATTCATTGTACGATTTAGCCACTAGATCCTTTATCATCTTTGTTGCTCTTCTCTGAACTCTTTCTAGGGTCTCAACAATTTTTTTTCTATCATAACCAGAACTGACACAGTATTCCCAGTATGGCGCCACTAATGCAATATAAAGCAGCATTACCACTTTCTATGATCTTGATACTATCCCTCTTTTGATGCAGTTTAGGACCACTTCATTTTTTTTTTGCAGCTTCACCACACTGCTGACCCATACTTGCATATATTGAATGGTGGTTCACCAGAACACCTAGATCCTTCTCACAATTACTATTATTGAGTCAGGCACCTCCCATTCTACAGCTGTGCATTTGGATTTTTCCTGCCTAAGTACAGGACCTTACTTCTGTCACCACTGAACTACATCTTGTTGGATAGGATCCAATGCTCAATCCAGCTAATCCATTTCAACTGAAGTGTTTGAAGTCAAATTATCATTTCTATCTTCAAGCTTTTGTTCCCAGTGGGGATATTAGTGTATAGGCAACATATATTCAAATCATATGGATCACGTTAAAAAAAACATGGGTGGATGCAGTATTACTTCTTTCTAATCTAAATCATTGGCACTCTCTCCTCTCACAGAGGCATTAAGAACTTCTTCAGCCTCTCCTGTATTCCAAAATCCATTATTCAAGATATAGTGATGCCCACAGTTCAACAATGGATATAAAATGTATTCTTTAATGAAAGCTATGTTCCAAAATTTGCATTGGAGAAATGGATACTGTGTTCACTGACACATTTGCTAAACTTTCACTGTCAGTTAAAATCTTAATATCATCAGCCTTCATGGTAGGTCATCACCCCTTGTTCATACATTGCTCTCCCCTTTGATTATTCAGATAGTGAAGGTCACTTTACACATTTCATGGCACCAGCAGAAAGAATATAGAACGCTTATCTTTCCTATTTTCCTTTCTTACAAATTCACTCTTAGGTCATTCTTTTCTCTGTAAGCTCTTCATATTTGGCTTTTGAAATCTGACAGTCAGTCTTTCTTTGCAGTTAATTTCTGTAACCTAATAATGTAGAAACTGAAGATACAACTGAATGACAAGGACAAGAATTTTTTTTTAAAAAAAAAACAGGAATCAAGGAAAATTTTATGGCAAGGTGGGAATAATAAAACACATAGTAGAGAGAAATCTACTGGAGAAGAAAAATAGTATGAATATAATAGAAGAAATATTTAAAAAATTATCCAAAGTCGATGCTTTGTACAAAGGTCTGATTTCCCAAAACTAGAGCCAGATATTATGAAAGTGATATTTGGAGAAACATGGGAAGGGAGTGATCTTATTGCAGTCCCGAAGAGAATCTGACCAAAGCAAAAACTCTCGGGGAAAGTAAACTTATTTTCAAAACATAACATTTGGCTCATATTTGTTCTTAAACAAAACCCAGTTATTTTCCTTCCTTTTGCGAAAAGTCATGGGGAAAATATCTCCCATGACAACATGCATCCTTTCCCTAACTTCCCAAAATGTAAGAATGAAGAACTGTCCCTGCTGTCCCAGGAGTATCAGTCGTGTAGTGTGATGGCCTTCCTAACATCTTAGAACATAGAACAATAGGGTTGGAAGGGACCTTGGGGGTTTTCTAGTCCAATCTCTGCTCAAACAGGAGACCCTACCATTCCAGACAAATGACTGTCTAATTTCTTCTTGAAATATCCAGTAATGGAGCAACCACAACTTCTGGAAGCAAATTGTTCCATTGATCAATTGTTCTTATTGTCAAGAAATGTCTCATTAATTCTAGGTTGGATCTCTCTTTGTTAAGCTTCCACCTGTTACTTCTTGTTCAGCCCTCAAGTGCTTTGGAGGATAAGTCAGCTTCTTTTTCTCTGTGACAACTCCTCAAGTACTGGAAGACTGCTATCATATCACCTTCTAGCCCTTGTCTTCGCTGAACTAGACATACCTAATTCCCACAATCATTCATCATATAGTTTAACTTCCAGAATCCCTATCACTTTTGTTGGTCTCCTCTGCATTCTTTCTAGGATCTCAACATCTTTTTTGTATTGTGGTCACCAGAATTGGACATGGTATTCCAACTGTAGTTTCACCTGTAAAGTGATGTAAACTATCCTTCTGTTGATACAATCTAAGACTGCAGTAGGGTTTTTTTGGCAGCTGCAGCACGCTAGTGGTGGTCTACTAGGACAGGGGTCGCCAAACTTTTGGACCTCAGGGACCATCAAATTCATAATTTTAAGTCCCATGGACCACTAATATGAATTTTGACTGATGGTGGCTTGCTGACGTTGGTGGGAAAGTTGGTCCCATACTCCAGAGCTGCAGTAGTCACAGGACTGGCCCTCTGGTCATCCCAAAGCAGCTGCTCCTCCACCTGGGTGCACCGGCCTGCGATGGACTGGAGCAGCTGCTCTGGGATAACCAAAGGGCCAGTCTTGTGACTACTGCAGCTCTGGAATATGGGACTGACTTTTCCATCATTGTCAGCAAGCCATCCTAGGATGGATTTCCCTCCCTCGCCATTGGTCTTACCTTCCAGTTCCAGCTCATGTGGCTCTACTCGAGGTAAGGTTTGTGCACAGCCAAAGGGTGAGGGGGCCAGCGGGTGGGGGGGCCATGTGGGTGGTGCAGACTTGTGTTCCTGTGCAGCCTGAATTAATTGCTTTGAGGGGAGTGCTTTGGGAGCGGACATTTATCTGAGGACCACCAAAATTTTCTTGTGGACCACCAGTGGTGACCACTGTACTAGGACACCTAGAACAGTTAACATTTGCTACTGTTGAGCCAGGTACCACCTATATCTGTGCATTTGGTTTTTCTTGCCTATGTGTAGGAGTTTATATTACTTGTCTCAGAATTGCATTTTTTGGACAAGGTCCAATATTCAAGTCTGTCAAAGTCCTTATGAATCTTGAGTCTATCGAAGACAGAAACCTCCTAGAATGCATATGGGTCAATATAAAAGAAAAAAAGAATGACATTGCCACGTAAGAAGAAAAAATAGATGTCCTTTTTGCCAACCAAGTAACAAATATATGTAGGAAACGGAATATATTAGTAATGGGGGACTTCAATTATCCTGACATCAACTGGAAGGCTAATTCCACACCAAGTGAGAAATTGAATAGGTTCTTAACCAACCTTGCTGACAACTTTATTGTCCAAAAGGTAGAGGAGGGAACTAGAAGGACAGCCATATTGGACTTAATTCTTACAAACAGAGAAGAAGAGATAAAGGAAACTAGATGAAACTATAGCGGGAGGGTGGGAGCCACCAGGTTTACCACAGAACCATTGAAAATAAGACTAGGGAACCATAGTGAGATGCTCACATTCATTGTAGCCCCAGGAATGGAAGAGCCGCTGGTCCTAGGTCTCACATGGCTGCGGAAATGGAATCCAAAAATAAATTGGAGGAAAGGAACCATACAATTCCAGAGAAACGTAATATTTGCATAGAGCTCAGAGGAAAGAATAAAGAAAAGGACAGAGAACAGTGAGTCAGCCATGACCGGACAGACGGCTGAACCCATTAACATCCCCAATGAGTACCAGGATCTGGCCCAAGCATTTGGTGAGGAAGCTTGTGATGTACTCCCACCCCATCGAGCCACAGACTGCGCTATCAAAATCCTACCAGGGGCTAAACTCCCAAAACCACAAATGCACTGCATGTCTCCCAGAGAACTGAAAGAACTCAGAGCATTTATTGATAAAAACTTAAAAAGGGGCTTCATTGAACCCGCCCGACGAAAACTAGCTGCCCCAATGTTATTCCGCGAAAAGAAAGATGGCTCCGTACACTTGTGTGTTAATTGCAAAAAATTAAACACGATTTGCATAGAGAATATGTATCCACCCCCTCTCATGAAGGTCATGTTAGCCCACCTCTTGAAAAGAATTTTTTTTTCAAAGTTAGACCTAAGAGAGGCATCTTACCACATCAGAATAAAGGAAGGGGATGAGTGGAAGACAGCTTTAAACACACCATTGGGATGCTACCAATTTAAAGTGCTCCCCTTTGGACTGCAAGGAGTGCCTGTCATGTTTATGCAATTGATCAATGAAAGCCTTCATGAATTTTTATATAAAGGGGTTCTAGTGTATCTTGATGATATTTTAATCTACATGGAAACGATGGAAGAACACATCAAGCTACTCTGTGCAGTCCTCACAAAACTCTTAGATGCTAAACTATATGCAAAACTCTCTGAATGCAAATTCCACCAAGAAAAAATTGACTACTTGGGGTATAGAATATCCCACGAGGGAATAGGGATGGACTCACAGAAAGTAAAAGCTGAGTTGGACTGGGACCCACCACACACCTGCAAACAACTGCAAAGCTTCCTGGGGTTTGCAAACTTTTATCGCCAATTCATTCCAGCTTTTGCAAACATCGCCCTCCCTATCACAAACTTGCTAAAAACGAAGGGGAGGGGGAGAAACCCAAACCAACGCAACCCATTATCTGGACAATGGAATGCCAAGCAGCATTTGAGAAACTCAAACATCTATTCTCAGTAGAACTGGTCCTTGAGCACCCAGATCCTGAACAACATTTTGTCAACCAAGCAGACACTAGTGATGTTGCAGTTGGAGTAGTCCTCCTCCAAAAGAATGGAAGTGCACAATTACAACCATGCACTTATACATCCAAGAAACTGATGGAAACCGAGCAAAGATGGGCCATATGGGAGAAAGAGGCATACACTGTGTGGTGGGCAATGCTCACATGGAGACATTTCCTGGAAGGAAACTAAACCCCCTTTGAAGTATGGACTGACCACAAAAATCTGGAAGCCCTGAGAAATCCACAGAAACTCTCTGAAAAACAAGCAAGGTGGGCTCAATACTTTAAACAATTTAATTTCACTCTCAAATATTTTCCTGGGAGAAAGAACATCTCAGCAGATGCACTGTCCAGAAAACCCCAATACAACAGCAAAAAGATGGAGGTTATAAAACTGATGATCCAACCAACCCAACTAGCAGCCAAAGTAATCAGCCGGGCACAAGAGAAAAAAAAATCATCCCTGATTGAAGACACAGCGATGTCAATATTTAAGGAGGTACTACTTAAGGACAACTGGCTCCAGGCTAACAAAAAATGCTTGTTTACTCAAAGATGGAGTGGCTTGGGTAGAAAACAAATTTTATCTCCCTGCAAACCAGAGAATGGACCTCATGAAATGCTGCCACGACTCCAAAATAGCAGGACACTTTGGGTTTGTAAAAACCCTGCACCTCATCAAAAGACAATTTTGGTGGCCGTCCCTCAAAAAGGACATTGAAAACTATGTTGCGAGCTGCCCCACCTCTGCTGCTGCAAAGAGAAGACAAGGAAAATATCCTGGACTTTTACAAACAGTAGCAGACCCTTCTGCACCCTGGAAAGAGATCTCTATGGACTTTATAGTGGAGATTCCCGAAAGTGCTGGGAATGCTGTCATTTGGGTTGTAACTGATCTTTTTTCCAAACAGGTTCACTTTATTCCATGCCAAAAGTTCCCAACTGCCTCCCAAGGCATTGGCAAAGATGTTTCTAATACACATTTATCGCCTTCATGGAGCTCCCCAGCGGATTATCTCAGATAGGGGTGTTCAGTTCACATCCAAATTTTGGCGGGTGTTTTTAAACCTATTAGGCTCCACCCAAGGGTTGTCATCATCAAGTCACCCCCAGACTGATGGTTCAATAGAGAGAGTGAATAGCATATCAGAACAATATTTAAGATGTTTTATTAATTACCAAAAGGACAATTGGACTGACCTTCTACCTTTTGCAGAGGTAGCATACAATAACTCAGTCCATAGTAGCAGGGGGTTCACCCCATTCCAGGTAGCCCCATGCTGGAACTACCTACCAAAGAACCTGAAATCCCCTCCCTTAAGGAGTGGATGGATAATTTACAAGCCATGTGGCCAGTGGTAAGATTGTCTTTACAGGAAGCTAGAGCAATCGTCAAAGCTCAAGCAGACAAAAAACATTGCGACCCTAAACCTTTCAAGATTGGGGACCGTGTATATTTGTCCACAAAATTCTTAAAATCATTACAACCCTTTAAGAAATTAGGACCAAAATTCATTGGCCCATTTTCAATCTCCAGAATGATTAACCCCGTGACAGTAGAGCTTCGACTTCCAAAAACATTTAAGCAGATTCATCCAATATTTCACTGTAGCTTGCTCAAACCGGAGATCACTTCAAACCTCAGACCCCCCCTTCCCACACCTCCAATCCCCATCATGGTACATGGGGAACAACATTTTGAAATTAAAGATATCCTTGATTCACGCACTCACCATGGATCCACACAATATTTAGTAGCTTGGAAACATCTTCCTTCCTCAGAAAATGAGTGGGTAGCCAAACGACAAGTAAAAGCACCCACATTACTACGAAAGTTCCACCTAAAATACCCTCATAAACCATCCTGAATTGCTAATATAATGCATGATTTTTGTTTTTTCCAGATAGACCTACCTGTTTTTTAAGGAGGGCAGGATGTCAGATCCGTGTATCTGTCATTTCTTCCATGGAAGAAGAAACGGGGGTGGGGGAGACTGATAAAGAAATCCTTTCTTGACATAACCTGAATACATTCAATTTAAATATCGAATTTGTATAACCCACACATGATACAATGGAGAGAGGAATCCCAGATGGCCAGAACTTATCACCTCTGAGAGGCACAGCCAGGAGATGAGAAGACCATAAAAATTCCACAGTGAGATGTACGGTTGGGAAACTGTGAAAAAGATTGTTCCTTCAGAAGGGTGGGAATAACATAGTAGTTTTTGTTTCACTAAATACACATTGAGAGAAGGGGAGGGGTTCTAAACTCCCTTATCTATCTCTGCATGCCTGAGAGATATTAGATACTGCTTTGAACTACTACATGAATTGTCTCATCTCAATAAAGGATTACTTTTGATACGTTTGATTTCAGAAGTTCATTCTTGTTGATTGAATGGGAAAAAGTTCTGTAGCCTGACAGTACACATATTCCATTTAAAAAACAAAACATCCAAATGTATTATGCTTCTATTGATGAGAACTTCAGAAAAAAAGAAGTGAAAAGTTGAAAGAACAAAGATAATACAGCAACTGATTGCGGACTGAGTGGAAACAAGGACATTTTGCAAAGATAGAAAGATATGCAGAGAATGATATTAGTGTAAACTATTTTTAACTATGTTTCCTTTCCTTTTGTTTTATCTTTCTCATTTGATTTATTATTTCTCACTCTTTTTCTGCACTTTCTATAATGTTGGTTAACCCAAACGGGAAGTGTCATGGGTATGATTGATATGATTTTGATAATTCTTTCACTAATGCATTTCTACATTTAAACCTGTCTTTGGAGCTATTGCAGTATCATTGTGAATGTTGTTTGCATGCTGGATTGCAGCTGCAGATTCAGAGATGAAATTTACCTACTCAAAAGAGTTATAGCTTTGGGTGATATACAAAGACAAATCACTCTAGCTACTCATTTTGCTGGGGATGGAAAGGTTCTTTAAAAAATAAAGGGTCCAATGCTTAGATATTGAGAACTAAGGTTGGAAAAAGAAGGGAACATAATTATTTACTGCAGTCTCTGATTAATCTTTGGAATTTACCAAAACTGAAAGGAAAGAAAATAGGGGAAGCCTATTACTTCACTGGAAAATGTATATCCAATAGTTTTTTTGTTTAATCTGTTTCAGTGCTATGCTAAAGTCTCATTGTTTAATATTTCTTGGTACAAGTTAGGTGATTGTAACTTGTTACAACTTGTAACTTGTTAGGTGACAAGTTACAAGTTACAACTTGTAACTTGTTAGGTGACTCCCCGCCCACTCACTCCTAACCTGGCATGCACGTCATCCAACTTGCCTGTGTTTAGTAATGAAAAGTCCAGCTTTTACTTGGAATCTCAGGCTATACATGAAACGATGTTTTTTTTCCCCTTAGAAATTACCTGTATTCTGTAAAAGGATTTGGAATTTTCTGCCTAGTATCTCTTTGTATGGGGACTGGCCATTTGCTGTCTGTCTGGAACACTGTATTTTTCTTTTATACTGATATTGATACATTTGTATCAATATGATATCAACAGCTCTACAGTTTAATGTTACCAACATTGACACATTTTAATATTTAAAATTTAAAAGGGGATTTTATGTTTTTCTTTTCTTTGAAAATAAATTTTCATTTTGTTTATCTCTTATGAGATTGGGCTGTGCCCAAGAGGAAGAACTTGAATCCTATAAACCAAAACCCTCTATGGTAAGTGACCCAGATTTGGCATTATGGAATTATTTCAATGTTTGCATTTTTAATCACCAGAAAGTCAGTACAAGTTGTGAAAGCCTTAACACACTGGGGTTAGGGAGAAGGAAGATAGTTGCTGGCAGCAAGAGTTACCAAACTGCTATCACAAAGCAGGAGACAGGGATAGTGGGCTCTGAGAGAGGAAATTTGAGACCTGGAGTCAACCATATACTATACAGATAGTCCTCACTTAATGACCCTAATTGGGACCAATAACTTTATTGCGATGTGGTGGTTAAATGGAACATAAAATTAAAGAACATCTTACTTTCACTCATGAAGAACAATCTGATTTCTTGCCAAAAAGACAATAGAGGGAATGTGAGAACGATCTTGAATGTTATTGGATATTTACAATACCACAAAGGGGAGCAAGCAGCTTTAATATTTCTGTATGCAAAGAAAGCTTTTAATGATTTAAGATTTTGGAAGATATGGACTTCAGAGAGAAATGTATTCAAGAGGTTCAAGTGATACATCACAGCAAGCAAATACTATTAATAATAGAGATTTAATCAAGCCTTGTAAAATTCAAAAGGGCATGAGACAAGGAATCCAGGGATGGGATTCTACCAGTTTGCACCTATTCATTAGAATTGGTTGTTAACATACTAAGCAGTTCGGAGAACCGGTTGTTAGAAGAAATTACTGGCCTAATCCTGTAAGGAAGGCAGGAAGGAAACATTCTGGTGTTGCTTACAGAAACTGTGTTAACTCTTATTACATTCTTGGCAGGACTAGACTTCCTGTCTCAGAAACTTCTCTGGAATTTCCCCCACTCCTTTGCTGGTACTTTGCTTGTGTGGAGTGACCATTCAAAGTTACAATGGCTCTGAAAAAAGTGACTTATGACCATTTTTCACACTTACGACTGTTGCAGCATCCTCACAGTCATGAGGGGCCAGGTGAGGAGATGTGTGCCTCAATGTGAGTGATATTGAGTTGGCCACACCCAGCCAATAACATGAGCACCAAACCATGTCTACCCAGTCATATGACCACCAAGCCATGTCCACAGAACCGGTTGTTAAAAATTTTGAATCCCATTCCTGAAAGAATCTCCTTTGTTGAATATATTAGTGTTGAAAGTTTTGACTAGAAATATTCAAACATGACAAAGGGCATTACAATTCTTTAAAAAGTTTATAAACCAAGAGATTTTGCCAATGACTTAGTTATATTTCTGCAAGACCCCAAAGCTGGTACAGGATATTTAATGAAGAAGTTAAATCATTTTGGAGATTTTGCAGGTTTTAAAATAAACAGAAAACAAAAATGCTTGTTAAGAACATGGCTGTTAAAGATTATGAAACCTTGACAAGAATGTTGGGTTTAAGGTGGACAATTAGGTTAAATATCTTGGGATTATATTGACAGACACAAATTGTAAACTGTTTCAAAACAATTTTGTATTACTTGAAATGGTATAAAAAGATTTATTAAGATGTGACAATTTGCAGTTTTCCCTACTTGGCAGAATTTCTGTAATTAAGATGACTGTTCTACTAAAGATGTTATTTTTCTTCCAGACATTCCTGATATCGACAACTGAAGTTCCATTTAAATGGCATGGAAAACAAACCAAGAATAAACACAAATTACTGCAAGATGCCAAAAAAGAGAAGATTTGGGTTTATCAGATTTGAAATTGTATTTTGATGCCAGATGTTTGGTTGAAATAGTGGGTGATCCTCCAGAACAAGAGGATACTTGAACTAGAGGGTCATGAATTAAGATTTGGATGTATTAATGGCAGGACAAAGTTAAAACAAAAGATGATTTCAAGAATTATTTTGTTGGGCATGCCCTCCCAATGATTTGTAATAAATATAAAGTAATGGTTCTCTCTGAAGGTTCCTCTCTGGGTGTCATCTCAGGAAGCCAAAAGAAATGATTGTGAGACCAAACTGGTGGACTTATGGCTAAATGATATTTTTAATACCATTAAATGAATAATTTTAAGCCCAAAGAAGAGTGAAGAGTCAAAAGGATGTGTTTGTCACTGGTTTATATACCTACAATTGAAGGAAAGATTTAACTTAGGCCTAAAAAGATGGGTTTGACTCTGTAAAAACAAATTTGAAATTGTATTGTGTTAATGATAAATACATTATTACCAACGTTTATAAACTAATACTGAAATTAAACTTGGAAAGTGAATATGTGAAGCATTGTATGATTCAATGTACAAAAAACTAATATTATGCTTGAACAATGGGAAAATATTTGGATGAAAAGTTTAAATTTTATATGGAAGTATAACATAAAAGAAAACTTTTATAAAATGATGTAGTTAGTATTTAACACCTGATAAATTGTTAAAGATGTATAAACAGGGGTAGGATTCTACCTGGTTGGACTAGTTCTATAGAACTGGTTGTTATGATTCTGCCCAGTTTGCAGAACCAGCAAATTGCACCATTGGCTGGCCCCTCTCCTCCTCTCCTTGCCAACTCACTCCTTGCCTGGCATGCACGCCATCCATCTTGCCTGCGTTTGGTAAGTTGCTAATTTTCCCTTTTTTTCCTCCGACCATCAGCTATTCTGTTGTGCCGGGAGATTTAGATTAGCTAGAAAGCAGGAAATCCTTGGATTTCTTGCTTTCTAACTAATCTAAAAGCAGAGCTGAACTTTCTTAGGACTGAAGTTTATATTTTTCAGTGCAGACTCAGGTAGCAGACTGCAGATAGATAGATCTCTAAGTGAATCTGTGATTCTGTGAGCAACTCAATCTGCCTGCCTGCTTTGCCTGATTTTGGGTAAAATTTGCTCTTTTTTTAAATAAAAAATCCAATATTTACATAAATATTTACAATATTTATATACAAATCATGCCCACCCAGTCACGTGACCACCAAGCCATGCCCAGTCAGCAAGCCATGCCCACCCAGTCACATGACCACCAAGCCACACCCACAAATTAGGCTATGCCCACAGAACCAGTTGTTAAGAAATTTGAATCCCACCCCTTTGTATAAACATATTTCAAATCCAGGTAGAAAGGTCATCAGGTCATAAAGAAACTGAAGCAACTGAATGATTGAAAGAATGTTCTAGATCTAGGCCTTAGCTGTACCAACATCTAAGAAGGACCAGGCAAATGTGTGAAAGGAGGGACTTTCTTTTGTGCCAGACTTCGTTTGCGCACCATCCAGGATCTTTTGTCTATGGAACTATAAGGTGTACAGAGAGAGTTACAGATTGGAATGAGGCACTAGATTGCTGACATGTAGTCCAAAAATGCCTGAAAGGAGGACCTCTGCCAATTATTTCAATTTTTACTACATATGTACTATTTGATTTTTCTGGTTAATATCACATATACAAAAAGTGCAGATTTTCAGTCATAGCATCTTCAAGCTCTCTGTGCTCTTCCTGATCATTTGAAAGAGCTCGTGATTCATTGTTTCCATACGGTTTAAAGTGGAAAGAGATAACAATATTCATATCAATACTGAAGGCTATCGGTTTTAATTCCTGCCAGTTTTTTTAAATAAAGACTAGTCCTGCACAACTTTATTCAGGAGCACTCCTCTGTTCACTATAAGTTATTCCTGTTTTGCAAGTGTAGAAAAGCTTTGAAAGAAAGAGTACAAACTTTTAAGGCAGAACACCTATCCACGTAAGCTGCTGTTCCTTTTTCCCTCCTTACCACTTTTTTTTCATTTAGAATAAAGATATGTCTGCATCAGCATAAAAACAGAAACTAGTTAAAATTGATCTTGATATAGTGGATCATTGGTGATATTCTGTCAACAAGACAAGGCTATTAAAATTGTTATCTGGGTTTTATATTGGACTTATCATAAATAAGATTTCTACATATGTTTTATTATTCTCAGCAAGACAGATATTACAAATCTTGTTAATTTCCCCTGTTGCTGTTCAGATTCTTTGGAGATTAATATAGCTGAATGTCATTTGGAAATTTAGTGAATTTTCATAATCCTTTAGTAGAAGCCAGTAGTGGGATCCTACCTTAGTCGCTACTGGTTTGGTGGGTGATCGCACGTATGTGTGTGTGTGCATCCCCCTAACATGCACGCTCTTAACAAGCCAATCAGTTGAGAGGATGTTGAAATGAAAAACTAGGAGTGAACCTCCCACCCTCCCATGCACTTTTTGGTTTTTTATTCTCTCAGTTGATTGTCAGAAGCTTCCCCCACCCCTTAGCTGATTGGAGGCTTTTTAAAATACCAGTTCAGGCTGAACCGGGTGGAACTGGTAGCATACCACCATTGGTAGAAGCCAATATATTTCAGTTACCATTCTCTTTCAATTTCATCTGTCCTAATTCCAGGACTTCATATGTCCTTGTATTATTATTTCTTCACTAAATTTAATCCAAATATCCCATATCGGTTTTACCAAGCAAATGTGTAATAGAATAGAATAGAATAGAATAGAATAGAATAGAATAGAATTCTTTATTGGCCAAGTGTGATTGGACACACATAAAATAAAAGATACATTCGTCAAGAGTCAAGAATCATAAGGTACATCACTTAATAATAATCATAGGGTACAATAAGCAATCAAATCATAATAGGAAACAGTCAATAAAAATCATTAGGACACAAACAACAAAGTTACGGTTATACAGACATAAGTGGGAGGAGATGGTGAAAGGAAAGGAGGATTAATAGTAATAATAATGCAAACCAGTAGTGGGATTCAAATTTTTTTTGCTACTCGTTCTGTGGGTGTGGCTTGGTTGGCATGGCAGGGGAAGGATACTGTAAAAATCTCCAGTCAGAGGTGGTTATTTGCCAGTTCTCTGAACTACTCAAAATTTCCACTTGTTGGTTCTCCAGAACTGGTCATAACCTGCTCAATACCACCTCTGATACAGACTTAGTAAACAGTTTGATAATGTTGGGGGAATTATTTGTTTAGCAGAGTGATGGTGTTTGGGAAAAAGTTGTCCTTGTGTCTAGTTGTTCTGGTGTGCAGTGCTCTGTAGCGTCATTTTGAGGGTAGGAGTTGAAACAGTTTATGTCCAGGATATGAAGGGTCTGTAAATATTTTCACAGCCCTCTTTTTGACTTGTGCAGTATACAGGTCTTCAATGGAAGGCAGGTTGGTAGTAATTGTTTTTTTCTGCAGAGCTAATTACTCTCTGAAGTCTGTGTCTGTCTTGTTGAGTTGCAGAATCAAACCAGACAGTTATAAAGGTGCAGGTGAAAGACTCAATAATTCTTTATGGAATAATATCTATGCAATGCTAAATATACAGTTAGGTCTCAGGGTGACCAAAAACAACAACAACAACAAAAACAATAAGGAACAGATTAGCTTTGGAAAGGGAATGTGCAGCTTCCTAGTCCCTCTTTGTCCAAATCTTGATGAAAAATCTAGAATGGCAGCAATGGCAGCAGAATCAGACAGGGCAGACCAGTTCCAGCTGGGGCCAGAAGACTGGCTTTGACAAGTCCTACTGAGATAGGCAGAGCTGTTCAAAGCACTCCTGATGGCTGGGTCTCTCTCAGTCTCACTATGTACTGTATGTGTGAACTTCAACTCTGTGGAAGGGCTTTGTTAAAATGACTTTAACTGATGATGTAGCAGGTACTAACGCCGCTAGATGCAAAAATCCTTTAGGTCTCATGTCAGTATGCCTTTGTGCACATAGAAAACACTGTTAATTTTTGACTATCTGAAAAACCTCTCATAGTTGTGGGGAATATGAGAGAAAGTAGAGCAATATTTGTGCTCTGAAGAAATGGTAGTGAAGATTAAATATGGCCTCCTTGGGTTATTTCACTGTTAGGGGTGGAGCGCTTCTGCAGTTCTGCACTTCTGCAGCAAAATTAAAATGAAAGTGACAAAGTTGATCTATTAGGGGCATAACAGGTTCACTTCTCTAATGAATAAATCCCACACATTACAGGAGATGATGGCAAAATATTCAGAAAAGTGGAGGGTTCATTTTGGAGGAGGCTTTTGATTTATAGAAAAAAAGATAAAGTCTCTAGATAAAGCTTCACTAAGCTGATAAATCTTTGATTGATCGATACAGATTCAGAGTTTTGGAAAGCAAACCCTTCTGTTTTAAAATAAAATAATTTTTTCCATGTTACCAGTTCATCTAGAGGAAATAACTCACACTGTCAGATCAACCACGAAGTGTGAATGGGTACAATTGCTGAATTGCAAAAGTGGCTTTGAACATAATTTTGATGACAAGACAAGTTCAGCAGCTATTAAAGGAATTAATCATGGATAGTGGTTCTCTATTTGGTTTTATGCTAGAGCACATTCTCCATCAAGGAGGAACATAAGGTGCCAAAAGGAAAGTTTGAGAAACAACTAGCAAAATGTCTACATGCAATGTATACAGTCCAGAAGAGTCTTGCAGCATTTAGACCTTTCTGGATGTATTGGTTAGAGTACAGTCCATTTATTCCCCTGTCAAAGTATCCATTGTATCTATATTAATTGGAGTTATAATAGAATCATAGGGCTGGAAGGGACCTCAGAGGCAGGAGACTTATACCATCTCAGTCAAATGGTTGTCCAGTCTATTTTTGAAAACCTCCAGTAATGGAGCACCCACAACCCCAGGAAGCAAGTTATTCCATTGATTAATAGCTCTTACTGTGAGAAAAATGTTCCTTATTTCTATGCTGAATTTCTCTCTGATAAGCCTCCACTGATTACTCCTTGTGCTACTCTCTGGGGCCCTAGAAATTAAGTCAAATCCCGCTGCTTTGTGACAGCCCCTCAAGTACTAGAAGCAGCTATCATGTCCCCCCACGCCCCAACCCTTCTCTTCAATAGGCTAGACATACCTAGGTCCCTCAACTGTTTGTCATATCATTTAGCCTCCAGACCTTTTAACATCTTTGTTTTTCTCTTCACTTTCCACAGTCACATCTTTTTTTGTATTGCGGTGACCAGAACTGTACACAATATTCTAAGTGTCACCAGTACAGTGTAAAGCAGTTCCATCATTTCTTGATGTCGTGATGCTACCCCTTTGTTGATGCAGGCTAGGATTGTATTGTCTTTTTTGGCAGAGGCAGCAAACCCATGCTGGCTTCTAGTAATCATCTTATTTGTTTTTAGGTACTCACAAATTCTCCACTTAATTATCTTTTCCAGAATTTCCCCAGTATTGAGCTCAAGCTGATTGGCCTACAATTTTCTGGATCCTTTCCCCACCCCTCTTTTGTACATTGGAATGACATCAGCTCATTTCTGGTGCTCTGGTATTTCCCTGTACTACATGAGCTTTGAAAGATTATATTCAGTAATTCCAAATTACATCTGTCAGCTCCTTCAAAACCCTGGGATGCAAACCACCTATCTCAGGTGATCTGTACTCATCCAAGATGGATAGATATTTGCTTACTAATTCCTTGTCTATTTTGACTTGTATACCTATTCTGTCTCCTTTGGTGCTGGATTGCTAGCTTGGGCTGTTTCTTCCTTTTGTGTAGAAACAGATGCAAAGAAGAATTAAGTAATTCTGCTTTCTCCTGGCTGCCTGTCAACCCTATGGAGAGTATCCTAACCTATCTGGAGGGAAATGACTTAAGGACAACTCTCTCATCTAATATCCAACAGTTGGAGTTAAAATAGTTCACAGTGTAAAACCAAGTAAGTCCTGCATCATTTGCATCATAGAATGAACTCTTATCCAGATTTTCTCAGAAACTGAGGCTCAGATTTAATTTCTACCTTCCAATGGGATACCTATCTATAACAGGTTTCCCTTATCAGTTACTTAATCTGCCTCTCCAGCTTTTAAGATTAAACATTTGAAATAGGTTTTTTGATATCATAATGGCTCAGCAAGGCTCATTTTAAGAATAAACTTACATAACATCCCTTTGAGAACTCAGTGGTGTCTTGGTGGAAGTTTTGATAATGATTAACATAGTTCGGGCACTCTGGGCATTTTCTCATTGATGAATTTACACCATCTTTGAATCATAGCAAACTGTACCAGCACAAAATCTGCTATGCCATTATCAGACTTTGTTCTCTTTACTGCCAATACTGAATATGGTTTGACCTGTGGAACATATTTTAAGGAAACTGAAGGATTCATCTGCCTCGGTTGTCCTCGATCTTCCACAGAATTCCAGCAGAATGCTTTAACAGGAATAGGGCAAGATTGCTGCAGACCTTTGAACATCTCTCTCAGTTCCTTCCCGTGCTTCTTCTCCTACATTTTATTCTTTCACAAGCTTCACAAAATGTATTTATTTTATTTAAAAGATTTGTATATTTTCTCATCTTACAACAACCTGGCTGGCTCCCCATAGTAAAACCACAAAAACCATAAAAACTATGTGCTTCAATCATCCTGGTAGGGATCCCGTCCCTCTACCTTAGTGACTGGTACCTTCCAGGAAGCTAAGAGTGTTTGTATGGGTTAAGTTGGATTGCCAGAGAGAAAGTGGTCCATCAATTAGGGAAAGCCACAGAAAAGGCAAAGACTTCTGAGGTCCCACCAGATAGCAATATTTCAAGGAAGGGATCTAGGGCGTGCTATCTATCCGATTTAGTGGGATGGGCAGATGCCCTCAGAGACAGGTCCGTCCAAGGAGATCTGAGAGATCCGCTTTAGGACACCGAGTTTCATTTGAGAATTCCCAGAGGGCTTTCCTCTCTCCCACGCGATCTCCGACTTTTTCGAAACCGAAGAGAAAAGGAAAGAAAGTTGTGGAAAGCGCTGAGAATTGGGGCTTTCTCTCTCAAAACCTCACCCTTACGCGTTGGCGAGTTCAAAGCAAAAAGGAAAATTATTTATGAAGCGACTCCCATTTGAAGGTGCAGTTAGTGAAAAAAAAAAAGTTAGAATGGCTTTTAATAGCCAAAGGAAAACCAACTGCCGAAGAATTTGCCACTGGCTTCGGAGTAGAAACTCAGAGGGGCGGGTCATCCTCCAAATCCCAACGCGTCGAAGGAAATCACCAGAAAACCCCGTGGGGCGGAGTCTGAACTAGCCCGGAGATCAAGAGCCGGGACTTCTGGAACCGAGCAGCAGTCTGATGGAGCGGGTTGACGGCACTCGGTGGTCTTGGCGCTCTGCCTCCGTTGGCGCGGTGTTCTTGGGGAACATCTGCTTCTTCATCGCTTCGCTCACCGTGCTGGTCCTGAGCCTGACGAAGCAGCAGTCTCCGCCGCACCCCAGCCAGGTACTATGAGGGCGCAAAGAACAGGGAGCCGCATTGTAATGACAGAGCTCCAGCCTTAAATTTGGCGGGTCGAGGGTAGCCCCTAGCTGGCCTCACACAACCCCTCCCTGATGTAAGTGAAGAAGCACTGTGGGTCAGCTTTATTCTGAAAGGGCTAAATCATCTTCCCTCTTCTTTTTCAGGTATCCGCTGCTCATCTCGTCCTTAACCTGAATGGAAACAGTAAGTAGATTTCTTTGATACCTAGTTACTAGCTCTCAAGGCACCAAAGCTGTATTGTTTCCCCAGATTGGTATTCTTCATTCTCACCTGTGTCTGGTGAGATAGTGAGGGTTATAGTCCCACCTACTTTAAATCATGAATAGAGGAGTACTGTAGATGTATCCAATAAGTAGATGAGTAAAATAGTAACTAATGGGAGAATGCCTGGTTATGGGAAGGCTACTTCAAGTGGCCTTGGGTGTTGCTACCAGCTGCAATATTGTGGGAGCTGAGTGGGAATAAGTGTCAGGCTTTGTTTCATTTACTACTGGAAACCTCAGGTAAAGATCATTTAATTATATCCCTCCCCCCTTTACCGTCCCTGAACTTTCTATTCTTTTTCTTATTTCTATTGTCCTTAGTTTGTATTAGTTTTTTTATCTTTGTAATTTTAAACTTCAATAAACATTATTATATAAAAAAGTAAAGATCACTTATCTCAGTTGGTGGCAGCATCCAACCATCTTGGCTGATCTCAGAAGTCAGTTCTGTCCAATAGGGATAGATACTTGAGGGAAGAATCATCTTGGTAATCTTAGGCTGATAGTTGAAAAAGAATCTTAGAACTGAGCAAGGTTAAACCACTTCCGGGAATTCAGTAGTGTTTTGAAGACAGTTTGGTCCAGTAACTAAGGCACCAGAGAAGAAGCTGGGAGACCGTGAGTTTTAGTCCCGCCTTAGCATGAAAGCCAGCTGAGTGACTTTGGGCCAGTCACTGTCTCTCAGCCCAACTTATCTTACATGGATGTTGTGGGGAAAATAGGAGAAGAAAAGTGTATTGTATACGATCACTGCCTTGAGTTATTTATAAAAATAATGTGGGATATTAATAAACAAATAAATAAAAGCTGTGGTGTTCACACATGCATGGTTATAGTCAGCATAGGTGGTTTGTTTTGTGTGCTATTTAAGCTCTCAAAGCTTAAAATAAACTTCTTTTGTTTCATGGAAGAGTCAGAAAAATAATCATTTCTGGAAGAGTTGTTGGTATAAAGGGACTTTGCATTACTTTGTTGTTGCTTTTTATATAAAGTTTTTAGTTGTCTGTCATCCCAAAAACTGTGTGAAACTATGTGTACTATCTTCTTACTTTCAACACTGAAATAGTATCAGATACTACCAGGCCATTCATTAGGGGCATCAATCTGGATGCTAAATTGCAAAGAGTATGGAATTTTTAATTCTTTCTGTAGCTTTGTATGATTTGAGCTCTATCAGATTCAAAAAATTGACCACTTAGAGCTTATTTGTTTCAGAACATATTAGCTAAAACCATGCTTTTCTGGAAAATCCCAAATTATATCTATAGTATAGCTAAATATTTTCAAGAGAGCATCATCTACTTTTTCTTCTGTTTGTAAAATGACTTTAGCAGCTGATCTCTTATATAGACTGACAAGATAGTACAAATGAAAGGTTATGAGCTCTGGAAAATATTTTTAGATTACCAGGATGTAAAAAAGCCTCTCAAATGGATAAGATAACATGGAAGAACCTTGAAAGGAGAAGAAGTCTGTTTTACGTAAATCATAATTTGTATCTTAGAATTGTGTGAAATATGCTTATAACAAACTATGGCTTTGTGTGATAGGTTTGCTTTATTATTGTATATATTGATTGATATTATTGATTGATTCATTCAATTTATATAATCTCTCATCTCACATTTATGTGATTCTATAGGCAACTATGTTACATACAGGTAGTCCTCAATCATTCATTCAGTGACCAGTTCATTTTAAGTTACAATGGTGCTGGATGAGTGGGGCTTATGACCAGTCCTTGGAGTTCCAGCCATTTTAGCATGCTCTGATCTGGGCTCTTGGCAACCGGCTCACATTTATAATGGGTTGCAGCACCCCAAGGTCATGTGACTTTCCCTTGCACCCCGTCGCCAACCCTTATGTATTCTCACACATCTTTGCCATGCTCACTCTCCCTGATTCTTACCACACTTCCCTTGAATCCCTCACACTTTGCTGCACCTCCCTCACATCTTTGGGCACTCTCACATATTCTCACTGTACTTCCCTCTCATTCTCGAGTATTCTTGCCACACTTCCCTCACACTTCCGTGCATCTCCTCATGCTCTCTTCCATCAGGCATCAGCTGCTCACCTGCCTGCTAGCCAGTTTATGAACTACCTGAGACTTGCAACGTCCTGCCATTTTTTTCACTGATTTGGTTGTGATTTGGCAGGAAGTTGCCATGCCTAACAACCCTGGGATTCATTAACATCAGTAATAGGAACTGCAAGATTTGTCATTGCTGAATGATGTGATTATGTTTTATGATCACATTTCTGAATGACAGAAATAACAGTCCCAATTGCCATTGTAAATCAATGAATACCTTTATTCTCTAACAGGGAGCTCTTATTTCTTAAGGCCAAATGCAAGTAATTTGTTTACATTTTACATAGAACAGTACTTTACAGTACTTTCTAAGTAGGATCTTTCTCTTGCCCTGTCTGGATCAGATATACCAGGGTACCTCTCTAACTTTGAAGAGCAGGGCTTTTTTGTTGTTGAATAAAGCAAAATGGGTGTGACCTGTGCATACAACACTTAGCCACTTAGATTGTAATGCAGGAATCATTCTTCATATTGAATTCATATTGTCAGAATCACACCAAGAATAACCAGAACAGAGGGGTGGACTAGAAGACCTCCAAGTTCTCTTTCAACTTTGTTATTCTGTTATATGCTAGAAAGTTAAACTGCATTGTTGGACACTAGTTGATGCTTCTTCTTTCCTCTCTTTGCAGCTAGAATTTCTCGAGGGACATTAGACTGGTTTCACAGTGACGTTGAAGGAGCATTCCTTGGGCCATCATTTGAATATAGCGCTCAGAAGCTAAAGGTTAAAGAGGATGGGCTGTACTGTATCTATGCCCAGATCAATGTTGAATTTCGTGGCAATTATAGCAAAACGGCAATAAATGCTACCCTCAATATTCATCATAGTGTTCATCATAGCCATAAATCTTCTGCTCTCCTGACTATCGCTTTGCATTTGCCTAACCATGGAAATAAATCATACACAAACTCCATATCCCAGATATATCGATTATCAAGTAATGACATGCTCTATGGGACATTAAAGGGAACTACTGAGGCAGACAATGACTGGGCCCTCAACATCACTGGTAATTTCTTTGGTGTCTTCCGGATTAATGAAAATTAATTAATGAGACTGTTCAAAAGAGATTGTAATAAATAGAAAAATTGAAGGAGAAGCTCAAGAAGAGTTATATATAAAAAAGCTTCATATAATGCTGAAAATGCAAGTAATGCGTTGGAAAGGTCTTGCACAGACTACAGAAGCAACCAGACATTCCATCGAAAGTGACTGTGTCTGCTCAAATTAGTCTTATTTGGCATTCATGCAAAAGCAGGCAGAGGTATTGGTATGTTGCCCTCCTTCTACCCTCATCTTTGGGTGGAATTTCCAAGGATTTTATCTCTGGAAAGACCCTTCTGTGATTCTCACAGCGCTTATGCGAGGAGTTCGCCATCGCTAGAGAAGAAAAGAAGAAAGATGGCGCTACCAGGCCAACAATCTCAACTAGCTGCTGAAATATTTGGGATGATGACTACACTGAATTGTGGATCAGTCTCAATTTTCTATTGAAGCTGGCTTTCAGTATTTTTCTCAAACAAGGCGGACATGTTACACACATGCCCAAAGCTTTGGCTTATGGTCATTTACTCACACCATCGCAACCTTGGAAAACAGCCACACTCAAGTCACTTTCAACCAAACACTGAGGCACAACCTGTTCTTTAGAATACACAGAGACCTGTTCAATTTAAAATAACAGCAAAACATTATTGCTTATAATATATATTTGCTTTGTGTGTGTGTGTGTATGTGAGAGAGAGGGGGGGGGGGAGGGAGAGAGAGAGAGAGAGAGGGAGAGGGAGAAAGTGTGTGTGTGTATTTATGGTTTGGCACCAACCAAGACTCCAAGGCAGGGGAATAGAGGTAGCAGTCGTCATCCAGAAATCTCTGGTAGCCATCAGAGGCACTGCTCCACAAGTTGCCAGTTGTGAGACCCATTTCTTGAAGATAGGCTTATAGGAACAGCCTCCCTGCTGTATTGCAACTTCCCTGCATGAGCAGCTGAAGGCCACCACAGAGCTGGCTATGGAGCCCCTCAAACTTATACTTCTGGAGGAGTTCAACTTCTTATTGCTGGGAGGATCTCCAAAGTGTCCCGGAAGTTCCTGACTATATCCAGGGTGACCATGGGCTTCTCTCAGGTTATTCTTAACATGACATGGGACAATGGCCATACTCCAGAGATGCAGTACCAATGTGATCTGAGAGAGGAGCTTTAACTGACTTCTCTATCATGGTCAGATCACACCCTGATGACTTTGAGGCTCTCTGATGCTACCCTCTTCTGCAGAGAGACTGGACCAATCTGTCTGGTACATACTCAGCAACTGATGGACCCAATTGGGTTTCAAAAGGAGCTGAGGAAAATACCTGCTAATCTGCTACATGGTCCTATGGAGGCCCTGGCAGCTGCTTTCCAGGGTGAAGTGAATGATGGTATAGACCAGAGCTGTCAAACTCTTGGGCATGCATCACGCAGTGGCCATGCCTACACCCAGTTTAGCAAAGGGGGGAAAAGTCCCAATATGTCATGATACACCACCGTGATGTTGTGAGCTTGACAGTCCTGCTGTAGACATTCTTTTGTGGTCCCTGGGGGCTGTAGGGTCCTGAATGGGGAACAACAGACTTCACCTGAACTCTGGTAAGACAGAGTTGCTGTGGATTGGCCCCTCTGTATTCAGGAGTTTATCACCTTTGGTCTTGGATGGGCTTGCATTACCCCAGACAGACCTGGTAGGTAATCTAGGGTGGGTGGTGGTCTTGGACTCCCAGCCCCTGCTCTAAAAGCAGGTGGCAGTTGCGGTTAGGAGTGCCTTTGCTCAACTTCATATTATGTGTCGGTTATGCCCTTTCCTAAGCTTCCCTAAGCTCTCCACTTGGTCACTCATGTCCTGGTCATCTCCTGTTTGGACTATTGTAAGGCACTGTATATGGGCTACCCTTGAAAAGTATCAAGAAGCTTCAACTGGTACAAGATGCAGCTGTGCAGGTCATCTTGGGTGCACAAAAAGTTAAATATAATTTTAGCATTGATTTTTAATTTATCCTTGCCTTTTAAAATGTTATATACTGTTTTTATGTTTTAATATTTTATTTGTACACTGTTCAAAGTCCCTCTGTGAGGGAGAGGAGTGGTTTCAAACTTTAATAAATTTTGATAAATAACATTTTGATAAAAAGAATAAATCTTTCTGTTTCTTTCCTCTTAATTTCTCCAGCTTTCCAAATTCTAAATGTCCCCCACTCTGAATATTACTATTTTTATTCCCCCAATCCTTACTTGCTTTGCTTTGTTGATTGACAAGATTGGCAGCTACTCTTGTCTGGTTAATTTAGAAGACTAGTGTCTGTTGATGGGTCTTGATGAAGAACTTCAGGCCCAACCTCTTTTGTCTCATTCATGTGACATTTTTTCCTTTCTTTCCTTAACAGCTTGGTTCCTTCCCAACTACCTCCCTAAGGGATCTTTTAGACAAGATTCCTGGTGTATGTCCACCCTATTACGTGCCTGCTTTATCTTTAGTTATGGCAGTTTCAGCATCATCTCTCAGGTGAAGAACTACACATGTTTAGAATTGCTAAATATATTGTTAGGAAACTGCACTAAAATCAAGTGTGTGTATAACAGATTTCATACCAACAACTATTCTCAAAGTCTTTGATGGCACATTCCAGTGAAGTTGCAAAAAAGTTTTAATAACCTCTCTTTCTGCTCATTCCATTTTACTTGTATCTTTTTAGCAATCTTGAGCACTTGGACTGGCCTCCCTCTTTCTGAAATTTAATTCAGAAATTTTGGTTTCTTGGAAAGGGACAAAAAAAAGTGGACCTCTAAAGACTCTTGGTCTGACTTAGAATATATTTCTTAAATGTATAATTATAGAGTTATAATAATATATTTGTTCAGTCTAACACATACTTATAAAATACAGTGTTGTATTAATGTATGTAATATTTAATTTTTTTAAATGGCATTTTCATTTTTGGGCTGTCTACTTTCAAAAATGGCACTTTAAAAAAAAACATTATTTCCCTTTATTCAGCAAAGGATCTCTTTAGAAATATTTGCTAACAAAATATAGTATTTACAATAGAATCTCTGGTCACGAACGCTTCTGACCACAACCAAATCGGGTTCTGACCAAAAAATTTTTTTCCCCCATAGCCGATTTCCCCTTTCCCACCAAATTTCCAAAATTAGGTTTGGGTCATGATCAAATCAGGTTGCAACCGAAGTTATGGAACGAATTATGGCCGTGACCAGAGGTTCTACTGTACTAGTCTTTTCCACAAATTTCTGCTACAACATGTTCTTAAATACCATCAAGTGCCCCAAAGAAACAGACAAATCTTGGTTTGATATAACTGGAACGTTTATTACTCCAGAGAGAGCTGGATTTTAATATAAACAAAACCACTGAGGACATTATACAAAGCTGAAGTCCCAATATTAACTTGAGATCTCTAACCCTCTACATCTAAGGGTAGTACTACTCCTAATAATTTATTAAATTTATATGGTGTTGAACTAGTAACTTTACCTTGATTCTTTACTAGGTTAATATGATAGTTCTGGGCATAATTATATTAAGTCTCAACAGAAATTTAATTCTGGGGTGGGTGACACTGTATTGTGCTGGTTCTCCTCCTCCTTATGGGACCGGTTCCAAATCGCTATCAAGGGGGGGGGGGGAGATCTAACCCGTGACCCCTACTTTTTGGGCTGCCTCAGGGCTCTGTTCTCTCTCTCTTTCTATTTAACATATACAAGAGGCTTCTGGGTGAGGTGATCTGTTAATTTAGGGTGCAATATCATCAGTATGTGGACCATAGCAGCTCTGTAGCTCTATCCCAGGCCCCTCGAGTGATGCCATGAATGTCCTACCCCAGTATCTGGAGCCTGTTGGGGATCGGAAGGGTCAAAACCGACTCTTATTCAACCCTTGCAAGATGGAATGGCTGTGGATATGTGAAAAAACCCCCACCCCCCACCCCCAGGACAAGGACATTCCATTTTGGGTTCTGGGTGGGGTGGCATTGCCCCAAGAATGCAATCTGGGGATCCTCCTGGAATTTGCAGCTCCTCCTCAAAGAGCAAATGGCAAGTTGTGGCCAAGAGGGCCTTTGCATATATTGAGTTGTACACCAGTTGTGCCCATACCTGGATCAGCAGGCCCTGCTTGCAGTAATAACTCATGCCCTTTTTAACCTCCAGATTGGATTTACTGTAACACGTTCTGTACAGGGCTGCCCTTGAAGACTATTTGGAAACTTCAATTGGTGCAGAATGGAGCCGTACGGATGGTACTTGTGCCAGATATATGGCACATGTAACATCACTCTTGCATGAGCTACACTGATTACCAGTGTGTCTCTGGGTGCAATTCAAGGTCCTGGTAGTTACCTATAAAGCCCTACATGGGAGCAGGGTACCTGAGGGATCGCCTTTTTTCCAGAGTTTCTAATTGTCCAACTACTAGATCAAATAGGTGTGCTGCAGTGGTGGGATTCAATTTTTTTACTACCGGTTCTGTGGGTGTGACTTATTTGGTGGGTGTGGCTTGGTGGTCATGTGATTGGGTGGTCATGGCTTGGTGGGTATGTGATTGGGTGGGCGTGCTTGGTAGTCATGTGATTGGGTGGGTGTGCTTGGTGGTCATGTGACTGGGTGGGCATGGCCAATGTGACATCACTCATGTGAAGGGGTGCCTTGCCTGGCCTCAAAGAGATACAATTTCCCTCTCTATTTACTATTACTGAACAACCAAAATACACTATTTAATCTTATGTATATATGCCATATGTGTACATACATATTACATATTATAGTGTGTGTAAAGGCACACAAAACGATACATTATCTACTATATATACTGTATGTGTATGTATACATACACACACACACAAGCTCTTCTAAAACTATACACATTCAACCTCACTGCGTTTGGAAAAACACACCGATAGTCCAGTGGTGGGATTCAAAATGTTTTACTACTGGTTCTGTGGGCATGGCTTAGTGGGCGTGGCAGGGGAAGGATACTGTAAAATTTCCAGTCAGAGGTGGTATTTGCCAGTTCTCAGAACTACTCAAAATTTCTGCTACTGGTTCTCCAGAACTGGTCAGAATCTGCTGAATGCCACCTCTGATGTGCTGCAGATCCCATCAGCCAAAGAATGTCAGCTGACAGGGACTAGAAGATGAGCTTTTTCTGCAGCAGCCCTAATTCTGTGGAACATCTTCTCTTCAGAGATTAGAATGGCTCCAACCCAGTTATGCTCCCAAAGGCCCTGCCTCGTAGCTATACTATTAGCAGGCGAGATGTCTTGTTTTGTATGTTCTCAAATTAGACATTTTAATGTTTTTTTAATGTTTTTAGTGCTTCAATGATTATTATTGTTTTAAAGAGTTTTTAAGCTTTTAATTGTAAAATATGTTTCTGAAATATGAGCCATACAGAGTCATTGGCAGAAATGAGCATATACCCATAGCAAACATTATATTGGGTGAGGAGGAAAAAATACTACTTTACAACTGCAACAGGTACAGACAATTTTTAATTATCTTAGCTGTGAGCAGAGGTAGAAAGGAAGGCAATATCATAATGCTGTGGAGTAAAAAAAAAAGGTTAATGGGGCATGAGCTCCTTGACTTTACTGTTACAAGTTGGTTCCCTCTTAATTTTTTTAAAAAAGGGTTTTCAGACAACCCTATCTGTTGTTGATAGAGTTCTGATACAGATTTGTCTGCTTTAATGATTTTTGCTTTGTATTTTGATGCTTTGATGCTTTGTGCATCATATTAATAGCTGTGAACCAGAGTTGGTATTCAGCAGGTTCTGACCAGTTCTGGAGAACCGGTAGCGGAAATTTTGAGTAAGTCGGAGAAGCAGAAAACCCCACCTCTGACTGGAGATTTTACAGAATCCTTCCCCTGCCACGCCCACCAAGCCATGCACACAGAACCAGTAGTAAAAAAAATTGAATCCCATCACTGGTGTGAACAGCAAACAAACGCATGACTAGATTGCAAGTCCTTCATAACATTGGTTCACTAAATAGTTTTTATTTAGTATAGGGATTAGGGAAAGTTGCATATATTAACCATGTTTATATCTTGAATAGTGAATAAAGATTACTCTTTTTTTAACAAAGTAATCTTTTGTTTTGGTTTTCCAAGTATGTTTCCCAATATGTTTGGAGAAACTATGCTATTATTTTTCAAACAAATCTAATACAAGTAAGATCTTAATAGATCTGCATTTTTATAGCCATGGCATTTTTAGAAATGGTTAAATATATTTAAAGTTTCAGAATGCAAAATTTTAGGGAAAAAAAAACCATTAATATGTGCATAAACATCTACACATAACATGATGTCTGGAATTGATGCTACTTTACTGTTGGTAATTCTGCTTGCTATAAGAATCATGTTCATTTATGTCCACTTTCTCCATTACAAGTTGATATGAGTGATTTTTGCCTTCTGCTCTAACTGGAACCATGTCTGCTCTGATATATTCATTGCCCATTAAAATGTGCAGTGCCTGGCGATTCCTTTGCCTCCTGCTTTCTAATTTTATGGAAGCCTTCAGCAACAAACAGTCACATAGTGAGTAGTGGTGAACAGACCCTGATTAGGAGGAGGAGTAACACATCATGTCAGAAGTTGGACCTGTATCTTCTGATACTGAGTTAGAAGCAGGTGCTGAGAAAATCTGCAGATGCAGTTTTAAGTCTCCTTCTGAATGCAGAACAGAACAACTGTAGAAAAATGGAAGTGAAGGAGCATCAAGGTCACACAGTGACTAATGACAGAGTATTACCATTCCATTGATGGGCATTATATTGGAAAGAGCCCCAGGGGTTTACAGGAAGGTACAGAAGTACTGTACAAAGAAGTTCCCCAAAACAATATGTATATTCATTGATCACCAAATAGAACCAGACATTCTGGAAACAAATGTCTAATGAACCATAGAAAACATTGCTAAAAACAAGGCTTCAGTAGCTGAGAAAATCCCAGCAGATCTATTAAAACCTGAAAAGATGATGCAGTCAAAATGCTACATGTGATTAGGAGGTATAGAAAACCACAGTGGCAAAGGATTGGAAAAACTGCTTCTATTACAATAGCAAAAAGCACCAAATTATGCTAATTAAGATAAAGCTCAAAATTTTGTATCCTGAGCAATAAATATAGAACAAGAAGTGACAGATACAGTATCTGATTTCATGAGACGGAGGAGACCTGAGATCACATTGCAGACACATAATGCAGCATAGAAAAGAGAAATGAATTTCCAAAAAGACTTCAGCAGTATATGCTAATAAATACTGGGAACTTATTGGTAGTTTAAATCAGTAGCACCATCACTATAAAGAAAACAAGGGATGGGATTCTACCAGTTCGGACAAATTCTATAGAATTGGTTGTGATGATTTTGCACAGTTCGGAGAACCAGCAAATCATGCCTCTGGCTGACCCCGCCCCTTTCCATCCACCCCTCCCTTCCCCGCCCAGTCAGTCTTAGCGCGCATGCCTGACATCGCTGACTGTGTTCTCCCCCTGCCCAGTCACTGCTTAAGGTATTTCTTGTTTTTTTCCCTCTCGATAATCAGCAGTTCCTATGATCAGCTGTGCTGGGATTCCCCTCGCTGTCTTACTGCTTTGCCCACGAGGTTTCCCTGAAGCCCCCAACACTCCATTTTTTGCCTTCCTGGGCCGCAGGAATGCTTCCTGAGAGGAAAAATGCTCCCCAGGAATCTTCCCTGAGGCCCAGAAGGCCCCAAAATGGAGCATGGGAGTGAGCTGCGCAGCCCCTCCAGGCTCTGTTTTTTGCCTTCCTGAGCCCCAGGGAAGCCTTCTGGGAGCAAAAATGTCCCCCCAGGACACTTCCCTGAGGCCCAGAAGGCCCAAAAAATGGGGGGCCCTGCAAAAAAACAGAGCCACGCCCACCCAGTCACATGGCCATACCCACCTAGCCACACCCACCTAGCCACACCCACCTAGCCACGCCCACATAACTGGTTGTTAAAAAATTTGAATCCCACCCCTGAAGAAAACCTATATGATGCTAACCTCATCAGGTCATACATCTACTTAATCACATTAAGATTGGCAATAATATCCACGTCATTTCAGATAATGAGATCTCAAGATCCAGGCAAGCATGTTTGGGAGAAAATGATATTTCTTATAAACTGGATCCAAGTCACACAGGATTTTTTAGCCCATGAACTTTGCTTTGAAGTTTGCTTAGAAACAGTCATAGCAAGGGAGTAACATGCACTGCATCATCGGTCCATTTAATAGTGTAAATGCAGAATTCTTGAGGCATATAGCAATGCTATCTTGAGTGCATTATAGTAATCCATGTGGAATGTAGTTGAGGGATGTCTCATCATTCATTCCCAAAGGTATCAAAATAATGTTCTTATGGTCATGTGAAAAAAATTTAGGTAGATTCCCCCTTACGACCAACTGCAGGGACGTTGCACTGGTTCTCACCTATCTCCCTACCCCCATCTCACCCTGCCTGATTCCTGCAGGCTTTGGTCCTGCTTTCCACCCCCACTCACTTACCTTCTCTACTGTAGATCTCTGGACCTCTGAAGCTTAAGCTGGGGAAAGAGAGCAAGCTGCTCTGCCCCTCAGCTCCCCTTTAGTCCATAGGCCATTGTCCCAGAAGCTGGAACCATTTTCAGAGCGGACACAATTTATTGTGGCCATTCCAAAAATGGCACCTACTTCCAGGCAGAGCCACTCAGTCTAAGGAGACTGACGGGCAGAACCACTTGCTCTCCTTCCACAATGTGAGCTCTGGAGATCGACAGATAATTAGTGTGTAATTGGTGACTATTGGGGAGGATGGTGTGAGACTCAGTGAGATGGGAAAGCAGGCCCAAAACTTGTGGGGACCCTGAGGGGTGGGAAGTGGATCATGGGGAGCCTTGGGAGTGGAGGATACTTTGGAAGCCTAAGGCAAGTGGACCTGGATGTGCTCTAAGCCTCCCAGGTCTTTTCCTATCTGAGGCACTCCATCCTCTACTTAACTTGCGAAGTTGTTTAATGACCACATTGGAAAAAGCATGGATGTGTGTTGTTAAATGAGATGACCATGTCATACATCTTACTTAACAACTGACTACTTATGTCTTTATCTTTCTCCATTGTCCTATTGGAAAAGTCATCTTAAAAGTAATAGAATAACAGAATTGGGAGGTCTTCTAGTCCATCTAGTTGAGCAGGAGACACTATATACCATTCCTGCCAAATTGTTATCCAATCTCTTCTGGAAAGCCTCCAATGACAGAGCACCCACAACCTCTGATGGCAAGATGTTTCACTGATTAATTGTTCTCACTGTCAGGAAATTTCTCCTTAATATTAGGTTGGATCTCTCTTTAATAATATTCTGTCTATTACTTCTTACTCTTAGGTGCTTTGGAGAATAAATTGACCCCCTCTTCTCTGTGATAGCTCCTCAAGTATTGGTAAACCCCTATCATGTCACCCTTAATCCTTCTCTTCACTAAGCTAGACATACCTAGTACCCTCATACATCCATTGTATGGTTTAGCCTCCAGATCCTTTTTCATCTTTGTTGCTCTTCTCTGCACTTTTTTTAGAGTCTCAACCTCTTTTTTTGTATTGTGATGACAAGAACTAAGTAGAGTATTCCAAGTGTGGTCTCACAAGTGGAGTATAAAGTGGTATCATCAAAGTGGTATGATCTTCTTGATACTATCCCTCTGTTGATGCAACCTGAGACTGTTTTGGCTTTTTGGTGGCTACAGTACACTGCTGGCTCATACTTATGTGCTTGTCCATTAGGTCACCTAAATTCCCCTTATAGTTATGACTGATGATCCAGTTATCATCTATAGTATTTTATATCTGTACGTTTGGTTTTTCTTGTCTAAGTGTAATACCTTATTTTTCTCACCACTGAATTGCATTTTGTTGGATAGAGCCCAGTGTAAAAGTCTATCAAGATCTTTCTGTATCTTCAATCTATCTTGTAAAGTGTTGGCTATTCCCCACAGCTTGGTGTCATCTGCAAATTTGATGAGTTCCCCTTCTACCCCTCATCTAAATATTTTATGAAGATGTTGAAGAGTTATGGGTTTAAGATATAACCTTGAGATACCCCACTGTATGCTTCCCTCCATTTAGATGTACTATAGTTCCATTAAGGACTACACATTGAGTGTGGTTGGTCTTTATCTTCATCTTCTAGTCTCCACTGTTCTTTTCTGTAGATTGCTCACCTGTGTTTCCAAAGACAATGAAACACATTGGAGTCCTCATTCTGCATGCAGTCAGGAGTACTAGTTATTGCTGCCAGAAACTATATGTTATGCAGAACCTAAGGTCAGACTTAAAGAGCCAGTTTGATGTAATGGTTAAGATACCAGGATAAACACCAGGAGACTGAGTTTAAAGCTAGTTGTGTGACTTTGGGCCAGTTCCTCTCGATCAGCAAGGGCAAGCCACTTCTGAATTCTTGCCAAGAAAAGTGAAGAGTTGCTAGGAATAAGAAATGACTCAAAACCCCACACATGAAGATGATGTAAGAGAAATGATTGTGTTTTATGATTAAAACTAGAATCTTGAAATATGACCAAGTAAACAATGATCTTAATTCCTTAGTGAATCCGTCATTTACAATCCACAACTATAATTTGGATCAGCTGAAATCTCCTGATAACCTTGAATAAGCCGAACCCTAACCTTGTAAAGCCATGTTACAAGTGTCACTGTTGTGCTACAGGCATTGTGGTTAATACCCAGGTACGGCTTTATGGTGGTGATCATCTCAGGCATTTCCATAGCAGTAATAGTTTCAGTGATGATGTGTGCTTTTTTTTATGAAGATGCTTTTAAGAGCCTCTCTAATTAATTTCCTTGGGATTGAGTTACTTAACATAAAAAATCAAACCAAGTCAATCTTATTTGGGCTGACACCTGGTGGGGAGGGGTTTTTTGTTTTGATCATTGGTATTTTTGATTGTTGTGAGCCACTAACTGTGGTGTGCAGCCATAAAAGTTCTATAGAAAAAGAAAATCTTTATTACAGTCACAGACATCTATGGAGATTTAATGTTTTATAACAATAATAAATTATGGTACTTACAGGCTTTAGAAAATATGTGTTGGAAGTCATCTCACTTTGGAAAGAGTTCTAAAGTGAACCTTTGTTCCCTCTTTCTTTCTCTTACCAAATGCTTAGAGAAGTGTTTCTCAATGTCAACTGCTTAAAGACGTGCAGACCAGACCTTGGAATTCTCCAGCCAGAATTCTGGGAGTTGAAGTCTTACACACATTTTCAAGCAGCCAAGGTTGAGAAACACTAGCTTAGAGCAATACTTCCCTATAACCAGTTCTTTAAGTGAGTGGATTCCCAGTTTCACTGTCCCTCCCTTGCTCTCCCTTTTCTCTTTATATCTTCCCATTCCAGGGCCTGCAAAGGCCCTTGGGCATGACCTCTGAGTACCTCGCTCTGAAACTGCCCTAGTAGGCAGGGGAGCAGTTGGGCCAGGCTTGTTATTTCTCTTCCTTCTTTACTCATAGTATGTCAGTTCATACTATGGAAGAGTGAGAATGAAAAGAATTGGCAGTTGAGGTAGCTACTGGTGGAAAAGTTGTCATGGGAAGACATCATATTAGGGAAGGAGGGGAATCTGTTCAGAGAAAGCAAATGGGATGATTCAGCCGATTCCCTTCAGTGGAAAGTGATGCTTCAGCTTGCATCATTGCCATCTTCCTGCACACAAACATTAGCAAGGGAAGTCAATGCAAGCAAGTCAGAGCAAGAAACCACATCCCCATAGTGGATATTTTTGTGAAAAGCAGCTTGGTTATCATTCAGCAGTTTTCCTCACACTAAAAAGCTGATGATTCTTTCCTCTACGTTGTGCCCAGCAACAATGATGAGTTATTCTTGTGAGTTAGGCCTTGGACTGGAACACAAACTCACCCACTCTGTTTCCTTCAGACGCTATTTTCATCACCACATTAGTTTGACTATTTGGAAAGTCAAATCTGTTCTTTTTTCCTTGATAAGCCAACCTATGTAGACGTCTTATGCTTAACCAAGTATCAGACATGATCTAATATAACATTCTGATTCTGGCTTCTGATATTGCAGTAGGTTGCTGTACTACTCCTCCACCCTGGGTTGATCAAGCAATGCTGTTAAGGTCCTTTCCCAGGGACTGGAGGCCATGAAGGTCTGGATAAGGTGAGCAGGCTTTAGCTCAGCCTGAGTGGCTATGGGTTTTATAGCCCCCTGATTCCAAAGATTTCCCTTTTTAATTTAAAAAAAAAAACAATTTTATTTACAAAATTAAAAACATACAAATTCCAAAAATTCATTAACAATAATCTGTGAATAACACATGATTCTTTACATTTGTTATTGAATTTGATAAGTTCTAATAATCAATAATGACTAATACTAGTCACATCTTCCTACATTATCATATCCTAAACACTAAATAACTCACAATATACTCTTATTTGTTTTCACGTTGGTTTATAACTCCTCTTCAATTACTAATACATTCATATTATTTAACTAGTAAATAAATACATATAAGTGAATAATAATAATAATAATAACAGCGAAAAGAAGATTTAAAACCTTTAATTGTTTTTATACGTTTGGTATGAACAGCTGGATATAAATTGTTTCTTGGGTTCATTTATGTGTTTTCCCTTTTATTATCTACCCAATTATACCATTTATCCCATATCGGGTAGTAATCTGTATCCTCCTTCTCATTGATTTTAAGTGTGAGCCTCTCAAAGATTTTCCATTCTGAACTCTGCATCTCCTCTCTTGCATTAACTTGCTCCTAACTCGCTATAACTAACTATATATATAATATATAACTAACTATATATATAATATATAACTAACTATATATATAATATATAACTAACTAACTCGCTATAACTAACTATATATATAATCTCTTGCTCTCCTTGCAGGAGGATTTTGTCAGAGTAAGCGCTCTTTCAGTCTCTTTACAGAAGTAAGAAAAATATAGAGTTCCTCTAGTAAAGAAAGTGGCCAGGAAGGAGGCATGACAAACACACAAAGAACTAAAGAAGCTTGGATCTACTTTTTCCATTCTTTTCCTACATTAACTGCAAACTTATGGCTGTAAATCTTTTGTGAGCTGTGATTTTTTTAATTTTTATATTATTACATTACATTGTATTATAATATATGCTACATTAACTGTTTTGAGACAGTATGAGGCTTTCTGACAAAGACTTATGATTGGTTAAGACGAACAACACTTCATTGTATTTAAGTATGATTTCAATATCAGCCACAAGAGGGAACTCAGAGTTACTTTATTCTTTTTTACATTAGCTGCAAACATATGACTGTAAGGTGTGTGTGTGTGTTTAATTGGTGAGCTGAGTGGTTTTATTTTCCCTTGATTTTTCTGCCTGTTTCTATGTGGATTTATAAATAGGTTTTTTGAGACCAATTTTTAACAGAAGGTTGCTGAATCAATTCTTTGCCACAAGAGAAAGAATTCTTCTTTCTAGTGTATTCCCACAGATGCAGGGTCTGCTTTTCGGATCATTGAATGCCACTTTGTACAATCAGCTGTGTCTCCAAGGTGCAGGCCTGCGGATTGCAAGTCTTTGCTGATGATGTCTCACCATCTCGGTTTTGGATGCCTACGAGGTCGCTGGCCATTGACTTCTAGTTGGTAGGCTGTCTTGGTGGAAGGTGCTGTTCTCTGGACATGTCCATACCAGCAGAGCCAGCCTTCTTGTTGCTGCCCAGCATTCAGTGCCATACAGTACAACAGGGCAGATGGTTATTTTGTAAATCTTAGATTTAAGATGAGTTGGCATTCATCCTTCACATAACACACCCATGAGTTCTCGCCAACACATCCACAAGAAAAAGACTGCAATGTTGAAAACATTGTTAAAACTAGACTCCATTTGTCTTGGATTTCCTGGGAGCATTTGCACAAAGAACAACAAAGCCATGTAGAAAGAGACTAGCATGATAGTTACAGACAAGATTTGTGTGCCATGTTTGCATCCCAGCCCAAGGGGGGCTCAAATTATACCTATAGCAAATGTAAATTGTTTGGATTGCTTCTAGAGAAAGTGGAGGGTCATGAGGCACAACTCACTATTTTGAGAATTATCCGTGAAAATGAAGAGATCATAATAAAGGCAGAAATCTATAACTCACATGAACAGAAAGAAAGAAACAACTACCAGGAAAGAGGGAGACACTACCAAGGAAGACTGATGACATCATATGATTGAGTGGACAAAAAAACAGAGAAGACTGTCCCTTCTACTGGAGCTGAACAATCAATTTCACATCCCCCTGGAAGAAAGCAAATGCAGACATCTTGAGAAGGGTCTTCATCAAGTGTTCCAGTGAAAGGAAGAAATGTAGCCCAGATTTCCCCAAAGAAAAATAAGGCACGTGTTGATGATTGATGACTAGAACTGGAAGGTGAAGGAGACCATCCTTTAGGACCAAACCCAAAGCCTAAACCCCTACAAACAAATCAGACAATGAGTAAGGCAGTGGTCAGAAGGAAGGGACACTCATATATAAACAGGCGATGTACGAAGCAAACGCAGAGTTGATTATAAAGAGTTCAGTTTGTATAATGCTCAAAGGTTGGGCAACAAACAGGGAGAACATGAAGTCTTATGAGGGCAGGTATGATATTGTTGCTATTACTAACATATGGTGGGATGAAACCTGTGATTGGAACATACTATTGAAAGAAATGAAAACAGACTCAACAAAAGAGGGGGGGGGAGTTTCATCATATCTAAATAATTACTATACCGCTACAGAAATATATAATACCAAGGATGGAAGCCTTTTTGAAAGTATGTGGGTAGAAAATGACATTGCTGTAGGTATATATTATATAGGCCATCCAACTAAGCAGAGGAAATAAATGAATATTTTCCTAATCAGTTAACTGAGGTGTGCAAGCAATACACCACAGTAGTAATTGGGGATTATAACTACTCTGATATCCACTGGGAAACAAACTGCATGTTCTGTATTCTGTACAGTGGTAGATTTTGTCTTCTGTACAGATGCAGATAGATAAACTCAACAAAACATTCATACAAAGTCTTTATTATTGGTTCATCAGGTATCCTCATAACTCACATTTGTGACGAAGTTCTTAATGTCCAATCCTTTGCATATCTGTCTTGTAGGTAAAAAGATAGTTATCTCCTTATCCCTTTCGTAGCGGTAGTTACCATGAGTCCGTGAGTTCAGGCAAGAGTGAAGAAACCTCCCCCAACCCATTGAGGGTCAATTTAGTGACCAATCAGGATTACAGATGTGGTCATGTGACATGGACTACATTTCCTAGGATATCTTAACTACATTTACCATGATGCATTCCCTTAAGGGGACAGCTCACAATTGCTAACTAACTATCCAATTCCCATACACTGGCTGGACAGCACACTGCAGGAAGTGGGAGATTGAACAAGTTCCTGACAACTTTGTCATCCAAAAAGTGGAGGAGGGAAGCTATGCTGGACTTAATTCTTACTTTTAGGAATCAAATCGTTGAGGGAGTGGAAATTGTAGGAACTTTGTGGGACAGTAACCATGTCATTTTAGAATTCACCATAATGCAGGCACAGGTAACTGAATGAAGTCAGACTAGTGTTTTAGACTTTTAAAAGAGCTGATTTCAATAAACTCAGAAAGAGATTAGGAAGGAAAATCCTAGAGGATTCAGAATGCTTAAGACAATAAAGGTCCAGACTAAAACAAGAGACTCCAGACAAGGCCAGCATGGTTGCACAAAGGGTACTCTGACAAACTGAAAGACAGAAAGGACAAATATATAAAAAAAAAACAGAAAGAGGGACTCATAACTAAAGCAGAATACCAGCAAATGGCTTGAATCGGCTCAGAATGAACTAAGGCTTGCAACAAACGCCAAAAATACCAAAAAAAGGTTTTCTTTCAAAACGTTAGGAACAAAAAGAAAATCAAGGAAATGATTGATCCACTAATGGAAGATGAAGTCAAGAAGGTGACAGGCAGCAGGGAGAAAGCAGAACTGTTTAATTCTTTTTCTGCATCTGTCTTTATGCAAAAGGAGAAAATAGCCCAACCTATTAAAAGCAGGACCATGGGAAACAGAACAGGAATGAAGGTCAAATTAGCCAAGGAATTGGTATGAGAACACCTATCTGTTTTGAAAGAGTTCAAATTGTTGAGACCAGATGATTTACACAGTACACCTCAGGGTTCTGAAGAAACTGGCAGATGTGATCTTGGAATCACTGAATTAAACCTTTCAGAACTCCTAGAGCATAGAGGAAGTACTAGAGAATTGGAAAGTGCCATTGTGGTTCCAATCTTAAAAAAGAGGAAAAATGTTACTTCAGGAAACAACAGGCTTAATATCCACGCTTGGGAAAATCCTGGAAAGTATAATCAAGCAGTGAATTTGTGAGCACCAAGAAATAATCAAGGTAATTACTAGAAGCCAGAATAACAGAATTGTTAAAAGTAGATCATGCCAAACAAACCTAATTGCCTTCTTTGATAAAGTAACTAAATTAATGAATCAAAGAAATAGTGTGGGTATAGTTTACTGAGATTTGAGTAAAGCATTTCATAAAGTAGACCCAGCCTACTTTATCGTAAGACAAAACGTCTTTGCCCCACAACAATGTGGGACAAATAATATCACTACCTTGCTGTTGGCTGACCAACTGCATTAAGCATGTGGTCATTAATGGAACTACATCTATGTGGAGGGAAACACACAATAGCATATGTCAAGCTTCTATCTTGGGCCCGGTACTCTTCAACATCTTCATAAACGATCTAGATGAAGGGACTGAAGGGCACTCATCAGATTTGCAGATGACACCAAGCTGGGGGGATGTCATGCCCCTGGTGGAGACTGACTCCGAGGGAGAGGAGGAACAGCTGACAGGGAATGGAAGTGTGGCTCCGGAGGGTGTGGAGGAGGCTGGGGAAGGGCAGAGGCCGGCTGGGCAGTCAGAGGAGGACCCAGGTCCCCCCTCCATCCTAGGGCATGCAGGGAGGAGAGGATAAGGGAGAGACTTGGTCTACTGGGGAGGAGAGGGCCTTGATCCTCTTTATAGGCTGCAGCTGTGACAACTGGATAAGAGAACGCATGGACATGCCTACGAGCGAATGCTGAAAACAAAGTGTGGAAATATCTCTAGTTTATTGTTCCTCTCTGAGTTTGGCGTCCTTCCCAGTGTGTGTTCTGATATCTGTGGACATCTTCCAACCCTTATCTTGCCTGATTTGCATTGTTTTTTACTCTTTATAATTTAAATGGCATTTCCTCCTTCTTTTAATGGCTTGTGTGGGAGTTTTTTGTCTCCAGTCAAGGATATTTGGAGCTTGGAAGCAAAGTGAAGGAATAAAAGGAGCTTCACCTGTTTTTATGACTGTGTTTATTTTGTATCCCACCCTAGGTCATCACAGGGGACTTGCTAACACTTTAAAAGACAGACTGAAGACTGAGAAGGATATTGACAGACTTCAGCATTGGGCCCTATGAAACAAGATACAGTTCAGTTCTTACCACAGTTGTTAAGTGAATCACTGCAGTTATTAATTTGTTAACACAGTTGTAAAGTGAATCTGGCCTCCCCATTGACTTTGCTTGTCAGAAGGTCACCATTTTCTGGATCAGGGTGCATTGCGCACAGTCACTTCTGTCCCCGTCATCTCCCGCCAAGACTATTGCAATGCTCTCTACATGGGGCTCCCCTTGAAGAGCATCCGAAGGCTTCAGCTGGTGCAGAATGCGGCCGCGCAGGTGATCTTGGGGGCTTCTCAGAGTTCCCATGTTACACCGCTCCTGCGCAAGCTGCATTGGCTTCCAGTGGCCTTCCGGGTGCGATTCAAGGTGTTGGTGATCACCTTTAAAGCGCTCCATGGCTTGGGACCCAGGTACTTATGGGACCGTCTACTGCCAACGTTGGCCTCCCGCTGGCCAGTGCGCTCCCACAGGGTGGGCCTCCTCGGGGTGCCGCCGGCTGGGCGATGCTGGCTGGCGGCTCTGAGGGTGCGGGCCTTCTCTGCGGGGGCACCCTCCCTCTGGAATGAATTACCCCCGGAGATGCGAGCTATCCCTGACCTACAGACCTTCCGGCACGCACGGAAGACCCACCTTTTTCAGCAGGCCAGTCTGGCCTAGTCCCATTAGTAGGGTTTAATTTTTAAATCTTCATTTTTAATGGGGTTTTATTGGTTTTACCTTTAATTCAGCCATTCATTTAATTCTCTTTTAATTCATTTTAAATTTTTTATTGATTGTATTTTTATTATGGCTGTTCACCACCCCGAGTCCCTATTTGGGAGAGGGGGCAGTATAAAAGTTTTAATAATAAATAAATAATAAATAAATAAACCATAGGTGATCACAAGACTCTGGGAACACTGTAACCACCTTACATACGAGTCAATTGCGAAGTGTCTGAATTTTGATCACGTGACTATGGGGATATTGCAATAGTGTGAAAAATAACCATACGTCTCCTTTTTCAGTGCAGTTGTAATTTCAAACGGTCACTAAATGAAGTGCTGTAAGGGGACTGCCTATAGAGAAGGATTCCAAGTGTAACCAAGCAACTCTCTTCCCTGCCACCCTCCCCAATTCTCTCCAGAGAGGCTCCCTTTGACCGTCTCTGCCAACCAATCTCGTAGCCGATCACTTGCTGCAGTGCTCAACAACCCCCTTTCCCGCCCCCCAGGTCCTACGACTTTCTTTTTTGAAGACATATCTCAAATGGTTTTACAGCTCCCCCCCTTTTTTTTTCTTTTCCCTTTTCCATGTTCTCTTTTAATACACAATACAAGCCAAGGGAACACATACTGAAAACAGATCTCAATCACAGACATGCAATCTGTTTTCTTTTTAATGACAACTACATAGGGAAACTGGAATATGTAAAAATAAATAGCATGAAAGACGGTCATAGGACTTTACGATGCAACTATAATTCACGAATCTATATAACAATATCATGTTCATTTCAACCCACCCCCTTTTAAATTCATTTTACTATTATTACTTTTACATTTAAATTGAATTCCTAGTACCGTGCATTGCATTGTCAATAGACTGACAATTTCATTGGTTATTTATCCTGGTTATTTATCAATTGTTCTGTCAGCCTTGGAACCCTATTTGAATGTACCCAATAAAATAGTTAATCCCAAAAACAATTATCCACTGTGTTCAATTCCATCAATTTCTATTTGATATAAAGAGTGCTTACTCCATTGGTGGTCTTCTGTTTTTTCCTTCTAAAACTTGGGAACTTGGTTAGGATTTGGCTGTGCCGTGTTCCTGATAAGCAAATTATGTAAAAATCTTATGTACAATTTCTGAATAATAGTTTCTGCAGAAGTAAACCACAAATTTCTGACACACATTAAGTTGTCAGACAGATACTTGTGCATACGTGCATACATGTGCTTTCATTCCTGCTCATACAAAACAGTTGAAAGGACAAAAATCCAGCAGTTTCACTGAAATGATTCACTGCTAGTCACGGCTCTGCTATTTTGCATACAGTCCTATGCTCCTCTTCTTAGGCCTCTCGCTGTGATGACCCGGTGCGTGGCACAAAGGCAACACAGTCACATAAGTAAGAAAAGTCCCTTTAATACCTCCAACTTTGCCCACAATGTCCAGTTACTTTCAGCTGAAGAAAAAACTCTCCCAAGAACAGTCTTTAAGTGGAGGAAATTCAGTCCGAAAACAAAGTACATATAAACTGTAAATAAAAATCCACACAAACCACGCTGCAGCAATTAACTGGACAGGGCAGGATAAGTAATTGCAGAGTTCAAAGACCAACAAAATACACACAGTTGGAAAGATGCCAGGAACCCAGATAAGCTTCGACAAAACAATACAAGATTTGTTCCAACAAGTTGCTGTGCCCAAACTCCCTTTTTAAACACTGAGTTCCCAGTGGCAGCTAATGAAGGGAATCAGGGCCCTTTCCTCCCCCATTATGATGATGATGATGATGATGATGATGATGACAGTATACACAGCAGACAAAATAACCATACTGGGTTTTGTATCACAAATCACTAGTCGAACACTTCCCAAGTGTTTAGGACTGCATGATGTATTGGTGGATTATGCGAGCAGATCTCAGTAAGGTGGCCTTCAGATGACCAATGGTGATCTTGTCAGCGCCAATTGTTTTTAAGTGCTTGCCTAAGTCTTTAGGCACAGCACCCAGTGTGGAACCACCGACACTGGTTTATGCCAGAGTCTCTGCAATTCGATTCTCAAGTCCTGATATCTGGTGACTTTTCAAGTTGTTTCTCATCGATTCTGCTGTCACCAGGTATGGCAATGTCGATGATCCACACTTTTTCTTCTCCACAATCATGATATCCAGGGTATTGTGTTCCAGAACTTTGTCAGTCTGTATTCCGAAGCCCCACAATAGTTTTGCATGCTCATTTTCGACCACTTTTTCAGGCTTATGATCCCGCCAGTTCTTTGCTACAGGCAGATGGTAGTTGTGACACAAGTTCCAGTAGACCATCTGAGCGACTGTGTTGTGACGTTGTTTGTAGTCAGCCTGAGTATTGTCTTGCAACAGCTCAGTATGTGATCAATGGTTTCATCCGCTTCTTTGCAGAGTCTGCATTTGGAGTCATCAGCAGATTTTTCTATTCTGGCTTTGATTACATTCGTTCTGATGGCTTGTTCTTGGGCTGCAAGGATCAGGCCTTCTGTTTCTTTCTTCAGTGTTCTGTTGGTCAGCCATAACTAGGTCTTTTCCTTATCTACTTTTCCTTGGATCTTTTCAAGGAACTGTCCATGCAATGCTTTGTTACATGAGCTGTCAGCCCGAGTTTGCATCACTGTTTTTCTATATTGATTCTTGGTTTGCTGCACTTTGAGCATCTTCCTCTTGTTGATCTTCATCAAAGCTGGTTCAACACTGTCTTTCACATAATCTGCCAGAGCGTGTTTCTCTTCTTCGACTGTTTGCTTCACTTGCAAAAATCCTCTGCCGCCTGCTTTTCTGGGCAAATATAACCTGTCGATGTCACTACGCGGGAGCAGCACATAGTGTATGGTCATCAGTTTTCTTGTTTTCCTATCCAAGCTGTCCAGTTCTGCCTGTGTCCAGTTTATGATCTCAGCAGTATATCTGAGGATGAGTATGGCCCAGGTATTTATAGCCTTATTTATTTATTTATTAAATTTTTATACCGCCCCCTCTCCCAAAAAGGGACTCGGGGCGGTGTACAGCCTACTAAAAATGAATATGTACAGTTAAAAACAAATTAAACATAATTGATCCAGCCGAAATCCCATAAATACAAAATATTACTAAAATTTAAAATTTAAGGATTATATTAAAATTTTTTAAAAAATTAAAACCTAATTAATTTAAAAACCCCCAAAACTGTTTACTAGGCCAGGCCGGCCTGCTGGAAGAACAGGGTCTTTACTGCGCGCCGGAAGGTCTGGATGTCGGTAATGGCCCATATCTCCGGGGGCAGATCATTCCACAGGGAGGGGGCCCCACAGAGAAAGCCCGCACCCTCAGGGTTGCTAACCGGCAACGATCAGGCGGCGGAACCCCGAGGAGGGCAACCCTGTGGGAGCACACTGGGCAGCAGGAGGCTGTTGATGGCAGCAGGCGGTCCCGTAAGTACCCAGGTCCCAAGCCATGGAGCGCTTTAAAACCAATCAGTACCACCTTGAATCGGATCCGAAAGGCCACAGGAAGCCAATGCAGCCTGCGGAGAAGTGGTGTTACATGGGAGCTCCGAGGAGCTCCCAAGATCACCCGTGTGGCCGCATTCTGGACCAACTGCAGCCTCCAGACACTCTTCAAGGGGAGCCCCATGTAGAGAGCATTGCAATAGTCCAAGCGGGAGATGACGAGGGCGGAGGTGACTGTGCGAAGTGCGTCCAGATCCAGAAAGGGCCGCAACTGGTAAATCAGACGAATCTGACAAAAGGCCCCCCTGGCGACGGCCGTGATATGATCTTCTAAAGACAGCCATACGTCCAGGAGGACACCTAGATTGCGAGCCCTTTCCATGGGGGTCAAAATTTCTCCCCCCACGGCCAGCGACGGAACAAGCTGGCTGTATCTGGGCGCAGGAAACCACAGCCACTCGGTTTTGGTCGGGTTGAGACGAAGCCTGTTAAGACCCATCCAACTCCGCACGGCCTCCAGGCACTGGGTCATCACTTCAACAGCTTCGTTGGGGTGGCCCAGGGTAGAGATGTACAGCTGAGTGTCATCAGCGTACTGATGGAACTCTACCCGAAACCACGGATGATCTCACCCAGTGGCTTCACATAAATGTTGAACAGCAGGGGCGAGAGCACAGACCCCTGGGCCTTGGGGTCGACCTCTGCCCCCCCCGTCAACACAAATTGCGAGCGGTCAGAGAGGAAGGAGGAGAACCACCGTAAAACGGTGCCTCCCACTCCCAACCCCCCCAACCGTCGCAATAAGATACTGTGGTCGACAGTATCAAAAGCCGCTGAGAGGTCTAACAGGACCAGGACAGAGGAACAACCCCTGTCCCGGGCCCTCCAGAGATCATCCACCAACGCGACCAACGCCGTCTCCGTGCTGTGCCCGGGCCTGAAACCCGATTGGAGGGGGTCTAGGTATACCACTTCATCCAGGTACTGAAGGAGCTGACGTGCCACCACACTCTCAACCACCTTCGCAACAAAGCGGAGGTTGGAGACCGGACGATAATTTGAAATAATGCTGGATCCAGGGACGGTTTCTTGAGGAGGGGCCACACCACCGCCTCTTTCAAGGTGGCGGGTAAAAGCCCCTCTTTCAAGGAAGCATTCATAATCCCTTGGAACCAGCCTCGTGTCACCTCCCGAGTGGCTAAGACCAGCCAGGAGGGGCACGGGTCCAATAAACAAGTGGTGGCATTAAGCCCCCCCAGTATCCTGTCCACGTCCTCCAGAGTAACAGGATCGAACTCATCCGAAATGACCTCCCAGAAATCCACCTCCATCCCCCCACCCGGAGATACCCAGTCAGAGTCCAACTCATCCCGGATCTGAGTGATTTTGTCCTGCAGAAACCTAGAAAAATCCTCAGCCCGTCCCTGTAAGGGATCCTCCCGCACCCCCACCTCCAAAAGGGAGCGGGTCACCCTAAACAGGGCAGCCGGGAGGTTTTTTCATGGACGCAATGGAGAGGTAAGACCTCCTCGCCATCCTTATCGCCACTAAATACACCTTAATATAGGATCGTAATAGTGTTCAGTCAGACCCAGAGCGGCTGGCCCTCCAACTATTCTCTAGGCGTCTTTTCCGGCGCTTCATCTCCCTTAGCTCCTCAGAAAACCAAGGAGCCACCTGGGATCAGCACTGGGTCAGAGGCCTCAAGGGCACGACCCGGTAAGGGCCCCAGCGCCCACCCTTGTTTCCCGATGCTCACACACACGACTCGGTCGAGGGCTTGGTAGCCACCCTATCCCAGGCGGCTACCAAGCCCTCGACTGAGTCGTGTGTGTGAGCATCGGGAAACGGCCCAAGCTCCATCAGGAACCTATCTGGGTCCATCAGGCGCCTGGGGCGGTACCATTTTATTGGCCCCGCCTCCCTGTGGCCAGGGGGTGCGGAATGGAAGTCGAGTCTCAGGAGCGAATGATCAGTCCATGACAGGGGTTCCACAACTACATCCCCTATACCAAGATCATTCTGCCACTGATCAGAGACAAAAACCAGATCCAGGGTGAGACCCCCCAAGTGAGTAGGATCCCGAATTAGTTGGGTCAGGCCCATGGCTGTCATGGAAGCCATGAACTCCTGAGCAATCCCCGAGGCTCCACCGGCAAATGGCAGGTTGAAATCCCCCATGACCATAAGCCTGGGGGTCCCAACCGCCAAGCCGGCTATGACCTCAAGGAGCTCAGGCAGGGCCGATGTCACATAGCAGGGAGCCAGGTATGTGATCAACAAGCCCACCTGAACCCTGGGACCGAACTTCACAAAAAGGGACTCACATCCGGTCGTCTGAGAAACAGTGGATTCCCTAGGACACAGATCTTCCTTAATAACCACCGCAACCCCCCCACCCCTCCCCTGGGCCCTCGGCCGATGAAAGACCCGAAACCCGGCTGGGCACATCTCCACCAGAGGAACTCCTCCCTCTTGGCCCAGCCAGGTTTTGGTAATATCCACCAGGTCCGCTCCCCCCTCACAGATCAAATCATAAATGAGAGGGGCCTTGTTAGTAATGGACCTGGAGTTACACAACATCAGCCGAAGGCCCAGGGCCCGATCGCTCAGACCACCGGGGAACGGGACATGACAAGGGGGTCAGAGCGCGCCACCACACACAAACAGCGGGGGTGCGCTCCCAATATAGGATGTGGCCCCCTATAACCGCCAAATCTGCCTCTCCCGCTCACCGTGCTAATAGATTGTATTTCACCCTCCCCGGAACAGCCCCCCATCCTCAATACGGCCCCACCCGACCCCAGCACCTCCCGGCAGCGCTCGATCCGCGGCCTGGCCCCAGCCCCAGGCGGGTTGTCCCCCAACCCCCGCCCGGCCATCCCTAACCCCAATAAAAATCTGGATAAAAATTTACAACAAGAACCCTCCTTCAAGCGCTTCTTGCGGCCACACCATCTCTCCGGATCCCAGGATCCGTCCTTGAGGAATGTCTTAGAAAGTTTAGAGGGCCACTTCCAAGAAAGGGGGACATTTCTCAAGGCCCACAAGTCTTCTGAAGAGTATCTTAGTGGCGTCTTTAACTGGGCCTCCCCTGACCGACGCCGGCAACGCAGGGGGCCCACTGGTCGGGACCGAGGTCTAATCCGAAAATGTTCGGGTGGTGTCCATGTCCCCCCCAGCCTCCATCTTCGCCTCCGCTGTTGACGCCGAGGGGACAGCACCGAACGTCAACCCCGTACCCAGCTGATCCCCGTCGTTGCCGGAGCCACCGAAGCCTCAGCCGCCACTGCCGGAACTGCCGCCACTGCCATCAAGTCAGAAGAACCCGACAATCGAGGCCAGATGTTGTCCAAGGCCGCCGTGGCGCCACCCACAGCCGCCTCGGCAGCCAGGGGCAGACTCCTCCCCGTGCAACCATCGCAGTGCCACCCACGGCAGTCACGACGGGCAAGGCCCGTCCCGTGGCCAGATGGTGTTACCACCATTCAGTTTGCTTTTTAGAAGTTTTCTGACCCTTTTTGTGTATTCTTTGCAGACCACATTTTTCACTTGCCCGTGCTTGATATTATCCAGCTGCAGTATGCCCAGGTATTTGTAGGCTTTGGGTTGGTGGCACTTGATGGTTTGTCCATTGGGCATTTCAATTCCATCACTTTCTATGATCTTCCCGTTCTTCAGTGCCACTGTGGCGCATTTGTCCAGGCCAAACTCCATGCTGATGTCAGCGCTGAAAATTCGAGCTGTATTGGTCGGTGACTGGATTTCAATTTCTGATTTTCCGTATAACTTCAGATCATCCATGTACAGCAGGTGAGAGATTTTCTGTGAATTTTTAGCAGTTTGATAACCCAGGTTAGTTTTCTGTAAAATTGTTGACAGAGGGGTCATGGCGATGATGAACAGCAGAGGTGACATCATCACCATCATCATCATCATCATCATCATTATTATTATTGAGTGGTCAATGTCTGGAATACTCTACCTGACTCTGTGGTTCTTCCCAAACCCCAAAAACTTTAACCTTAGACTGTCTACTATTGACCTTACCCCTTTCCTAAGAGGTCTGTAGGGGGCATGCATAAGCGCACCAATGTGCCTACTGTTCCTGTCCTATTGTTTCTTTTATTTTTCGTATATGTACTCATTTCTTGTATTCATAACTTATTATCTTGTAAGCAATTGACAAATCAAATAAATAAATAAAACTCCCTTCTCCGTTCCTCCCTGTGTGTCCTAGGATGAAGAGGGGGTGGTGGTCCTGGGTCTTTCTCTGAATTCCCTCCGCCTTGCTCTACTTCTCCCCTGCTCTGCCCAGCCAAGACTGTGCCCTTCCCCAGTTTCTTCCGCAGCCAACGGAACCACCTCCCATTCCCTGTCAGCTGCTTGGCCTCCCCCTCAGAATCAGATTCCAACAGGGGCATGACACTCACTCTTTGTGGGAGATGGTAGAGGCCGGGGTGGGGGAGGTGTCCCAAATAATATCAAATGTTCTTCCCATCCCCCTTCTCCCATCCCCCTCTCTTTTTCCTTTTTGCTTCACCAAAAGTTCAGTTATTTTGGGCTAGCTTCCTTTTTTTGCTCCCTCCCAAACTAGCTGTTCTTTTCCCATTCATTTTCCTGTCTTTATTACGAGTTGGAGAGTTTAGAAGATGATGGGAGGGAAAGAACCCAGATCTGTTGTTATTAATGAGCTATGTTCCAAGGAACGATTTTGTACAATTGTCCTGAACTAATAATAATAATAATAATAATCTTTTCTAGATTCTGGAAAACAAAATTATAAAGAGATGAAAGCTTCTTTCATTTCATGATTTTATACAGATTACAGATTAACAGAGTTGGAAGGGACCTTGTCGGTCATCTAGTCCAAACCCCCCTACTGCCCAAGCAGGAGACCCTACACCGTTTCTGACAAATGGCAGTCCAATCTCTTCTTGAAAGCCTCCGGTGATGAAGTTCCCACAACTTCTGAGGGCAAGCTGTTCCATTGGCTGATTGTTCTCACTGTCAGAAAATTTCTCCTTATAATAAAATTTCATATTTCCAGTTATACAACCCCCCACCCTCCAGACTGCCTGTGTGTCTATTTGTTGATATAGACAGTGCAACAAAACTAATTTCAGAAATGCTGCAGCTCATGGGAGGCTCGGAAGTAGAAGCTGAACTAGAGAAGCCTATCAATTCCAAAATCCGGTGGCTTCAAAGCCCCCTAGTGGCCATTTGCAGAAGCTTGAATTTCTTGCAAACAAACTATTCTATACAGCAGTGGTTCCCAAACTTTTTCAGTCCATTGTCCCCTTGGTGCTACAAACTCATCCTCAGTGCCCCCCACCCAGGGGTGGGATTCAAATTTCTATGGGTATGGCTTAATTTGAGGGTGTGGCTTGCTGGTCATGTGACTGGGTGGGTGTGGCTTGTTGGTCATGTGATTGGGTGGGCGTAACCAGGTGACTGGCAAACCAAATACAAGTGGTCCTCACTTAATGGCCGGTTGTTTAGCAAGTGTTTTAATTTATGACTGGCCTCCCCAGAGCTACTTGACCTGTTTTTGGAGTTTTGACAGCCATGCACATACATACACACACACACTCCCTTCCAACCCTGCTGGAGCAGGTCATTGGACTAGCATCTAACCAGAGATGCTTTGCCGATTCTTGTTGATTTGTTTTATTTGTTTTTCTTTATTTTATGTTGCTGAATTGCATTGACATGTGTGTCCCTTCTTGTGCACAGCCCAGAAGCTTTTGTGATTCTTTGCAGCAAAAATTACCGACCTCTGGCTTTGCTCTACTTTTCAAACGCGCTGCCATTGCTGCATTCTAGGTGCCGGCCCCGCAGGTCCACCCCATTGAGCCCGCTGCACTGGAGGGACCTGCCCAAGCAAGTCCGAGGGGAGCAGTGTACCAAGTCAATGGGGTGAGCCTGAGAGAGGGAAAGAGAGAAGAGAGAAAAGAGAGAGAGAAAGAGAGAAGGAAGAAAAGAAAGAGAAAAGGGAAAGAAAGAAAAAGGGACAGACCAAGAAAGGGGGAGATGGAAGGAAGGGACAGAAAGAAAAAGAAATAAAGAAGGAGGGAGGGAGGGAGGAGAAATATAAAAAAGATAATGAGATATCTGTTCTAGTCCAATCACCTGCTCCAGCAGGGTTAGAAGGGAGTGTGTGTGTGTGTGTTCTCCTTGTAATTTACCAGTACATTTTGGTTTTGCCTTCTTCAGAATTGGCACTGTAATACATTGGGGAAAAGTAACTTTTTAGGGTGGAGATCTGGTCCAATGGATCCCGTTTAAAGCCTCAACAAAATGTGAGAGTTTTCTGATAGTCTTGACCATGTTTCACCCACAAAACCTTTAATAGAAGCCAAAGAGGTTTCAATGTGCTGGCAAAGATGTTTCAATGTGGAAAAGGGCCTCTAAACTAGGCCTCATTTCAATCTGATGCATCAGGTCTCTCTGTCTTTCTCTCTCTCTCCCTCCCTCCCCCCCTCCCTCCCAGACTGGCTTTGTTCTGTTTTCCTGATGTGCCTGCAGAGCCGGCGCTTCGTACTGCTGCAGCCGTGTTCAATGTGTTGCCCCCCTGCCACCTCTTAGCATCCCCAAGGGGGCCGGCAGAGGGACGCTAAGAGGCAGCAGGGGGGCGTTCGAGGTGCCAGCTCCAGAGTGGTGCAAAAGTCAATGAGTGAGCCTGCAGGGCCAGCGCCTCGAACACCCCCCAGCCGCCTCTTAGTGCCCCTCTGCCAGGCCCCTTGGGAATGCTAAGAGGCAGCAGGGGGGCATTCAAGGCACTGGCCCTGCAGGCTGGCTCATTGACTTTTGCACCACTCTGAACCCGGCACCTCGAACGCCCCCCTGCTGCCTCTTAGCGTCCCTCTGCCGGCCCCCTTGGGGATGCTAAGAGGTGGCAGGGGGGCAACACATTGAACACGGCTGCAGCAGTACGTAACATGCCACCACAGCCGCATTTGAGTCGCCGGCTCCGAGCGGTGCAACAGTCAATGGATGAGCCTGCAGGGCTGGCGCCTTGAACGCCCCCCTGCTGCCTCTTAGCGCCCCTCTGCCGGCCTTCTTGGGGATGCTAAGAGTCGGCAGGGGGGCGTTCGAGGTGCCGGGTTCAGAGCAGTGCAACAGTCAATGGGTGAGCCTGCGGGGCTGGCACCTTGAATGCCCCCCTGTTGCCTCTTAGCACCCCCCTGCTGGCCCCCTTGCCTATTAGTGCCCTCCTAAGGCATCCCACTGCCCCCCAGGGGGCAGTACCGCCCGCTTTGGGAACCACTGCTATACAGTATCAATACTACATTTACCCATTCAGACGAACTTGGCATAAATATTTCCTTGCATATGGTTTTGCACCAGAAGTCTGGGAAACAGTCCCTTGTCAGTAAACAGCTGATTTACTACCAGCTTATTAAATACTTAGGAACTGAGGATTTGGCAGCACAAGGAAACAATAACTAATTGCCGGCCATCAGCACACAAATCAATCAATAGGAAGGCACTACATAAATAGGAAGTGCAGAATAGCCCAAAGCACATATTCTGTAGAGAGAAGTTCCCTGAGGATAGGCTCCAGCATGAATCCGAAATTGTGGAAGATTAAACCTCTGCTCCTGGTGACCTACCCAGATTGGATCTTGCAACGTTGTCCTGGGACACGTATATTTGCTTTCATTTGTGATATTTTTTCTTGCTTTGAGAAAAATGTGCCAGATTTCCTTGAAAACCAACCGAGTAGTATATGAATTTAATTCTGGCTAGATTTCCCAGAAGGAGATAGAAAGGAAAACCTGGTCTCTACAAACTAACTTGTGTGAAGGACCAGCTGCTTTGAGTAGAAACTGGACTGGGTTGAACCAAAAGATTACATCATGTACCATCCTCTTTCTCATAGTGGTCAGCTCAGGGTTTTCAGGAAGCTTATAAGCAGAGCTCAGACATTCTGTATTATGGTTGCTTCTGGTTTCATTTCATCATAAGTAAGAAAATACAGCACTGGTTTGTCATGATACTCTCCCCAGAAATGCACCCAATTCCCCAGGACCTGAGACAGCAGGCATCATAATTTCATTAGCAATCACACTGTACTATATGCATAAAAATAAAATTCTTCTGTCCTGAATTTATTGTCTCTCAGAAAGGAACAAAAACTTTTATTTTGTCTACTCTTTCCCACCTGGACAGAATTTTATGAAGTAATATCTTCCCTCCCAAACTCAATTTTTTTTGTAATGTTTTAGTCACAGAAGAGGCCTAGAACAGAACAGAACAGAACAACCAGAATAAGCCCCTCTTTCAGAGAATTCAGAATAGCAAGTTGGAAAGGTTCTTGCAGGTCTTCTGGTCCAACTCTTTCCTCAGGCAGGAAACCCCATACCATTTCAGACAAATGGTCATCCAATCTCTTCTTAAAAACTTCCAGTGTTCAAAATACTTCCAGTTTTAAGGTCTCCAACACTCTGATACTTTTGCTTGCCCCTTCCTGCATGTTTTCCAGCTTTATAATATTCTTTTGAGGCAGGTCAACATCATGAAGGCAGTTGCGCCTATAAGCATCATAGGCATCATTCCCAATTTCTCCTATTAAACATTTGTAGAAAGAATTTAGTTTTCAGTTCCATTTGTAACAAATCATAACTTAGACTTCTTCCTTCTTCACGGTTACCATTTAGCGGAATTATTTTTAATATTGGATTCTTTAACCATGTGGTGGTTGAATAACTTAGCTGAGCTTGAGCAAGACAATAAGGCATCAATCGTCGTATCAGCTAGATTTACATATTCTACTAAACCAGAATAAAGTGAATCATTATAGTTTTAATGCACATAGTGCTGACTTTCTCACTTGAGTCCAATGGTGTAGCTGAGAATTTAGGAACAATTCACCCCCTTATATCAATTTACACTTACTACATTGAACTTAATTTGCAGTATTATAGCCTATCCAGGTAGTCTACAGAGATTTAATACTCACTGTACTTTAGTTTTCACCATTCAGAATAATTTGATGCCTCTACAGAGATTCAATGCCATCTAAAGGCACTGCATCTCTCCCAGTTCAAATCATTGAGGCCAATTTATGTTCTTGGATTGCTTTTCAAATATTCTTTTTGCAGAAAATAAAAAAAAGGTTAATGCAACCCTGGGCTGCACCCTACTACTGGGCCACAGCCTGTTTGGAACTGGGCCATGCAAGCAGCAGGCAATCATGTGCATGTGCATGTGAAGCTGCTCTCTTGCAAGCAGCAGACGCTCTCACTCACGTGCAAAGCCCCCTTCGCACGAGTGCTGGGCGCTCACACAAAGGGAGCAGGGAACTATTCTCTCTCCCCGCCCCCACCAGGCCAACAAGCCAGAAAGGTTGGGGACCCCTGGGTTAATGTTTGCATGTAGAAATGTTAAAATAGTATAACATTTATATTTAACCAAACAAGAAAAAGATGTAACGGCCTTGATCCTTAATTCATATCTCTAGAGCAGCAGCACCCAACTTTTTGGCACCAGAGATTGGTTCCGTGGATAAAGGTTTTTTCCAGTGGTGGGATTCAAATTGTTTTACTATCGGTTCTGTGGGTATGGCTTGGTGGGCGTGGCAGGGGAAGGATACTGTAAAATCTCCAGTCAGAAGTGGTATTTACTAGTTCTCTGAACTACTCAAAATTTCTGCTACCGGTTCTCCAGAACTGGTCAGAACCTGCTGAATACCACCTCTGGTTTTTTCTGTGAACCACAGGGGGCATGGTTTTGTGTGCTACCTCCATCCCACAGCGGGGGCTTCACTTGTTTGCATGGCCTGGTTTCTTGCATGCTGTGGCACCATACCAGTCCATGGACTGGGGGTTGTGGGACCTCTGCTCTAGAATCCTATGTCTTATTTCTCTGTCTTTTTTAAAAAAAAAAACTTTCATATAAGTGTTAGTAGCCCATACTTATGAGTAATCCATTACTGCAGATGGAATATAGACTTCTCCTTCCATTTTTTGCTAACAATGGGAGAGGAGGCATTCCTCTCCATGAAGAACACACAGTTCATCTTGTCTTGATAGATATTAATTCTTTTGAAAGTCAGATCTTCTAATTTACTCCTGCTTTAAGTAAAACAGGTTATTCTTTAACCAGTTCTAAATTCTTTTGTATGGGTTATTGGGGACACTCAGCTATTATATCAAGTGCATTGCCTTCAAACTTGATCCCAAGTTTCTTATCAAGAGGTTTAGAAACTAGGAGACTGTGGATTATATCTTTCCCAAAACCATGAAAGACGGCTGGGAGACACTGAATAAGTCACTCTTAGAATAGGGACCTTCAGATAAGTGGCTGTCCAGTCTCTTCTTAAAAATTTGCAGTGATGAAGTGCCCATGATTTCTGGAGGCAAGCTATTCTACTGGTTAATTGTCCTCACTGTTAGGAAGTTTCTCCATAATTCCAGGTTGATTCTCTCTTTGGTTAGTTTCCAATTATTGTTTCTTGTCCTGGCCTCAGATGCTTTGGAGAATAATTTGACTGCCTCTTCTTTGTGGCAACCCCTCAAATACTGGAATACTGCTATCATGTCGCTCCTAATTCTTCTTTTCTTTAGACTAGTCAAACCAAAATCCCTGCAGCTGTTCTTTTTATCTTTTAGACTCCAGGCCTTTGATCTTCTTAGTTGTTCTTCTCAGAACTTTTTCCAAGGTCTCAACATCACTTTTGTAGCATGGTGACCAAAATTGGTTCCTGAATTCCAGGTGGTCTTACTAGGGTTTAATAAAGCTGTACTAATACTCCACATGACCTTGATTCTATGCCTCTGTTTATACAGTCCAGGATTGTATTAGCTTTTTTGGCTGCTGCTGCTGCACATTGCTGGCTCACGTTCAAGTGATCACCCATTAGGACTCCAAGGTCCCTGTCACAGTTACTGTTTTGAGCCATGTCTCACCTAATCTATACTAATACCTTTGATTTTTCCTGGCTAAATGTAAAACTTTGCTTTTCTCTACATTAAAATTCATTTTGTTGGATAGGGTCCATTGTTCAAGCTTGTGAAGATCTTTTTGGATCCCGAGCTTGTCTTCTGGGGTGTTAGCTTTTCCTGCCAGTTTAGTGTCATCTACAAATTTGATGAGTTCCCCTTCTATTCCCTCACCTAAGTCATTTATGAAGATATTGAAGATTACTGGGCCTAAGACAGAGCCTTGTGGTACCCCACTACTTATTTCTCTCCATGTGGATGTAGTACCTTTAAGGATTACTCGTTGAATACAGTCAGCCAGCTACAAATCCATCTGGTGGTGATGCTATCTATGCAATATTTTTCTAGCTTACCAAGAAGTAGGTTGTGATCTACTTTGTTGAATGCCTTACTGAAATCTAAGTATACTATGTCCACAGCATTTTGTTGATTTACTAATTTAGTCACTTTATCAAATAATGAAATAAGTTGGTTTGGCATGATCTGTTTTTAACAAACCAATGCTCACTACTAGTTATAACTTTATTTGCTTCTAGTTGTTCACAGATCTGTTTTTTTATTATCTTTTCCGGGATCTTTCTAGGTATTGATGTTGATCTGTATTGATCTGTAGTTCCTGGGTCTGTCTTTTTTTCCTTTCTTGAAGATGGGAACCATATCAGCCCTTTTCCAATCCTCAGGTACTTCCCCGGTGCTCCAGGATTTTTGAAAGATATGGTATAATGGTTCTGAGATAATACCTGTCAGTTCTTTCAGAACTCTGGAACTCAGGTCCCAGTGATTTATATTTGTCAAAGTCATATAGGTGTTCTCTTACCATTTTCTTGCTTATTTTAATTTTTATTTCTAGTTTAACTTTTACAGTGGTTTTTTGGTACATTGGGCTATAATTTCTTTTTGCATGAAGACTGGTGCAAAGAACAAGTTAAACAGCTTTGCTTTTTCCCCACTGCCTGTCACTTCCTTGACATCTTATCTCTTTAGAAGACCTATCTCTTTGGTGGACCTACTGTTTCCTTGAATTTTTTCTTGTTATTGATATACTGAAAGAAATTTTTATTATTATCTTCGTTCATTCTGAACCTTTCCTTTCCTGACTTCATCTTTGCATGTTCTGCCTATCTGCTGATAATCAGTCTCAGTTATGTGTCCCTCTTTCCATTCTTTGTACTTGTCCTTTTTATCTTTCAGTCTGTCAGATAGATCTTTGTGTAGCCTTGCTAGGTTTTTTATTGAATTTCTTGTTTTTATTTTTCAGTAGTATTGTGCTGGACTGATCTTTTATGATCACATTTTTCAGAGTTGATTCTTCCTACTCTTTTTCAGCCCAGCCCACGTGACAGGCAGTGGTGGGATTCAAAAACTTTTACTACCGATTCTGTGGGCATGGCTTGGTGGACATGGTCATGTGACTGGGTGGGCGTGGCCTTTTTTGCAGCCCCCACCTGTTTTTGGGAGCTTCCTAGCCTCAGGGGAGCCTCTGGAGGGGATGTTTTTGATCCCCTAAGGCTCCTCTTGGGCTCTGGAAGGCAAAAAATGGAGGTGGGACTGAGCTACTCCCTCCATTTTTTGCCTTCCTGGGCCTCAGCAAGGGGAATCGCGGCACAGCTGATCTTATCTACATCTGATTGTCGGGAGGGAAAAAAAAAGAAAGAAATATCTTAGGTAAATGTCAGGAGGGCAAGCAGGGCGAACGAGCATTGGGCAGGAGGGGGACTGAGTGGGGGGCGTGGCCAACCAGAACTTACTACCGGTAAGTTCACGCCAAATTCTTGCTACTAGTTCGCCCAATGAGGTGCAAACCGGCTGAATACCACCACTGGTCACAGGGTTGTTATTGTAGGGCAGGGGTGTCAAACTCGCATTGTCACATTGTCGTCATGTGATATATCATGACTTTTTTCCCTTCGCTAAAATGGGGATTGGCCAGTGCATGATGCAAGTGGCCCACAGGCCCTGAGTTTGACATCCTTGTTGTAGGGGAAGTAGGAGAAAGGAGTATTAGGTATGTTTACTGGGTGGAGTTTTCTATACAAACTCACATGCACATATATAGCAGAATAAAATTATAATAATTAAAATTATTATGGTTCATCACTCAATCAGCCAGATGTTCAGACTGAATTTGGCATTTTTATCTACCTATCGAGTCCTTCCCAAGGACCTGGGATAGGCAAATGTTGATGTTTTATGGTGTGAGAGGTATCATCACAGGATGTACGCTGTTCCAAGTAATGCTGCCTTTTGTAATTGACCAATTGTGATTTAGTTGATGGTGTTCAAGAGTGCTCCACTTGTTTTAGGATTGTACCCAAGTCACCATTACTATTGGTAGGATCTTTCCTTTCTTTTACTAAAATCTACTTTTATTTGCAGTAGGATTCTCATCAGCTTATTTAGCTCTTACACTAGGAAGATAAACAATAACACAAAAATTAAATTCAATTAATAAATCCAGGAATAATCAGAACATCACACAAGAAGACATCAATAATTAGGAAGGCACTGTTCATAGCCATGCCTTGGCCAAGACTCCCTGAAAAGCCATTTTTTTCATGGCATTCCTAACAACTAAATCAGAGAACTATCTGATTTGGAGGCCACATTGATCCAAAGGAAGAGATTCCAACTAGAAAATGTCTTCCTTTTGGTTCCTTAAGATGACAGTCTTGGAGAGAAGGGCCTTAGAAAATGGCCATTCCTCCAGATCTGATTAGGACAAAAACCACTGAGAGAAGGTGATCTTGAAGATACTCAGTGATTTTGTAGCTTCATCTTTTTTTACAGAATTGTGATAATTATTTGCAGAATATTCTGGTGACCAAAAGAAGAGGGGGGAAATCCCATGATCGAAAGTGGCTTAAGTGTGGCTGTGGAACTTCCCAGTTGTTATGTGTGACAAATGCTTTTTTGAATAGTGATTCCCGTGACAAAAGAGGAAGAAGGTTTGGTACATTATGCCTTAATATTTTTTCTTTTCCTAAACCTAGTGGGTGTGAAGATACTTGCTGAAAGTCACCGGCCTTCCCACATCCTCTTGCTTGTTTCTGCGGTAATTAAATATGTCATGCCTGCATAGATCACCAGAAAAGCAAAAATGAGATTTTAATAAATGTAGAAACTTTGGGCCATTATTTGATTCGTAGAGACAAATAAAATATCAATCAAAATTGTGATAATAAGTACAAATACATATAAAGCCAGAATTGAGAAGATGGGAACAGACAATAAATGCTGTCTCTGCAACAAAGCTGAAGAAACAGTAGCGAACTAACACTAGTTAGTTGCTGCAAGAAGATCACACCGACTGACTACAAACATTGAACGACAAGTAGCAACAATGGTGCATTGGAAGTTCTGCAAGAAATACCATTTGTCTGCATGTAAGAACTGCTGGGATTACAAAATAGACAAAGTAATAGAAAATGAGGATAAGGAGCTCTGGGACTTTATAATTCAAATCGATAATCATCTGCCACACTGCATGTCAAAGTTAACAATTGTTGATAAGAAAAGTCTGGATAGTGGACATTGTAAAATGCAGGGACAGCAGAATAGAAGAGATGGAGCTGGAGAAAATCATAAAACTTAAAAGTCCAGAAAACAGAAGTAGAACATGGCAATAGAAAGCAAATATAATCCAACAGTAATAGGTATGTTGGAGGCAATCCCCAAACATCTGAAACATCATTTGAACACCCATCAACACACACACACACAAAATCCCCATCAGTCAATTGCAAAAGGCAGCTTTCCTTGGAACAACTTACATCCCGCAACTATACTTTTAATATTATTAAAGAGCAACATTTGTCTATCTAAAAAGAATAGATAGGTGGGCAAAAATGCCAAATCCAATCTAAAGTTTGGGCTGAGTGTGCATTTGACCATAATAACAATAATACACCACCCAATTCTCAGCAACTCTGGGGTCAAGAGTGAACCACTTTGCTTCTTTCAAATATTAACACTTTTCAACTTGCCAATGAATTGGGGGAAAGGGGAAAGAAAATGCTGAGAATGTGTGTGTGGACCACGAGAGCCTGGCAACCATCAAAGAGATGGACTGTTCCCATAACAAAAGGACATTTCATAATTGGACAATGTGATCACCAGGGGTGGGGAAAAAGGGAAGCTATTGTTTAACTAAGCAAGCATTCACGTTGGAAAACCAGAGTTGGTTTTGATTCTTCACTACCAAAATAGTGCATCTAATAAAGATTTACTTTTGGGATTTCAAAGCTTCTGAGAGTGTTTCCTTATTTTGAGTTTGCTAGTTGGACACTTGGCATCTGGACCATTTACAGTTGTTAAAACCATTTAAAAACAAAGAACAGTACAAAAACCCAGCCATAGCACAAAACAAAAGACCAACTATGGCAAAGGAAACAAATCTAGAGAGGGGAAAAAAGGAAGAAAGAGGCATCAATCATTCTTGTCAAAGGCCTGGTTGAAGAGTTTGGTCTTCAGACCCTTTCAAAACACTGGCAGGTTGGGTGGGGGCTATCATGATCTCAGGGGAAACCTCACTTCAGTGGACAGGTACTATGATAGAGAAGACATGATTCCGGTGTCCTAGTAGATGACATTTTTTAATCAGTGGAATCCAGAGTGTGCCAACCACGTCAGATTGAAACTCCCAATTACTGTGGAAGACAGGATAGTCTTCAAGAAACCAGGATCTATGCCATGTAGGGCTTTATAGGTAGTGATCGGGGCCTTAATATAATCAGCTGTATTTCAAAATTCTTCCAGCATCCTGGAAGCAAACTGGCAACTTGCAGCTTGTGAAACAGAGATGTTACATGGGCATACTGGAGTAGGCCCATTACTGTCCACACCAATGCATTCTGGATTAGTTGAAGTTTCCAGGTGGTCTTCAAGGACACCCCCATGTAGTGCATTGCATTGGCCAAGCTGTGGGTAGATCTAGGCATGAATGACTGTCTAAAGTGCCTCCTGGTTTAGGAAAGGGCAACAGCTAGTGCACAGATAAACCTAGGTTTATCTTTCTGGCTTTAGTTGCCATTTGCTCATCACTGAGTCCAGGAAGATGTCTAAATTATGTTCCAGCTTTGAATGAAGAGGTGCAACCCTATCCAAAGTCAAAGTTGCAGTATTTACAGATCTTGCAGTCTAAATACTCACAATCAACAAACTATGGTAGGATTGCATTGCAGACGGTTCCTCCCCTTCTAAATTCACACAGCCTCCAGGTACTAGGAAACAACCTGGCCAGCTTCATTTGGTTAGCCCAGATGTCACCTTTGCAAGGTAGTCTACCCAAAAAGCATTAGATGAATTAATTTTACTTTATTGTAAGGTCACATTTACAGAATCATGCAAGTCTGAAAATACATTTCTTTCTTGACACCTTTGCAACCCAAGAAATTAGGGAGAGTCCCCTCTGAGATTTGCCATGCTCCAATTTTTGTTGTGGGCTAAAATGCCTCTTATCTGGCTATTGCCCTGGCTTTGCTCTTTTCCTAAGGTCGTTCTCATATCAATTACATCAAAGTCAAAAGTTATAATTGGATATCATAAGTTAATTGGATATATAATTGGGTATCATGTAATTTGGATATCTTCAAACTAGTGGATGACCTCATTCAGTGATTTCATGTAATGTTGAAAAGGAGGGAAAAGAGAATAGAGTCCTGAAGCACCCCACAAATTAGGGACCTTGGAGACAATCTATCTCTGCCAACCAAACCAACTGTAGCCAGTCTCAGAAAAGCAAGGAGAATTACCATAAAATGATGCCCCCAATCCCCAACTCATGAACTGACTCAAAAAGATTTTGTGGTCAACAGTATTAAAAATGATGAGGAGATCAAGGAACCCAAGGACAGATGTATCACTGCCATCCCAGCTATGCCCCAGATTGTCAACCTCCATGACCAAACTGTCACAATACTAAGTCTTAACTTGAAACCTGTTTGAAATGGCTCTAAATAATTTCTTTCCTCCAGAGTTCTCATTAGTTTCAGACTGACCACCTTCTCAACAATCTTCTTCCAAAAGGGAAGGATGGCCTCTTAAAGAGGGGCACATCACTGCCTCTTTCACCACCCCCTCCAACAAACAGGCCGATACTACTGCATAGGCCCAATTGTGGATCACATCCCAGGTTGCTTTCATAACCCACTAGGGACCCAGATCTTCAAACAGGTGGCTAAACTAACAGCACAGAGAAGCCATCAGTTTAAACTCATCCTGGATCAAACCACCAGATCTTACCCAGTGCAACTCAGCTTGTTGTGCCCAGTTGGAATCAAGGGTAGACCAAGAGTGACTATATCCACCAGATAGTTTGAGTAACCTTCACAATGGCCCAACAGATGTTATGGGGGCCCTTATCTACCCAATAGGAAATGAGTCACACTAAACCGGGCTGCTGGATGGTTATCAGAGGCAGAGAAATGTTGACATTTCACTTCCCTTATTGCTATAAGTGAAGGACTCCTTCACTTATGTAGACATAAAGCAAGTGTCAACCATTCCATCTTGGTTAGTTAGGAAAGAAGAACTCCTGGCTCATAGTTAGACAAAAGTATACTAAAGCCGAAGAGGTTAAACAGGAAGCAAAGCTGAGATTTTTGCATGCAAAAGGTGCAGTTAACTTGCCCTGTTTCCTGGCCAACCCCCCAGATTATCCATCAATGTAAAATTTATGTTGGAATACATTGTTTGGGAAACCATCCCTGTCTTCGCATTCCTGGTCCCAGTTCAGCATTCTTTTGGTGTGACCTTGAAACAGTTGGTGCTTCTCACAGGATGTGATGGCTTGGTTACGATTCCTGGTTCCCTCCCTGCGTCTCTACCTCTCCTTACTGCTCCCTCTCTCTGTTACGGATGTCTGGATATCAGCTTGCAATGTGTAGCTTAGTGGCCATGGCAGCCATGACAGCAAGATTGTCTCCAAAAATTCCTTTATGGTTGTTATCCTAGGAAGCTGTTTTTAAAAGAGAAATAAGAGTTACTCAAAGTTGGTTGACCTATACTGATTTATTGACCTTTATTGAAAGAGTACCTAGATTAAAAAGAGTTGGAAAGAGAAGAGTTGGAAAAACTAGATCATATTTTTCAGTGGTTTCCCTATACACAATTGGTAGAAAGATTGAAACTGGATAAAAAGAAATCTTTTTGCATACGATAAAACAGATTTTGAAAGGGATTTAATGATGAATTTTATTGCCAAGGTATATAAACTGTTATTGAAAATGAAGCAAAAGAATCAATATGTTAAATAATGTATGATTAAATGGTCAAAATGGTGAAAAAGCTTTGGATATAATATTGTTTGATCAATGGGAAAGTATGTGGATCAATGGATTAAAATTTTCACTGACTTATAATTTGAAAGACTTTTTAAAAAATAAAATGATGTATCTCTGGTATTGTATGTCCGAAAAATTATGAAAAGTGTATAAAAGAATGTTAAATAAGTGTTGGAAATGTAATCAGTGTGAACATACTTTTTATCATCTTTGGTGGACAATGTCAAGAAGTATTGCGCCCAGATAATGTCGTTTGATTCAGGAGATACTATAAATGGATATACAATTGAAACTAGAAACTTTTCCCCTAGGTATTATGGATAACAAGATTGAATGAACATGGGACTTTGTTTCTTTATATGAAAATAACAGCAAGATTTTTGTATGCACAGATATGGAAAGAGCCGGTTGTGAAATTATTAGAACCAGCAGAGATAGCAAAACCTTTTACCATGTACTTGATGAAAGGCAAAAGTTTAGGTTTGTTTCTACAGTATTTGGAGACTACTTTTGGACTTATTGCTTGAGAAAGATAAAAATAAAAATGTGATTTTACATGAAATGATTATTAGATTTGTTAGCATTATAGAATTATTCTATATGTTTATTATTGGACATGTATGTTTATAATCGAGTATGCTTAGACTAACATTTAGAATAAGTCATTACTTTATTATATAATTTTAGTATTATTTTGATAGTTTAATTTGTATATTTTTAGATTAGGTTTTGGTGTTTTGTTTTATCTTATTATATATTTGTATCTTTAATGAAGAAAATCAGATCACACTTTTTGTTTTCTTTTTCATATTTTTTATTTTATTACCACTTTTAATTTCTATTTTTCCTTGATCTCCCCCTTCCCAACCTCTCTTTTTTTTGTTATTTTGTATTTTATTTCTTTTAGAACGTAATAAAGTTGGTTTTAAAAAAAGAGTGGTCTGATTCCACATTTCCCATACAGTCATAACTTTATTAGACTATCCAATATACCTATAGCTATATATCTAATAAGCTCAATTCTTCAGAACTATTTAAGTAAAATTATTAATTAAAAAGGTGGTAATGGAGAAGGAAAATGGATGGTATTGGAAATGGGGATTTGCATTTGGCTGCCATTATAATATAAAACATCTGAGGATGTAAATGACATTCACATTAGATTCTATTTTTGGGCTGTGCAGTCTGTGTGAAAGAGATGCTTTGCATGTAAGCTTGAAAGCATTAATTTGGAAGGGTTTGTGTAGTTGATGTGAATGTTGTTCCTAGCTTTCTTTATGTGTGCACAGCCATAACATTGTTTATGCTTCCAAACACATGCACTGAGTAGTTTGGAAAATAAGTTGATCCTTTCCTCTTTGTGGCAGCCCCTCAAATATTGGAACACTGCTATCGGGTCACCCTAGTCCTTTTCACTATACTAGACATAGCCAATTCCTGCAACTCTTCTTCATATGTTTTAGCCTCCATCATCCTAATCATCTTTGTTGCTGTTCTCTGCACTCTTTCCAGAGTCTCAACGTTTTTTTTATTGTAGTGACTAAAACTGGATGCAGTTTTCTAAGTGTGGTCTTATTACAAAGGGATACTAACATTTCACATAATTTTAATTCTATCCCGTTGTTAATGCAGCCTAGGAATCCATTGGCTTTTTTGCCAGCTGCAGCACACTGCTGGTTCATGTTTAAGTGATTGTCCATTAGGAGTCCATCTCACAGTTACTACTATTGAATCAGGTTCCATCTATTCTGTACCTGTACATTTGTTTTTTTCTTGCCTAAGTGTAAAACCTTAATTTTCTCACTACTGAATTTCATTTTGTTAGATAGGACCCAGTGTTCAAGTCTGTTGAGATCCCTTGTTGGCTATTTCTACCAGCTTAATGTCATCTGCAAATTTGATGAGTTCCCTTTCTATTCCCTCATCTAAATCATTTAAGAAGCTATTGAAGCGTACTGGGCAAGACAGAACTTTGGGGTATATCACTGCTTACTTCCCTCCATGTAGATGTAATGTAATGTAATAAGTCCATTAAGGACTTATCAAAAACTCCATTAAGGTATATAGGCCTTCCAGGGACATGGTTGCTTTAATGCTTCAAGGAGATATAGAATAGAATAGAATATTTATTTATATACTGCTCCTCTCCCGAAGGACTCGGAGCAGTGTACAGCCATGCAATTAAAAACATTAACTATACAAAAATTAAAACTAAATTAAATACCCTGGCTGTAAAACAATTAAAACCCCTACCTTAAACCCTAAAATTAACATAAAATTAAAATACCCAAATCTAAAATCAGCTCAAGCTGGCCTGGTCAAAGAGCCGGCCTGGTCAAATATGCAGGGATGCGATCCAACCAGTATAACTACCGGTTCTGTTGCTCTGTGTTGCTTGCGCATGTGTGCACACGTGAGTCACGCAAGTCGCACAAGTGCAATTTACAACCTGCTGAGCTGCCTGGACTGCTGAGCAGCGCTGCAGGTGTGCAGCGGTTGGAAAAGCCCTTTTTTCCTGCTTTTTCAACTGCAGCTGTGTTGCGCAAAGCAGCTGCAGTTGAAAACGCAGGAAATAAAGGTCAGGTAAGAGCCCGGGCAGGCGGGCGGGCCAAAACAGCAGCAAACATAGAACCAGTTCTATGTATGCTCTCTATTTGCTGCTCTTCAGAGCAACCGTTTCAACAGAAGTGGACAGAACTGGTAGAATCCCACCCCTGGAGATACGTTTTTCTCTTTTGAATGCTTTGCACAGTTCTACATTATACCCTTTGTGCAGAACTTCTCAGATTGCAGCCAGGATACTGTCAGGCAACTACAAATGATGATGCAAATAAAGTATCCAGTTGTAGCTCAGAATTACAACTAAGGCAAAATATATAGAATACTTACAAATAAAAACAGATGATGTTTTTAAGAATAAAGAAAACCAAAACTAATTTTCTTAAATAGAAAGAATAGAAAGACAATAGAAGCTGTACTCTCAGAAAATTAATTTGCAGCCTCTAGAAGTATAAACCATCTTTATCCAATGTAGGATCCCACAACTGAACTCCTAAATTTGTCCCATAATTACTGTGGCTTAGAAATCAATAAGAAGTGTTAGTGTCTAATAAATGTCTTCTCATTACTCTCATTACAGTGAACTTCCTTTGAATTTGATAAAATGCAACTTCCTGCCAAAGCACCCTCTGGAAACCTCCAGAATCCTTTAGGTACTTGGGATAGATAATTTTAATAGGTCTACCATCCTTGAAATAGCCCAAGGTCTGTATAATCTGCAGTTTGATGGTATACTGATTTATCCATCTCATCTACTCTGATATAAAGGCCAGATCTAGTATGTGTCCTAATTCATTTGCTGGAGTGTCAATTTCTCTTGACAATTCAATGGCTGCCAATTCCGAACTCATGAATTACATGAGGCTCCTTCTTTGCAATATCAGTCCCAATATTATACCAAGTGTTGATGGAGGTAGGTAATTGGTAATCAACAGTAGTCCTAGGTTATCAACACAATCCAATTTCATGCATAGGTATTGCTTCTCACAACAGTTTTCTTTGTCATTAAAATTTTACAAGTAATCACAGCTGCTGTTCCTCCTTGATCTTAGCACTATGGCTACTGCAGTATTTATACAATTTCATTGTACACATGTTGTGCATTAACAATAAACATTTGATTTGATTTGCAGGCCCTGAAATCTGGCTGATAAATAGTAAGGAAAGAGCTAAATTCTAGTAACCTTAAGCAATTTGGAGAAGCAAGATGTGGAATTTTATATTATGCATAAATTACTCTTCCACTTTAATTCAGATGCACAACTTCCCCAATAGAAACACTTGGATATAATTTGATTAAATGTATAGTCCTTACTGTTGTTTGTTTCACATGTATATGTTGCCATACACAGAAGAAGAGATATATATCTTTTTTGGGGTGGGTGGGAATGAACTCTTAGCAGTACAGGAGGACAGATTACCTCTTATCCACGCAAAGGAGATGGTACTTTTCTTGATTGAATTTGTGATAGAAGAAAAGTTAAAAGAAAGTCTTACATTATTTGATATTATTATTGGTACTTTCCTAGTCCTAAGTTCTCAGAAACAGTGAGCTTTTAGAGAGAAGGGAAGGGAGTTTTAAGAATTGCCCACTAAAAGAGTTTTACTGACAAACCTGGATGTAGGTCATAGTTTGCAAAAAATTATATGCGCTGAGCTATAAGCGGCCGTGGTGGCAGCCACAAAACATTTGAGCTTTGGGGATATCTGAGTAACAGCTAGTTTGAGGGCCTTCCGTGCTGCTGGGTTATTTCCACCCATCCTCAAATTGGCTCCAAATTACACCAGCATGACATTTGTGGCTATAATTGCACTCCCTGCATTGCCTCTATGGCCCTTTATTCCACTCCACTGCGTAACTTCTCAGGCTGTAAAAAGAGATGGCGGGAGATTTGGAAATCCCCCAGTCACTTAATAGTCAGAGTAAAAAACTTAGGAAAGACTTTCCCCTAATGGATGAAGCAGACAAAAGTGGTGGTGGTGAGTTTGTATACTTTCAGACTTGTAAGGTTTTGTTAATGTAACCTTACAATAGAATAGTGTTAGATGGGTCCGCGGTAATAAGAGGCAGGATATCGCAGGAACAGGTAACAGTCTTTATTTCATGAATTAAGAAAAAGCTGCTCAGCCGCAGCTGGCGCCAGCTTTTTGTAGCTGGCGCTGTCCAAGGTTTCAGCCACAGACAGGGCTTTATTTCTCCTGCCAGTGGCTGGGCCAATAAGTAGAGTCTGTTAACCAACTCTACTCTATGGCCATATTAGGTAATACTTAGCACCCCTCCCCTCCTAGTCAGTGTTCATCCAATTAGCACCAGCGTACCTTACACAATTGTGTAGGTAAGTGGAGCTTCGAGTGGTGCGACTTGACCTGCACACATCACTCATTCCAAGCGGGCGGGTCTGCCACTGCTCCGGTCCCTGCCTGTGGAAGCGTCTCGAAGTCCTCTCGTAGTGCGGCAGGGACCGTTGAGCCTGAGGCCTCAGACGTACTTCACGGGACTTCCTCTTCACAAGATAGGTATCTCGGTGTTCTATTTGGGATTGAGGCTAGCCCGTCAGTCCTTGTTCTGGGTTCTGTTCTTGGCTAGTGACTGTTTTGCTTGCTCGTGTTGGCTTTCTGGCCAGTTGACTGCGGTCGGGATTTGGCCTCTGATTTGGTCTTTCCCACAGTTTTCCTTCCTCTGTCTCTCTGTCTCTACTCAATAGGATCTGGGTCCGGTGACTGCGGTGATTTTGGCGGGTACCCAAATAGGCCCCCCTGTGTAGTTGTGTGCATAGACTGGGTCCCCTATGGAAAAGCTCCTACAGTTCCCAGTGGAGTCTATTGGAGTTTCGGAACTGTAGTTTGGATGGATTCTGTCTAGCATTGATTGGAGCTTCCGGCCCATCAATAGCTCTGCTGGGCTACGGTGTGTTGTCACACGGGGCGTGATGTGTTGGGCCAGCAGCATTCTGTTGATCCTTTACTGCCAGTCCCCTTTGCCCATTCTCTTGAGGGTTTCCTTGGTCGTTCGGACCATTCTCTCCGCCTGCCCGTTCGTGTTCAGATGTGCAGGCACTGAGAGCGCATGTCTGATTCCTAGTCCAGCTAAGAAACCCTTGAATGGTTGTGATGTGAATTGGGCCCGTTATCGGAAATGAGGATGTCCAGTAGTCTGTGGGTAGAGAACAGCTTCCAAAGGGATCTTATGGTCACTTCGGTGGTGGTAGATGTCATCCGGATTACCTCTAACCATTTAGAGTACGCATCGACCACTATGAGGAATGTTTGCCCTTGGCAGGGCCTGGCGAGGTCAACGTATACTCAGGCCCATGGGGCTGCGGATGTCTCCCACTTCTTAGGGCGGACTGCTGGGGGGGCTGGTCAGGTTTCTTGACAGGGAGTGAAGGTGGTGACCCAGGTCTCTATTTCTTTGTCCAGTCCTGGCCATCACACATAGCTTTTGGCTAGGGTTTTCATGCGGACTATCCCTGGGTGGCCCTCGTGTAGTACTGTTAGAACTTTGTTTCTTAGTGGGGGAGGGATGACCATTCTCTCCCCCCCATAGTATACAGCCCTTGAGTACAGATAGCTCAGCCTGCCTGTTTTTATATGGTTTGAATTCGCCTCTTCTATGGATTCTGGCCATCCTCTCCATACCCAGTTCAAAATTCGTGCCAAGGTTTTGTCATGTGCCATGAGTCTGGTGATTTCTGCAGATGTCATCAGTCCAGGCTGTAGTTCTTCCACTACTATGGAGGAGGGTGCTGGGTCTCTGACGATGTCCAGGAGGGGGAAGCGACTTAATGAGTCAGCATTTGAAATGCCTTTTCCTGGCTGGTGAATCACCCAGTACCTGGATGAAGATACGTACCTGGATCCCTTCCAATCGGGCTTCAGGCCCGGACATAGTACTGAAACGGCATTGGTCGCGTTGGCTGATGATCTCTGGAGGGCCCATGACAGGGGTTATTCCTCTGTCCTGGTCCTATTAGACCTATCAGCAGCTTTTGATACTATCGACCATAGTATCCTATTGCGGCGGTTGGGGGGGTTGGGGGCACTGTATTGCGGTGGTTCGCCTCCTTCCTCTCCGACCGTCTGCAAATTGTGTTGGCGGGCGGGGGGGAGAGATCCACCTCTGGACCCCTCGATTGTGGGGTGCCTCTGGGGTCAGTTCTCTCTCCTCTCCTGTTCAACATTTATGTGAAGCCGCTGGGGGAGATCATCCGTGGCTTTGGGGTGAGTTATCATCTGTACGCTGATGATGCTCAGCTGTACATCTCCACCCCAAGCCACCCCAACAATGCCATGGAGGTCATGTCCCATTGTCTGGAGGCTGTGCGGAACTGGATGGGTGGGAACAGGCTCCGACTCAACCCTTCCAAGACTGAGTGGCTGTGGTTTCCAGCGTCCCGATATAACCAGATAGTTCCATCGCTGGCTATTGGGGGTGAGATTTTGCCCCCTTCAGAGAGGGCTTGCAATCTGGGTGTCCTCCTGGATATACGGCTGTCTTTGGAAGACCATATTACGGCCGTCTCCAGGGGGGCATTTCATCAGGTTCGCCTGATTTGCCAGATGCAGCCCTTTCTGGATCGGGATGCCTTACGCACAGTCACTCATGCTCTGGTCACCTCCCAACTGGACTATTGTAACACCCTCTACATGGGGCTCCCGAATGGGAGCATCTAGAGGCTTCAACTGGTACAGAATGAGGCTGCGCGGGTGGTTATGGGGGGTGTCAAGGTTCTCGCATATGACGCCCCTCCTGCGTGAGCTGCATTGGTTGCCAATGGCTTCTCAGGTGCGCTTTAAGATTTTAGTGTTAACTTTTAAAGCGCTCCATGGCATCGGACCAGGATATTTACAAGACCACATTCTGCCATTTTCTACTCACCGTCCGGTGCGCTCCCACTGGGAGGGTCTCCTGAGGGTCCCATCGGCATCTATGTGCCGGCTGGTGACCCCGAGGAATAGGGCCTTCTCTGTGGGGGCATCTGCCCTCTGGAATGGGTTGCCCCCGGAGTTACATACAGCCACAGACCTGGGGACCTTCAGGCGTGCCTTAAAAACATGGCTTTTTGACCAGGCCGGCTTGGGCTGATTTTAGATTTGGGTGTTTTACTTTTTATTAAATTTTAGGGTTTTAGGGAAGGGTTTTAATTGTTTACAGCCAGGGTTTTAGTTTAATTTAGTTTTAATTTTTCACATATTTATTGTTTTAATTGTATGGCTGTGCACCGCTCCGAGTCCTTCGGGAGAGGAGCGGTATATAAACAAATATTTATTATTATTATTATTATTATTATTATTATTATTATTATTATTATTATTAATATTGTTGTTGTTGTTATTGTTATTATTATTTAGACAGTAGCTATATGCGGTCAGGAACACAGTCCATCTTAACATCCTGGGTGATAGGATGTTTGGTGTGGGTTTGTCTCTGACAAGGAGGCCCAGCAGTGGTTTATGGTCAGTAATTAGTTCGAATTGTCTTCCATACAGGTATTCATGGAAGTGTTTGACCCCTGCTACTGTGGCAAGCGCTTCTTTGTCGATTTGGCTATAGTTCCTTTGTGTTTTGGATAGTGTTTTAGAAAAATATGCAATGGGGGCTTCTATCCCATTGGGTAGTTTGTGGCTGATGACTGCTCCGATTCCATAGGGTGAGGCGTCGCATGTGAGTGTCAATGGCAGTGTCTCGCTTTATTGCATGAGAACGCTGTTGGGTGTCAAGATGTTTTTTATTTTTTATTTAAAAGCGTCAGCCTTGTGTTGTCCCCAGGTCCAGCTGGTTGTCTCATTGAGCAGTCTGTGGAGCGGTTCTGCGATAGTTGCTTTCTGTGGTAGAAAGACATTATAAAAGTTGAGCAATTCCCCAAAGGCTTGCAGTTCCGCTTTGTTTTGTGGGGTGGGGGCTTTCCATATTGTTTTCAGCTTCCCGTTTGTAGGTTGGATGCCTGTTGCATCTATCAGGAAGCCCAAAAATTCCACTTGGGGAACAGCCAGATGGCATTTATTCCTCTTTAATTTCAGCTCCACTTCTTGGAATCTCCCCAAAACTGCCCTTAAATGCTCCATTAGTTGTTCTCTGCTACTGACTGAGATGATCACATCATCAAAATAGGGTATCACCCCCAGAATATTGTGCAACAGCCATTCCATGATGCTCTGGAACAGGCCGGGGGCTATGCTTACTCTGAACTGTAGCCGCTTACATTTGAACATGCCCTGGTGGGTGACAATGGTTTGTGCTTCAGCGGTTGCCTCATCAATGGGCAGTTGCTGATAGGCCTTGGCCAGATCCAATTTGGCGAATATAGTCCCTCGGCCCAGGGAGTGCAGGAGGTGCTGGACTATAGGCACGAGATAGGAGCTTTGTTGGAGGGCCTTATTCAGGGTTGTCTTGTAGTCTGCACAAATCCTGATTGACCCATCTGGTTTGACTGGGATGATGCTTGGGGTCTCCCATTTGGCATGGTCCACCGACTCGAGGACCCCTTGGGCAATTAATTTATCTAATTGTTTTTTGACTTTGGGCTGGAGAGCAAATGGGACTCGCCGTGGCTTGAGGCGGACCGGGGAGATGTTGGGATTTAAATTAAGCGATATAGGGGTCTCTGTATACTTGCCCAGTTTGTCATCGAAGATATCTCTGAATTCCCGCTCCAGTTCTGCAATGTCTGCTGCCGGGGTGGTTTCTGTTGTGTGAACGCCGGTGATGTTGATCTGTAGCGGCTGGAACTATTCTTTTCCTAGTAGGCTTGGCAAGTTCTGGTCTACTATGGTGAGTGGCAGATTTCCTTGAAAATGTCCGTATTTGATATGTACTGTTTTCCGGCCCAGTACAGGTATGCAGCAGCCCTGGTAGTCTCTTAATATAATTGGCTGTATTTCTAATTGGTCGCGTCACAGTTTGGATTGGACTCTTTTGATGGTGTCCCACAAGATCATGGACATGTAGGACCCCAAGTCCACTTCCATCCGGCAGGGCTTGCCCTCGATGGCTACTGTGGCCATTATTTTGTTGGCCTCATAGGCATCGGCGTCTCACCAGGGTCTGGACATAGCCAATGAAGGTAAAGTGTACTTCTTCTTCCCTGGCATCATCTCTCCTTTTGAATTTCCCACCAGGAGCTTTTTGCCCTCCCTCTTGGTGGCCATTTTGCCTCGGGGGTGATGATGGTCACCTGCCTTGCTTATTTGTTGGTTGGATGGCTCAGCATACCTCCGGAATGTGGCCTCTGCGCTCACATCATCGGCAGATAGTGTCTATAAAATGGCATGACGAGGGGTGGTGATATCCTCCGCAACCCCCGCACTGTTTGTTTCTGGGTTTCCCATCTGGCTTACTGGATTTCACCTTGTACATGTCCTCGCCTTCGCCCTCACTTGCTTTGGAGGCGGAATCACTTCGGTTGGGGTGGTGATCAGTCTTGGTTGCATGGATCTTCCCCGTTCCTCGGATCCGCGCTGCCGAGTTGTCTGAGGACTCTGCGGCTTGTCCTTCATCGATGGCTTTTTTGAATGAGACATCCTCCTAGGCCAAGAGTTTCTTCTGTAGTGCAGGTTCCCTCATTTCCAGGATGATTCGGTCTCGGATCATTCCTTTGGTGTTGGGGAACCTGCAGTTTTTTGCTATCTTCCACAAGTCAGCTACGAATGCATTTATCGTCTCCCACTCTCTCTGGTTCCGCATGTAAAAATCGTACCGGCTTTCCAGGTAGGAAGGAGAAGGGCCATAGTGTCCCTTGAGTGCCTGTTTGAGTTCATCCCAGGACACACTCCACAGGTCGTCCACTACTAGGGCATCTGCCATCTCGTAGATTTCGGTGTCACAGTAAGTCAGGAACAATGCTTTTTTTGTGCATTGGGGGCTGCTTGGAAGCCGTTGACTTCCAGGTGCAGGTCGAATCGGCCCATGTATGAAGACCATTTCTCTCTTGCCGGGTTGTAGGGGATCGACATCGGGTGGTATGCCAGGCTGTTCCATCGTTGAGCCATGTTCATTGGTAGGGTCGCGATTGTTGCGATGGCCGGTAAAATGGCGCCTGAATCCCACGAGGTGTCCTTTGTTCTCTCCACAGCTCAGGATCCCACCTTTGTTGCCAATGTTAGATGGGTCCGTGGTAATAAGAGGTAAGACACAGCAGAAACAGGTAACAGTCTTTATTTCGTGAATTAAGAAAAAGCTGCTCAGCTGCGGCTGGAGCAGCTTTTTGTAGCCGGTGCTGTCCAAGGTTTCAACCACTGATGGGGCTTTATTTCTCCCGCCAGTGGCTGGGCTAATGAGTGGAGTCTGTTAACCGACTGCACTCTATGGCCATATTAGGTAATACTTAACAAAAAGTTCATCTATTATTGTTTCCTGTCTAGTCTACTTGGGAAGGCTGATATCAATTTTAAAGATTTGATAATACAAATCTCTCACCATCTCTTTTACAGTCTGAGAAGTGGTGGTGGGGGGTTTCCCTTCTGAGATTCTTTATCCATGATGCAGGCTATGCCTTCTATCCCTATGATCAGATCTTATCTAATCATTCCCTTAGTTAGCATCTTTCTCTCCCCTCCTGCAGTCTCCCAGGGTCATTCCCAAAAACCATTACAGGCAGAGGGTGCTGTCTGAAAGGTTCACCCCCTGCTAAGTACAAGTCTGTTTCTGGTATAAATCAGTAAAAGGCAACAGCTTTTAAAGCCTCAATTGAAGGTGCCTGCTTAAGAGTGGAAATAGAAGTTTTAACCCCGGCACAGATAAAGATGACTGCATTGTAGTTAGGTGCAAATGGGGAAAAGTCCTACGCTAAAGAGAGAGTGATTTTCATATACTTGAAAGCACCTTGTGCATTTTCAGTGATTCTTCAGCTTTCACTCATCTTCGTGAACCCTCAGCGTAAGGACTATAGAATGCTGCTGGTGGAGGAACCTCTAGGTTCAACCCAAAGCCTCAGTTTATGTCCTGGAATTTAATTTATTCCTCTCACAAGGGCCAGTATTCAATAAATGGAGCTCATTGGGGGTGGCTTTCTATCACACCAGACAATGCTGCTAAAACTGAGCACATGGTTTTGGTTCAGGTTATGAAAATGTTGCAGTTTTCCATCTGCCACCCTTCTCTTCAACACACTCCAGCCAGCCAAGCATTGCAGGCCACAGGAAATCCTTTCTGTAATGCTATCGAGCCCCTGTGATGCGGTTTGACTAAAGGAAGCGAGTGTGAGGCACAGCAGAAGCCATGTGAATCTATATTGCAAACCTCTATTACCACCACTTTCCTATTTATCTCCAAATGAACCTAGTTGTTATTTGTTCTTCATCCATGGTTATCCAGAAACCTTTTTCCTCCTATACATAATAAGAAGAGTTATATTACTCTCAGTTTTACTTTAATTCCCTAGCATTAAAAAGTAGCATCTTCCACTGAGGCAGCCTGAGATTTCCAGGGGAGTTGCTGCACTAGATGATACATTTCATGATAAAGATATTAGAATGATTTTTTTCATTACATTTGGAAGCCCACAGTTAGCTCACTGAGGGTAAGACACTGAGGCTATAGCCACACAAGTTATCAGATTCTGATTCAGAAGCTGCACTAATAAGTACTTATTTTCAGGTTTGGTAGACAATTCTAAATTCCTGCAAGGCTTAAGGGGCTGGATAACAATGGAACCATCTTCTCCCAATGGCTTCAATCTGTCAGATAAGGTCTGACAGGGTCAGCATGCTCTGGATGCCATCTGTGAAATACGACCATCTCACGGGATGTCTCATTCCATTGTTCTTTTCTTGAAGGACTTATATATGCTATTAGACATGTATAGAGATTTAAGAGCTATTGAAAAGTCAAGGAATCTAGTGTCAGGAAGTTCTTCAGAGGTGTGAAAGTGGTTCTGAGAGAGGCACATGTATGTATATGTATTTTTTGACCAGAGTTGGCAAATAATTTATGAAATAAGAGTAAATAAGGCCTAACTGACTTACGCCATTTCAACATCTTTTGTCATCCCTGCTTCTTCAATCAAACTTTGCTGGGCTCTGCATGACCACACCATCTAGATAGCTTTTGCAAAAGCATATTTGTTTATTTTAGAGATATAAAACCAGTCTTTCAATTCCAAAAAGAAAATAAAAAAATAAGGCTATTTACTATATGAAAAGCCTATAGTATCAAGTCATAGCAATATCACAATAAAACACAAAAGAACAGGAAGTAACCGAATATCAGTCAACCAACTATAGCAGCAGGATGCCAAGCTTAACTCTCCAAAAAGCCTGGAAGATAAGAGGCTTTGACCAATCTCTCAAGAGTGAAAGCTAAGAAGCCAATTAAATTTTCCAGGGCTTGATCCTGCTAGTGAGATTATCCCAGAATGTCTGCAGAGGAGGTTAAAAAAAAAAGATCATGCTGCAACTGCATGATCAAAATCTTACCACATTTTTACATGCTACACACATAAAAAAGGACTTCAATTGGCTGTTGACATTTTGGATCTTCCTTCTGCTACCCCACAGACACTTCTGACAGCTAACCTAAGTCCTGCAAGGCCAAGAGGCAATGAGAAAGCCTCCATCTAAACTGTTAAAAGCTTTAAAGGTAATATAAGAACTTTGTTGGGAAATAATCTGGAAACCAGTGTAACTTAAACAAGGTGCAATATAGTGTGGACACATCCCTGGCTACCATACTCTAGTTTTTAAGTCCTATTTCACAGCAGGCCCACAAATAATGTATTTGACACATTAATCTTTGGAATTTTATTTTATCACACACATACAGTAGCTGTTCCATTAAAATGGCTTAGTGCCCTTTTGTAGGAGCCTGGTTTAGGCCAATGTATAATGATCTCATTCAATACAGGATTGGGAATTAATCCATTTCCTTCTTACTTAACAAAAGGCAGAATGATTTCTTTAAGCTCTAGGGCAGATGCCATTTTGGTTAGAGAAGTTTTACTTTTAATCATACCTTCACTATTAAGGTAGCCATCCACCCATATTTCAAAAAGTATCAATCTCTTTTGCTTTCAATGATATTTGAATGCTTCTGTTTCCTTATATAGTCCTCTTTTCCTTAAGGGATATAATGTAATCAAATCTGATTGTTCACATGGTTTGGCAGGATTTGCCCTCTTTAGTACATAATTCCTGATTGGGTAGCACAAGCCAGTGACTAATCCAGGAAATACTGCCCTATTTGGTGTTAGCTAGTAGTAACACGATCATGTGGTCCTATACCATTATATGGATATTCCTATGTTAATGCAGCAACTGTGCAGAAGGAAAAGCAGCTAGGCATTCGTAGAAGAGAACAATTAATATAAAAACCCTTCCAAGGTCCTTTGGTAGGAGGTGAGGGAGAAGCATCAGAGAATAAATAAGGCCTAAAGGCTCATAGTGGCAATGTCTATCCAAGTACTAAATGGCTTCCTGGGCTCTGAAGCCAATAATAAAGGAATGGATTTATTCCTGACTACAGGACCCAGGTCATAGTCAGAAAGCTGCCCAGTCATTCAAGCTTAGCTTACATTTGACATTCCACTGCAGTGACAAGCAACAATCACCAGCACAGGAAGCTCCTTGGCTCAACAATGCTGTGTCAGTATAACTATAAAACGGCTATTCTGGAATGTGCTGGGTAGTCTATTCAAGATGAAGTGACTCATGAGTAAGCCCTCCAAAATCTTGATCCTGAATTTAGGGGCCTCTCTCTACTGCTGAATTGAAGTGCTGTCCAACCCATCTAAGTTCCCCCCAGGCAGAAAGGGTCTCTGCTCAGAGTCCATCCCTGTCCTGCCTTTATTACTTTTCACAACTACCTGTGTTTCCACTCACAGGTAGTTTCCCTGACTTCACTCCAAGAGTGACTCTGGAAGGATCAAAATAAGAGAGGAAAACATCATTCCAAGGCTTTCTCAATGCTGGGCTGCTGAGAACAAGACCAAGGCAAGGAACAAGACCATGGGGACAAGGAAGAACATAGAGACTGCCAGGGCAAGTTTATGCTGTAGGTAAGTCCAAGTGGGGAAAGGCTCCTGTACATAGAGCAGCTTTTCAGAGACCATGCAGTGGTGTTACATTGTCATCTCATTTTCTTTGTCCACCATGACTCCTTACAGACTGTCTCTCAGGATTTTACAGCATTTCAAATAATAATAATAATAATAATGTATTAAAAATAGAGTTATCCCTCCCCACCCTCCAAATAAGTGCACTTGTTACCTAAAACAGGCATTCACTTGGGATGCCAGTCATGGGTGACTTATGGACAGTTCAGCCAAAGAAATGTCAGGTAACACTTTGAAGAAATAGAAAAAGTTCACCTATGTCCTCCCTCCCACACCAAATATTTTTTCACCCTTTTTATTTTGGTCATGGCCAACCAAAAGTTTATCAAACTTTTTTTTGCTTCTAAAAAATGAGCAGACCTCTTGCCCTTCCTTCAATATATTTGAAAAATGTCTGAAGCAACATTGAGAGATGACCCCACTACGGTACAAGGAAGTGCTTAGCTAAAATCAAGTCTATGCACAACCTTACAGCCTTTAGATCATGAAGGTGCCGAAATGTGATACTGAATCATCCTTGTACAACAACAACTCCTGTTTTGTTATTTTGATGAACACTTCTTCCTCCTCTTCTAGATACACCATCCCAGCAAGGAAGCTATTGCCGTGCCACTGTTCACTGTCCTTAGAGTTGCAATAGGTAATGTAGTTGGTCAGCAGTAATATCTTCTCAGGATAGCTAGGTGTCCTTTTGTAAATGTGATGGGTGAAAAGGGAATTTCTCTGGTGTTTGGTTAGACAGCTTGAATACATCAAGCTGAGTTTGGAATAGACATAGTAGTAGCCAGACTTGTTGCAAATCAGTGAACCAGCTTTGTAGTCCATGTCATGCAGAAAGGCAAGCCCTTTCTGATGTTCCCACTGCAGGACTCCATCTATAATCGCAGTGTCAGGGAGTTCTGAAAAATACAACCAGACTTGTTTCATAGATGGGCGGGGAGATAAGCAAACAATTTTCATAGAATCTTCACTAATACATCAGCAATGAAAACTAATTTTAACAATCTGGCTTCAAAACACACACATACACACATAGAGAACACTGAACATTGGAGAATCATTGCCTCAATTTAAGCTGAAACTTCATTTTGGGAAGGGAAAGGGCAGTGAGCTCTGACTTAACCTCCCTCACCCCCACGGCCACATTCATTTCAATATAATAGCCTCACATATGGATGCTGTTTTACTGTAGATATGAGACATCCACCCTCACTGGGTGATTTTAGTAGATAATTCTTCTCTCTTTCTTAGTGTCCCCTCCATCACAGGGAATAAATTGAAGGAGGGAGTAGCATCTTACTCTCCTGAAAGGAAAGTGGAACAGAAATCTAACAGAGAAATAAATGACAATCAGAATGTCCGAGTTAGCTTTGCAGGTGTCTAAAGCAGTGTTCCTCAACCTCAGCAATTTTAAGATGTATGGACTTCAAATCCCAGAATCTCCCAGTCAGGTTTCAAGGATTCTGTGTTATTCACAAGCAGCGAACTAATCCTACTTCAGCTTCCATGCATTTAAAAGCTGAATAGAAATATGACTTCATAAAAAGATTTCCTACCTAGTGTCAGATGAGCAGATGGTCTTTTGAGAGGAAGCTTGGGTGGAGCTGTTAAAAGGAATAAGATGAAACTGATTGTTATCAAAACAGGTACCAGCTTGAGAAGGCTCTATACAAACTCAATGCAAACCAATGAAGGCATATTACGAACACTGCAAATGATAGAATACAATTATATATTGAAAAATAAAATGCACTAATTATATGCACTAAAACTATCAATAACACAAAACTCCCTTTCATGACCCTATTGTCCCTATTCGGGTAGAGTCTGGGCGATTGGATGGAGCTGAATATTTACTGGCTGGATGTCCTTCCTGACACCTATGTGGAGTTTGCTGCAGATGTTTTTTTCTGTGCGCCCTAGAAGAGAAACATCTGCTACTACCTAGGGTTGAACTTTCCACTTTCCGAGTGAGAGGCGAGTGTCTTCACCACTAGGATCTCCTATTCTGTAATTGTCCTGTAATTTGAGAGCAAGAGATGACATTCTCTCCCTGCATTTGCTAACTAAACTTTGAAGAGTAGGAGCATCTTTCTGAAGCAGGACCTGGTACCAAGACACGTGCAGAATGGAAAATGTAGTCATTCAGATAATCAGGTCCTGCTGATTAGGACTTTGTGGATCAATGTTAGGGCCTTAAATTGTGCATGAAAAAGGATGGCAGCCTAGGTATATTCTTCCCAGAACTGATGGGAATGGAAGAAGAGCATCATGTTTCTCTTTCCTATTCAGTTGGGCCAACCATAGTAATTGTCATGTAATTTTTGAGAAAGTTGCATGGCCTGGCTAGACAGATTGTGTTTATTGATGTTTCACTTGCTCATTCAGCCTTTACTGGTCTGATTGTGTTCAGAAGTTTCGAGGTTACAACTCCCAGTATTCCAATAGTTATACTATTTGAATGTCATATTTCATTGGGGAGATCTGGTGGGAAAAACAATTCTTGAACAGTAATTCTTGTGGCTTGTTTGGTAATGCACCTTTCTTGCTTTTACTCTTTCCACTGCTGTTTCTATCAAGATGTATACTGTATGTTTTTTTATAGATCCTCCACACTCCTACAGTGTCTCACCCACAGTGTTTCTCCATGCTTATAATAGGTTACTATGAATTGTTCCATTAATGCATTATACATTATTCCTTTAAACTGTGGAAAAATTGACACAGTATGTAACCAGAAGTATAACTGAGAGGGTGGGTAATGGAAGGTGTCAGTGTAAAGACTTGGTTTGATTTTATAGAGTTGCTATTGTATGGAGTCTTATTATATAGTGAAAAACTGATCAAGATTTGACTCTAGTTCCCTAACCAAGTGAACTTTTTTTTCTCCTTAATCTTGTCTATGGGGATTCTCAATCATCCAGGTTCATCATGGTTTTTCCAAAGGTGCTGTTTTCAAAAGGCAATTGGACTTTCTTGGTTTTATTTTTTCTTTTGAAAACTTTTTCAGTTCTGATAATAACGAACTGAAAAAACTTCTTGGTTGAGAAGCAAAATGTTTTCAAAGTGGGAAAAAAACTCAAGACAGTCCAGTTGCCTTTTGGAAAAAGCAGTTTTCTTCCTAGTGTTTCTTCCTAACCAACTAAGTGCTGATCCATTGTTTGTGGCAGGATTTGACCAACCAGCTTGTCACCAAGCCTGGCATCATGGGCAGAGAGAAAGGGATTGTCTCAAGGTTACCGAGCTGGCTCGCATGATAAAGTGAGCTTAGAACTCACAGGCTCTCAGTTAGCCCTAATAATGGGACCTATAGTTCATGCCAGAATAACACATTCTGGCATGAGCTATCATTCTTCTCTGTGCTTTACCACTTGGTGCTCTATCAAAAGGACTAAAAAGGGCCACTAAAGGGGCAATCATGAAGTAATCTTCCAGTCCCCAACAAACCTGACTCTAAGCAGTTTTAAGCAGCTCTTATATAGAGTGAAACATTTTGCCAGCTTGCAAATTATTCAGTCTGGACTGCAGGCTTTCACTCAGTCACTATTTCCTTCATTCCTGTGCCCTCCCACCACCTTATTCCAGGAAAACAATTGCCAATAACTTTCCTTCTTTTCAGTATTGGTCCTGGACATTTTATCTATCTATCTATCTATCTATCTATCTATCTATCTATCTATCTATCTATCTATCTATCTATCTATCTATCTATCATCTATTAACAGATGATGAAGTCTTCCATTTTTTGCCTTTCAGAAATAGTTGCATGTCTGTTCTGATGATGGAGCAACTGGGCAATGCTAAGAAATCCAGATCATTTCAACTTTCCTTCAGCCCAGAGAAATACTTCAGAATAAAGAGACAAAATGTGGGTATTTTTACTATATTACAGGAGCAATACCCACCACAACCAGTGAACTATTAAAAAATTAAGAAATTGTGACTTTTAAAAATAATATTCCTGAATCTCTCTTTTTTTAAAGATTGGGTGAAAGATCTTTGGCTATTGATAGATCTAATACAGTGATGGTAAACTTACGACGTGTGTCAAAAGAGACATGACACAACACATCTATGTTCATAACATCCAACAACTATTCTCAAGAACATGAGCCATTTTCATGCACTGTTTGGAAGCCATGAAGGATGTGAAAAAATGGCTTTTGTAGAGTTTTCAGAGGCTGCAGGAGAGCATTCTACGAAGTTGCTTAAGAATAAAGGCTTCAGGTGACCTAGAGTAGCCTCAGGCTGCAGAAGGCCGCCTACAGGTCAGCAGATCCCAGGGAACACTGGACTGTGAGAGCAATCAATCATGCCATTCTTCAAGGCTCACATGCCTTGAGGAAGGGAACTGGGTAGCCTTTTTGAATGGCAGTGGTGGCACTAGAGCTGAAGTCGAGGCCCAGGGTCTCTAGTTCAGCCTCAGCCTCAGTGCTGTCACGTAGTATTGTTGTTCAGAGTGGCCTAGGTCAGCGGTAGGGAACCTTGGCTCTTTTATCACTGATGGATTTCAACTCCCAGAATTCCTGAGTGAGCCATAAAAGTTTCTCCATCCCTGGCCTAGTGGTTTTTCAGTTGTGAGGGAAATCAATTTTTGACTTGAATAGGACTGTTTAATATACAAATGTAGGACATATAAAGAATATTGATCATTCAAGTCAAAAATTAGGACATTTGTATATTGAACAATCCCATTCAAATCAAAAATTGATTTCCCTCACAACTGAAAAACCAGTAGGCCAGGGATGGGGAACTTTTTATAGCTCATTCAGGAATTCTGGGAGTTGAAGTCCATAAGTGATAAAAGAGCCAAGGTTCCCTACCACTGGCCTAGGTGGAAGGGAGATAGATAATTGTTTCTGTTTGGGGGAGGGTTTGACATGCCAGAAGTGTCAAATTAGGTTTTTTTTCTACATTTTTGACATGCTGAATCCAAATGGTTTGCCATCGTTTACCTAATACTTGCTAGATTCTGTTGCAAAATGAATCTGAGAAATGCTAATCTGTTAAGCCTTAACAGTAAAGAGAACTATGCACAAGCGTTTCTTTTGTACAGTAAAAACACACTGATTGATGATTGAATTGAATTGCTTTCCTCTTTCTTATATTTCATTGCAAACCAATACTATTCCCTATTGTCTATGGAGATTCTCAGTCATCCAAGTCATGGTTGTCCTAAAAGTGTGCCTCCCTCCCCCTCCCCAAAAGGCACATGGACTTTTGGAAAGAGCTGAAGAAGCTTCTTGGATGAGAAGCGAAACATCCATTTGCCCTTTGGAAAAAAGCATATTTGGGACTATTCACTATTGGAAAGAAAAGGGAAAACAGTCAGGAAATGACACCAATAACTGTGAGTATGTATGTACACGTTTGCCCACCCATTGTGTGGTGCAGAATGGGCTAAAAGAGGACTCTTCATCATCAGTAAACTTCCCACCCTGCAAAGAGGGAAGGAATAGCATGTAAACTGACTGAATCTGCAACATAGAAATTGTCACTTAGCATTGGAAAGAGTGGTCATGTGCCATCAAATTGATGTTGAATTTTAGTGACCACAGATAGATTTGCTCCATAACCCTCTTTCCCCAACCTGGTCCTTTGCTTTATGGAGCTATCATGTAGAAATGGAACTTTCTGTAGTACCATATTAAACTATATGTGAAATCTGATTAATTCTATTTCCCACTAATTGCTGAAAAATAATGACTCTGAGGTACCTAAATGATATCATAAGGAAACGAGTTTAGGTGAAGACTGAAATAAAAGAGAAGAGAAATTTACCTTGTATAATTTTTTCAACAGTCGCATTGGCTGTTCCCTAAAAAAACCAAACCCAGTAGACAATTGTTAATAAACCAACTGAAAAAGCACTAGAAATTTATTTTCTACACATACATGCCTCTTTTTCACAAAACATTCTTATCTATTTAACATATTTATTTGGAATATTAATTTCCACCAAAAGAAATAGAACCAGGGTTCAAAACTGAATTCTGAACAAAACTCTGGATTCCACATGTTTCTCCCCTCTATTTCTCCAACATGAACATAAAGAATCTTTGAAAAAAATCAATACAATAACAAGCAGCTGGGGTAACCACAACAGAGGTTAAATTAAGGTGAATTCACCATCTGCGCACTTATCCACAAGCTTTGATCTTGCATTAGCTGTTTATATGCACAGAGATCATGCATGGGATGAGTTGGTCAAGATATCCTCACAGGATTTTTTAATATTCATTCATTCTTCACTTTGATGAGTTGAATTATCACTGAGAGTATCCTGTGTGTTGAAACTTCTTAAGAAAGGATGGGTAGTGCCTGGAAACATTCTGCAAATGCCTCAGCAAGGGAAATTGGCAAAGGCATAAATATGGGTGAAAATAGCTTATATTACTTAGAACTGCCTATCCCTGCCCCCAAATCTAGCTGCATTTGCAAGAGCAGAAAGTCAGACTGAACGGAAGCCAGCAAAAACAGAGGAAGAGAACTCTTCTTTTAGCATGAAAACCTATGCTACTATGGTTCTATTTAGAAATGTGATAAAAACAGAGACCTCCTAATGCTGTATATCCTGATCTCATGCACAGCCTACATTTGAATGGAAATAAATCTTAAATCACAGAAAGTCATTAATATTAATAATAATAATTGTTACTATTAGTTTAGGTATGCATTTATATTATTATGTTCTTAATAATAATAACATTATTATTGTTTTTATTGTATTATATCAGAATAACCAGGGATTAGCTGTAAAAGAAAGAAAGTTGTGCTTCTTAAATTATATATAATCCCGTCTATAGAATAATGGCAAATTAAGTTGCAGGAGATGTAAAAAAATGACATATTTCAATTCAACATGGAAATCATTCCTAGGTTAAGTGGCTTACAACACATCTGAAGTTTGAATCTCTGTCAACATAAGAATTTAACCAGAAGCCAGAATAAAAGGATACCATTTCCCCCTATTTTTGCATTTTTATCAGTAGTTAATAATCCAGAAGTGAGCAAAAAATTAAGAGAGGATTCTAGGATAAGAAGCCAACTGAATATTAGAAGTACAGTGGCTAGGCTCACAAATCAGGCTAATTCACAATTAATCATGATTGATGAGTATAAACCCTAAGTGGTTTTGGTTCATACATTTTGTTTAGCTATCTGCAATAATTTAAAATAATTTAAAAATCAGGCAAGCTATTGATCTGACTTGGAGGAATATATGAAGACCAGCCTCTGTCATTTTTTCCTTAACAAAAGAGGGAAAATTTGTAAAATGTACAAAGATTCCAAATAGATACTCTGTTGACTTATCTGTAAAATTATCTGAAAGAGGCAACTGCTTAATTGCCCTTTGTATTTCCATCTCATACAAGGTACATTAAAAGAGACTGAAAATGGCAGTGCCATATACTAATTATTGGTCTCATGCTTAGATCAGATTAATTGAAATCTAGATCCTGCTGGAAGTGCCTTTCTCTGTCTCCCACCAATATTTTTTCCTTTTGAAAGCTACTTTGACCATTGTCAGTACAACCCTGTATTTATCATTCCTAAGAAATTATTACTCTCTTTTCTCCAACATACCACACATATCCCTGCACACATACGCGAGCACACACCTGATATCTGGAGCCAACCACACTAACAAATGACAGCAAAGCTGCCCTGCTTTCAACTGAGGAGAAACCAAATGCTACTACACCAAGGACAAATGGTCCAGCATATTCATTGACTAGGTTCCTCCTCCAACACCCTGGCCTCTCCTTCCTGCCCCAGTAGAACCTCATTCTCACCACGCTTGATCACTCTCTATGACCTGTGCCATTGCTGTATCCAGTTGCTTGCGAAAGGAAATCAGGAGATAGGATTGGATGATTAAGCCACTCAGCACCAGCAGCACCAGGAATCCCAAGAACAGCTGACGAGCTTGACATGTTTTCGGACTCCTCCGTCTGGGTGGCACAAAGGGAACGTCCCTTAGTGTTGGATCCACAACAAAAACAGAGGGGTACCCTGCAGCCGCTTCCATTGTGTATCCTTCAGGGGAAGTGTGGAAAGAGCTGCAGAACCCAGAGGCGTGCTGCTTATCTACAGACTGAGTCTTGTACATGAGTGAGAGAGAGAAAGCATGCAACGCCCACAACCCCTGGGGAGGAAACCACAAGGTTACTCAACTGTCCTTTGTACATGCACTGGCCATATTTGACTTGGTGGGCTGGGACTTCCTCGAGGGAAGCTACTTCTCTTGTCTTTTCCTGGGTGGGTACATCAGGTTTTTGGTTTGAACACTGACGTTTTGCACTGCCCACCTGTTGCCATGAAGGGAAAGATGTGTGTAACTGGGAGTAGGGCTGTCCTTCATCTGTTCAGGATTTTTGTCTGCTCCCAACTCATGATAAGTGAAAACTGAACCCAAAGTCCATGAAAAGAGAAGCCCTTGGACTACAGGTAGGTGGAAAGAAGTGTTGGGGTGAGCATCTTACTCACTGTGTAAGAAAAATGTGGTTAGCTAGACAATAGATAAACCTCTCCTTTTAAAGTCCATAAGCCAATAGATTTTTTTAAAAAATATATTTTTGTGATAGAGGTGAATGCTTTGGTGAGAACTCTGAATGAAAAGCACAGCAAATGAAACATCACAAGCAAGCTTTGCTTCTTGAAAATATGTTTCTCCTTATCACGCAGATGGGTAGGGAGTAATTAAATCCAACATGTACATAATTTAGTAGAAAGGACAAGTCTCTATCCTTACCAGCCTTTGGTACTCTTCAGAATTATTGGAAATACAAGCCCCAGAATTCCCTAGCAAAATGGGTTACACTGTGAGCAGGAATCAACAATATGATGCTTCCCTCCCTTCTTTGTATGTAATTTCCATACATGAGTGACATCTGCAAAGGAATCCATCAGACTATTGCATTCCAGGAAGTGCTACTCTTCAAAGTTCCTCTTTTCAGCTAAAACTAAACTGATTGCTCTGATGGAATAATGCTCAATATTCCTTTTGAATAGGTCAACTTCTATTGGTGTGACTGAAAGTTTCACATGACTCTGATCCTCTTTTCTCTGATGAACTGTCTCTGATCTCTCCCTGGGGATATAATTGATGAGTCCCAGCCACTAAATGATATCTGCTGACAGTGCTAAATGCAATCACAAGCAAATCCAAGCATAGTCTGTGTTTGTGGGTTTCTGGGATCCACTTTCCTTCTTTCTTCAGTCTTCTTTCCCTCTGACCTTCCTCCCATTGGTGGTATTCAATTTTTTTTACTACCGGTTCGTTGGGCATGGCTTGGCGGGCATGGCTTGGTGTGTGCGGCAGGGGAAGGATACTGTAAAATCCCCATTTCCATCCCACTCCAGAGGAAGGATATACTGCAAAATCACCCTTTCCCTCCCCACCCCACTAACCTTCTTTCCAGCTCCGTTCCTGTGCAGGGCAACAAAAGAAGACCCAGCCGATCACTGGGACTTGGGAGGCAGAGAATAGATGGGGAGCAGGGTCAGTCAGAGGTGGTACTTGCTAGTTCTCTGAACTCAAAATTTCTGCTACTGGTTCTCCAGAACTGGTCAGAACTTGCTGAATACCACCTCAGCTTCCTCCTGTGAAAAATAATTTTCTCCCAATCAGTCTCAGAGGCAAATATATAAAAGAATGGTTCCCTTTGTTGATTTGTGTCATGAAAAGAGGAAAGCTGCAGATCTTACAGATCCTCCATCTTACTTCAGCTGCTGACACAATGGCAAATGCTGGATTTTCCAATATTTTATCAGCCTTAGTTTCATTAATTTAGGGAAGAGAAATGAACTTGGGGAAGCTTTCCCCAAGTCAGTGTCATCCGGAGGCCTTGGGTTTCTGAATCCAAATTTTGACATATTTAGATGGCCCTAAGTTGTGGAAGACTGCCCAGTGAAGGACTTCCAAATGAGATAGCAAGGCATCTTGTCCATCAAACTCATATTGGGATTGGCCTTAAAAAGCTTTGGTCTGGTGCCTCATGAGGGCCTGGGGTACAGGGAGGGAGGCAACCAGTTGAGGAGGTGGCATAGCTTGGTGCTGAACAAAAGAGGAAGTTCACATAATTATTTGAAACAATCATTCCTCAGAGTCCACAGCTGGACAATTTTGTTTTCACCATTACCTGTTTGAACTGAACTTTTAAGTAGCTTTTCCTTGGTGGAAATATTAATTTTATTTTGTCTTTCAGAGAGTCTAGCAAGCCAGATGTTCATGCTAAAGTGCTATCCCCCAGTGTAAACTGCGCTGATCCCACCGCCTCCCTTTTCTTCAAATCTTCCATTGTATTAAATGTCTCCATAAACGAATCCACATTAGGATGATCAAAATATAGCTCCACTCCCACCTGCACACCGATTAATCCCTTCATTTTTATGCAGCCCATCATTGCCTTTCCAGCCCTTTCCACCTCAATATCTGATTATTCTTGTGGGCTTCATTTGTATATTATTAATTATGAAATGGCCAAGCATTGATAGAAGATGATTTCCCCCACAAAGGATTTTTATTGGAAGGAGATGGAGGGGGGAAGAGCACGGACTATATTTTCCTAGCTAGAACATTTTAAATATAGCACTTCCTCACATAGTTCTCTTGGTTAATCATCTGTGGCTCCTACAGCAAACTATTCAGGCTTGTGCAGTTGAACCCTGATTCATATCTGTAATGATGTGTGAGAACTGGAACAGTGAGGACATAGCTGGTGGGTGTGGGGGCAGCAGTCTTGTGTATATTCCAGACCACATGATCGGAATATTATGCTATATTTAAGGGTAGTGTGGAGGAGGGACACACAGACCTCTTTTTAAAAACCTGCAGGCAAACTTCCATCTAATCACACCATAAGTACATAATCTTTGAACTCTTCTGGCTCAGAAGAACAGAAATTTGATTGGCCAGCACTTGCCATTTATTTAATCTGTATTAGATGATATTCTACAGAATTACAGTTTAAGCCAATTGTATTAATCCTACTAAACAAGATCTTATGTCTGTTCCAAGATGATGATCTGGTCTCCAGCATAAGCATCACAGTTTTTTAGAATAATAATATTATTAAAAATTGTAATTACATAAGTAAAAAGCAATACAAGCTAAAAAAATATGAAACAGAAAGAAAGGGGCAGAAAAGAAAAATAGAAAAGTAAAAAGTAAAAATATAGTATAGAAAAAGAAATGAAGTAAAGAACCTGCTTCCAACCTGCATCACAACTAGTATAAACAATTTAAAATGAAATTGGAATAAAATACAATAATTTAATATATGGATAAATAAAATATGATAAAATTATATTTCAGTGTAACCCCTACAATCTACCCCAATCAGTCCCACATATGCCAATCTCAACCGAACCATTTTGCTCAAGTATTGTATGTTAAATGTTATTTTCAGATTTTGGCCATACATAAGGTAAGTTGTTTTTATATGGAATTCCCAATGGATCATTTGTTTAGTATATAGATTGAGGTACCTGTCTCTCACCCTCTTATACAGGCAACAATCAAATAGGATGTGAGCCAGGTCTTCTACCTCTGCTGCTTTGCAAATGCAGAGACATCCATCATAGGGTATAAAATGGAATCTCCCATATCTGACCATTGTGTTAAGCTGTTCAAATCTCGCTTGTGTAAATATATCCCTAAGAAGTTTTGGCAGTTGTAATATTAAATAGCTGTCTATTTGAAAAGTACGTTTGTATTTGCTCAGTCATTTCAAGTTACCAACCTTACTAAGGATAGCTAGATCATTTTGTGCTTCCATATCCTTGATTCTTTGAGCAGCTCTTTTTTTAGTTTGTTCCCCTGTTAAGAGACAGGAAAACAAGGTTCTATTGTAAATCCAGTATAGGAAATTTATCCAAGTCATTCTCCTAGTTTATTGTTTGCATGTCTCTTTTAATTACTAAAACATCAGCCAGTTTCTTTTGTATGTCCAGTGTAACATCGTTTTCCAGATCATTGTAGCTGGTCATTTGTAAATCCACTTTTAATTCAGTCTTGATTTTATCAAATGAAACTTGTTTCCCTTCCATAACATCTTTTAGACAAATCTCTCCATAGGAGCAGATGTTCTCAGCTAATACTCCATTTTTCAAAGGCATACTTCAGTATGTCCAATGTTAGAATATTTGGCTCCATTCTATAATTGTAAATTGAGTTTATGTGTCCTCCTTTAATTATAATCTTTAGTACTTTCTAGTTCTCTCTAATGTCCAGTTTTTAAAAATTGTATCTTACCATGTTTTTAAAAAATATTTTAAACAAAAGCATTATCCCATAGAAAGGATTCTTTATAATTAATTCCAAAATCTTATTTCAAATTTATCTGGATCTTTAGTGCATTTGTAGGTTTCTAAAATCAAACTTTTAATTACCCCTTTGCTGTTTTTATTCATTTTTTAATCTTGTAGTCAAAACTTTATTTTGCTAAGGATTAAAGAGAAACTTACCGATTGCTATCAAACTTGTCAAACAAAGATTTTTAATAACTGAAAAACAGTTAACAAGCAATTTCCAAAAGTAATTAGAAAAGCAGGTATGTGAACATAGTGTCCTTTTAAAGGTGCCTGCCACAGTCTGAGATAATATCTTGTATCATCTCCCACAGCTCTAAAATCACTGGAAACCAGTGTCTTGTAGTCTCTGTCAGTGTTGCAAGTAAACTCTCCATGCAGTTCAGAACTCAGAGACAAAGTCCATCAAAGTAAGAATTTATTAGAGAAGTCATGTTGGCACATCTAGGGAAAACCTGAATTCCTGTGTTTTTCCCCCTCCACACTAAATTCACACCCTGCCCCGTTTAGTGACTACCACATCACATGGCCCAATCAATCTCCTGTCTCAGATGCCGCCAAACTTTGGTCACTCCCCTCCAGTTGCCAGAAGCTTGTCTTCCCCCCACATCCCAAGTTTTTTATTTTATTTTACAATATATCTATATCAATGCATGAGCAGTGTGGCACCTACATTTTAGTAGCAATAAAAATAGTGCTATTAGTCATATTTGTTACATTTCTCAAGCTTATGTAGTTCTAGTGTTGATATACATATTTGTATTAAATTATAGACTTTCATTATTTAATTATTCAATATTTCAATATGTTATTCCAATGCCAATCACAATATTGTTTAAACATACATAACAATACCATCATTCGATTTCTAATCTTCCCTTTCATTGTTACTTTTGTCTTACTGTATAAAATGTGTATGCTAATATTTCCCCTCTCTCTTATTTCTATTATTTATTTTATTTTATTAAATTTTTATACCGCCCCCTCTCCCGCAATGGGACTCGGGGCGGTGTACAGCCAAGATAAAACCAACAATAAATAGAATTTAAAATAGATTTAAAAGAATTAAATTAGTGGCTGAAAGAACACAATAAAACAAGGTAAAAAAGTTAAAATTACCAAAAAATTTAAAAATTTAAAACCCTAGTAATTGATACTAGGCCAGACTGGCTTGTTGGAAGAGGTGGGTCTTTAGTGCGCACCGGAAGGTTTGCAGGTCAGTAATGGCTCGCATCTCTGGGGGTAATTCATTCCAGAGGGAGGGTGCCCCCGCAGAGAAGGTCCACACCCTCAGGGCTGTCAGCCTGCATCATCCAGCTGATGGCACCCCAAGGAGGCCCACCCTGTGGGAGCACACTGGCCGGTGGGAGGCCGATGGTGGCAGCAGGCGGTCCCGTAAGTACCCAGATCCCAAGCCATGGAGCGCTTTAAAGGTGACTACCAACACCTTGAATCGCACCCTATTCTATCCCTATTCTAACTATTAATCATCCCATTATTATATTTAAAAACAAATCCTTTCTATCCGTCATCTCTTGCTCACTTTAAAGCTTTAATTGTTTGTTTTTTAACCAGCCTCCCATATTCCTTCCTTGGATCTTCCTTCCTTGCATCTAGGTCCTGGCTATTCATTTTGAACATATCTCCTATCTCTACCCTTTTCCATTGTCTAGCTTCCAAAATATCTACCCATGCTCCTATCTCCTTTTCAAAAATATCTTCCTGCATCTCCGCTTTCCTTTTTAAATCTCTGCTCCTTGATCTCTGGTGAAAGAATGTTGTTATGGCTATAGTCCCTTTACTACTCTCCTGTTCCCACAGCTTGCCCATCCCCCACTGTGGCAGCCCTGAAATCTGTCCCAAGATGGATCTGGGGCTGACAGTCTCCTTGTGAGGAGCAGCTGTCAGGACCACTTGTGAGTGATCACAAGTCCTCCGTTTGTCTGAATAAGTTTTAAGAGCTGGTCTGCTTGCCAAGTCTTTGTTCTTTGCTGCAGCCATTGGCTCCAATTTTTGCAGATCCACCTGACATTTCCTCCTCCAGTTTGCATTGGACCTTTAGATGAAACTACATTAAACTTCACACTCTTAATGCAGTTTCAGTTAAAAGTCGAATTCAAACCTGCACTGGCATCGATGACAAGCCATGATGACATCACATACATCATTGTGCAGATGACCATTTGAGTGATGATGTCATGATGCATATGATTTCTCTTGCCTCCTTGCAAGTGCCCTAAAAATTTGTAATGACTATATATAGGCCTCTGTAGTCGGGCTTGCCTCTAATTTAATCCAAATCATGGGACAAGATTGTTGCTAAAAGCAATTTCTTCTGACTTTACCTTCTTCAAATCCTGGGTTTGCCGTCACTTGACATTTCACAATACTTTTCCCATTCACTGGAGCTGGGGTGGGTGAGCCACCAGTTTGGCATCCCTGTTCAAAGTCAAGGGGTGGTTATTTCATTCCAGCCTTCATATGTAACATCAGGCATGAATTCATGTTTGTTATATCTCTTCCATTCGGACTATGTTCACATATTGCACTGAGCCATAAACCATGACTCATAAACCAGTTACTGGTTTTGCATAGCACTGACCACATTTTGAAGCTGTGTGACTCTGAACTCGACCTCACTCTATCTTTCTTGGAAATGAGACGAAAAAGGCAGTTCCTGTGTGTCTCTCAAACAAGGTTTGAGATAATAAGAACAATTACTTGTTCTTTAATTTTGTATCTGGAGGCAAGGGAAATATAAATACTAGAAAAATGTTTCATTGAAATGTTTGAATTTCAGTAAAATCTAATAAAATTAAACAGCTCAAAGAAGAGAATGAAATGAAGTTGAAGATTTGTACAATTAAATGCCTACTTTTGGCCTTCTATTTGGAACTGTATTATAGGAACTTCAAGAAAAAAAGACCAGTCTTTGGTTAGCCCAGCTCCGGTGGCCTAGAGGTGGAGCTCTTGCCTCACAATCAGGAGGCTGCAAGTTCAATCCTATGTACAGGCTAATATTTGGAATAGACTCTCCTGCTCGAGCAGGGGGTTGGACTAGATGACCTCCAAGGTCCAACTCTGTTGTTCTATGATTCTATGTTATAAAAGTCCTTGGATGAAGTTAGGATTGAGACCAGGTTATTTACTGAGACGGCATTGGTTGCACTTGTGAATAACCTGTAGAGGACTTGGGATGCTGGTTCATCTGGTCTTTTGGTATCTCTCAGTGGCTTTCTACACCATCAACTATGGTATATTCCTAGATCAGCTCCAAGGATTAGGAATGGGGGGATATACTATTTTGCTGTGGTTCTCCTCCTTTCTCCATAGTCAGCACTAGTTGGTTTGTGGGGAAGAAAAGATCCAGCCACTGGCCCTGTAATGTGGTTTGGCTCAGGCTCTTTCTACTCCTATTTAATGTCTACCTTAGCTGCCGGGAGAGGTCATTGCTGACATGGATTTCATTATCATCAGTATGCTGATAATACCCAATTATATATCTCTATGCCATGCTTGGCAAGTGAAGCTATTCAGCTGCTCAATCGTGCCTTCAGGCTGTTAGGGCCTGGATGGGGAGAAACCAGCTATGATACAACCCTAGCAAGAATGGTTGATGGTTTAGCCCCTTCCCTCCCAGGGATCAGGAGAGTTAACATATCTGATTCTGGGTGGGGTAACACTTAGAACAGATCTGATGGGCAGTTTATAGGACCTCTGGGATTCATGGCTCCTGTTGAAAAAACAGGTTCAAACTATGGATAGGGGACCATTGCACAAACCAATCTTATGCACCCATTCCAGAACCAGGATATCTTGCATACATTCACAAAGTGAGTCTGCCTTCCATCCTGAACAAAAGAAAAGTTTCATCATAAGCTTAAGAATTTAAAGAATCTGAAATAAGCAACAAAAAGCTAAATAAGATTTTGATCTTAGAATGTAATAAACGGACTAAGGCCCAGATGAAATTGAACTACTTAAGCTTTTACAATAAGATTTTGGAATTCATTATAAAGAACAAACAGTTTATTTTGGATAATGGATTCTGTTTTGGCTTTTACAAGACAAAACATTGATAAGTAATTTCATGATTTCAAAAAGTGGACACTAGAGGGACTAACAATTTCAGGCAGAAGAAATGCCTACAACCTGTACAATGATTCATTGCATGTTATAACAATAAAAATACTGAAGGAGAGTTTTGAAGAATGTATCAGAAAATAGTAGCCAATATCAACAGTGTCAGTAATGATATCTGCTTCCATGGATAGAGTATGTCCTAAAGATGTTATTGAAGATATGACAGATGTAGAACAAATTTTAGCTGACAAGATAGAAATGGTATTGAAAGTGAATTTACAACTGATAGGCTGAGAGTGAGTATGGCTTAGAAAAAGTTTTTTAAATTTAAAAGGGAAGTACAAGTGACAAACCAAGAGAGTGACCTGAATCATTTTTTTGCTATTGGATTTACAAAGGAGGCTTTTTAAAACCTTGAAGAACTTTTGTGAAATGGGACAAAGAGTCAATGAAAAGAAATCAAATCCTACTATACTGGAATGAATTAAAGACTGCTTGACTGCTAGAAGTAAAAGAAAGGCATTTAAAGTTGGTTAATTTGATCAAGGTTAAAGAAACACTTTATGGACTTTTCTGCTGAAAATGTGTTTTATGGATCATGAGATATGAGACGAAGTGATAAATGTTTGTAACCTTAGAAGGAGTGAATCATCATTATATTTATTTACTTTTGTGGTGAAGTTTGGAAGTAATTTATTTGTATATTTCTTTTTCTTTGTATATTTCTTTTTCTTATATTTTTACTTTTCTCTTTTTCTTGCATGCGCACTTTTTACCCTGTGTTTTCATTTTCATTCTTGGAATTTAGTCTATATTAGAATTTACTTTATAATAAAAATTCTTAATAAAAGCACATATCATATATTGATATTATGTACATCATGAAGCTGATGAACAAGGTCTTTGCAGTGTTGGGTGATTATGTCCTGCTGAGCTAGCATTATTTGTATCATTTTCTTAGGAAATCCTCTAAGTTTCAGTTCTACTGTTCCATGAAATGTTTTAATTGTCTAACAATATTAGCTGGCAGAAATTTCTGGTAAATGGCAATAACTATATTCATTGCCAGTAAACAATTCTTTGTTCCTAAATCCACACCAGATTTATCACAAGGCATTTTTGATCTAACATGCTTCTCAAATACTTAGCTCATCTCTCTTCCAATGCAACTGTTTCTTCACCCTCCTTATGTGACATGGGAATGCCTAGAAACACTAAGATTCAACTTACTCAATGACACAGTATAAGTTGTTTAGAATGATAACAGGCATCTTCTCAATGCTTTTTCCATCATCACTTCTTAGTTTTCAGCTTAGATTTCACTTTGTAAGATGCTTATATCTGTTAGCTTTCCTCAACTTAAAATTGAAACTAATAGTTATTGTCATCTATAGGACCAAAATAAAATCAACAAGATAAAATCTTTGTATCTCATTAGGTCTCATTCACCACTGTGAATTAAATAACAGTTTAGAATAGAATGAATGAGCTGGAAGGGACCTTTGAGGTCTTCTAGTCCAGCCACCTGCTCAAGCAGGAGAACCTATACTATTTCAGATAAATGGCTGTCCAGTCTCTTCTTAAAAGCCTTCAGCACTGAGTAGCAGCCAGGTGCTGCTAATCAAATGCTCTTGGTTAATTTATCATCAGCAGATGTGACTACCTCTGTCAAATGTCAAAGAGGAAAGACATCAGCAATGATCTTGAGAAGCAATTTTTGCTGGCCCTCAATCTGGGAAAGGTCATAAGGCCATTTCCAAACAATTTAAGTCCATCATTTTACAGTGAGGAAGATTATTCACAAATGGAAAACATTCAAGGCAGTTGCCAATCTTTCCAAGAATGGACATCCCAGCAAATACACCCCATGGTCAGAGAAATTGCAAAAAAATCCAAGAGTTACATCTCACACTATACAGGACTCAGTATGTTAAGTGTTAAACTTCATGACAATATAATTAGAAAAAGACTTGAACAATCATGGTTTGTTTGGAAGGGTTGCCAAGAGAAAGTCTGTTCTCTCTAAAAACAACATGGCAGCATGGCTTATGTTTGCAAAGTTGCATCTGAACAAATCACAAGATTTCTTGAACATTGTCCTTTGAACAAACAAAACCAAAGTGGAAATGTTTGGCCATAATGCATAGGGCCACATTTGGTGAAAACCAAACACAGCATATCAGCATAAACATCTCATACAAACTGTCAAGCATGGTAATGAAGGATACAGCCACCAGACCTGGACACCTTGCAATCATTGAGTTGGTCATAAACTCCTGATTACCAAATATTCTAGAATCAAATATGAGGCCATCTGTCTAACAGCTAAAGCATGGTTGACATTGGGCCATGCAGCAGGACTATGATCCCAAGCGTACCAGCAAATCTACAACAGAATGATTGAAAAAAAGAATCAAGGTGTTGCAATGGCCCAGTCAAGAGTGCTGTAAATAAACAAATGAAGTGAACATCAATGAACTGAAGCAATGTTATAAAGAAGAGCGGGCCAAAATTCCTCCATAACAATGTGAGAGACTGGTAAAATCATATAGAAAATTATTCTTTCAGGTTATTGCTGCCGAAGGTGTTCTAAAAGCTATTGAATCATAATGTGTACTTAATCTTTCACACATGGCTTCTCTGTTTTGGCTTTCTTTTTGTAAAATAAATGACATGGTGTAATATGTCATGTGTTGTTTATCTGAGCTTGTCTTTACCTACTTTTAAGAACTGCCAAGGACCAGATGATTTTTCTTATATCTTGATATGTAAAACCATAGAACTTAAAGAGGATGTACTTACTTTTTCACATGATTGTAAGATGCGCACTTTCTTTTGAAATTTAAAAGGACGTGTCAGTTTTGGCACAAATGCCACAAAAGCCCACTTTTATCTAAAGTCTATTCATGCTGTTCTCTGTAAGTTATGATCTATAATCTACCCTATAAGCCAGCATGCTCTCTTGCCCACATCCTATCAACTAGGAGGTACATGGAACATACTGACTCCGCTTGCGCTTTATGCCTTTAATTTCTTGATTTATTATTCTTTCATTCTTTGTAGTGCAAGCTTGATTCTTATCACCTATGTTTAAGGGCCATGGAACATCTTTATTTCATGGTTTTATAACAGTCAGGTCACATCTGTTAGAAATTGCTTTATAGGAATTATCTCCATACCTTTATTTTGAAGAGAATCACCTGCAGGTGTCTAAAGCAGAAATCAGGAAGGTACAGCAACTACTACTGAAGTATTTCAGTGGTGGATTGTGTTCTCTCCCTTGCTTGCACCCACTATTTGACCCTCAAAACAGCACAAGACAATGATACTCCCACATTCCAATTAATTGCCTTTTTATAGTTTCATTTATATTTATAGTTTATTTATAGTTTTCATTTATTTATCATAATTTATAAATTATGCAATGAACTTAATCCAGCTGGGCAAGTGAATGAATTCCCCACTTCTGATCTTTCATTTAAATTTTTGGAACTCATTGATCCCTTCTTGTTTCATTGATTATTACATGGCTCACATGCTACCTTCCTTAGATGTTTACAAGATTCACTGAAATTCACCATTTTAATATAAGCTCTCCTGTTGGGGTACATGAGTGACGTCCTGATATATGCAATTAAATGGATGGAGCATGCATTACATTGACATCCCCCCCCCCCCCATTCCCTGTGGTTGAGAATGTTGCTACCTTCCCTTGTCAGCATACAAGGCGGTTCAGAGAAAAACATAAATAAAAATGTTGTAATGTCTAAAGATTTTCTTCAGCACTGCAATCACTACATCAGCTCCCAGAATGCTATATAGTAATCCTTACTGAGTTTGGGGATTATAGTGGCATAAACTTTGCTGTCACCACTGGCAATTTCAAACTTTTTCTAGATTGATGTGCTGTTCTTATTTATAATATACAAGGGGGACTGTATACAGAACAGGGACTGATGGATACTCCCTCCCTTCCCTCTGTCAAGAGCCAACGAGAGAACATCTATTAGTTACTAAAGGTTGGAGCTGGGGAAGAGGCACGTTTTGACAAGTGGCAAGTCTAGCAGACTTAGTCATCTGATAAAACCCATTCTAATGTAATACAATGTTTTATGTGGGTGCAGTCAAAGAATAGTTTGTCATTATTAAATAACAGCTATTAAATGTTCTGAGATCAGTGTTCATTAAGATTTTATCCAAGTGTAAACATATACAACTGAAACCTCTGTTTTCAAAGTAACACATTTCAATCTATGTTTCTTTAGGTACAAATCTATCTTCAATAAGAGGATATAGGGCCTAATAATATTGACTCACCAACTTATTCATCCATCACTAAAACATTACTCCATAATCTGCTCAGAGCACTTCAAATATTGGATGGATCAGAAGAAAAAAAATCATGCATCATCACTGTTTATTAAAAATCAAGAACATACAAAAATAAGGAATCGATTATTTATTTTATGTATAAACAATTTAAGGGAAAATAACACAGCAAATTGACATAAAACTAAAAGATCAAGAGGCAAAGTAACATATATGTATTGGCTCAAAAATCTGTCTTCTGAGAATTTCCTTCCTCTCATTGATTCTTCTGTATCTTAATTAGGGCAGCCAAACACAGTCAGTGTGTAGGACAAGTGAGCAAAGTCATCACACAAACGTTGGAATTCTTCATCCTGACATTCATCTTCATGCGGCCATCTCTCGATCCAGGTGTTCTTTGTAATGAGATAGGAAATTCTGGAAAGAGGAAGCAGGCTAGCTTAAAACTTAACCCTGCAAGGAAATTAGTTCAAGTGTCTCCTGTTGGAGTAAAGTGTTGTGCTTGGACTGAATCCAATATAGTTTTTAATCATTTCATCCTATGAATATGACATTTTAATTTCTATTTTGATTTTAGGGTGAAAGAAGAAACTTCTTTTTCCTTAAAATCTGAATCCTAAAACAACTGAATTCTAGAAAATTCAAATGGCTGCTGCCATAAAACATGATTGCTACAATAATGAATGAATGAATTCAATGATAAATCAGTTTTGTCTCATAGATTTCTTATCCCCAGTTCAAGAATTTAAGCATTTTAGTTGAGATGTTGAGCAAAAAATTGGATCTGAATGCTACAGATACATACTATCAACAGATGGTAGTAGGTGTTTCTGGGGAATGAAAAACCCCTCCAATGGCCTGCAGTTAGAACTTCTCAAAGGCAATGAGAATAAGAGAAGCATCAGGCTTGTGATAACTAAGAAAATCCTAAATTCAGGGAGACTTTAAGAAGTGTGGAAAAAGTATGAAAAATCTTTATGTGCTTTGGAAAGTTAAACCACTGAATTTTCTTCCATTTTGATTTTCTTCAGGTAAATAAGTATCAACCTTAATCTTTCCCAAAACACCTAAAACAACAGGTGCATGTTCCCAAACATGCAGTGATAATCTACCGACTCTCTTTCATGTATATGTTTGAGCGTATAGAGAGGAACAACTAGATGCAACTCTTCCCCTATTGAACTGGCTGTACTATAAAAACAATGGTGGAAATAATTCAGCACAAAGTGAAATGAAATGATTGGACTAATAGGTCTGGGCTGCAAAAATTTGGGCAACCACTAGACAGTAACAAAAACATACAGACAACTTTTATTCTTTGGTGAGTGAAAGATCTCACATATATAGAGGGTTCAGTCATATTTCTTGAGAAAAGTACTCCACTCCTCCACTCACAATAGAATCCAGGCTTGAAATTTTGGGGCTGGACAATCTGGAACTGTGGTCTGATCTAAGCATAGTTCACAAAATCGTCTGCTATAACATCTTGCCTGTCAATGACTTCTTCAGCTTCAATCACAATAATACACAGGCAAACAATCGATACAAACTCAAGGTAAACTGCTTCAAACTCGATTGCAGAAAATACGACTTCAGCGACAGAGTGGTCAACACCTGGAACGCCCCACCCGACTCCATTCTTACAGCCTCAACCCCTCACAGCTTCAACCTCAAACTGTCTACCTGGACCTCACTCTATTCCTAAGAGGTCCTTAAAGGGGGCGAGCATAAGCGCATCAGCGTGCCTACCATCCCTGACTTACTGCCCCCATTTATCTGTACTTACTTTCTTTATTCATATTTATGTTCATACTTATACTTGTTATCTTGTATCTGTTTGACAAACAAATAAAATTAAAATAAAATAAAATATAGATCCTTGCAGGCCTGAACTGGAGGCACTGGGAAACTTGAGGTTGTGAGAGAAAAGATCCCTGCAGGCAAGCACAGCTCTTCAGCAGGACATAGAGCATATGCTGCTACCCTTCAAAAAGACCTCGACTATGTGTCAGAATGGTCAAACAAATGGCAACTTCAGATCTCAACAAGTAAATGCTCTGTCTTACATATTGGCAAAAAAATAAAAAAATAAAATACAAACTGAATAGTAACGACCTTGTTGATGACACAAACTTTATCAAGGACCTTGGAATACTCATCTCAAATGATCTAAGTGCTAGAGCCCACTGTAACTACATAGCCAAAAAGGCATTAAGAGTTGTTAACCTAATTCTGCGTAGCTTTTTCTCTGGTAATATTACTCTACTAACTAGAGCATATAAAACATTTGCTAGACCAATACTTGAATACAGCTCATCAGTCTGGAATCCGCATTACATATCTGATATTAATACAATTGAGAAAGTCCAGAAATATTTTCCTCCACTCCTGTACTCATAGCAGAATGCCTTATGCCACCAGACTTGAAATTTTAGACCTAGACAACCTAGAATTACGCTGCCTTTGGTTTGATCTAAGTATAGTACATAAAATTATATATTGCAATGTCCTACCTATCAATAAATACTTCAGCTTTAACCAAAACAATACAAGAGCACAAAATAGATATATACTGAAGATAAACCGCACCAAACTTGATTGCAGGAAATACGACTTCAGCAACAGAGTGGTCAATGTCTGGAATACTCTACCTGACTCTGTGGTTTCTTCCCCAAACCCCAAAATCTTCAACATTAGACTGTCTACTATTGACCTCACCCCTTTCCTAAGAGGTCTGTAGGGGGCGTGCATAAGCGCACCAAAGCGTGCCTACCGTCCCTGTCCTATTGTTTCTTTTTTTTCTTATTCATATCCATTTCATATATTTATAACCATGTTTATACTTATACCTGTTATCTAATAATTGTTTAATAAAATAAATAAATAAATATGGACTGTGAGGCTTGAAGCATCTGGGCAAAAGCTTTACATATTCCCAGCAAGATTTAGTTGGGCAGATGGTGTTATCTAGGTATCTAAAAATTGTAGTTAAAATTATTTCACAGTCTTCCCCACAATGTCACATCTAACCTATAGAAATCTTCCATGGCATCTGATAAAACTGAGGAAGAATGACTATTTTGGTATTAACAGATTCAGATTATGGTTGCTTTCAAAGATGTAACACAACATTCTATGACACTGTAAATATAGTGTTAGATGTTCTGTAGATTTGATCGCAGAAAAGCAAAGTCTATACAATTTTGGAAAAAATTTTTAAAAATAGTGAAATACGTACTTATCTTTCATGGGCCACAGGTCACTGCTGAGACCCCAGATTAGATAATCATTGTCCAGCTTCAAATTCAAAGCCTCCTGGCATTTCCTTTGACTTACATACTGGCGGGCCTTTGCTTGTGGATTTCGGTCAGTGCCTGCAGAAATTAGAATCTGGATAAATATTTCATTAGGGGTATAGTCTTTCATTGGTTTAATTCACATACTGTATGTATTACATGGCTAATGGCAAGCAACTGGCAAAGAGGAAGCAGCTGTATTTAGTGGGTGAATTCTTTCTTCAATTGCTATTGGTCCATATTTATCACCCCGGGGCAAATAAACCATCTTCTCAGTTCTACCTTTTTCCTCAGAGAGGCCCATTATACGCAACACAGATACTGTAGTATCTGACCCTGAAAAACCAGTTCCCTATCTCAGCACTAGAGCTGTGGATGATAAAGAGCTATTTCCAACTAACAAAATGAAAAGGGGGGCATTTTTGCAGAGGGAAAGAGGCTATCAGCAACTCCCCTACAACAGATCTTTCCCCCCACTTGTTTGGAGGATGAATCTTCTGACTCACTGGGGCAGATTGATCAGGATACAGAAAACTGGTAGAATGATAAAAATGTGGCGGTGGCCTAGAGGTGAAGCTCTTGCCTCACAATCAGGAGGCTGTGAGTCTGATCCTAGGTAGAGGATCTATACTTGGAATAGACTCTCCTGCTCGAGCAGGGGATTGGACTAGATGACCTCCAAGGTCCCTTCCAACTCTGTATTCTATGTTCTTTCTTCTGATGGTACTTGTCCCTAGTTTCTCATTCCATCAGACAAAATACTGAGTATTTATTTAAAACAGAACGATTTATCTTTAGAAAAACCATATTGTGAGTTTGAATAACTGTAATAATGATGTGGAATAAGGTACTTGCACAGAAAAAAGAGTGAAGAGTTTAAAGCCATCCTCTTCAAAGCAAAAAAATACATTTATTCATTTTAAAGTTGTATACTATCCCATATTTCTTTTAATAATTCATAAAGGTACAAACATGGGAACTTTGAAGGAATTACTGAAAGACATTTGTGAGGATGATGAATCTCTAAGTGTTACAAAACATTATGGAAATACTGTTTTGTAATAGCAATAGCAGTAGCACTTAGACTTATATACCACCTTGTAGCGCTTTACAGCCCTTGCTAAGCTGTTTATAGAGTTTGCATATTTCCCCCAACAATCTGGATCCTCATTTTACTGACCTCAGAAGGATGGAAGGCTGAGTCAAACCTTGAGTCGGTCAGGATTGAACTGCTGGCAGTTGGCAGAGAATACTACATTCTGGAATACTACATTCTAACCACTGAGCCATCACAGTTTCACTTACAACCACAACTGGGACCAGAATTTCCATGGCTAAGCAAGAGAATTTTTAAATGAGTTGTGCCCGATTGTATAGCCTTTTTTGCCATGGTTGTTAATTGAATCACACAGTTGTTAAGTGAATCTGGTTTCCTCCCATGGACTTTACTTGTTATACAGCAGCTGGGAAGGTCACAAATAGAGATCATATGATCTCAGGACACTGTAACTATCATACAGTTGCCAAGTGCCCAAATGATGACCATGTGACCACGGGGATGCTGCAACAGTTATAAATGTGAGGACCATTTATAAGTCATATTTTTCAGGGCCATTGTAACTTTGAATAGTTGCTAAACGAAGGGTTATAAGTTGAAGACTACCTATATTTAAATGCACTTTTTGAAACAATTTCTATCTGATTGCCTGCAGCAAACACTTCACTCTTCTCTAGAAATATGAGTTTCTATACAATAAAATATGTCCTATTAACACTTGAAACACTAGGCTTTTAATAGCTGCCCTCTTTTTCCTTTTGAGAGAACTATGACACTATTTCTCAAGGAAAAATCTAGCAATTTTTGTCCTCTTCCATTAATAATTTCACTCTATTGCATTTTCAGTTTTGTTTGTATTGTATTGTACATTGCCCAGAGTCGCTTTAGATAGGGGGGCAATTAAAATGAATATATTAAATCAAGTTAAATACACTAATGTGAACTTTCAAATGGGGTTCAAATAAACTTTCAGGTTTAGTGAAAATGTTTCCACTATTTAATATATAATATATCAGGGGTGTTAAACTCGTGGCCCATGAGCCGGATGCATCACGTGCTGGCCCTGCCCCCTAGGTGGGTTTAGCGAAGAGGGAAAATCCCAATACGTCACATGATGTCACCATGACAACATAAGTTTGACACCCCTGTGATATATTTTAGGGGGAAATTCTTACCTGCTTTAATAACTTCTAAAACGTCCATGACATAGATATCATTACCATCTTTCTCTTCTATTTGAAGCAGCTTGGTTTTGTAGACTTTTAAGAACAAAGACAGAAACAATCCTCATTAAAACAGCTGCTTATTTTACATCATGAGTGGCATAATCAGTGAGGCACAGGTGCTGCTAATTGTCAATGGAGACTCCGAATCATCCAGGTCATGATTGTCCCAAAGGTGCTTTTCCAAAAAGCAACTGGATTTCTTTTCTTACCAAGAAAGTCCGGTTGCCTTTTGGAAAAGCACCTCTGAGACAGGTACTGCTAATGTTTCCACCTAGACTATGGGCACTTCCAAGGCTGGATCTTTGTGGCAATCTTGACTCCTCCAGGTGAGGCCACTGAGTATCAGCTCCACTGTGGGGTACAGGGAAGCAAATTGTGTATTTTCTCTTGCATGTTGCGGTTCTGTGAGTGTGATAGTATTGTCAGCCTTGAGAGTTAGTCCAATCAGGAAATATGGCCAGATGGACTAACATTGCTTTATTGTAAGGTTACATAAATAAAACCTTGCAAGTCTGAAAGTACATTTCTCTCCTGTCCCCTTTACAGCCCATGAAACTAGGAAGGAGTTTTTCTGAGACATTGCCCATGCCTCCATTCCTTTTGTAGGCCAAGCTGCCTCTTGTCCAGCCACTCCCTGGCTGTAGCTCTTTCCCCTGTCTCCCAAGGTCACTCCTGGATACCATTACAGGTTTGGTGGAATGACCTTGAGAGACAAGAGAAAGACCTACTGCCTAGGCAATAGCCTCATGAAAGGCACTCAGTCTGTGGGTGTGGGAAAAGCATGGGGAATATTTCAGAGGGGAACCTTCCCTAGTTTTCCACAGACTAGAAAGAGAGGAATGGATAAATAGGTTAAATCCTCAAGAAACTATTTAATATTGTGCTTATGGTAAATATTGTGCTGATGTGCCTGATTGCTCTTCTTGTCTGAACCACCTTGAAGGACTAACTGAAAGCTTCCAAACAGTCCTTTCCTCATTTGTGAAAAGATCCATCTCACCCACTTCACAGCAGGGTAGCATTTCATATCTGAATTTTGATATACATGCAGATTACTGCAGTTTGGCTTCTTGCTGCTTTTTGAAGGATTGAGAGTGAAAACAGTGAATGTGTGAAGCGTGGAAATGTTCTCTGAATCCCGGTGTTTTGGCTCTGCTTACTCATTGATACAGATCTATTTCTAGGAGCTCCAAATTGTTATGCTACACTCGAGGATCAATAACACACCAACAAGTAGCATCATGTTAACTAGAAAAATATCACTGCAGGATTGAAGGTGTGTATCAGCAGCTAAGCATTCCAAGAGTAAAAAATCCATGAATATTATGAATAAATTGAAAATGGTTGCTTCAAATCATGACTTCTTCATAGTTAGAACACTGTTAACAATGAAAGACACCATTACCTTATTAATAAGATTATACAATATAAATACCATAATCCACATTTGCCGCGCAGGCTTTTTGAATTCGTAATGGAAGATCAATCTTTTCCTGCTGGTTGAGCAAGGAACAGGTTTCTTCAAGGGGAAAAAAGAGAAGACAAAATGTTGGATTGATTGTTGAGGATACATGTTTTGATTTAAAAGACATTGCTAGGGTAAAAATTATCCAGCCCAGAGCAGGTAACATCTCATTTGTAGAAGACATCTGTGCTTGATAATCAGAAACAAGAAACACTAATTTAAATGTGGCACCGTATATCTAGGGCTAATCTACAAGCATAGTTATCTGATAATGTGTTATTTCAAATAGCAGAACAACAGACAGGGTTGTAAAGAACCTTGGAGATCTAGTCCAAACTCTGCTCAGGCAGGAAACTCTGTACCATTTCAGACGAATGGTTTTCCAATCTCTTCTTAAAAACTTCCATTGTTTGAGCACTCACAACTTCTGGAGGCAAGTTGTTCACTGGTTAATTGTTCTCCTTAGAGTAAATTTCTCCTTAGTTCTAGGTTGCTTCTCATCCTTTGCTTCTTATTCTGCCTTTAGGTGCTTTGGAGAATGTGGCTGCCCCTTAGATATTGGAGCACTGCTATCATGTAACCCCTAGTCCTTCTTTTCATTAAAATAGACATTCCCAATTCCAACAACCGTTCTTTATATGTTTTAGCCTCCAATCTCTTCATCATCTTTGTTGCTTTTCTCTGCACTCTTTCTACATCTCAACATCTTTTTTACATCATGGTGACCAAAACAGGATGCTTCCCAGTGTGGTCTTATCAAGGCATTTTAAAGTGGCATTAACACTTCACGTGATGTTGATTCTATCCCTCTGTTAATGCAGTCTAGGTCTGTGTTGGTTTTTTTGACAGCTGCAGCACACTGCTGGCTCATATTTACATGATTGTCCACTAAGACTGCAAGATCCCTCTTGCAGTTACTACTATTGATCTAGATATTACCTATAGTATACCTGTGAATTTGGTTTTTCTTGCCTAAATGTAGAATCTTGCTTTTTTAACCATTGAATTTCATGAGTTAGTGCTCAATGTTCAAATCTGTCAAGATCCTTCTGTATTTTAAGCCTATCTTCTGGAATGTTGGCTATTCCTGCCAGCTTGATGAGTTCCCCATCAATCTGCTCATCTAAATAATTGATGAAGCTATTGAAGCATTCTGAGCCTAAGACAGAACCTTGGGTTACCCACTCTATACTACCCTACATGTACATGCAGTTCCATTAAGGACTACACGTTGAGTGTGGTTTGTCAACCAGTTACAAATCCATCTGTTGGTGATGATGTCTAACCCACATTTTTCTATCTTATCAAATAATAGATTGTGGTCTACTTTATCAAATGCACTTTCTTATTTTCTCTGAAGAGAAAATCAGATAAGAATTGTGCTGTATTAAGAAGCAAAGGAAACACTAGGTCTTTCAAAAGCAAATCCAGCAGCTCTGACATAAGGTTTATTATACTCTGAAATAAAAATCCAGTAATTGCGATGAACTCCGTACTAGCAATCTTTGGTATCTCCTTTTTCAAGTATGAATAAATCATTGATGAGATGTCATGTAAATTGCATTTCGAGAAGAAGTCTATAAATAAATTATCTGGAGGTTATCGTCACTGATATGGGGACTTATTAACGGCTTCACCATTTATTGGTGGTTGATTACAGATTAGTTTCGGATTGCAAATTCTTTTACTTTATATAATATCAAGTCATATTCCCGCTTTCTATATTATTTTCATGACAACGATACATGAAGTAGTCTGAAACCAATAGATTTGTAGATGAGCAGGATCTAGACACAATGTTCTGAGAACCTGCTACTTCTCCCTGATTGTCTAATCTTCATTTTTGTCACCTAATGTCATTCATTGATGCATAGCAGAGAAACTAAGCTTGCCTGCCCATTTCTAATCTATTTTTCTCTCCATCTCCTCCTATGTGTGTGAGAGAGGGACAGAACAACTGGGAAGCAGGGAGCCAAAAGACACATGCTCTGAGTTGAAGAAGAGAAAGATGTACCAATTTCTGATCTTCTGCAATTGCTTTCCCAACTGCTGACTGACTCTTAGGGGAAGGAGTAACAGGCAAATGGAAGGAAACTGGCCATGGTCATCAGAGAGGGGCATGTCCCACAAGAGAATGGTATTTGTTAAATATTCATATTGTATGGATACATTTTTGTTTTACTTTATTTCCTTGATATTAATTGCTTTGGTCATACGTTGGATTTAAAAAGCGGGGCAGCTCATAAATAAACATAGAAATGCGTAGAAACAATGAATCTTCAATCACATGTAAACTCCTTAGTAAACATTTTATGAAGTATTGCAATTATTAAGATCCAGCAACTCTCTCCTCATATTATTTTACAGAGTACAGAGTCCCAAGTTTCCAAACAGATTCAGATTGAGAAAAATTATCATTGATTAAATTTGAATTAAATTTATATTTGCCATAGATTCCATGCTAACTCTTCCCCAATGCTTCCATTTTGTTGCTCAGAGACAACATTTACCTTATGTCAGATCCGTGTATCTGTCATTTCTTCAGAGGAAGAAGAAAAGGTGGGGGGGAACTGATAAAGAAATCCTTTCTTGATGTAACCTGAATATATTTAACCTTATATCGAATATGCACACCCATACATGATACAATGGGGGGGAAAGAAGCCAGATGGCAAGAATCTAACACCTCTGAGAGGCACAGCCAGGAGATGAGGGGTCCATAAAATTCCACAATGAAGTGCTCTGGGAAATCTCCAAAAACAGTCCGTTCTAAAAAGGGGGTGGGGGAGGAAGTTAGGTACGTCTTGGGAAAGCTACATGAGAAAAAACCTTCCAAAAAGGGAAGGATCCCCTCCCAGAGGGGCTGGGAGGGGAATTAACATATTGGCTTTTGTTTCCCTAAGTAAACATTGGGATGGGGGGGGGATTCTTAACTCCCTTATCTATCACTGTATGCCTGAGGGACCTCAGACGCTGCTTTGAATTCCTACTGGACTGTCTCATCTCAATAAAGGATTCCTTTTGATAAGTTCGGTTCTCAGAAGTTCATTCTTATTGTTTGAATGGGAAGAAGTTCCGTAGCCTGACATAAAGCAGCGTCTGCAATAGAGGTCAACCCGGAGAGGAATTTTTTTTTTAAAACAATTCACTCTACTGAGGGGATCCTGCAAGAAAAAAAATAATGTCTGAATACAGCAAGGAGCAAGGCGGAGCCGAATGCTGGGGAGAAACGTCAACAGTTACCCAGCCAGATACTGACTCGATGCGCCCCATCGAAGACAGCGAGGCTGCCTGCGAATCCTCCACCAAGCCCCGGTGGTCTATAGGTGTAGGAAAGAGAGACACCTGGAATGGAAGAACCAGGGGAGTAACCCTCACCCGAGGAAATCGCAAACCCGTGTGGAAATTGGAGCTAGAGGCCCTATCGAATCAGGAAGAATGGGATGAGGAGCCACCGGCCAATGACCGAATGAGACGGTACATCAATCGCCTAGTGAGGGAAGCCCTGGAGAACCTCGACATGGGGAATGCACAAAGACGACAACGCAGGAGAGCGAGGGAACCAGAAGGTGAGAGAACCCGAGCCGCCACCCCGGATTCAGTGGAGATTGAGCGGGAAGAGGGACAAGCTGAAGAACCAGCAGTCACACCAGGTACCCGTCCCTTAAACGCCCCGGATCAGGGAATTAACCCTGGCCAACCCAGAAACATACAATTACAGAGGAAGGTTCCGCCCTTGGGGATAAAATTCGATGGAGACCTCCAGAAATTGGGATTTTTCCTGGCACAAGTGCTCACCTACATGCAAGAATATGGACCGGATTTACCAACCCAAGGGTCCCGGGTGCGAATTGTCACCCTAGCTCTTGAAGGGGCGGCAGCCAGATGGATGGTAATGCTCCACAACGTCAATGCCCCAGAATTAAGAAACTTAGATTGCTTTATGACGGCCTTACGCCACCGTTTCGAGGACCCGCTTGCCGATAGAAAAGCCCGGGACCGCATCAGAGTCGTGAAACAAGGTCGTCGCCCAGTAGCAGAATACACCGAGGAATTTCGTGACCTGGCCGGCCGGGTAGATTGGCCAGAGGATATCTTAGTCTGCTGGTTCAAAGATGGACTAAATGATGATCTATACGCTGCCTGCCTGGCCCATGGGGCCCCAAACCTCTTGCATGAATGGTACATGATGGCAGAGGAGGCAGAGATAGACATGACTCGGAACCGGCACCGTGCTGGTAAGTTTTGGAAAAGATCCCCACCCCTGGGGAAACGGGAAGTTTTCAAACCCCAATCCACCATGACTCCAAGAACACCTGGTTGCTTTAAGTGTGGAAAGGAGGGACACCGCGCAGCAGAATGCCACTCGAAGACTCCTGCCAGAAAGCTAGACCACCCATCAGGGAGGAAACCCACAACATCCAGCCCTCGAGGGAAGGAGACTGGCCTGAGGGGCCGAGTAGATGTGGGATTCCGACCCCCTCCCAAACCTGAGGAAGAATCCCAAATGCTCCGAGGGGACCTGAGCCAGTCCGAAAGTGATCCAGAGGATGACCCGCTGGTAAGCAATCCAATTGAACCAATCACCCTACCCCTGAGACTGTTTATCCCCAGCCAAGGGAAGGGGGAGGAAGTTACAGCGTTGCTGGACTCGGGATGCACTCGATGCCTAATCAAACCCGCCCTTGCAGATAAATTGGGAATCCAACTGAAAGAAATGGAAAATCCCATCGCTTTCTGCCAATTAGATGGAACCATAGCGGGGGGGGAGCCAGCCAGGTTTACCACAGAACCACTGAAATTAAGACTAGGAAAACACAGGGAGATGCTCACATTCATTGTAGCCCCAGGGATGGAAGAGCCACTAGTTCTGGGTCTCACATGGCTACAGAAATGGAATCCAAAAATAAATTGGAGGACAGGAACCATAAAATTCCAGAGAGATGTAATATTTGCAAAAAGTTCAGAGGAAAGGATAAAGAATGGGGAAGAGAACAGAGAATCAGCCATGACCGGACAGTCTGTGAAACCCATTAACATCCCCCATGAGTACCAGGATCTGGCCCAAGCATTTAGTGAGGAAGCTTGTGATGAACTCCCACCTCATCGAGCCACAGACTGCGCTATCGAAATCCTACCAGGGGCTAAACTCCCAAAACCACAAATGTATTGCATGTCTCCCAGAGAACTGAAAGAACTCAGAGCATTTATTGATAAAAACTTAAAGCGGGGTTTCATCGAACCTGCCAGACCAAAAATAGCGGCCCCAGTGTTATTCCATGAAAAGAAAGATGGCTCTATGCGTCTTTGTGTGAATTATAAAAAATTGAACTGCATTTGCATAGAAAATATGTATCCACTCCCCCTCATGAAGGACATGTTAGCCCACCTCTCGAAAGGAAAAATTTTTTCAAAGTTAGACCTACGGGAAGCATATTACCGCATCAGAATAAAGGAAGGGGATGAGTGGAAGACAGCTTTTAACACACCATTGGGATGCTACCAATTTAAAGTGCTCCCTTTTGGACTGCAAGGAGCGCCTGCAGTGTTTATGCAATTGATCAATGAAACCCTTCATGAATTTTTATTTAAAGGGGTTTTAGTTTATCTTGATGATATTTTAATCTACACGGAAACGATGGAAGAACACATCAAGCTACTCCGTGCAGTCCTCACAAAACTCTTAGACGCTAAACTATATGCAAAACTCTCCAAATGTGAGTTCCACCAAGAGAAAATTGACTATTTGGGGTACAGAATATCCCATGAGGGAATAGAGATGGACCCACAGAAAGTGAAAGCTGTATTGGACTGGGATCCACCCCACACACGCAAACAATTGCAAAGTTTTCTGGGGTTTGCAAATTTTTATCGCCAATTCATTCCAGCTTTTGCAAACATCGCCCTCCCTATCACAAACTTGCTAAAAACGAAGGGGGGGGGGGAAACCCAAGCCTAGGCAACCCCTCATCTGGACAATGGAATGCCAAGCAGCATTCGAGAAACTCAAACGCCTGTTCGCAGCAGAACCGGTCCTTAAGCACCCAGATCCCGAACAACCTTTTGTCATCCAAGCAGACGCCAGTGATGTTGCAGTTGGGGCAGTCCTCCTCCAAAAGAATGAAAGTGGACAATTACAACCATGTGCTTATACATCTAAGAAACTGACGGAAACCGAGCAAAGATGGGCCGTATGGGAGAAAGAGGCATATGCTGTGCGGTGGGCAATGCTCACATGGAGACATTTCCTGGAAGGAAACCAAATCCCCTTTGAAGTATGGACTGATCACAAAAATCTGGAAGCTCTGAGAAATCCACGGAAACTCTCCGAAAAACAAGCAAGGTGGGCTCGATATTTTGAATGTTTTAATTTCACTCTCAAATATTTTCCTGGGAGAAAGAATTTCTTAGCAGATGCACTGTCCAGGAAACCCCAATACAACAGCAAAAAGATTGAAGTTATAAAACCGATGATCCAACCGACCCAACTAGCAGCCAAGGTAATCACTCGGGCACAAGAGAAAAAAAAATCATCCCTGACTGAAGACACAACGACGTCAATATTTAAGGAGGCACTACTTAAAGATGATTGGTTCCAGGCTAACAGAAACATGTGCTTACTCAAAGATGGACTGGCTTGGGTAGAAAACAAGCTTTATGTCCCTGCAAGCCAGAGAATGGAACTCACGAAACGCTGCCACGACTCCAAAATAGCAGGACACTTTGGTTTTGTAAAAACCCTGCACCTCATCAAAAGACAATTTTGGTGGCCGTCCCTCAAAAAGGACATTGAAAACTATGTTGCGAGCTGCCCCATCTGTGCTGCTGCAAAGAGAAGACAAGGAAAATATCCTGGACTTTTACAAACAGTAGCAGACCCTTCTGCTCCTTGGAAAGAGATCTCTATGGACTTTATAGTGGAACTTCCCGAAAGTGCTGGGAATACTGTCATTTGGGTTGTAACTGATCTTTTTTCCAAACAGGTTCATTTTATTCCATGCCAAAAGATCCCAACTGCCAGATCATTGGCAAAGATGTTCCTAATACACATTTATCGCCTTCATGGAGCCCCCCAACGAATTATCTCAGATAGGGGTGTTCAGTTCACATCCAAATTTTGGCGGGCGTTTTTAAACCTATTAGGCTCCACCCAGGGATTATCGTCTTCAAACCATCCCCATACGGATGGAGCATCAGAGAGAGTGAATTGTGTATTAGAACAATATTTAAGATGTTTTATTAATCACCAGCAGGACAATTGGACTGACCTTCTTCCTTTTGCAGAGGTAGCATACAATAACTCAGTCCATAGTAGCACAGGGTTCACCCCATTCCATGTAGCAATGGGCCAAGAATTCAACCCCATGCCGGAACTACCCACCAAAGAACCTGAAATTCCCTCCCTTAAGGAGTGGGTGGATAATTTACAAGCCATGTGGCCAGTGGTAAGATTATCTCTACGGGAAGCTAGAGCAGTTTACAAAACTCAAGCAGACAAAAAACGCTGTGAACCTAAACCTTTCAATATTGGAGACCGTGTATATTTGTCCACAAAATTCTTAAAATCATTACAACCTTCTAAGAAATTAGGACCAAAATTCATTGGGCCATTCCCCATCTCCAGAATTATCAACCCCGTGACGGTAGAGCTTCATCTTCCAAAAACTCTTAGGCAGATTCATCCAGTATTTCACTGTAGCTTGCTCAAACCGGAGATCACTTCAAACCTCAGACCCCCCCTTCCCACACCCCCAACCCCCATCATGATTCATGGGGAACAACATTTTGAAATTAAAGACATCCTTGATTCACGCACTTACCGTGGATCCACACAATATTTAGTAGCTTGGAAACACCTTCCTTCCTCAGAAAATGAGTGGGTAGCCAAAAGACATGTAAAAGCACCCACATTACTACGAAAGTTTCCACCTAAAATACCCTGATAAACTGTCCTGAACTGCACATGTAACGCATGATTTTTGTTTTTCCAGGTAGACCCATCTGTTTTTTAAAGGAGGGCAGGATGTCAGATCCGTGTATCTGTCATTTCTTCAGAGGAAGAAGAAAATGGGGGGGGAACTGATAAAGAAATCCTTTCTTGATGTAACCTGAATATATTTAACCTTATATCGAATATGCACACCCATACATGATACAATGGGGGGGAAAGAAGCCAGATGGCAAGAATCTAACACCTCTGAGAGGCACAGCCAGGAGATGAGGGGTCCATAAAACTCCACAATGAAGTGCTCTGGGAAATCTCCAAAAACAGTCCGTTCTAAAAAGGGGGTGGGGGAGGAAGTTAGGTATGTCTTGGGAAAGCTACATGAGAAAAAACCTTCCAAAAAGGGAAGGATCCCCTCCCAGAGGGGCTGGGAGGGGAATTAACATATTGGCTTTTGTTTCCCTAAGTAAACATTGGGATGGGGGGGGGATTCTAAACTCCCTTATCTATCACTGTACGCCTGAGGGACCTCAGACGCTGCTTTGAATTCCTACTGGACTGTCTTATCTCAATAAAGGATTCCTTTTGATAAGTTCGGTTCTCAGAAGTTCATTCTTATTGTTTGAATGGGAAGAAGTTTCGTAGCCTGACACCTTATTTCTCCCAACTTACCTTCTGCACATCGACAAATGTTACCATCACATATCTTATTGAGAAGGCCTGTTCCTTTATCTGGATGGTAGAACTTGGTACATTTTTCATCTAATGGAAGAATTAAAAGTTATATCTATATTATATCTATATATCACATCAATATATGAGTATAGGTTTAATTACAGTTAGTCCTCAACTTACAATCATTCATTTAATGACTGCTCAAAATTGTAATAGCACTAAAAAGTGACTTATGACCATTTTTCACACTTATGACCATTGCAAAATCCTCATGGTCATGTGATTTACATTTGGATGCTTGACAATTAGTTCATATTTATGATGGTTGCAGTGTCCATGAGTTATGTAATCACCTTTTGAGACCTTTTCACAAGCAAAATCAAAGCGGAAGCCAGATTCGCTTAAAAACTGTATTACTCACTTAATAACCTCAGTGATTCATTTAACATCTGTGGCAAGAAAGGTCGTAAAATGGGGCAAAACTCACTTAACAAATGTCTCACTTAGCAACATAAATTTTGGGTTCAATTGGGTTCATAAGTCAAGGAGTACTACCTGTGTTTAGAAGTACAAAGATTATTCTCAAGGAGATTTCAAATTTGGGGCATGTCTAACCTGACAATGCAATGGAAACTTATCAAGAGTGTTAGTTGACGGAATGAATTTTGTTAAGCATTTACCCGAGAAGCAGAGAATGCTACAATGCATCAAGAAATGTAAGAGAGGATATCCCATTATCTAATGGAGTTAGGAAGTTGAAACATGGATACTTGCAGAATTCTGCTTCTTTTGTCAAAAAAGATGAAAATGGCAATGTGTTGCATGTTTTGGGCATGCATGTGACGCCCCATTTAATATAAGAAAGGGATTGTGGTGTGACAGCACAATGCTTATTTTTGTCATTCTAACTTATCTTGATGCCTCCTGTAGATGCCACTTTTTATAAAATATACTACAAATAGTTTTTGATTTATGATTAGAATTGAGCCCTGAATTTTAATCGTAAATTGTTGCTGTCATGTTGAGTCTTCACATGACTGAACTCCATTTTATAACCATTTTTATGATTTTATGATGCTTATTAAGTCAATTACTATAGTTGTTAAGTGAATCACATGGTCTTTAAGCAAGTCATGTGGTTGTAAGTTTGAATCCAGCTATTCATATAGCTATTCATTTTTATTCATATAGCTTTTTTTTTTTTTTGCTGAAGAACTACCTGTACTCATGATTCTTATGGTTTTCTGTAAAAACCAAAATCTTGTAGTATTAAAGGTTTTAATTTTAGAGAGCATCTGTGCAACATTAAATATAATACCCTGGCTCTGGTATTAGCAAAACTAATACCAATACAGATTATTATTAAAGTAGTCCTCACTTAGTGACCACAACTGGGACTGGCAACTTGATTGCTAAGCAGAAAATCTTGTGACTGCAACTGGACTTATGACCTGTTTTCCCTTGGTCATTAAGCAAAGAGATGTAGTCGCAGAGTGAAAAATAACATGATTGCAACTTACAATTTTACTTCCACTTTCCAAACTGTATCATATCAGTCCTACTAGTTCCAAGAAACATGCATGCTGGTTGTGAAGTATGCAAATGACAATCACATCACTGAGGCCAATAGTTGTAATTTGAAAGGTTAGTCACAAAATTATTTTTAGCACCATTGTAACTTTGAAAGGTTGAGTGTCCCATGTCTGTGAAGACTACAAGTGCCTTATAAGTGAGACTACAGGCCAGAGGTGGTATTCAGCAGGTTCTGACCAGTTCTGGAGAACCAGTAGTAGAAATTTTGAGTAGTTTGGAGAATACCTCCTCCTACTGGCCACGTCCCCATCTGTTCTCTGCTTCCCGAGTCTCAGCTGATCAGCTGGGTCTTCTTTGTTGCCCTGCAATGGAAAACATAGCTGGAAAGCAGATTAGTGGGGTGGGGAGGGAATGGGGATTTTGCAATATCCTTCCCCTGCCATGTCCACCAAGCCATGCCCACAGAACTGATAGTAAAATTTTTTGAATCCCACCACTGCTACAGGCCAATAATCTCATATTTTCATTGCAGTTAACCAGACCTAGTGAGAGTGAGATCAAAATGGGGACAGATTGACTTTCCAGGCAAAGGCCCTAGCTCTTTGAAACAGCAAGCGATCTTAGGGTTGTGTCCATATGCAAAATCAGTGGAAATGCTTTGTACGGCAGAATGTCTTGGATGGCACGTCCTTTCCTGAAATTAAAACACAATTCGTTGATCTGTGCTGCCAATAAAAGCGAATTAGAACTGGCCAAGGGTGTCTATCACAGGTGTCTAGCAGGTGAAGCTAGGCGAAATCACATCCGATATCTGTACAATCAGCACAGGGGCCCCCCAAGGCTGTGTGCTATCTCCACTTCTCTTCTCCCTATATACCAATGACTGCATCTCAAATGATCCATCTGTTAAAATACTGAAGTTTGCTGATGACACAACAGTCATTGGTCTCATTTGAGACAACAATGAATCTGCATACAGACAGGAGTTTATGCAACTTGCCTCGTGGTGTAACCGGAACAATCTGGAACTGAACACACTCAAAACTGTAGAAATGGTGGTAGACTTTAGAAGAAACTCTCCCATACTACCACCTCTTACAATACTAGACAACACAGTATCAACAGTAGAGACCTTCAAATTTCTAGGTTCTACTATATCACATGACCTAAAATGGACACCTAACATCAAAAACGTCATCAAAAAAGCACAACAAAGAATGTTCTTTCTGCGCCAACCCAGAAAGCTCAAACTGCTGATCCAGTTCTACAGAGGAATTATTGAGTCTATCATCTGCACCTCTATAACTGTCTGGTTTGGTTCTGCAACCCAACAGGACAAACACAGACTTCAGAGGATAATTAGGACTGCAGAAAAAACAATTACCATCCACCTGCCTTTAATCGAGGACCTGTATACTGCACGAGTCAAAAAGAGGGCTGTGAAAATATTTACAGACCCCTCACTTCCTGGACATAAACTGTTTCAACTCCTTCCCTCAAAACGACGCTATAGAGCACTGCACACCAGAACAACTAGACACAAGAACAGTTTTTTCCCGAAAGCCATCACTCTGCTAAACAAATAATTCCCTCAACACTGTTCAACTATTTACAAAGTGTACACTACCATTACTGTTAATCTTCTCATCACTCCTTATCACCCATCCCCTCCCACTTGTGACTATAACTTTGTTGCTTGTATCCTCTGTTTCCTAGTATGATTTGATGTTGATTGTACCCTATGACTATCATTAAGTGTTGTACATTATGATTCTTGATTCTTAACGAATGTTCCTTCTTTATGTATACTGAGAGTATTTACACCAAGACAAATTCCTTGTGTGTCCAATAACACTTGGCCAATAAAGTATTCTATTCTATTCTATTCTATTCTATTCTATTCTATTCTATTCTATCAGTTCTAGTTTCTCATCATTTTCAACTTTGCAAATATGTCAGATCTGATTAGTTGGATTGGAGATTTTTTTAGTTGGATTGGAGACATTTGTACACATTTCAGAAATGTGTATGCATTTGAGAGTATGTTTTCCATTTGAGAGTATGTTTTCCATTTGAGACTATGTTTTCCTGGTTTAAGAGTGCACTGAAAATGCTATTCAGAAATAAAAATGATAATGAACTTTCAAAATATTAATTAGAATGGCAAAACTCTTCCTCAGCCATGACAAGGTCAGCTTCCAAAGTCTCAGTACCACTTTCCCCCCCTAAGATGAATATCACATTGCCCACCAGAGCAGAGAAAAACAGGATCTTGGTGTCACTGGCTTCGTCCTCTGCCAGTCAGAAGCAGTGGTGGGATTCACATTTTTTTTACTACCAGTTCTGTGGGCGTGGCTTGATGGGCATGGTGTGGCTTGATGGGCGTGGCTTGGTGGGCATGGCAGGGAAAGTTACTGCAAAATCCCATTCCCTCCCCACCCCACTAACCTGCTTTCCATCTCCATTCTGCTGTGCAGGGCAACCAAAGAAGACCCAGCCAATCAGCTGGGACTCAGGAGGCAGAGAATAGATGTATGGGGGGTGTCAGTCAGAGATGGTATTTGCCAGTTCTTCGAACTACTCAAAATTTCTGCTACCAGTTCTCCAGAACTGGTCAGAACCTGCTGAATACCACCCCTGCTCAGAAGGCAAGCAAAGGAAACTCAGACCAGAATTCTACCAGAGTATTGGGCAGAGCTTTGTGTTTAATATATCTTTAATATACCTTTAATATATCTTCAGTATCGATATGATTCAAATGATTCATTCTTCACTTCAGCTTTTATAAAATTGTTATAAATAGTTTTTTGGAAAATCAAGAATGTTTTATAAATGATCCATTGTTGTTGGACTTTTTGCCTAATTTTCTCAAGCTCCAGTACCGCTGAGTTCCTTGGAAAAAACCAGTGTGGTCTAATGGTTAACGCACCAGGCTGGAAAGGGGGAGATCTTAGCCATGAAAGCCAACTGGATGACCTTGGCCAAGCCATTCTCTTACAATCTTGACTCACTTCACAGAGTGATTGTTGTGGGGAATTTAGGAGGAGGGAGATGTATTCAATACATCTGCCATTACCTAGATTGTAGTAGCTGTACACCTTGACTGATCCTGGCTGAATGAAGCCAACTTCAAAATGCTTGTGAATCTTAAATTGCAGGCACTCTTCTTCAGAGTGGGAGACCTGGGATGGAGAGAGAAGATCATTTGTGGGTGCCAGTTTACGCATAGAGATAATCCCCCTCCATCCGAACCTCTGTCCAAACAACCTCAAGGAAACTGCTTATTTCAAATTCCTCAGGTTTGACCCAGTGATTGAAGGACTAAATTCTGCAAATCTGTCCAGGTTTCCCAGAATAAAGGGAATCAATGGAAAAGGTGAGAGGAACAGCAGGTTGAAATGGTGTCTCAGAAAATACTGGTCAAATGTTAGAATATTAACATGCTATTCTGTCATGTATCCAGGGGTGGTATTCTACCGGTTCAGCCTGGTTTGGCCGAACCAGTAGCTCTGAGGATCATCTGTGAGTGTACCGATTCACTCTGACGATCAGCTGCTGGGCCTGCCCACCCGCCCTGGCTCTATTCTGACCTTTATTTCCTGGCTTTGAAGCTCAGCTGCTTCATGCGGCACAGCAGATTGTTGTGCATCCGCTGTTGAACACACAGGGAGAGTGCAGGATTGCAGGAGAAGGTCAGTAGGAAACCCTCTGTGTGCGCATGCATGTACAAAGCATGCCCACCAAGCCATGCCCACAGAACCAGTGGTAAAAAAATATTGAATGCCAGCACTGCATATATCCAAAGAGCATTAGGTGACCTAGGCTGTTTCTGCAGTGCCCCGTATAAGAGGCTGAGAGACAAGTACCGTGGTCTATGTACCAAATGAATGACCCATTTGGATCCCCACATGAAAAAAAACTTACCTTATGTGTGGCCAGAATCTCAAAATAACATTTAACACAGCGTAGTACTTAAACAAAATGATTTGGTTGAGATCAGCATGTGTACTACTGATTGGGGTAGATTGTAGGGGTGACAGTGAAATATAATTTTATCATATTTTATTTTATCTATATATTAAATTATTGTATTTTATTCCAATTTCACTTTAAACTGTATTTTATTCCAAATTCATTTTATTCCAGTTTCATTTTGAATTGTATTTTATCCAGTTCCATTTTAAATTGTTTTTATCAGTTTTAGTAATAATTTGTGTCTGGTACTCTGCACTTTGATATGGCCCAAGGGCTAATCAATAAAGTAAACTCAAACCCCAGTGCCCAGATACAGTGCTGTCTTCAGGGCCGCCAAGAGGATTATTAAGTGCTGGAACAAGACTAATATGGGCCCCCTCACCTACACATTAAGTTAACATCTCCCCTCCCCCTCTCCACCACCTGTGGATTTCGCATTACTCTGCACCGACGTCATGTAACTCCTAACCAACTGAGAGAGTCATTAAAAAGGTAGGGGCAGCAAAGCAGGGGTGGGATTCAAATTTCTTGACAACTGGTTCTGTGGGCATGGCCTAATTTGTGGGTGTGGCTTGGTGGTCATGTGACTGGGTGGGTGTGGCTTGCTGACTGGGGTGGCTTGGTGGTCATGTGACTGGCTGGGCGTGGCTTGTATGTAAATATTGTAAATATTTATGTAAATATTGATTTTTTAAAATAAAAAATAGCAACTTTTATCCAAAATCAGGCAAAGCAGGCAGGCAGATTGAGTTGCTCATAGAATCACGGGAGTCATTCCCACTTCTACCTTTCTGCAATCTGCTGTCTGAGTCTGCACTGAAAGTAGAAGATTCAGTCCTAAGGAAGATTCAACTCTGCTCTCAGGCCACTTCTCCCCCCCCCCCCCCCCCCCGCATACCACCCCTGACTGGGCCTCAGGGAAGCCTCCAATGAGTTGATTTGATCCAGCTGTGGAGTGTTTTCCTGCAAGCCACTCCCACCATCCCTCACCCCCACCCCCACCTAGGCGCATCCAGGTTGCACCGCCCTGCTGTTTTTCTGTTTAAAAATTTGGTTTTGCAATTTTTTTTAAAAAAAGTCTCCTTCATGGGGCCCCTTTGAGTTCCCTTGGCCCCGGAACAATTTTGCCAGCTGAACCCCCCTCTCCTCAGGCCTGGCTCTCTTCCCCATCTTAAGTCAGGAGGAAAGTACACTGGCACAAAATTGGCCAAGCCCATGGCCATTCCCCATCCTGCCCCTGTTGGCCCTCTATTAAATCACTACAATCACTGGATCCTCCTACAAAGGAATAGGTGCTAAAGGCTAATTTCCCATGAGTTGAAGATCCCCTTGAAAATACTGTTTCAGCATGAGTTCAAAGAAAGGTCCCTTCAGTCTGTCTTAACTAGAAATCGGAGCCACATGCAGGAACAATATAAAGGTATATCAGAAAATAAGTCCCGGGTATGGTTTGTTTGTACCGATGTTAAGTGCAAATGGAGAAAATCTCTGATTATCAAGACAAGATGTTTTTATCGGGATGATTGCTAGAATTACACGTCTATGTAATTCTAGCAATCATAATATATCTAAGATGGCAACAAAGAAAGCAGCATCCGATCGTGGGGAGAAAAGTTGTTAAATTAAGCAGGAAAGTAGAAGGGGAGGGGGGAAAGGGGAGGGGGGAAAAAGGAGCAGATACATAGATAGATAAGGAAGATAGATAGGAAAAGGGAAAACAAGAAGTTGGGGTGGGGAATGAGGAAAACACTAGGAAAACAGCGGTACAGTGAACAAATGGCTGCACACTGAAATTCAGAGGCAGCCAGTGACAGAGAACAATATATCCCCCTCAGGAGCCCAGCTAAGCAGCCCAATGAACAGCGAACCAGCAGCTGGAAGGCGGACAAGAAAAGAAGCTGCTGGGGGCAGCGAACGGGTGGGTATATTTACTAAATACCTTGATCCAGATTCCAGCCTAGGCAGCCCCTCTCAAAGAGGCAGCCTGACCCAGAGCCCAGCAATCTAGAGGTAGCCCAACTACTGCAGCCCCCCACAACATCGTTCCAGCCTGGCAGCCCTCTGCAGAGACCTGCCTTAGGTACAGGAGTTGTGGAGGACTGGATCAGCATCCCTCCCCAGTGAGATCAGCAATCTCCCTGCCTCCTGTAGCCCAGCATCCCTCCCCAGTGATCTGCCTGAGGTGGAGGACGAAGGGTCTAACTAGCTGAACAACCCATCCCACAAAATGAACTGGTGACTGTGAGAAATCAGTGATGGCAGAATCGGGATGGGACAGGATGGGGGGGTGGGGGTGGGAATCACAGCAGCAGAAACGGGCAACACAGCAGCAGAGGTGCACTGAGTTGGAGAGCTCTATTCCCTAAGCTGATTGGCGGACTGAGTGCAGCACACTAGACAGTGGGGTTGACCGACCAGACACCGGAGAAAACAGAGCTGACCGGAGAGCTGGATGTCTGGCCAAGCAGAACTGACCAGAGCAGAGGCAAGACCATTGCCTGACCATTGAAGGACAGAAAGGAGGTGGGAGAGAAAGTGACAAGCAGCCAGAGCAGCAAATGACGGAAGTGAAGACAAAAAATGAAAAGTGAAAACCCTAATAGGATTAAAATAGGATTAATAAAGATTAATCAAATAAATAAAGCAAATTTTAAACAAATAAATAATGTAGGGAGGAATAAAAGCTCAAAAAAAGGAAAGAAAAGAAAAGGATAAATAAGATTAATTCTTACTTAATAGTAAGAAAAATTAAATAAATAGCAAGGTAGAAAAAGGCACTCAAATCAGCAGGAAAAAAAGGATAAAAAGTAAGGATAATTACTTAGAACAGAAAAGAGAAAAAAGGTAAGCGCAAAGCACTATACCTCCAACAACAACAAAAAAAGATTTTCAAATTTTAAACTTTGAAACTTTTAAATTTTAAAAACTTTAAATGAACTATTACATTTAAAAATATATTTTTTTGAAAAACAGTGACGAAATCTTCTACTTTTACATATATTTTTTAATTCTTGAAAGAACCAAGCAGGATGAACTAGAAGCAATAATACATGAGGGTCAGTATGATATAGTTGCCATTCCAAGAATTTGATGGGGTGAAACTCATGACTGGAATGCATTGATGGATGGATACAAATTGTTCAAAAGAAACAGATCTACAAAAAGAGGAAGTGGAGTTGCACTATATGTAAAGAGATCATTATATATCTATAGAAAAGCCCATGCTCAAAGATAAAAACTTGTATATGGGTCAATATAAAAGGAAAAATGAGTGACATTACCATAGGTGTATACTGCAGACCACCCAACCAGTCAGAAATAGATGAATTTTTTGCTAACCTGTTAACAAATATATGTGGGAAGCATGATCTGTTGCAGTTAATGATGGATTATGTAGGTTTATTTCACTGAATATACACATTCTTTTTCAGATGGTGTATTCTCCAGAGTTTGCCTAGCAAACCAAATAACCAACCATGTGATTACTCAAAGAAATTGACTCCATAAGTATTTACCTTGTCTAAGTAAATGATAACAGTTCCTTTCTGAGCCATATTATTGTCAGTTTCATACTTGGAGATGTATCTGTCCACTCCTTCAGAAAGCTAAATAATGAAAGGAAAGAAAATATGACATTCACTTCAGGAGTTGCAGATGATTCAAGTACGTGGTATTTCAGATAACTGAAGGCACTGTGTTGCATTTATAGCAAAATCTGAAAATATTTTCAAGGTTCACAGGATGTACACCTGAGAGACTTGGAGACAACAAAAAAGAGTTTTCATATTATTAATTTGTCAGAGAAATTTCAAAATCATTAGAAGTTACATACTTTTCTGATTTATTAAAATATAATGCCTTTTTAATATGTCATAAAATTCAGCATCTTATTGATTCATTTACTAATAATGAATATTCATTCATTCTCTCTGCAGTTTTAATCATATAGGCATTAACTATAACACATTTTCTAATTTGGCATCTTTGCTGAACTACAGAAACAGCCATTTCAAGGCACATTCAAAGCTTGCCTACCCTTGTAAGGTCTTCAGCATCAGGGAGAAAACCAGTCAGCATAGAAATATCAATTATTGTCATTGTAGAATCAACTTCTCCCAGATACCTAAAATCAAGAATGGAGGAAAAATGACCAAAGATGGATTTCCTAGTTCACAAAAAGTTTCCTCTTCATTGCTATGAGGGCAGTGCTGTGTTTTTGAAAACGATTCATCTTGAAGGGGAGAAATCTAGCGATTGACAGCTCTTATAGGCTGGCACATGAGTCACTGCAATGTATGTGCTCCTAACTCCCATAACAATTTTCATAGAAGTTTTTGCAAAGCTTATGAATTTGGGTGAAAACTGAGTAAAAAGCATTGATTAAGGCATACAGTGGAATGTATTTTTTTTTTAAATGGCAAAACCAAGTTGAAGATCTACTATTGGTCTCACTCTATAGTTTTCTTGAGTCCAGTTCAATGTCTGATGGATTCATGAACAAGTTTGTGAAATTTTCCCATCAACATGGAATATAATTGCCATTACCTTCTCCTGGGTTATTTTCCTCAACTTCTGAGTCTAGCCTACATTTCTAGAGTCCCCTGGAGGTTTCCATTCATGTATTGGCCATCGTGCTGTAGCATATTGCAATTTCTACATCCCTAAATCAATCTAAAAGATCTGCACTCTGCAGTGACTTAAATTCTGCTCTTTGTTTCATCCACAAACAACAAAATATTACAAATTAGGATGATGCACAGAAAATAGATCAATATACAAGCAGAGAAAGAGTGTAAAGTTGGGGAAAGTATAATTATTTTCTTGAAAAGTAACTTAATTGCTTCTCAAAGTTATAATTCTAAATATCCTGTTACAATCCAAAGTTTTCTTTAGTGTTCAGCATTCTTACCTCGTGCAGATCTTGAGCATAAGGGCTCCCTTGGCTCCCTTTGCATGTTTGAAGTCTAAAAATTACAAAAGAAAAGGGGAAAATCAGACTCTGCACAAATTCTAGCAGTTTTTTAAAGCTGAAAAGTTTGATTGTCTGGCTGTAACATCTCCTTGGAAATCAAAGGATTAATCTAATAATTTTTACCCTCTATTTTTATGATTGGTTCCTTCTTGAAAGAAATTATGTGAATAAGGAATGTTTAAACAAAGAATAACAAACCCAGTTTCAATAATTGAAGAATTGGTTGTTTTGATTCTAAAGTGTAAGAGCTGGAAATTTTCCAGCTGAGTGTAAAACATAACTTATTCTTCATTTTGCAAGAACCAAATTTAGGATTTTTTTATACAATTTGCTGTTACATGCTTTGTGTGTGTATCTATGTTTTTCCTAGCCTATTGTATTGAAGTATTGCAAGAATACCACAACAGGTAGTAAAGGCATTAAGCCATTGAGAGTTGCCTTGAATTGCAAGATGAGCAGCATATAAATTGGACAAATAAATTGGGGTTCTACAAGGAAAATATGGGATAAACATTAAATAAACAATATCATGAATTATATCTTGCAGACTGCCTCAATATGGTGCACAGGTATAAAACCAATAAAAATTTGGATCCTGCTGCAAATCAATCAGCATGAACTAAGGGCACCTTAAAAATCATTCTTCATTTAATCTGGATTTTCTAAAATTAAGAATGGCATTAAGTTATTTTCTCTTTGGCTTCCTTCACCCCAGCATGGCTCTTAGATAACTAGTTAAGTGATAGGAGTTAACACCAAAAAAACCTAAAGAACTTATACTTCAGGAGGAAGAGAGATGTACGTTTACCATTGTACATAAATGGTGAGGAGGTGGAGAGGGTTGGTAGTTTTAAATTTCTAGGCACTTATATCTCGGAAGACCTCTCATGGACTATGAATGCCAACATGCTTGTAAAGAAGGCACAGAAGAGGCTGTACTTCCTGAGAATGCTCAGGAAGATAAATCTATCTCAGTATCTACTTCTGTCCTACTACCACAGCACCATTGAGAGTGTCCTGACATACTGCATTTTTGTATGGTATGGGACCAGCTCTGTAGTGGACAAAAAAGCTCTACAGAGAATCATTAAAACTGCCCAGAATATCATTGGGCTCCAGCTACCAGCCCTGAATGATATCTTCACATCTTGCTGTTTGAGGAAGTTGCACAACATTCTCAAAGACTTGTCCCATCCTGCTTACAATCTTTATGAACTGTTGCCTTCTGGCAGAAGATACAGAACAATTAAAACTCGGACCACATGTTTTCGGAATAGTTTTTATCCCAGAGCTATAATTGCACTTAACAATGAACTTAAGGACTACCATCAGTGAGCCATTGGACAATATTACTTGGTCTGTTGTATGGATGCTTGCTTGCGTGTTTTTAGGAGGCAGGGAATTTTGGCAGATGGGGAGGTATTTGGGGATTGTCATGTGTGTGTGCATGTTGAGTCTGGTCTCTGGGTGTTCTGTGAATTTCGGTGTATGTATACTGTGTATATACATACAATGACAATAAAGAATTCAATTCAATTAAAAGGAGAACAGTGGAGACTTAGTGGGCAACAAGAGGACTTCTGGCCTATGGCTATTTGACCATCTGTCCAAATCCTAATTGGTTTTGCAAGCCTCTCGTGGACTGCAATTGCTATTAGTTTGGGATTAGTTAGGAATTATATTGGCAATATGGATCTAATATCCTCTTCTTTGCTAGCCATGAGCTAATAGGATTTTCTCTTTATCTCCAAAGAAATATAAATGACGGTAACATGTCTGTTGCCTACAACTTCAATTCCTGTCCAATCTACATATTTCAATCCCAAAACCTGTCCTTCAGTGCTCTTAATGCCTGCTTGTCCACGGCAAAAGGAAATAAATTATTTTGTTGACTTCAAGAACTGGATTACTGCTAAGTATGGAATTAATAATGTTATTTTCTATCAAATGAGAGACTTTTTATGAATAAGTAATAGAGAAAGCTTGTTCCATATTGGGATCCTGACATGATGAATAGAAACACCTTAATCTTCCCTCACCATACATTTCATTAGAATCTATTTCTAGCAAGCCAAAGGCCACCAGTCAAACTTACTCAAGTGGATGTTTTCAACAGAAACATCAAGATGGAATTTGTTGCAAACATTTGCCTTCTCCTGCAACTGTGTGTTATAGAATGTCAAAATGGTCATTGTTGCTTTTCCATCACCTGATGCTGACACAACAAAGTCTTGGTTGAGTTTGGTCTGAAAAGCAACCAGGGTTAGCATGAGTTTCAGTTGATTTTACTTGTTATTAGTGCTAGTATTTTATTGTCCTGATATGAGCTAGAGGCGGGGGTGGGATTCTACCAATTCGCACGTATTCGCTAGAACTGGTTGTTAATATTCTAAGCAGTTCGGAGAACCGGTTGTTAGAAGAAATTACTGGCCTAATCCTGTAAGGAAGGCAGGAAGGAAACATTCTGGTATTGCTTATAAAAATTGCCTCTCCGTTAAATTCTTCGCAGGACTAGACTTCCTGTCTCTGGAACTTCTCTGGAGTTTTTTTCCCTCCTTTGCTGGTACTTTGCTTGTGTGGAGTGACCATTCAAAGTTACAATGGCATTGAAAAAAGTAACTTATGACCATTTTTCACACTTACGACTGTAGTAGCATCCCCACAGTCATGAGAGGCCAGGCGAGGAGATGCGTGCCTCGATGTGAGTGATATTGAGTTTTATTTATTTATTTATTTATTATTTATTTTCAAGGTTTATATACCGCCCCCTCTCCTTGGGGGACTCAGGGCGGTGTACAGACATTAGAAATATGTTGAGAATACAATAATTAAAAGTTGGCCACGCCCAGCCAATAATATGACCACCAAACCATGACTACCAAGTCACATAACCACCAAGCCACGCCCACCAACTAAGCCTCACCCACAGAACCGGTTGTTAAAAAAATTGAATCCCACCCCTGGCTAGAGGTGGAATATATTTCCAAATATAAAAAGACTCAAATATTTGAATGAAGAAATGACAGTATTAGAAATGTATCAACAAAATCAAATCATAAAGAAAACTCCTTTCCTTCTACTTTCTGAAGAAAACAATGAATGTAAAACTAACCAAATTATTGTGCGCCAATCTTAGCAATTTCTATATTGATATACATTCATAGTGATAAAGGATTCCAGATGTTTAGGGATTGTATCCAATGTGTTTTATTACTTTTAGTACTATCTTTGCCACAGTTGTTCTATTTTCTATTTCTGTTTGCAGGTGTTTATATTTTATGATTTTCTTCAGTCTTTTCCCTTCTCTTCTGCTGTCTCCAGGTGCTACCATATCCATTATCAAGACTTTTTTTATTATCAAAAATTGGTAAATCTGGAGCATTATTATATTCTTATCCCTTTTATAATATATATAACTCAAAGCATTGAACATATCTAAGTATCCTGCCTCCTTTTTTCTCCACAATAACCACTCTGTGTAGTGGGTTGAGCTGAGAGAGAATGACTGGTGTAAAATCATCCAGCCAGCTTCCCTGTCTAAAACAGGATTCAAAATCACAATCTCTTGGTTCCAAACCAGCTCTTTTGATTCCAAGCCAACCAGTTCTTCACCATTACATCTAATTGTCTCTCAATATATTGTATATAATAGAAATGTACTTAAGTCCTTGGAGAACTACTATGAACCTAAATCTGTTCCTTGTTTTAAAGAATTTTATTTTATTCAAAAGATTAAAATCCAAAATAAAATAATCGAACAGAGACAGAACAAAACTAAACAAAAACATTGAAAAATGTTAATTAAAAAAAGAACAAATACAGACATTATCTCCCCTAGTTGAATACTCAGAACTCTTTTGCAACAATAATAGCTTCCCTCTTGCAAAGCAGGTCCAAAATTTATAGCTATTTGCAACCCAATTGACCTGTCGTACATTACATATGTGAAAGAAAAATTGTTAATGGATTAAAGTTAAAATTCAAAGCACTCTGTTAGTTGTCTGTTATTGTAATTTACTGATAGAAAGTCTACATGGTTTCTTACTAACCTAAATCTGTTTCAATTTTTTTTTTTACTTTATAGTATGGATGTGTTCCAAAGGCATACCTATAGGTTGCCTCTTGAGTCTTGTTTCTTATATTCTTCCACTTAAAAGCATCCACACTGCTCCATGGCAGGCCTAATTCTGGCAGTGGAACAGTTCCTTTGCTAAATAGAAAAGCTAAGATTGGGATAATCAGAAGCTCTTTTCCTCAAGCCACCTTAAACATGAATCTGGCTAGGGGTCCAATCAATCTTCAAAGATTCAGATCACATGAGCAGGTCAGATTGGTGAACAAAGTTTAGATGCAGATTATGAAGGCTCTTTCCATCTGAGTTATATTTTCTGTGATTCCAAACTGTATTTACAGTCATGAGCTGGAGTAGAACTCCATGTAAGCAGCAAAAAAGGGGATGTATGAAAAGATGAAACAATGCCTGCCATAGTTTATGTTCCTTCATGTACTTTTCCCTCAAATACTATTTCAGAAACATTGATTTCCACTCATTTATACCAGATCCATATTTAAACATAGAACTCTGTTGGTATCATGCTTATACTTTGACTCCAAATTCCTTGTGCAACATCAAAAGTGGCAACACAATTGTTTTAATGCTATTATCTTTATTTCCTAAAACATGAAGTGCTCCAGAAATCCCCCAGAGCCATTCAAATCTCTTTCTTATCACAGATGGAATAGTCCTTGCAAGTACAGATACAATTTTGCAATATTATCTTAAATGCAGCTTTTTGTGAGGAAAGGGAAGTCATTTAAAACTACATTGTATGTTGACAAAGAAGCTAGTAGACTTAAGTCAGTTTCCTGCAATCTGGTGCACAATTCCAATAGGGAGAACTGATTTATTTATTTTTCTTGTTTCACTAAATTCTGTATAGTTTTTCCCAGTTCTTGAAAAAAGATGCATTTGAATCTGCAGTTGAAAAAAAATAATTATTTCCAATGAAAGGAGTAATAAATACACTTGCTGAAATACTGTACCTCTGTTGTCAGGACTCGGAGAGCATTGGTAGCATCAATTCTGTACTTTACAGGTACTTCTCGTTCTGGCAGTTTAATAGTAATATCTAAGTTTAAGTCCTTATGGGTAGGCATCTGAATCTCATATTCAGCAAGAGCTTGAAACACCATAACTGTTGCCTGGCATGGGAGAAGGAAAAATATGATAGTTTGTCTTGGAGTATTTATTATTATTATTATTATTATTATTATTATTATTATTATTATTATTATTATTATTAAAACTTTTATACCACCCCCTCTTCCAAAAAGGGACTCGGGGCGGTGAACAGCCTTAATAAAACAGTACAATCCATGAAAATTTTAAAATAGATTAAAAAATCTATTATCTATTGTCTCACAAAGGAACTGAAAATCCAGGGATATGTTTTACCAGAGAAATAAATGTTTAACACATAGGGAAGAACATGGTGATGTGGCTTGTTGCAAGAAATAACCAAACTATCTTTCTAATTTTTACAATTGTCTGTTAGATCATTTGATCATTAATGAGAAGATGGGCTACAAACTGAACGAGTAAACAAAAGAGGAGAGTTAACATATATACACATATATACATCTTTAAACCACCTTTTATCTGTATAGCTAAATGATCTAGGACAATAGGAAGTCTATGGATGAGATTTCTCTTGGTTCCCTTAATTTTAGCACGGATGAAGGATATAAACCCTAGATAATCTTCAGATAAAAATTCCTTTCAAAAGCTATTCTTTGTCCTGCATATCAAAAGATTCATGCACTTGTCTGCTAATCAAATAGACATTTAAAAAACTCTCTATCCACCTTGTACCCATACATGGGGGATAGAGAATACATTTCTCTACTACATTTTCCTCTACTATATTTTCTCTAGAGATATATTTTTATCATTTTTTTATTTTATTGTTGAAAACCACCCTATGTAGCCTAATGGTGAGATGGGCAGCAAATAATCTTAATAAATAAACAAACAATATGTTATTTTTCTCAGCACAAACCATTCTCTTCTATGGACATTTTGTGCCAAAAAAGCTTACAGATAACTGAAGAGAAACCTGTAGTTATTTTCAAGTTATCAGTTAGTCAAGTCCTAAAGTAGCTATTTGATGCCTTGTTCTACCAGCTGAGTGGGGATCATTGCATCTCAGTATGAAAACTCTTCGCATATAGAAAATCAGCACTAGGATGTCAAACCTATATTAAAAAACTTTCCCTTGACATCGTCTTCATGAAATAATCTTTGAAGGCTAAGCATTCTATCATTTTTATTTTCCTTACTAGAAAATGAAATAGAATCAGTGGTAGATTTACTATTACTATTAGTGCTATTACATATTCAAAACCAACCTAACGCGCAGGCAATAATCCTTACAACACGCCCAGCAAATGGTTGTCCAACTTTTGCTTGCAAGCCTCCTGATGGACCATTATGTCCACTGTTTAATAGCTCTCATAATCAGAAAAGTCCTCCTTATTCTTTTTTTGGAGGTTCTTCTCTGTAAAGCTTCCATTCACTGTTTCTTATCTTATCCTATTTTCCTATGGAGAATAAATCCACAACCTCTTCCCCGTGACAGCACTTCAAATATTAAAAGACTGCTATAGTGTCTCGACTTTGCCTTCTCTTCTTTAGGCAAAACATGCAACAATTCAGACTATTATTTTGTTTTAAGTAGCCTAAAATGGAATAGAGCTCAGAAGATTAGACTCTGATAATAAAGAAAAGACTCACTTGGGTTTGTCCATATGTTCCCCCATAAAAATTCTGATCTGTCAGCCATCTGACTACGGGACCAGTTTGATCAAATTTCTTCATTTTCAGCAGGGCCAACAAGGCATAGGAAGTGCCTTCAATGTTGTGGGTGTGAGCATTGTATTCTTCCCAACGATTCCTTTCTAAAAAAAACAGCACAGAAATAGAATTTAGCCAAACAGATAAAAATATTGGTCACTTACCTTGATGGTGATTTTTTGTTGAAGGGAAAAGATTGGGAAAATTAACAATTGATTAAGTCCCCCATTCTTCAAGAAAGCAGATGCTATGTGTGAGTTCTTGGGTGAGGTTACTCAATGGCACGGAGTTGCTGATGATACCCAGTTATGGTCAGCATTCCAGGTAGACCAGATGAAGAATCAACTTAATAGATCCCTATTGTGATACTGCCATTCATGTGGTGAGGGAACCCCAGATTTTTTTAGTCATTTATTGCTGTCATCCTGTTTCCTATGTATCCTGTCATTTCCCTAGTTTATAACTTTTACCCTGTCACCTATTCTGCCCTGTGCTTTGATTTAACTTGAAGAATGTACAAGAGGGGAGGGTCATCTATTTTCTCTCAGTTTGGAAGCCTCACAGAAGCGCACATTGGAATGACTCCTTATCTCTTTCTCAGGACGACCGTTTCCATAACATCTTCGCACTTGTGCACTGGTTCATTCAACATCAGATTGAGGGGAGGTGTTTCTAACCACTTTATCCTAACTGAATTGCCGGGAGGGGGGGGGAGCCTTAGACCTTACTTTGCATTGTCCTGCATTCACTTCCTTTCAATAAAGATTTCCTTTTTGAAATGCTAAAGTTTCAAGAGACTATGCTTTCTTGAACAGGAAGGAGAGGCAGGACCTTACACTAAGATTTCTTATACCAATATTGGCATATCTCCATCAAGGTTACCCTGCTGACTCTCTATAGATAGTCTATCTCTTTACCCCCACCCTAGCTGGGCAGGTGGTGCTGTTCTGATACTGACTCAGTGCTTGGGGGCAGTGAGTGTCTAAATGGGGAAGTATTGGTTTCTGTTTCTCCTAGGTCTATTAATGCTATCTCTGACTCTCAGTGGGGTAGCCCTTTCCTGGACAGAGACTGTGTGTAGTTTGGGGGGCCCTCTTCAATATATGGCTCCTGCTTGAAGACCAGGTGGCAGCTGTGACTAGAGGGGCCTTTGCCATCTTAGATAGATCCATCTTGTACAGCAATTGTGCCCATTCCTGGATTGGGAGGCCTTGCTCATGGTCACTCCTGCATAGGTCACTTCCCAGCTGGACTATCTCAATGTGCTCTATCCTGGAAGGTCCCCAAAAGTTACAACTGCTCCAGAATTCAGTGGTGTTGCAGTTTCAGGTGCCTCTTGCTTTGCCCATATCACATTGTTTGTCATGTGAATTGCACTGGGTCCATTTTCTTTCTGTATTCAATACAAGGTGATGCTTATCACATTTAAAACATACATGGCACATGGCCAAATTATTTGGAGGACTGCCTCCCCTTGAGAGTATCTGGCTGAGGGTAACTACCATTCCACCAGACTGAATAGGGTTAATAACTCAAAAAGCATTGGAAAATCTGAAAAATATGATCATAAAAGCCCAGTCCAGCACAGTACCATTGAAAAAGAAAAAATACAAGAAGAAACTAGCATGGCTGCACAAAGATCTCTCTGACAAATTGAAAGACAAAAGAGACAAGTACAAAAAAACAGAAAGAGGGACACACAACTAAAGGAGAATTATCTGCAGATTGCCCAAATCTGCAAGATGAAGTCAGGAAAGCAAAGGCTCAGAATGAACAAAGACTTGCAACAAAAGTCAAAGATAATTTTAAACAAAGTTTCTTTCAACATATAAATAACAAGAAAAAAGTCAAGGAAAAGTTGGTCCACTAAAGAGAGAAGATGGCCAGGAAATAACAAGCAGCAGAGAGAAAGTAGAGCTGCTTAACTCATTCTTTGCATCAGTCTTCACACAAAAAGAAAATGTAGCCCAACCTATTAAAAAATACCGTAAAAGAATAGAAATAAAAATTAAAATAAGCAAACAAATGGTAAGAGAACAGTTATCTGACCTTGATGAATATAAATCACTGGGACCTGATTGATTACATCCCAGAGCTCTGAAGACACTATTTCAGAACCATTGTATTGTATTTTTTTTTAAATCCTGGAACACAGGGGAACTATGTCTTTTAAAAAATTGTGGGGGGGACAGACCTAGGAAAATACAGAGCAATCAGCCTCACATCAATACCTGGGGTGATACTGAAAAAAATAATTAAAAACAGATCTGTTACCATCTAGAAACAAATAAAGTTTTAACTAGTAGCCAATATGGGTTTGTTAAAAACAAATAATCGCCATCCAATCTTATTTCATTCTTTGACAAAGTGACTAAATTAGTAGACCAGAAAAATGCTTTAATTAGTAGACCAGCAAAATAATGCTGTATACTTGGACTTCAGCAGGGCATTTAGCAAAGTAGACGACAATCTACTTCTTGATAAATTAGCAAATTGTGGGAGAGATGGCAACACAACCAGATGGATTTGTAACTGGCTGAAATGTCTAAAAATCTGCCCATTGTGATTTGTATTCCTAGCTAATCCTTCATTCTGCTTCTTAGTGGAATCATCTGTTTTCAAAACCCAATCACATCTGGTTTCTTCTATTTAAAACAAAGCGATATAAGTACCTGTTGATGCTGCCATGAGTACCCTGTCATCATTGAGTCGGTCTGCAGCAGCCAAAGCATAGGCTGTGAGGGCCGTAGTGTAAGGCCTTTGCAGTTTCTCATACTTTTTGAGTAAATAATTTGTGGCCTTCTTGATGCTGCTGTCTAGACTCTGGAAGTGAGGGGAGAGGGAAGAGAAGAGATCCATTAGGAATGTTTTAAGCATCTCTATGGAACAGCATTTCCCTGAGGTATGATACTCTGAGGTATCAAAAGGCCTTGAAAACATGATTTTGTCATTGGGCCTGGGGACCACAAATGGAGATGGAGCAGATCAAGTGGTAGATTTGATTTGGGGGTGGGGGTGGTTTATGGGTTTGTTATGTGGTTGATTTTTAAATGTTGTAAGCTGCCCAGAGTCAATAATTTGTGAGTTGGATAGCCATATACATCTGTCCAATAAATAATTGAAAAAACATGATTCAGAAGTTGTGGGTGCTCCAACAATGGAAGTTTTAAAGAAGAGATTGGACAATCATTTGTCTGAAACTGTGTGGGGTTTCCTGCTTGAGAGGGAGTTGGACTAGAAGATCTCCCTTCCCAACTCTATTGTTCTGCTAATTAATAAATAATTTTTTAAAATGTGCTGCCCAATTCCTGTCAGTATGTTTTACTTGTTAATACTGCAAATGTAACCATAATATGTGTTATTTTAAGTGCTACAGGTTAAATGCATGAAGAAATGCTAAATAGGAGTTCCAGTAGAGAATTTCTGAAAAATCTGCAATACTGTGAGATCCACCTGCACAGATCTTTCTAAATCTGCCTTTGAGGAACGCTGGTGAAAAATTATACTGCAGCTATGAAAAGCTCTTTGATATTTAAAGGTCATTAACTGATCTAAATATCTTGCTGGCTTGAAAGTATATGTGTAATTTCCTAATAGTATCCTTACTGAATTGACTATTTATTTTGGTTTCATTTGATTTGAAATGAATAAAGTATAAATTATAGCAATGCTATTTAGGCTACTTTGAAATACTAAAAGCTTTTAATACTGAACCTGGGGTCAAGTAGGTGGGAAAATGGAATATTATGATTTAAAAAAAATACTATGTGGAGAGATGTAATCTTATTTTGGTCCCCTCATACCATTTCCCATCACAACGTCACATACATTGACATAGTCATTGCAGATTGTTTTGGATTCCAACAACGCAACCAGAATGAATGCTGTTAAAGATACTTCTGGTTCAGCACCTTGAATTCCTCCCTAGAAGAAAATGGGGGATGGGGGATGGGGGGGGACAGGGGAGAGAGATAAAATATAATTAAAAAACAAAAATAAAAACAATGCTAATGAATAAATGCTATGTAATACATAGCAAGTACATGGAGTAGGAAAGAGTTAAGATTTTTTATGTCTTGGCTGCCATCTAGTGGCCATCTATGTTTGTCCATCTTGAAGATGCAGTGTTGAAGGGTTGGAGTTTGAGGAACCATTGAACTTTGGTTATATGGGAGCTGTAACCTATCCTAAGAAACGTTACATGAGGAGAGAAAATAAGAACAAGGGACAGCACACTCTGGGAATTGAATTTTCTGCTAGATAATCTATAAAAGAACAAGAAATGAGTTCATTTATTTATTTATTTAAGTATTTGTTTTAAGCGGGACATGGCCTAGCTCAAAACAATTTCAAGGAGTGTCATATTCTGATACTTCTCCGTGCAGGCCAACATGCCCTATATTGCCTGTGTATAGCATCTTCAAGTAGGATATTAGGAAGATCATTGTTATCTCAACTACAGAGGGACTATGTTGCATAGGAAGCATGAAGTACTCAGGAAGTGTTGAATGGAGCATCTTGTACCAAGGCATGGAGGCTGTACAGATTTGCCCCTAAATTCCTTCAGTAGAACCTCATCTGCTATTGTTCACATGTTGTTTCTTCTCCACTACAGGCTTTCTTGTCTTTGAAGCAGATTCCATCTTCAAGTTCCTCCATCAGATCTATTCTCTCATTAAGTTAAATCTTACCAAGGCTACCCTTTTTGTCCTTTGTTTCTCTCCTACTAATGATATCCCAATCCTGTTTTTTAAAAATATATATGTACACATTTGACTGATCGTTACATAATCTCTGAAAGGCTACAAAACTTTTGTAGTTTTGCTTATTACCTAGTGCTATAAATGGTTTTCATTATAGAGATATAATAATAGATATAATAATTTACCCTCATGTCCTGTCTGAATTCCTGTACAGCTCTTGATTGGCCAATATTATTAGAGAAGAAGCTAGAACTTTGTACAGTGCAATTTTTTTTTAATACCTGGGCTTGGATTGTTTGCAATTAAGAACTTTTAAAAAATCCCATGGTTTATAGGAGGGAAGGAAGGAAGGAAGGAAGGAAGGAAGGAAGGAAGGAAGGAAGGAGGGAGGGAGGGAGGGAGGGAGGGAGGGAGGGAGGGAGGATGGAGGAAGGAAGGAAACCATACCTGCATTGTTCCAGAAAGTACAGGGGCATTTTCTTTGAACACTCCGTCTGGTTGTTGTCTGTTCAGAATCAGCCACCTCACACCTCCACAAATGATTTCATGGCTAATGTCTTTTATCATTTTGGCAGCTATGGCAAAGACTTTTACAACATATGCTGTTAGCCTATAAAGAAAATAATGCATTAACCAACCATTTCAATGAAGATCTTAATACAAGTAGTAGAATACAAGTAGTTGCTTGCTTGATTTTGTAAGCCAAATATGGCTAGGTTGCTGCTAGCTAGGAGGGAGAGGAGAAGAGTGGCTTGTGCAGAGTCACCACTACATTATGGCACAACAAGAGTAGAAGCTGTGCATGAGTCTAGGGCAGTGATGGCAGATCTTTTAGAGACCGAGTGCTCAAACTGCAACCCAAAACCCACTTAATTATTGCAAAGTGCCAACAGGCAATTTAACCTGAATAATGAGGTTTTACTACCTAAAATAATGATAAACAAGGCAGAGTTCAGCCTCCCTCTCTCTTTCTATCTCTCTGTCTCTATCCCCCTCTTTCTTCCCTCTCTCCTTCCCTCCCTCTCTGTCTCTCTCTGTTTCTCTCCTTCCCTCCCTTTCTCTATCCCCCTCTCTCTTTCCTCCCTCTCGCTGTTTCTCTCTCTGTCCTTCCCTCCCTTTCTCTTTCCCTCCCTCTCCCTCTCCCTTTCTCTCTTTCTCTTTCTCTGTCTTTATCCCCTCTCTTGCCCCCCCTCTCTGTTTCTCTCTCTCTCTCTTTCCCTCCCCTCTCACCTCTTCCTTCCCCCCCCCCTCTCCTTCCTCTGGGGCAGCAGCCAGGCCATTGGAGGCAGCAATAGCAAATGTACCACGACAAAGGTGGAATGCTGTTTCGCACAAAGGCAAGTGCAGGGGTGCTTCACTCCCACACCAAGGCTCCAGCCATTGCCACCACTGTGAAAGGGCAACAGCTCTTTCATTCCTCTGCCATGATTCCCTGCAAATGACGGTGAGAAACGTGATGGAAAAACGTGATGGAGCTGGGCTGGGGTGACAGCGTGTGTGCCCACAGAGAGGACTCTGAGTCCTACCTCTGGCATGCGTGCCATAGGTTCACCACCACTGGTTTAGGAAAATTTTATTGTTATGATGGGAAATAATCAAGATTAAAATTGGTCATCCTCATTTCTCCTTCAACCATGGCAAGGAAAAGAAATTCAGCTAACCAAGGACTCAAAGCCATATCAAGAGATATAGGGTATTAAGTCAGTTTAAAGGGGATCACAATGTTGTTATAACACAACAGGTCACTGCACAGAAACAAGAGCTTTAGAAGAAATGCATGGTAAGAGTTAAGAGAATGAGATTTCCTTAATTCAGTTCTTGTGTCAGGTCCACCGTGCCCTACCATTCTGTTGGAAGGCGGGGCAGGGCCAGACGGGGATGGGTGGGGCTTGCTGGTATTTTTGCATCCTTTTGCTATAACTGTTTGGGAATTTGAGAGGGGGATTGTCTTTGGAATCAGAGTGGACTCCCTCCCAACTAGTTCCAGCCATGTTTCAAGGCCATTGTGCCCTGAACTGTTGTCTGCCTAGTATCTCAATATTCTGAAAACAACCTTGCAGCATCACATTGGCTGCCAGTGGACTGGACAGGGGGGCTGGGTTTGGGGAAACAGAAAAATAGCTTTGTGTTTCATGCAAGAGTTTTCAGATTCCGTCTGACTTTACTGCAGCCACATTCTCTCAGCAGTTCTTTTGAGTCTAGACGTAGGTGGGACAAAACCTCCCTATTGTTCAAGTTGAGGTGGAGATGTTCAGTGTGTGGGTGTTTCAGGGATTGGGGTCTCCTTGCTCCCTGATATTATGAAACAAGGATCAAGTGATCCGGTATTATACTCTGTTCTATCAAATGATGTCACTCAATGATTTCATCCACAAAGGAACTGGAGGTTGTAAGGATCTGGATGAGGAGGAACATCTCCACCTCAACTCGAACAATAGGGAGGTTTTGTCCCACCTATGTCTGGAGAGGACTTGTCATTTATATTTGCCCGCAGGGCAGACAAAACCCCACTTTCTCCAGATGTTGACGTCTATTGTTGGGGAAGAGAAGAAAGGCTGGCCTCCTCCAACAATCCCCACTCCTATAACCTCCAGATAAGCAGAAGATTGGGCTGTGGGGGTGGGTGGGTGGGGAGCTCCTAGGACCTGGGATCTAAGCACATCATGGACTGGATCCAGCCTGCGGGCCTTAAGTTTGACACCCCTACTCTATATGGGTTAGTAATAGTCAGTGAAACTGAGTTCTTTCAGAAGTAGGACAATTATCTATTCAGAGAGCCATTTTGGTGTAGTGCAGAAGGTGCTGGCCTAGAAAAGTAGGAGATCATGAACTAAAAGCCAGCTGGATGACTTTGGGCTAGTCAACCTCTCTCAGCCCAATTCACCTCATGGGGCTGCTGTTGTGGGGAGGAAATAAATGGCAGGAGTATTAAGTTTGTTCACTGCCTTGAGTTGACCCCCCCCAAAAAAAATCTAGTAATAATAACAGCAATAACAATTCAATCTCAGGGAATCAACGTTTCAAGTGCTTTCGCTATCGTGAAGCAGGACATTCTGATTTGTATTTTAAGGGGAAAAAATAATACAACTCATTGATACTAAATGCTAGACATGAGAAGACAAGAAGGTGACATATTATATGGGTAAGCCATTATCAGAAAAGAGTATTTTGTCAAGGACTGAAGCACAGCCTGGGAAGAAGCTACTAGAAAGAATGGAATGGTAGGTAAAAATGAGGAAATGAAGAAAGCAAGAAGCAAAATGTAAAGACAAAGAATCAGATGCACCAGCAGAAGTTAGAAAATGAAAATATATGAACATTTATAGAGGAAGTTAGAGGAAAGCTTTTCCATGATATAAAAGTAATGGCTATATTTTTATCCCTACCAAGAACTAGATGCATGTTGTGTAAATGCTGCATAAGAATGGTCTGCTTTCTTGTACACCAGCTGCTGGGTGTAACCTGAAAATGTAGAAAGAGACAATGTAGAAAGAGCTGTGAAATTTAGCTCCAGCCATACAAAATCACAACTGCATCCAGACTGGCATTCAGAACAGTTTTGCACTTTTCTTTCTTTGCTGTGTGTCTCATTGGAGCTGCTTTTCTTTTGCACAATTGTTTTGATTTGTGTTCTGGTCTCAGAGTAAAACTAAATCACTCTGCTGTTGAGATTCTGAAAGCAAGCAACCTTAACAACAACAAAAAAAGCTGATGAATAGAACATACATTACTGTCCTCTACAACTGAGAAACAGACATTTGATATCAGAACAATACTTCCAAACTTATCACAAGAAGAGATTAAAATGTCTTTCTTTTAATAGAATATTGTGATAATAAGTGCATATTTAAATATTTCTCAACAGTTGCTATGACCACCTCCACCCTTCCAGGCTAAAAAAGTGATATCCTTAACTAAGCTCTCAGAAACCTACCTTGTAAAAGAAAGCAACAACAAAAAAGAATCTTGCAATACATTTAAGAACACTTGGCTTCTTGACTTCTGTGGGTCTTACATTTGTTCATTTGAGGGATGAATGAATCTCTCATTTCCATCCTCTGAAGAAAAGAAGTCTGGAGACAGTTTGCCTTACCAGCCATGATCTGTTTGACAGCTTCATTCCTGCGATTTATGCCGAAAGTCTCCCACTGCTCTGTGGTGTCCAGGTAGTAGGTGGCAATAACTGGTGCGGTCATACGGATCATATTTTGCTCCCCACAGCCAAATGGAGTGATAATGAGATGGTGGAGTTTACTTCCATCAATTGAGTTTTCAATAGTCTGAGCCACATGGTCACCTGAACTTGAAAAAATTGCCAAACATCTGTAGAAGCTGGTAGTTTGTGATCTTGCTTTAAAGCGTCAGTATCTGATTAGTCTAATCTTGCTTCCAACTCAACCACCCTTCCTAATTGCCTCAGGCAATTAGGTTCCAGGACTAATTAGAAGGTTTGTTAACTAATTTATTTACTTCCATTTTGAGATTCCATGATTCCTTAACAATTCTGGGTGGCTTACAGTTAAAAAAAAGAAACAATATATATAGAAAAAGACCTAGCTAACCAGAAGATTAACCCAATACCAGTAGAAAAACACACTGCATACAGGGACTCCACAAGAATTTTTTTTAAAAAATGATTTCTTAAATGTCACTAGGGTTGGACCTGCATGGATCTAGGAGAGAATATGATTCCAGAGGACAGGCTCTGAGCACAGAAGGAAGGCTCCATAGGGCCCCCAGGGTTATACTGTTTAAATATCAGGACCTGGAGCACACCCACTTGGTCTGATCTCACCAGATAGGCTAAAATAATAAAATTAAATATCAGAAGATCGATTGTACCTGTGAATCCAATAAGGAAGGCTCGGATCTACACTTCATCAATTCATGAATGGAAGGACAGGGAAATTGGGCTGGTGACTATTTTATTTTCTCTGTTCAACAGATGTAGTAGCCTGGATTTCAATAACTAGTTCTTACCTTGGACAGTAATCTTGGTTTCAATTTCTGTGTCAGGCATCTTGTCATCTAATTTTGGGGCTTTGACCACTTCTCGCTGTGTTCCACCTGAAAAATGAAAAAGAAAACAAAGAAAATTCAAGAAAAGAAAATTATGTTACTTCCACATTAGATTCCTCTTTTGCATTGTTTCTAATAATCAATTGTAAAGGGAATTTAACACAATTACCTTAATAGGCACTTAATTGGAAGGGATATAGTTGCAAAAGCACATAACTTTTGCAAAGAAAAATAACTTTTATTTGAAACTGGCATGGTAAAAAGATCCTCTCCTTTCTCTGGGAACAATAAAGCATGTGGGTGAAAGGACTTTGCCATCCGCATTAGTAAAATGTATAATGGGAATTAATGCGTAAGAATTAGAGTTACTCACCAATTCCTTTTGCCCTTGGGTCCAGTTTAATAATAGTCACAATGCATTTCTGTACCCCTTCAGGCTGTTATAGAAAAAGACACCAGAATAAACTCTTCTGAGAGCTTCATTGCAAATAAAAAGATTATGCATGACAGCAACAAATACTTCAAAAGAACAATTACAGAATACAAAGTCTCTCCTGTAGCATCTCTTAGAAATATAATAAAATATTCAGTAATAGAATTGGTGCTTGGATACACAGTAGGAAAAGGATGAAATAACTTTGCATGAAATAACTCCCCAAGCAGGGAGCTCTGCCTCTGTTCTGCCATTTTCAAAGCAACCAAATTTTGCTATAGGAAGACTCCAAGAGTTAACAAAATAACAACAACCATTTTAGCCACAGTGGTAGATTTGTTATTTTGTGCACTTACAAATAAAATGTTTGAGATCAAAATGTCTTTTTGTTGCAATGGGAGAATAAAATTATGGTGAACAGTCTTTATCTGCAATGATCTCTGGTTACAGCCTCACACTCTCCAAGAGGCATAATGTAACCCCACTTGTTACTTACTACAACTTTCAGTTTCTTCCTCATACCATCTGATGCCAACTCCCGATCCCGGACACTTGCTTTGACCTCAATATCATGCAATCCTTGCTGTAATGGGACTATCACAAACGGTACTGTCCTGGAGGACAGGGCTCTAATTGGGAACTGCTGTCGGTATCTTTGTCCTTCTGTGGAAGCACTGCAGAAGGCTGGGTTGTATAACAGTTCCACTCGCACCTAGTGGGGGTGAAAAAAAGCACATAAGCCACCAGGCAGCTTTGGCCATAAGAATCATTTAAAATCCAGCTTTCCCATAGATGACACAAACACATTCCCCACCAAATCTGTTCCTGCATCAGCAAGTCATTGTGACACATGGAAGGAAAGACAAAAGAGGTGTACACACAGAGTACACACACACATACATCATATCATGCAATTTATCCTTCCCTTTGCTTCTTCATAGACTGGTAGAAAATAGGACTGGGTGAACAATTCAGCACATCGGAGTATTTATGCAAATAAGGCACCCAATGGCGCAGAGATGATGATCTAAGCCAGTATTTCTTTTTCTTTTTGAATATATTTTTATTTTATTTTTTAAATATACACCAACATCAATACGTGAACAGTGTGGCATCTGGGTATCATTTATTTTGATACAGAGAGCAATAATAATGTTAATAATATTTGTTACATTAGTCAAACTTATGTAATACTAGTGTTAATACACATGTTTGTATTAAGATAGTTATTCAGTATTTAAATGCACCATTCTAATGTCAATCACAATATTATTTGAGGGTACATAGTAAAGCTCTCTTTCAATCTCTAATCTTTCCATCAAGTTATTGCTTTTATTCTATTATATAAAAATGTGTATGCTAATATTCCCTCTATTTCTTATTTCTGCCTCTATTCTAGCTTCTAATCAGGCCACCATTACTAATCCTACTGTTAATACACATGATTGTATTGATATATAATCCTTCATTATTTAGTTGTTCAGTGTTTCAATGCATCATTCTAGAGCCAATCACCATATTATTTAAACATACATAATAATACCATCTTTCAACCTTTAATCTTTCCTTCTAGCTATTGCTTTTATTCTATTATATAAAATGTGTATTCTTATTTCTACCTCTGTTCTAACTTTCAGTCCAGCCACCATTATATTAAAAGACATTTCCATTCCATCTGTCATCTCTTGTCCGTTTTAATACTTCAATTCTCATTCATTCTTTTTGCTTGCCTCCCATACTCCTCTCTTGGATCTTTGTCTCTATCTACACCCATATTTTTTCTATTCAATCTAAATATTTCTCCCATCTCTACCCTCCTATGCTCTTATCACAGACCCAAAACTTACATAAATATCTTTGTCAGCGTAGTTGTACAGAACAGCTCGAATCTCCACCTGCTCATTCTTCACCACTGAATACGGCACTCGAAGATCAATGAAGAAGTCTTTCATGACTGTTATTTCATAAGGTTCAGCCACACAGATCCCTGCAAGGAAAGCCAATGGTAAAGCCCACCCAAAACATTAATTCTACTTTACTTCTAAGGTGTTTCACCTGTCAACTTTAGCTCCATCGTTCATAATTCTTTACCTTTGGTGGGTGTAAAGCTTACAGCCAGCACCTCCCAGGTTGTGATGGATTCCCTCAGATAAATAGACATTGTCTTGCTTGAAATCCTAGGGACAAAATTAAGGGTGTTACATCATTCCTGTGCAGAGCTATTACAGTGTGCACCTGGAAGCTAATACCAGATTCTTCCTTTAAAAAATATCTGAGAATCAATCTGAAACACAAATGAGTTCCAAATCAAAGTTGTCATGAGTTATTTCCCTCATTAAATTCCATGTTTGAGAAAGTAGGATTTAATAATAAAATTTATTTTGAAGGGGAAATAGATATAATAATGCAACTTGATTGCTGCTGGATAAATAATCACCAACTACCTATTCATAACTTTGAAATCAACTTCAAGGTGACTCTCTGTCACATTTCCTTTATCTGCATTTCCTTCAAGATTCTACTGATAGCTTCCAAAGTTACGCTGTGATGGGAGACGATGCACAACAAATTGGTCTATTCCAAGAGCTGCAAAGCAGCTTTCTCCACAACTACCATTTCCTGGTCCTTCTACTGTGCTCCATATAATAGAACCCAAGAGGAAAGGTGCATTATTGCTGCTAATAGGGTCCTTCAAGTGTGAAGTGATGTGAGAAGCGGAAAACTGCATATGCCAATGTATATGGCTGAAACTATTTTTTTTCCAATGGACCTAGGTTTTTTTATCCTGGCTGATAACTCTGGATCAATTTGGCTAAGATTAATTTATCAAAATTTATGGCTTTTCAAAGGATGGCGTGAGTTTAAGCAGGGTGTATCAAGCCTTAAAAAATAAATTATCGATGCAGAAAGATAATTACTTTTGTCTTAAAGATATTTTTTTTTAAAGTAGCCAGTTTTCCTTTTTTAAACCAGCAAAATATTAAAACTAAATATTCATCTTTAAATTTAGAACAGCCTAAACATCACATTTTTACACATTTCCACCAACTGTAGGAAAGTTTGGGAAGTCCTGTATTTTTAAAGGCTTTGTCCTAGTGGCAAAGAGGCAACTGAAAATATAATCCATGTATTTGATGCACTGCTGATTTTAGAAAAGCACAATCATGTCTTAAATTCCCTTATTAGCTAAATTTCTGGGTAAGTCTGATTTATTTTAGGGACAATGTTGTAAACATTTGTTTTATTGTTTGTAAAACTCACTGTAATCAATCATATTGATTATTTAATTAGTATTGCATATTTTTTATGTTGTAAGTTTTAATGTTTACCTTTTTAAAATGGAATTTGGTCATTGACCATAATAAAGAACAAGTTGCTTCCACAGAAATGAACAAAGTGTTTCTCCTTTAAAGGAAGACAAAAATAAACCCCAAGTTTCACTTAGGACATTTTCTGATTGATTCCTCTTGGAAGAGACACTGCCCTGTTCCTGTATAAATTTTGCAATCATTAAATTTGCATTTCAACTGAAAAGTGGACTAATAGAACTCCAATACCCTTTACTGTTAGGTTGTTTGGGCAGTTGCTCAGTTTGCCACAACCAACTCTCGGGAAAATCAGTCCTTGAGATGATATCACTATCTTCTATGAAACCATCTTCATTATCATCTGGAAAATAGAAAGCACATTGGTATAATTTATTATTTCTTTAATTATACTTTGTTAATTAAATATTTCATAAATTGAATGGTGACCATGAATAGACAGATCCTACAGAGGTCCTGAGTAGCCTGTTTGTCAGTATATAAGAATTCATGACTGAAATAGACATGGCAACAAGTCAGCCAATGGGGGCTGTTTGGTGACTGAGACAGCTTGGAGCCAAGTTGTGGCTTAGCTTAAGTGTTCTGTGTATAGAGTTCGTTTGTCTCTTTGCTTGAGAGTAATTCTACTTCTTGTCCTGTTCTTGCAACCATGTTGCAAAAGCTGCATGGGTGTTGTATACATCCATCATGTTTTATATTATGGTATATCAAGATGTTTCTTCTATAAATGAATCCTGCTGAATTATTTATTTCTGTGCTGGCTGGATAACTACAAACTCTGATACTGTTGCTACTGCAGGCTGTCTTTCACTCCCAATTGAGTGATTGACCAAGTCAAGGAGTTCTGCTGTTAAACTGTTAAGCTCCTGTGAAACACAGAAGGGTCTTCCAACTCACACACACCCTCACCATTGCTCCATGCCCACGTGAGAACTGAGGACGCCACATGCCCAAGAGATTTTTAAAAAATAAAAAATAAATCCTACAACCTCCAGCTGAAGAGCAATGCACATCTTGATGCATGAAAAAAGGTGAAATAAAGCAAAAAGTTATTCAGCTGAGTGCAACCAAACAAGAAGTTACTTGGGTTAGTGCAGCTGAGACACATGGTTTCCAGATTTTTTTAGTTCTTTCTTTCCTTTTAAACATGAGGAGAACTGGATTTGTTTTTCTATTTCTTTTTTTCATTAATTCCAAACTGAAGAAAGAACAAAAAAAGTCAGTTTTATTTTTGCAAAGTTAAGGCTGCAAATTTTTGCAGAATTACTTATTACAGGAAAAGTTTTTTTAATAATCCCCCCAAAAGTTGTTTTATTAAAAACTCTGTTTACCTGCATATTGTGGTGTTATAAACAGTGTTGTTGAATTAACTATGCCACAAGAGAAAAACTACAATGTTGTTTTACAAAGATTATGTTTGCTTTGAATTTACTGGAAGCATTTGCACGGAGAATAAAAAAATAATGGAGAAATTGCTGTAGTTATATGCAAGGGTTGCAGTTGCACCATATTTGTATTCCTGCTCATGGAGAACTCAAATTATACCTATACCAAATGTAAATTAATTGGATTACTGGAAAAGAATGAACAGTCTAGAGGTATGACTAACCAATTTGAGACCAGTTACTCCAAGACTCATTGGTGAACATGACAAAATACTACTAAAGGCAGAAGTCTGTATCCAAACCAGAAAAGACTGGACAGCCACCTATCTGAAATAGTATAGGGTCTCCTGCTTAAAAAGAGGATTGGACCAGAAGACTTCCTAGTCCCTTCCAGCTCTATTCTGACTGAATAACATTTTATCAAAATGTTGCTTTAAGAAGTAAAGAAACTGACTCAGACAAACTGATTCCCACCCCCCAAATAATACCTCATTAAAAGTATCTTAATTATTTTAACCTTGATTATCTTAAGTATCTTAACCTTGTCTGAGTGGTTAATATTTGTGGGGGTGCATAGCATCAGTACTATTTGAGACCCTAAGTCTGATATGGAAGCATCTTCAGGGAGCACCCAGTTTATACTACATATCTCATTGATCAGCCATTTCCACTGCTTTGTGTCAACACAATGATCTCACCAATCTATACTCTACAAGGTTGGTTTACTAGCCTATGCACTTTCTGACCATTTGGGAAAATGCTTGTTCATGGTAACATTGATAAGTCTATTTCTTCTTTGAAATAGACAGCTAGATATTTTCTAAGTAGCAAAATAGTAGGTATCTCCAGGGGTGGGCTGCTGAGGGCTCACAGGGGCTCGGGAGAGCTCCTAGCTAAGATTTTGCAGGGCTCAGAGAGGTCCCAATAACCTCAGAAAGACAAGCAGCAAGGGAAAGCTCTGATGCGCCAGTTGCGGCCCTTTCTTGATCGGGACGCCTTACGCACGGTCACTCATGCCCTGGTCACCTCCCACCTGGACTACTGTAACGCCCTCTACATGGGGCTCCCTATGGGGAGCACCCGGAGGTTGCAACTGGTACAGAATGCGGCCGTGCGAGTGGTTATGGGGGCGTCCAGAAGCTCTCATGTGACACCTCTCTTGCGCGAGCTGCATTGGTTGCCGGTGGCCTTCCGGGTGCACTTTAAGGTTCTGGTTTTGACCTTTAAAGCGCTCCATGGCATCGGACCAGGTTATTTGCAAGACTGCGTTCTGCCAGTAGTCTCCCACCGTCCGGTGCGCTCCCACGGGGAGGGCCGCCTCCGGGTCCCGACGGCCTCCATGTGCTACCTAGTGACCCCGAGGAATAGGGCCTTCTCTGTGGGGGCACCTGCTCTCTGGAACGGGCTCCCCCCAGAGTTGAGAACCACCGACCTGAGGGTGTTCAGGCATGATTTGAAGACCTGGCTCTTTGAGCAGGCCAGCCTGGGCTGATCTTAAATGCATTTTAAATTGGTTTTAATCAGCGTTTTGGTATTGGGATTTTAGATTTAGAAGCAACCCATATTTAATCTGGTTTTAACTTTTTTATATGTATTGTTTTAGTTGGCTGTGCACTGCCCTGAGTCCTTCGGGAGAAGGGCGATATATAAATTGAATAAAATAAATAAATAAATAAATAAATAGGCTTAATTGAATTTCTGGGTGTTCAGCCAAGACCATTTCACACCTCGTAAATGTGTTGCAAGCTAGATAAACAATCAACTCAGTGCTTGCAAGGGAGAGCCATTGAGAAAATCAGATAACATAGCTACTAGCCTCCGAGGAGATTAATTCCCAAATAATAAGAATCATGTAACTTACCAGAAACCCCACTAAGACTCCAAGATCCCTCTTAGTCACTGCTATTAAGCCTGGTTCCACCCAGTCTTTTATTTAAGTATTAAATGCATGAAATAATAAACAACTTTTTGGGATATTTCTTTTTTTATGTAATTAGGGCAAAGAAGCGTCAAGTTGGCCACATCCATTGAGTCATATGACCATCCAGCCATGCCAACCCAGCCAGTCATTAGGGCAGAGAGTCCCTTGCTAAAGAATTTGAAGCCCACCCCTGGGTATCTCTGTATTTTGGTTAATCAAAGAACACTTAACCTTGCTTGCTATTCTACCAGAAAGTACTGAACATGCAAACTGGCACAATGGTGAAACATTTCTTTCTTGAAAACTCAAGCTATTCAGAATGAGGCACTCTGTAAGGCAGATACTGTTTCCATCACATACAGTATTAGATGTAGTAGCAAGGACATGATGAGAATTAATAATTGTGTCCTACTCTGTAGTCACCCATTTCTCTCATTGTTGTTTTAAATTCTTTAATAGGTTAACATGTTTACAAAAAATGAAATTAAAAAATAAATAAAAATAAATAATAAATTTTCAGTCAGACAGGAAAAACAAAAGCCAGAAATACAATTAACTAACAAGGCAAGGAAAATCAAGGTCATATTTGTTTCTAATCCTCTCCCAATCTTGTTGCTACCTCAAGGTGTAGCTCTCTCACAATACTGACATGGTGTTTCTTTTCCCGCTTCAGAAGTGTTCACACACATTTGCATATAAACAACAGAGTTTTGACCACACTACTACGGTTGCCATCTTGAACTTTTTTACCTCAGCCTTTTTAAATACCTTTTTCAAACCCCATTTTATAAAATCAAGGTTTTAATTTAAAACCCGTCCTTCCAAATGGAATAAACCCGAAGCAGACTACCATGAAAGAAAGATCGGTACTTCCCCACTTTCACTCAACAAGCCCTCCAAATCATTTCTCACAACAGTTTTCTTCAGCCACTGAGACCTCCCCAAAAGCTGCTGGTGCTTTACTGAACCCAAAGGTCACCAATGTTTTAAAAAATGCTGTGGGTTGTACTCAGCTAATCTTGATGGGGACTGAAAGAGCCCAGGGACTGGGAGGCTGGGTGTGATGTGATTCCCACGAGTGAGGCTCACCCATCCCAACTTCTAATGTTCCTCCTGCATGTACAGAGCTGTATTTTGCACTAAAGCTCAGCTATAAATTAGCAACAATGACATATAAATACCTAATAATAATAACAATATACTCCAAATGGGTTTCCAAGCCTTGGTGATGCTGTTATGTGCCTTGTTTTCCAGGTATCGTGAATTGAATGTTCCTTTCTTTCAATAAACCCAGAACCTGCTACTTACTTCTTGCCAGAAACAACTCGCTCTCCCGTTGGTTTTCATCTCGGATCCCTTTGATGTAGCGACAGCATTCAAGGAAGGCAGCCTTACAAGCATCTCCCTCCTGGATGTATTTTTCACGCTTTTCACAAGTGTACCCCATGGGGTTCTCATGCATGCCATCTTCACAGCATTTACGCAAGTCTTGATCCTGAAACTGTGCCACTAAAATATGCAAAATGCGTGAAACATTAGAGAATCCTATTTCTCATAGTCAGGTGCATAAAGGGAAACAAGAGATAATGAGTTAATCAAATGAGTTAGTTGTTTATCCTGTCCTAGACAGCCAGAAGGGACAGCTGAACATTTTTGGACTTTTCACTTACTGTAGTTACTAGGGACTGTCAATTTCTTAATATTGTTTTATGGCTTATTGCTGCATCTGCAATTTTGCCAGAACATTCAAACTTATCTTCTGTATTTGAAAATCAATCAAATGTTGCAGTGTATCTCTACCCCTTAAATGGAGCATTCTAGCTGCCATCTGCTAACAGGAGGCTTGAGTAAGCCATCACCAGCTCCTGGGAAAAACATGGGCTTTAAATCACATAAAGGCCCATTTCTTTAGTTTTCTCTCTTCTTTCAACCAAGCCACCCCACAACCTTGCATACAGAGGAGTCCAAACGGCAGTTCCTGAGTATGCGCCTTGTGGAGGTCCCTTGGGCAGGGGAAGAGATGGGTGTGTGCTTGAGGAAGGTAATGGCCCCAGTCCAGCTACTAATTCATTTCTAGCTGAGAGGGATGGCCAGCTTCTCATGGCACTGGTTGTTCTGCACTGACCCTGATCTGAGCCTGATCTTCCAGGCTCAGAATGGCCTTTGAATGGCATGCAGAGAGTGGGGGGCGCATGCTCCTAAAAACTGCTGGGAAACCCAAGGAGAAACCCAATTTGTTTCACTTAGTTTGTATTTCAATGTAATTAAAATTAAAAACAGTTGATACAATTATTCTTCAACAAAACTGTCCCCCTCACATAATAGGTAATAGTCATAATAGGAGAGGAACTTTTGGAGGCTTCTGTGGAGGGAATGCGCTCTGAAGGCTTCCAGTTCAACACCTGCATGTAGACAATTTTTTTGGCCACTAAATTCTGGCCTCTGACCCAGGAGGTTTACTGATCTCTCTAGGTATGGCCACTTTAGTTTACTTTGTATTGTTTATTATTTTTTGAAATAAAGCAAATAATTATATCTCCAGTATGGGGGAGGAGGGGGGGAGGCAGAATTTTTTAAATTTTTGAATGTGGGTTTTTTAGTTACGTTGATAAGTCCATAATTGCTGTTTTTAAGCTTAATAGAGGGATAAACACATTTATTCTTAGCTTTCTCCTGAAATAATTTCTGGGTATTCTGCTGTTACTCTGTCCTGGAGATTCGTTCTGTTCTGTTCTGTTCTGTTCTGTTCTGTTCTGTTCTGTTCTATTCTATTCTATTCTATTCTATTCTATTCCATTCCATTCTTTCATTCTATTCTGTCCTGATGATTCATATGTTTCAAAAAAGGCTTTGGTGCATGTAAGAGGGGTAGATTGTTCAGTTGGAACTGCCTTGTTGATACGCAGGCATTCCCACAGATGTTCCTGGTTTGGGGGCTGCTTGTAGTTCACTGGCCACTGACTGCTTACTTGCTGCTCATCAAGAGCAATTCTTGATCAGTGCTGCTATCCGAGAACACTCAAAAGCAATGCTTCAAAATTTTGTGTATCAAGTGTAAACTCTTTAACTGGAACCAGTCACTGCATATTCTACATTAAACTATTGGGCCCCTTAAGTACTCCCCCCATTGCACTCAGAATTCAAGCACTCGAAGTTATTGATAGGTTAAGAATGATCCTATTTAATAGAGATTATTAATTTTCTACCCTCTTGCTTGAGAAAGAAGGGAAAAAAGGATAATCTTCCTCCATTCCTTCCTCCATTTCCTGATTGATTCAATAAATGCAAGTGGACTGTAGTTTTATTCTTTTACCTCAGAGTAAACAGAAACTTCAGTATTTTGCCACATACCTTTGCTTGCCTTGCTGTCAAGCAGCAAAACAGAATTGCGACGCCTCCGATTTGCAGGCTGAGGACATTTTGCATCTGAAGGAGGCAGGGGAGAAGAGGTGGGAATAATTATTCTTTACAGTAAGAAGATAACATTCAGCACTAATTCTTGTGAAGATTAATTTTAAAATGGGTTTATAGTAAGGGAGTTCTGCTGTCTTCTGTGGGACACTCTCCCATTTAAAATAGATTGGGAATGAAGCCTTAATTATGAGTTATTTGGATCTATATCTAATAGATCCAAAGCAGTTCATAGAAAGTTCACTTTAGAGCTGGGAAGGTGCAGTAGGGAAGAAAGCATAGCTCAACTCTTCATTGGGTCTGAGTTGAAGGGCTCACGGTTGAAGAAGTCAATGAACATCTCCAGCTTTTTCATGTTTTGCTGGACTCTTTCCCCCACTTTGAAATGAAATGATAGGAAAAAGGAGGAAAATATTGTGGAAGATTAGAGTGGACACTTCCTCAAATCATAGGAATAAAGTAGAAATCCTGCATTATAATTCCCTCCTCTAGAACCACCCTTAACAGATAACAGATAATCAGAATTGGAAGGGACATTGTAGGTCATCCAGCTCTATAATATACACCTATGGCCATGTCATTCTTTTTTTCTTTTATATTTACCCATATGCATTCTAGGAGGGTTTCATCTTTGGTTTCATGCATTTCTGTAGCAATATAGTGGTCCTTTACATACAGTGCAATTCTACCTCCTCTTTTATGGGGTCTGTTTTTTTTAACAGTTTGTATCCTTCTACCAGTATGTTCCAATCATGGGTTTCATTCCACCAAGTTTCTGTTATTCCAACTATATCATATATTCAGGTATTCGAAGTTTGAGTTCACCCTGTTTGTTCCTCAGACTTTGTGCATTTCTTTCAATAGCACTTGAGATCTTTATGTCTGATGCTATGTTTACTGTTTACATAACCTGTGTTGTGCCTGCCTGCCCTACTTTCTTACCATCTTAGAAAACAGTGATCTGGAATCTGTTCTACAATTTGAGTAAACATTTCGTGGAAGATGTTAGAACCGTTGCATGCAGCTTAAGAACCCAATGGCCAATATTCTGTCCTTGAAATGCTGAAACATACTTCTCAGGTGTGAGGAAAACAAATCCTTAGAGGGGCAGAACATTTTAGCAAAAGAGAAACATAAAAGGAATGTGCGCTAATTGGCACATGAAAAAGGCAACCTTGAAATGTCTGGTTCTCAGTAAGCCTGACCAGGATTTCTATGGCAACCAAACTGATCTGTTTCTTTTATTAAGGCAATAATTCTTTCTTGAATGTAGAAGTAAATTGAGGTTTGGTAATTATGAATATTTATACTTACATCATTTACTATTTATGCATATGTATGGCTATCATTTTCTCCTCCTTTCTGAAGTGTGCAAATATGAGTGAATCTTTTGTCTGCTGGAGCTTCTTTGACTATTTTCTGGAGGTAGTTCCCACAGGGCACATTGATAACAATACATTTTGCTTGCTGGCTTGCTTGTTTAATTAATTAATTAATTAATTTCTAAAATGCCCATCTCAACCAAGTGACTCTGCAGTGAGGTTTGACTATTTGCTTTGGGCCTTGTGAATTGATTCCCATATGATTCCAGTAGTATTTGATGGAGCAATGCTCTTCCCCTGGCCTCTAAATGGATTGGAAAACCTCTGCCATCTCCCAGACATTAGCACCCATTCACAAAATACCTGATCTCTGTTTGGTGTTGAGATTAGTGCTGGTTATCAGAGCCAGTCCAGCATCTTCAAACACACCCAGATTATTCTGGCCACTGCCGGCTGTACAGCCAAAGTCACTCTTTTCTATTGTGTCCCATATCTAGTGCACATCACAGAAAAAAAAATGTTCCTCCTCAGTACTGTAAGTCGGAAAACTCTTGAAAGCTGAATGTTTGTAACTTAAGAAATTTCTGGCCTTACCTTAGTTTGGCTAATCTTATATTTATCATTGAGAACATATACTGCTTTGTCCACAGCCACAAGACCGACCCGAGCACCTGGATCCCCTTCCAATTTGATATTCATTGTAGCTCCTGGTGTTTGTATTCGATTGTCTCTGGAAGACGCTCCTTTCACAACCAACTGTTTATACAAAGCAAAGAACAGCTCAAATCTCTATAACAGACAGAAAAATTGCCAATTCAAGGGGAAATAGTTTCTCTATCTAAACTGAAATAAATGTTTTGGGAAAAATACCATGAAAGTGCTTTAAAATAAGTACATCTGATTTATGCAGCTATAATAAAGGGGTTCCCATTGTCACTGCATTTATTTTGTTTGTCTGAGGAACTGCCAAAGAAGTTTACAAAATAAGCTGGACTGGTTATCAAAGTCTCCATAGTAACAAGATATGAGTGTCTTGTGATGTTCTGTTTTACTGCGCATGTGTGCAGGGAAGGAGTTTTACTTCCACTTCATCTTTCATTACAGTTTCTTTTGCTTGCTTAGTAGAATGGTACTGCTGTTTCTTTTGTTTCTTAGTTATTTTGTAAATAAAGTATGCTGGCAACAGAAAAACACGATTCATTTTCTCTAATTTACAAAACTGAATGTTTTCATTTTGACACCCATGACTGCTAAGAAAGCTACTGCGAAGGCTGGCTTACCGTCCCCATGCAGGTATCCTTCACATCCACCCAGACAGAGTCAGCCACAATTTCGTTGTTTCCCACTTGGTAGTAAGCCACAAACCGGAAAGAAGGGATGAGATCTGGAGTGATACGCAGATTCATGGTCACCAGATTCTGCCCATTTCCCTTGGGTTGCCTGCCAACCTTGAAAATCTTCCCTTTAGTCAATATCTGAGGGTGATTAATGGGAAGGTTAGAAATAATAGATTAAGCCAATGGCTTCAAGGCTGCAATATGAATTGAAATGCAACCCCTGGATTTCCTCCAGGTTTATAATACTTACGAGGTATGTGAAATTTTTGATCTGGTTCAGTGAATTTGCATTGCCCCTCACATTGAAATTAATAGGTACATTATCTTTAGCCTTAATCTCTGTAGATGTAATGGCTACATGAAGATAGTTTCCAGATCCTCCCTGAGTTTGGTAGGCTTTGGCTGTCATGGACTTTGTTGCCTGGCGTTCTCTTGGGAGGTCTTCATGGTTGGTTCTTACCTAGACAGGGTAAATATGAAGTAGTAACCTAATTAGGAAGCAACTAGAACTCCTTTTAAGGTTGGCACTTAGTGATGTTCATATGAAGGCTGCTGAAAGAATACAGTGATGGCTAGAATGAACCTGGCTAGCATCCTGTCTTCATTAAAAAAACAACCTAAGATCCTTTGATGTGATCTGCATCTTCAGGGGGGAAACAGAACTCCATGTTACTATGAGTGTAGCAAATGCAATATTGCAATTGGTATTTCAGGAGTGGGCATAGCTATTGAATAACAGAATAACAGAGTTGGAAAGAATCTTGAAGGTCTTCTAGTCCAACCCCTGCTGAAGCAGCAGATCTTATACCATTTTCAACAAATCAATGTCCAGTCCCTTCTTAAAAGCCTCTAGGCTTGATGCATCTGCAACTTCTGAAGGTAAGCTGTTCCACTGGTTGATTGTTCTTACTGACAGTAAGTTTCTCCTTAGTTATAGTTGATTCCCTCTTTGTTCAATTTCTATCCATTGCTTCTTGCCTTGCCTTCTGGTGCTTTGGAAAATAGGTTGACCTCCCCGCTTTGTGGCAGTGTCTCAAATATTGGAACACTGCTATCAGGTCACCCCTAGTTATTATTTTCACTAGACCAGACATATCCACTTCCTGTGAACATTCTTCACAGGAAGTTTTAGCCTTCAGCCCCCACCCCAAATCATCTTTGTTTCTCTTTTCTATACTTTTTCCAGAGTCTCAACATCTTTTTTATAGTCTGTTGACCATAGTTGGATGCACCTTCCTTTCTTTTTATAGATATCACCAGACCACATAATATACAATGATCAGTTAACTTATATTGTCTAGTGGTCCTTGTAAAAAGAAAAGAAGATGAAGGAAAGTTGTCATTATATTACACTCTACTCAACAACAATAGATTCAAATATACAGATATCAACCTATATACAATGATTTATTTATTTATTTATTTTATTTATTAGTTTTCATATTAGTTTTATATGATCTCCTTTATGCTAACATAATGTATTTGTCTCTATTCTTAGCTAAGATGACTCTCCAGTGATACAATGTGCATAAGGGCTTCACAGCATATATTTCTTGCTTTGCCTTTCATAGATGTATACTCTGTCCTGCAAAAGTGCATAAAAACAGAGTTTGCATCACAGCAAACAGATGACATTTCATCACCTGTTCCCTCTTGAGCAACAGCAGAGCTGCTGCTGGCATCCAAGGTGCCACTGTGCAGAATTCCACAATGCATAGACCTGCTAGGTCTGTCTCTGCTCCCAGAGTCTGTGTATGGACAAAGCGGGTGAGTTTATGTTACTGGCACTGTATCTCCTTCACTTTCTTTGTAACTGGCAACAAACAATCCAATCTTCAGGTCATTTCATTAGGTGGTGCACAATTTGCACACCAGACTATGATGGTCCTATGTTCCAACATAGATGTCAGGCCCAAAACCAAGAATAACACTTTCACCAAGTTGAGTTCTTTATTGCTTTCAAACCTATAGGCAAAATCTTGCCAGACTGAGGAGTCTACTGTCTGTATCTACAATATACTCTGAGAATTATTAGGGAGAGGCTGTCTACACCCTATTTCTCTCACACAAAGCATGTGTTGTCTAGCCAATGTAGGGGAATTGGATAGTTGGGTAGCAATTGTGAGCTGTCTCCTTAAGGGATTGCATCATGGTAAATGTAGTAAAGGTATCCTGGGAAATGTAGTCCATGTCACGTGACCACATCTGTAATCCTGATTGGTCACTAAATTGACCAATCAATTTTCCTCATTCTTGGCTGAACTCATGGACTCGTGGTAACTGTACTATTTCTACCGCTATGAAATGAGGGAAAAAGGATAGCAAATAATCATCTTTTTACCTACAGCACAGATATGTAAAGGATTGGTCATTAAAGAAGAACTTTGTCATAAATGTGAGTTATGAGGATACCGGATGAACCAATAAATGTACTTTGTTATGGATGTCTTGTTGAGTTTATCTATCTGCATTTGTACAGCTTACAAATCCATCACTGTACAGAATACAGAACAGTAAAAAGATGATTTAATTTGAAGTCCTGAAGCCCATCAGTATAACGACAGTTAATTTGGATTTGTGATAAAGCAAAGTAATGTTGAAGCCAGGAGTGAATGTGGGATGCTAAGCTCTGTGGCTCAGTTTCAATTGCAGGGAGGGGCAAGAATCCTCCTTTCCCTTTTACATAAGAGACTTTTCAAATATCCTATGCTCTGGCTTTCAAAGGCAATCAAATTTTGTCTCCTTCAATCCTCTTTTTTTCCCCTTTTCTCTTCCTTTACTGAGGCCGGATTCCTTTGTCTTCGTATCAAGCCAGGAAAGGGTAAATTCCCCCTCCTTTTCTCTTCAGCGAAAGAAGTGCTATGTCTCAAATTACAACTCCTAACTGGGAAAGAGCCAATTTGTAAAACAAAGGGAGGGGCCAAGCATTTCATTTGTCTCTGTATTCCAACTCTTTCTCAAACGCAGACAAAATGCATTTACAGTAACTGAAGAGAGTTTGGGCTTCTTGTTTTCTCCTTCCTTCTGAGAAAAGCCTGTATTTTCATGACCCATTCCATCCAAAAGTTACCGGATGCCAGTAATTAAGATACCTTGTCACCATAGAAACAGCCTGCCACGAGTCAGACCCTTTTGTCTAAAAGCTCTATACAAATGCAGAAAGCTTTCCTTTGGCTTAAAAAAAAAACTACAGTGACTTCCTTTCTCCCCCCAAGCAAAGGAATCTGATCTTCCTTTTCTCTTTATCTGTGCAACAGCAATTTTAAAAAGGCCCCTTGGATGTTGGGCAAAAAATTCCCCCCCTCTCTTTCTCTTCAACAAGGAAGTGAGACCTAAGCAAAACAGCCCACAGCTACATCTGGAGTTCAAAGAAAAATCTCCCTAAGTTTTCCAATACGTGTTTGCAATGATAATCCCTTTTGAAACTATTGTGGACAATTTAATCAATTTAATTCAAATGTTCCAAAATTAATTGCAACCTAACAGACTCAAGCAAAGCAGCCCACAGCATCATCTATAAAACAAGCAGATGGAACCGCCTCAGTTGCCTAGCAGTCTCCCATAACCAGGGAAGCACAGGGATGAATCTCAACCACAGATTCTACACGTCAGTTACACAGCTGACATTGTATGACCTAAAGTATGAGATTCACTTCCCACCAACAGCAAATCTTCCCCAAATGATGTTGTACATACTAAGGTCCAAGATTCTCTTCCAACACTAGTATCCCTACTCTCATGGCCTGCCAGGTGAGCAAAATAGCCCACCAGTGATCACGACGACTTCTCCACAAGTAGATATGCCACCAACGACACCTGCCACACTCAATCTACAAGCAGTACCATTCCAGCCACAACCTCCACACCACCCAAGCTCATAGCTACAACAAGATAAACACGGCCAGCCTACACAACAGTGTGAAGCTCCACCATCACCTCTGGAATGGCAGAATGACATCCTCCATAAGCACTGGGAGGAAGGCTACAACCCATCGTTGACATACAACTCGAACCTACCCCACGAGAATCCAAGGGAAGACCCCTCTATGTCAATGCCTCAACCCAACTCTACAGACAATGCTGACTACTGGAGAGAGTTGGCAGTAAGAAGAGGAAAGTTAGATTTGGCCGCTAATGGTGTATACAAATTCTCTGACAAGCCAGGCAGTGAATATCTCCTATGGAAGAAAGTTTTCCTGCACCCCATTCAGGCTGCATGCCTGAAATCCGAGGAAGTACTTGTACACTTGATGGCGTGGCTAGGGCCGCAGTCTGCCAGAGATATAAAGGCACTTTATGCCTCCCACTTAGATGACCCAGATGCTGCCCTACAGTTGTCATGGCAAAGACTCGACAATCTGCATGGTGCTGCCTCAGACGTACAATCAACGCTCCTGGATAGCCTCCACAGATTTCCTAAAATTCCTATTGGCAAGCCTCACCTGATCGTGGAACTCTCTAATATACTCATATAACTGAAAGCAGCACAACAGGATCCCAAGTTACCAGGACTCACTTGTCTTGACCAAGACAACATGCAAAACCAGATCGTTCAAAAACTCCCACAGGTGCTAATTGAACAATGGCTCCAGATGTCCAACACCTTCATGGCCAAGGGTCGCCACAACTTTATACTCTTTACCATTCTCAAAGAATTTGTAGCCTACCAGGCAATAGTGTGCAACTCCTCCTGAGCCCATGCACTCAGAGCTGTTAGCCCTCCCAATGAAAAGCGATACAACAGCAACCATATATCATCCACAGGCCCTATGCACACTGCAAGGGAAAGACCCTTCACAGCTGTCTATAAGACAGAGGTACACTTCTCAGCTAACTCATCCCATCCAACCCAATTTAAATCTCCAAATACAAGGAGAATACAGTTTTGTCCTATGCAACAAACTCGTCACTCACTGAATAGCTGCACTAGGTTTGCAGTGAAGTCACTGACCCAACTAAAAGAGTTAATAAGGGAGTACCAATACTGCTACAAATGTTGTGAATCCAAACACCCATCCAAGTACTGCACAGCCAAGGTGCAATGCAACTTCTGCAATAGTGATCAGCACCCGACCGCGCTGCATCCAGACTCTGAGCCGCCACTGCAGATATCTCGTAGCCCTCCTTCAAACAAGGAGCCTCAACATAACACAGAAGCATACAGGGATCCTTGGCAGACAGCCAAACTGCAACCAAAACCGAGGATGAGTGTCAACTGCACAGCATTGTATGCTGACTCACTGTGCCCTCGTTCGTGTCTTCCCATCTGTTTAGCCAAAGGGTACCCTGAAAGACGCTCTGAATATGCCGTGAAAATGTACATGCGGATAGACACTCAAAGTACCTGCACCCTGGCCAGACCTGCATTCTTCGACCTCTTTGAAGTGCAACAGGAAGAACTTCACTTCAGTGTATCAACATGCCATGGACCAAGAAGCATGGCCGGGAGGAGAGCTACTGGACTCTGCATAGAGTCATTGGATGGCAGTTCCTGGTTCCCACTACTGCCCGTGTTTGAATGCAATGGGGTACCGAACAACCGCAGTCAGATCGCAATACCTGAGGTCATAAGTAGCATGCCTCACCTACAGTACCTGGCTCATCACTTCCCCACTCTAGATCTGGAGGCTGAGTTCCTACTCTTGCTGGGAAATAATGCCCCATGCGCCTTTCTCTTCTCCGAGTCAGTCAGCGGCCCTGTAGATGGCCCAGTGGCCATCAAATCTCCACTAGGATGGGGGATCATAGGAATTGTCAGTGTCGATCGGATGCAGGCCCCAACCCAGGCAAATGCCTTAGCAACATCCATTCCAACAGCCTTCCTATACCCTTTAGCACCATTGAAAACAAGAATGCCGTTCCAGACTAAAAGCCCCCCGGTGATCAGTACATTTTAGCTAGGACACCCTAAACGACTGCCAGCAACCACCAGACGTCCACTAAGATGCTTTACATGGACATATGCCTCTGCAACACCCTTTCCAACAGCTTCCCAATGCCCTTTGACACCGTGGAAGAAAGAGTACCGTTCCAGCCCTAAAAGGCCGCCAGAAGCAACCACCAGACTTTCACCTTTGCTACCAAGAGTATCTGTACACCCTAAAAGAGGTGACCAGCAGACTTGCACCAAGAGGCTGAACTTGAAGATTGAACCTCAAGCTTTGCATGCTTTGCTTTGTTTGATGCTTTATTAATGTTTACTGTTTCTCTTAGTTATATATCTAACTGTTTATCTTAGTTGTATAGTTATATGCTATTCAGGTAGTATTACTGTCTACTGCTTATTTTAGTTTATAGTTAATTATTTTTTTTCTTCTTTTAATAGTGGAATTTACAATTCCAGGAGGGGAGTGTGCTTTCCAGCCAATGTATGGGAATTGGATAGTTAGGTAGCAACTGTGAGCTGTCCCCTTAAGGGATTGCATCATGGTAAATGTGGTAAAGGTATCCTGGGAAATGTAGTCCATGTCACATGACCACATCTGTAATCCTGATTGGTCACTAAATTGACCCTCGATGGGTTGGAGGAGGTTTTCCTCATTCTTGGCTGAACTCACAGACTTGTGGTAACTGTTCTATTTCTATCGTTATGAAATGAGGGAAAAAAGGATAGCAGATAATCATCTTTTTACTTACAGCGCAGATATGTAAAGGATTGGTCATTAAAGAAGAACTTCATCATAAATGTGAGTTATGAGGATACCTGATGAACCAATAAATGTACTTTGTTATGGATGTCTTGTTGAGTTTATCTGTCTGCATCTGTACAGCTTACAAATTCATCACTGTACAGAATATAGAACAAAGCATCTGACTGAGATGCCTCTTACTACTTTGGAATCTACCCCACTCGCTCCTGGGAATCCATCTCCATGTCATAACATTCCCGCTCATCAGCACAGAATGTCAGAGTAATGACTTACAGTGATTGGTAGGCTTTGAGTGTTCAGTGGTATGTTCAGGATGAGCTTAGCAGTTCCATCGCTCAAAGTGGTTCCCTCAGAATGAATGGCCTCTGATACCACTGGTATATCGGCAGCTGGTGAGCCATCAGGGTTGGTAACATACACCTAAAGCAATCCAGAAGAAGTGATTCAGCATGGAACATGGCAGCTTCCTCTAAATCTAATCAGTTTATTAATCATTAAGAAGATTTATATGGCTACCCAACTCATATAGTGATTCCAGGTGGCTTACAAATTAATTTATTAAGGTTTTTTGTCACTAAATTATGTAACTTCTATGCAGATACATTACAGCAAAACATCCAGTGTATAGATACCAATCAATCAATCAATCTACAGTGGCAGCGTCAACCCCAAGCGGAAGCCTCCACATGCATCTTGAACAAGCAAGTCTAGACAGCTCTTCAGAAGCCCAGTAAGGTGGAAGAAAACATTGCTCTTTGACAAAATAGGAGACTTCCATTTCTATTACCGTCAGTTCATATGGCATTCCTGGCTTGAAATATTTGGGGGTTTTTGTGAAGTAGATCTGATAGGGAGATGTCACAATATGAATGCCGCTTTGCTCAGTCACTACCATATCGCTGCCTGCAAAACAAGAGAAGGAATGCAACTTAAAATAGGAAGTCAAATTCAGAAGTACAAGAGAAAAATAAAAAATCCTACGAAGACTGTGAACCAGGAGGTATCACTATTGGTTTCAAACCTAATAAACCCAGTACATTAACAGTTCACAAGTTCTCCCTGTCTCTCTTTTCTCTCCTCCTCTTCTTCTCTTTTTATAGAAAACCCTAAATGAAAAAGGTGGGATAAAAATATAATAAATAAGTAAATAAAAACAAAATAACAACAATACATTATAACATGGATTTTCATTTTTTTTTCAGACCAGGAACTTGTTAAAATAAAAAGCAAAGGAAGCCTGATTTTATCTTTCGCGCTCTTCTTTTTTGGCCTTAGAATCCTACTGAACATAATCAAATTTTCACAGAACTATAGTGAAACCTCGGGTCACGAACGCTTCTGTTCACGACCACATCGGGTGGTGAACAAAAAATCCACCCAATTTTTGAACTGGGTCACAATTCAAAAATCGGGTGGCAAACAAAATCGGTGTGGAAAGATTCTATTTCCATGTCAATTTCCCCTTTGGTGCCATTTTTTTTTTACTGCATTAATGCGCAGTCAGTTGTGCTTCCAGAGACGACCAAATTGGGTCGTGACTGGAGTCCAGGAATAGATTACAGTCGCGACCTGAGGCTCCACTATATAAAGTTTCAGAAAACAGTTTGAAAATCCTTGTCTTAAATGATGGCATGGCACTCAATAAGCCAACCTATGTAAAGAGAAATTGCATCCTCAAAAATGATTGTAGCTAGTCCTTGAGTTACAACCATAATTGAGTCCCGCAATTACAGGTGTAAGTCATGACAGTCATAAAGCAATTAACCTTGTGACTGGTTTAATATTATGGCCTTTTCTGCAGCAGTCATAAAGTGAATATGGCAATTGTAAAGTGAAAGTCACAGTCATTAAGCAAAGCCATTCTTTCCTATGAGATATTTTTTGCCAGAAACCAGACATAAATGCCAGTTGTTATAATTTTTTGTCATAAGTCATGGTTGTGTGACTGTAGAGGAACTGCAAAAGACCTATTGACAAATGCTCAAAATGCAGTCGTGTTACTGTGAGGTGGGACAGATGTTGAAATTTCAAATTCAGTAAATTCCTTTTTGGGGGTTTGCTGGAACTTCAAATAGTTACTGAATCAGTCATAAGTTGAGAAATTTTATTTATTTATTTATTTATTTGTCAATTGCTTACAAGATAATAGGTATAAGTATAAACATGAGTAAGAATATAGGAAATAGGTATGAATAAATGGGGACAAAAGGACAGAGACGGTAGGCATGATTATGCACTTATGCACGCCCCTTACAGACCTCTTAGGAATGGGGTGAAGTCAATAGTGGATAGTTTGAGGTTAAAGGAGTCGGGGTTAGAGGATGTAACAACAGAGTCAAGAAGTGCATTCCAGGCATTGACCACTCTATTGCTGAAGACCGTACTTTCTCCAATCAAGTTTGGAGCGGTTTACATTGAGTTTGTATCTGTTGTGTGCTCTTCTATTGTTGTGGTTGAAGCTGAAGTAGTCATTGACTGGTAGGACATTGTAGCAGATAATTTTGTGCACTACGCTTCAGTCCAACTATAGGCGGCTTGTTCAAGGTTGTCCAAGCCCAAAATCTCAAGCCTGGTGATATAGGGTATTCTGTTGCGAGCAGAGAAATGTAGTACTTTCCTCGTGAAATACTTCTGGACTCACTCAATCGTATTAATGTCCGATGTACAGTGTGGATTCCAGAATACTAGTATATAACCTTTATTATTATATATGTTTCAAATATTCTCTCTCTCCTTAATTAGGAAATCTCTAAATTCATGGCAAAACACATTTGCAAAATTTGTATTTGAAATGAGGCCATGTATAAATACAAAATTAGTATCATAAATTTTTTGAAGATGTAGAGTGGGGATTTCTTAATATATTGTTTTCTTTTATGGCTTTGCAAGTAGGCATATTGTGTCCATTAAAATAGTTCATAAACATTTATACAACAGAGCCTGGATATAATTCCATACAAGAGTATAGATTTAAAACTGCATGAAGACACAAAAAATACACTTTTTGGAATGTATTGTTGAAATTTGGAAAAAATGTGATGTGAAATATTAGTATCATAACTTTTCCCAATTATGCTCCTAATAAATCAAACTTTTCTATAGAATTTAAAAACACAAATTTATATAGATCATAGGATTTATACATGGAAAAACAATTTCTGGTATAGAGAAAAGACAGAAATCTAATGCTCTAGGAATACATATGTACACATTCTATCATTTGTTAAAAATGAAAATATAACTTTTAAAAAATAGGTTTATAACCCCTGATTGACGTTGGAAAAAAGAATTTTTGAACTAAAGGAAAATTCCAAAGGAGCATCTCAAAAATTTGTACAATGTTCTTAAAGAGTTGTTTGCTAGGCTGCTGCTAAAGCAAAACAAGATTGTGGCATACACTTGAAAGGAGATCTGTAATTGTGGAGTCTGTCTGGCAAAAACAAAGAATGCTTATTCACAGGGAATATGCAGGTGCAACACCTGTAACAATTTTGGGTGGTTAGAAAGCTGATAAAAGTAACAAAGATTTAGGCATCTTGGAGACCTCAGCTAGAAGTTAGGAATAGAGATGCTCTGGAGCAAATAGAATCTATATTAGATAATTCCTGAAGCATTAATCAGCCAAGGTTTAGGAATAGGGACAGCTAGAGACCAATAAAATAATTGTTAGATCATTACTAAATGTTTATTAAGTGATATTTCTTATATATCCTTACATATTATATATTTATTCCATTTTCTGTTTTAATGAAAATGTATAAAGCTTTCTTAATTCTATTGTTCAAGGTTCCTTGGCATTTTAGTCACATACCCTTTTTCTTGGAGAGCTTCAATAAAAGGAAACAAATCTGTACCTCATGACTAGTTTTCTTCATTGGCCTAGGCACAAGGATCAGCACCTAAATTGGCTACCACACCCCTTCTCTTCTCCCACCCCTGCTCACCTGATTCTGTTATGACTGTTACAGATGCATACAGAGTATGCCCAACAAGCTCATTGAGATTTTGAAATCGAGAACGTAGTGTATCTCTTTTTAGTATTGCTTCCCCATCTCCATCAATAATCTGAAAATAAATGAAAAATCAGTAAAAATAAGGAAGGAAAGTGGTCTGCCACAATGTAGAATAAGGAAGATGATGGATGGAGATATGCAAGCTCTGTGGCCAAAGCAGCAGGGGGTAAAATATGTTTTAAGTCCAGAACATCCAGATAACATTCAGAAAAAACTCAGGCACATGCTCCTTTATTCACTGAATTATTAGAAGGAGAAAATATATATAGCACAACCGGGCTTGCAAAATTCTATTATTATAGCCAGTAAAAGTAGCCTTCTTATGGAATTGGTTTTGTGGTTTGTCCTACTTAGTAGATCTTTTTTTATTTTAATTAAAAAATTTAATTTTTTAAAAATACAAACCATTTTCCATTTAACAGTGTGTCATCTGGGTACAGATATCTTGTGCAACAATAATAAAAATTACTACCATATTCATTACATTGATATTATTATTGTTAGCTTATTATTAACATACATAATATCTCTTACATAAGAATAACATGTTTAGATCTTCACTTATTATTTGTATGTATATCTTTCATTATAACCATCTTCTTCTTACCATGTTTAATTAAGATATTTTTCTTATTTCACTAATCTATTAGATATTTCTAGCTTTCATGTTTTTTCTCTAACCATCGATAAAATAGTTCCCATATTTTATAATATTCAGATTACTCCTTCTCTTTAATTGGAAGTGCTAATCTGCTCATTTCTGTACATTCTAATATTTTCCTAATCATATTTTCATCAGTAGGAATCCCTTCACTTTTCCAGTTTTGAGCAAATACAATTCTAGCTGCAGTTAGTACATGAATAATTAAGTATATATTCTCTTTACCACATCCAGAAATTCAACCACGAAGAAGTTTATATCCAAGAGTAGAGATCACAGAGCAAACATAAAAAAATCAAAGAAAAAAGACAACAGCCAGCTTCTGTTGACTTTATCTGTTATTTTCTTTTAAGTTCCAAGAGCTACACTCTTTGAAAAACAAAGTTTCAGTGCTCTGCTCCCTATTTAATTCTTCAGTCAACACATCCTCTTATCTTATCATTTTTGTTCTCAAGTTTCAAGCTTCAAGACTAAGTTTTTCAATTTGTATAATTTCCACTGTACTTTTCACTTCTGCCTTTATGTGGCATTATTGCTCTGCATCCCTCTTTTTCCCTCTAATATACTGCATTCAATATAAATTCAAAAGTTATAGGTTATAGAATAAGCTCCATAAAATCAGTTTTGTATTATCCAAAAATTCTAGAATAGTTTTGTAGTAAGTATTATATTCTATTTGAAATATCCAATCCATTTTTCCTAAATACACTCTTTCAGCCAGTCTTTAGTCAATTTCCTGTCTTATTTGTGGCTCATAAAAGCTCTCCTTGCCGCTTTTCTTCAGGAGGTGGAAAGAAAAACAATTCCACCCCTCCTTTTAGGTCTCACTTCCCTTAGTTGTATTCCAGGGGGCTCTTTCTTCCTTTTGTTCTTAAATATTCAGATTTAAAATGATCTCACCCAGTCTATTCACACCGTCTTCCACTTTCACTTTCTTTCCAGTGACTGCTCCAGCTTTGGAATGGCACACAATGGTGGTCTTCCTTGCTGTCAGATAGGAGAGTCTTCTCTGGGCTGATCAGGGAGATTGTGGATCCCCTGTGGTCACCAGAGTGTGCTCTCTACATTCATCACCCCTCCGAGGTGATTTAGGTCCGTTTAGGATCTCTCTGACAGCTATATTTTGATGGTTTCACAGAGCTCTCTGTGAGACATGTCGCATCCCTGTGATATCAGCCCTGCCCTCTCTCCCTAATAGATCTGACACAAAAATCCACAGGCACACTCCAATGCGCAAACACTCCTATTATATTTTACCGGAATTCTCATGAGTGAGTCTGGAATACTCTTTTTACCAGCATCTATTTTCACTCCAAAGAGGACAAAGGCCACACCTTCTACTTTCTTTCCATACAAGTACCTGTAAAGACATAATGAAAGTAAAGGCCCAATTATATAATTTTGCTTTTCCTACTGATCTTCTTTGACACAAGAGGAAACAGTGAGAGCGTTAACCTATTTCTCACAGCTCCTTATTTTCTCAACTCTATTCATTCAGGCATCTTTCCCCAAGCCTTTGTCTCTTCTGATATTAAAGGCAGGCAGGAGAAAATAGAATTTGAGGGTGGCAGGATTTGAGGGTATCAGTTGCTTCATCCTTCTGCCCATTTTATTTTCTGATTTCTAAATTTCATCTTTCTGTCCATTCCAACACTCAAGGTTTTATTTTTATTGCATACTTTTTATTGCAAAAATAAAAAGTATGGCATAGAAAATATGTGACAATTAAAGCCTTAATACAATTAAAACTAATTATTAAAATAACTAAGAATTTGTTGAAAGGAACATATTTGTAAATTCCTAAATAATTGGATTGGGGGCATTTTTTGGGGGGATTAATCCAGTATTTCACTGTAGCTTGCTCAAACTGGAGATCACTTCAAAACTCAGACCCCCCTTTCCCACACCTCCAACCCCCATCATGGTACATGGGGAACAACATTTTGAAATTAAAGATATCCTTGATTCACGCACTCACCGTGGATCCATACAATATTTAGTAGCTTGGAAACACCTTCCTTCCTCAGAAAATGAGTGGGTAGCCAAATGACACATAAAAGCACCCATATTACTACAAAAGTTCCACCTAAAATACCCTGATAAACCATCCTGAATTGCTAATGTAATGCATTATTTTTGTTTTTTCCAAGCAGACCTATCTGTTTTTTAAAGAGGGCAGGATGTCAGATCCGTGTATCTGTCATTTCTTCAGTGGAAGAAGAAAAGAGGTGGGGGGAGAGAGACTGATAAAGAAATCCTTTCTTGATGTAACCTGAATACATTCAATCTTATATCAAATTTATATAACCCACACATGATACAATGGAGAGAGGAATTCCAGATGGCTGAAACCTATCACCTTTGAGGGGCACAGCCAGGAGATGAGAAGACCCTAAAAATTTCACAGTGAGATGTATGCGTGGGAAATTGTGGAAAAGATCGTTCCTTCAGAAGGGGTAGGGTGAGAATAAACATACTGGCTTTTGTTTCACTAAATACACATTGAGAGAAGGGGAGGGGTTCTAAACTCCCTTATCTATCCCGGTATGCCTGAGAGACATTATTTATTTATTTATTTATTTATTTATTCGATTTATATACCGCCCCCTCTCCCCTAAGGGACTTGGGGCAGTGAACAGCCAATAAAATACATATACAGAACACATATACAACATACAACATGATAATATTAAAATTTAAAAATTGAATATAGTGTGGCTCTAATTAAAAATATAAACGAGAATTAAAAGAAATTAAAACCAAGTTAAAATTTAAAAGACCCCTAGGCCAGTCCGGCCTGCCAAAATAGGTGAGTTTTAAGTAACCGATGGAAGGCCATGAGATCAGGGGCGGCCCTTACCTCCGGGGGTAATTCATTCCAGAGAGGAGGTGCTCCCAATGAGAAGGCCCGCGCCCTCGGGGTCGCCAGCCGTCCAGCCGGCGGCACCCCGAGGAGACCGACTCTATGGGAGCGTACCGGTCGGTGGGAAGCCGATGGTGGCAGGAGGCGGTCTCGCAAATATCCCGGTCCCATTAGGGTCCCATTAGACCCTGCTTTGAACTCCTACATGAATTGTCTCATCTCAATAAAGATACTTTTGATATGTTTGGTTTTCAGAAGTTCATTCTTGTTAATTGAATGGGAAAAATTTCTGTAGCCTGACAGATTTGATTATTCTTCCTCTGATCACTGCTATGCCTGGGCTGCCAACCTACCGTTAACATAAAAAAGATACAGCATCAAAGCTATAAGAGATAGTTGGGGTTAGTATCATAAGCAGACTAATAAACTAAATAAAATCTACAGAGGTAGTCTATTTTTCATGCCTAATAGTATGAAGCCAATTAATTGCTCAAGATAAATTTGCAACATCAATTAAACAGAAATGGATTAGGGACCAGAAATAAAGTTGAAGAAGCATGATAAGAGATGGGTTACAGAAGCAAACAATATTAGCAATACTTACCCTGCAAAGTCAGGATTTGCATAATGGTTTTGTCTCAAGAGGCATTGCATTGATTAATAGTAAAATGATTCTTATCTAAGATATTAAATTGATATTTTTTCAGTTATTGGGGGCAGGGGAATGTGCTGATAGGTATTTTGCAATATTATAAATAATGTGTCAACCCTGAAACTGGCCTGACTGAGTCCATTTTGAGACTTCAGTGCTGACACACTGAGGGATAGGGAGGGGAGAATAGAGATAAGTGGGGTGTTGTAGTCAAAACAAAATACTTTCTCTTGGGAACAAAGGACATTCCTACAGATGCTCAGAAGGAGGGGACTGGAGTCCCCTAGCAACTGGACAGTATCCTGATTGGACCATGTGACTGATTATTTTGAGAAAGTGAGAAACTTTTGCTTTTAATTAGTTGAAAACTGCAGAGATATATAGAATCGGTTTTCACCAGTTGTGCCAATATGACCAGGGGTGGGATTCTAACAGTTCGCACCTATTCACTAGAACCAGTTGTTAACATTCTAAGCAGTTCGGAGAACCGGTTGTTAGAAGAAATTACTGGCCTAATCCTGTAAGGAAGGCAAGAAGGAAACATTCTGGTGTTACTTACAGAAACTGCCTCTCTGTTAACCCTTATTACGCTCTTGGCAGGACTAGGCTTCCTGTCTTAGGAACTTCTCTGGAGTTTTTTCCCCCCTCCTTTGCTGGTATTTTGCTTGTGTGGAGTGACCATTTAAAGTTACAATGGCACTGAAAAAAGTGACTTACGACCATTTTTCACACTTACGACTGTTGCAGCATCCCCACAGTCTTGAGAAGCCAGGCAAGGAGATGTGTGCCTCGATGTGAGTGATACTGAGCTGACCACGCCCAGCCAATAACATGACCACCAAGCCATGCCCACCACCTAAGCCATGCCCACAGAACCGGTTGTTAAAAATTTTGAATCCCACCGGTGGGATTCAAATTTTTTAACAACTGGTTCTGTGGGCATGGCTAGGTGGGCCTGGCCATGTGACTGGATGGGTTTGGCTTCTTTTTGTGTGTGTGTGCAGCAACCCCACCCCCAGTTTTTTCTTTGCCTCCTGGGCCTCAGGCAAGCCTCCTGGGGGGGCATTTTTGCTCCCAGAAGGCTTCCCTGGGCCCCAGGGAGGCAAAAAATGGAGCATGGGGGGCACCAGCACCTCCGTATGCTCCATTTATGTCCTCCTGGGCTTCAGGGAAGCCTCCTGGGTAGGGCATTTTTGCTCCCAGGAAGCTTCCCTAGGGTCCAGGAAAGCAAAAAACAGAGTGGGGGGGTCAGCACCTCCCTGCACACCCCTTTTGGGCTCCTGGGACTCAAGGAAGCCTCCTGGGTGAAGCAGTAAGACAGAGGGGGGGATCCCAGCACAGCTGATCATCGGAACAGCTGATTGTCAGGAGGGAAAAAAAAGAAATACCTTAAGGAGTGACTGGGGGAGGGGGGAGAACACAGTCAGCGATGTCGGGCATGTGTGCAATGTCACGCATGTGTGATAAGGACTGACTGGGTGGGGAGGGGTGGGTGGAGAGTGGTGGGGCCAGCAAGGGGCACGATTTGTCGGTTCTCCAAACTGCGCAGAATCATAACAACAATTCTATAGAACCGGTCCAACCTGGTAGAATCCCTGAATATGACATATCCAATCAGCCTATTCTGTGAGGAAATTGCCTGTCTCAGAGTTTTGTTTGCTATGGGTATGTTACTTGGAACCCTGACACAATGTATTTGATAAATAAATTTTAAGTAAATTTGTTTAAATCAGGACTAATCTCCAAATCTTATTTTTCTGAATATTATGACCCCCCAAAAAATCCCTTTCATGCAGATATTACCCAGTGCCAAAATACATTGCTTTAGCTACTTATAGTTGTAAATAAGCATACCTTGCAGTGATAGACACGTGAAAATTTGCATTGCTGTCAATGTAAAAAAACTTCTCTGATGGTTGCAGACGGACTTCAAAGCTTGGCAACACTACAGAAAAAGAAACAGGTGAAAGGGTAGAACTCTAGCACTGACAGAAGATGTATCTGCTGAGTTTAATTCAATATATTTTATTTTTTATTTATTTATATCCTACCTTTATTATTTTTATAAACAACTCAAAGTGGTGAACGTATCTAACACACTTTCCTCCTCCTATTTTCCCCACAACAACAACCCTGTGGGGTGAATTGGGCTGAGAGAGAATGACTGGCCAAGGCCACCCAGCTGGCTTTCATGGCTAAGGTGAGATTAGAACTCACAGTCTCCAGAGTTCTAGACTGCTACCTTAACCACTGGACCAAATTGGCTCTCCTAACTTTTCAGAAGTGATCATAGCAACCATTTTCACTTCTACAAACTAGGTTTTTAAAACATAAAATGGAATGGGAAGAAACCCAGGATCAGGGAGTGGAAAGAAGAGGAGAAGAGAATAAATGATCCTTCTTACCATATTTCCTGACATCAAAATATGCAGTATAAGTCTCCTCTGGGGAATGTTCATATTTGGCCACAATCTTCCAAGTCCCCAAACTAGAGTAAGAAAATGAAAATATTTTTCATTACTTTGGCTTTATAACTGATTTATGACAATAAACATATGAACAAAAGATCCAAGGCTTCTTCCTGATACTAATAGGTTTACTTCTTTTATGGAGAATAAGTATAAAAGAGGAAGAAAATGCCTGATTCAGAACTCTTCAGACTCACATTTGTGGAAGCTGAAATGTGAGTCTTACTTCTGCATTAAATTTCCTTTTACTCACTGGTGGTGATATCTATTATTTTGTCCACTCAACTTCACAGAATTGCCATACAAATAACATTATAATCCCACCTGTCCTGCTCCAACCTCTCCAAAAAACAAGAGGAAATAGAAATGTGATGGACAAATGCAAAATGCTTTCTATAAAGCCTCTGTGGAGAGCACTCTGACATACTGCCTGGGTGTCTGGTATGCAGGTTCCTCAGCTGAGGACAGAAAAACTGCACAGAGGGTGATAAACACAGCTCAAAAGATCATTGGTTGCCCTCTGCCTCCCTGGAAGACTTAGCCAGGTCCCGCTGCCAAAGCAGAATCAAGGCCATCATAGAAGATCCCTCACACCCTGGCAATTATCTTTTTGACCTGCTGTTGTCTGGATGGTGCTTTAGGGCAATTAAATCCCACACACTAGACTAACAAATAGTTTCTTTCCCTGGGCCATCCATACTGCAAATAAATATAAGTTACTACCTTATTAAGATGTGTAAAGATGTGAAACAATACCTCATTTAGATGTATAATATATTACAGTACAATCCATCTCTTGTGTATTATACTTGGCAAGCATCACAGTCAGTGTTGGATGTATATTTTGTGTATATTCGTAGATATGGTACGCTCAAATTGCAAATGGAGATGTGGGTAGTCTATTTTTCTTATTTTTATCTTTAAGTGCTTTGGTTTTATTGTATTGCAAACAGTTGCTGGGGTGCATCCACAATTTCGTTGTACTTGTACAATGACAATAAAGTTCTTCTATTCTATTCTAAAAAATATCAAACCTGGACTCTTTCTTTCTTTACTAATTGATTAGAAAAGTAAGCTAAAAGGAAACATACTATATGGCCTTTTTTAACCAGTCTTTAATAGAAAAATGCCCCCCGTTAGAGTTTCGGCTTGGTTTCAAAACAGGTTGCTTATGACAATATCCATGTTCAATTACCTGACAAGCTCTGGTAAATTGTAAGGCCGGATCAAGGTAGAAGATGGGTTGAGTAGATTAGAATCGACAACAATGCCTTCTGGAGTCTGAGACAAGCAAATAAAATACAGATGTGCTGAAAACATGTAGAATGTTGCATGTTATTTCCTATGCATTCTATATGATTGAAATCCCTCTGGAATATTAGATTTTACATGTGATGATATACATATCATCTCTCATGTATCTCTCATATGTAATATAGAGAGCAAATGCAACCCAACAAGTGGGGCACTGGGATATAAGATGCAAGACTATTATTTGAAGTTTCATCTAGATACAAAGGTCAACTGATAATACAAAACAGATAATTTAAACTAATTTGCATTGAACATAGAACATTTGCCCTTTTGCTACCCTAAGCCCTTTTTGGCAAGAAAAACATGGTGCAGATGAAAAAAGGCTTACTGCTGACAGAACAGGAAGTAAACAACTAGCTCCTATCCCTAACATATACATGCACACACACAAATACATACATTCAACCTTGGCAATTTCATAGTGAAACTTTTCAAATCTTTCATACAGTCTAATATTAAACACAGAACTTAAAATAAAACACTTAAGAAAAAATGCACATATAAAATGTTGGCCAACCAAAGCTTCGTAGAATGGTTGGGTCTACCTGGCATGATTACCTGGGAAAGAAGAATCAACAACCATTCCTTGTTCAGGAAACTATACTAATCACACAGGATTGCAGACACGATTCTCACCTGAAACTCGACAGTCACAGTTTTGTCCATGCTGCCCATGTCGTGATCCATAGAAAAGACACGATATCGCACTAAGAAAAAAGAGACTAACTGTAATTTGTGGTAAAGTTCAGTAGATATGAGCTTGCTGTAAACGTTTGTATTAATTGTCTGATATTCTGTAGTTGTCTGCCAAACTCACTGTAAATTCTAAAAAAGCACATGTGGGGACAGTTTCTAGAAAAACAGCTGATTAGTCCATTTGGCCAAAACAGCAGCATCCTCAGGCACTTTAAAGGCCAATGTGTTTATTACGGCATAAATATTTCTAAATTACTTCAGCCTGAATCTTCTATATCTGAGACAAAAGCACCACCTAATTCTTCAAAAATATTTTAGAAAAGGCCTTTCTTGAAAAGACATTCATGATGACAAATTTTCTTCTTCTCTTAAAGAAACATAATAAGAATTGGGGGTGGGGGTAGAAAAAAGATCACTCACATAACCCTCAAGGCATTCCCCCCTTTTATAACTTGCAATTAGTCAGGGTGACATCTTCTTGGACTTCTCCATCCCCTTCCTAATTTGTGATTACATTCCACTGGACCATCTATCAACGTGTTTCTTAAATCTTTTCTGAACTTTCTAAGATTTCTCAATATCACCAATGCCAACACTCACAAGACTTACATTCTTCCATTCCCTGGAAATATCTCGAATAAATGACAAATCCTAGGAATGGTTTTGTTTGTAGTATTATTCATCACATAACCATAGTGGGACCCCAGGGGAATGAAGAAATAGAGGCAGAAAAAAAGGATTACCTGGAGAGCCTGGTGTATAGATGCCTTTGTCTGTCTGGATGAACACAAAGCCACTCTGGTAAGAAAGGGGAACCACCTTTTCTAATCTCACTTGAGGACCAGTTACTTGCACAACCACAAACTGGTTTTTCCTGGACTTCTTACTCACTTCTTTTGCAGGAATCTGGATGAGAAGATAAATAGAGCAGAGACTTCAAACTTAATTAGGCAACAACACTAAAACATTGATCCAAAAATTTCTGCTGAGTCAAAAATGAAAACAAAGAGAATTACAGAATGCCAAATTTAGACTTATCTTAAAATGTGTTTCTTGCTTCTACTAAGACAGTTTTTTTTATCTTTTCTGGCAGAAGGCAATGGAAAGACCATGTAATGTCCAGTTAAAGCAGCCCAGTCATTGAAACTAATGCAGAATATATTCCTCAAATCTCACATTGCCACTCTGCTATTACAAGTCACATTTGATGCCCTTTGTCCACTGCAGTACACCTATAAACCTCACCTTCTTCTCCCTGGCCTTACTATAGGTGCCACTCCCCCCTCCCCCCAATTTACACACCAAGAAAATTAAGCACCAAATTCTAAACTCAAAACAAGTGGGAGGGAGAGTCAGGAAACACACACTCCAAGTAAATTTACCTAATTCTATCATTTCACTTCCTGGAGAATCATGAATCTGAGACATCAAATCCTTCTGGGTTGCACATTTGTAGCTCTACAATTATATGAGAGATTTTTCCCTTTCTCATTTTTCATTGAGTAATTATTTGATTATCCAAATAGACACACACACACACACACACACATACACATGCACACACTTACCAAGATGAACAAATCTGTCCATAATTCCAACCTAGAAGGTCTAGAAATCAGGAGAAGGTTAATTTACAGTACACAGAATACATACATTGTTCGGACTTGTGAACTCTCGAGACATAATCTGTTCATAAGTAGAATGCTCTTTTATTTCAGTGTGTATACATATATAATTGTATAATCCAGTAATATATCTTCTTATTATAATAAATGTATAACATCTAAAGTTTGCATGAAAAAAGCTCACAATAACCAGCCAAAATCATTTAGTCAACAAAATCCACCATAGAATCAAAGCAGTGAGACTTTGAGATGCATAGACCACTGTTTATTTTATGGTTTTTTATTTTTAATGCATAAGAGCTATTGCAAACAGGGGGGGAAAGAGTGATCTCATGTGACCCACAGGCTGAGAGATTGACAGCCCAGAATTATGGAATCAAACTAATTATTCCTGGCCTTTAGTGGCAGGTAAACAAGGCCCCTGAAATTATACAAAGATTAGAATCTATGACTTTTAGAGTATCCCCAAGTCCCCAACTTGCACTGCAGTGAAGAGCATTTCTTTGATAAGTGTGTCTAAGAATTACTGAGCAACTTCTGCCTTCTGACTCTACAACTCCCATTAAGAGGGGCTGACAGTTTAATGCCTGTAGATGGCACCCAATTGGCAGAGGCTTCTCTGAACCTTGCAGGGCTTATTTAGTGAGAGTTTGTCTAATTCAGCCAGTTTGCACTGGTTCTGGAGAACCATTTGTTAACTTTCTGAGCAGTTTGGCAAACCGGTTGTTGGAAGAAATCTCCTTCCAATAGCCTTCCCCCCCACTTTACAGGTCTAATCCTGTCAAGAAGGCAGGAAGGAAACATTCTGGTGTACCTCTGTGTTGTTTCTAGCCCGATCTTTATTGCCCTGCTTAAGTATTTTCAGCAACTGCCTCTCCAGTTAAGCCTTGTTACATTGTAACAGCTAATGGTTCTTGGCAGTTGCCAGAGCCAGAGCCGCTTCTCTGGAGGTTTTTTTTTTGCTGGTACTTTATTAGGGGCTTTTTAAAAAGCTTTTTATACTGCTTGGAGTGTACTTTTGGGGTATACTTCCAAGAGGCAGGATGCAAGCTTGGCACTCTGTCTGATTTTTTTATTGCCTTTCTGGGGGCATGTGATCTTTCCTTAAATCTGGATGATTTCCTTAGGATATCTTGTGAGGTGAGTGAGACCAGCTGGTATCTTTAAGTGGTGCAAATGGATCTAAGGATTGCTTCTCCTGGGTATGAAAAGATGCTTTGTTAGTTCACTGAGCACAGGAGTCTCTTGTCTATGGGGCTTCTTCAGTCATCCAGGTCATGGTTGTCCCAAAGGCACTTTTTTCAAGTGTGTTGGAAGAAATATCCATCTGGTTCAGTTCCAAGTGGGGAGAAAGACACTAAAAACACAGAAGCTGATTGGAAAAATGATTTATTGGAGAACAGAACCACATGGGTTTGAGATCCTGGGCAGCTGACCAATTGGTTTGATGAGTACATGAACTTTTATACAGTTTGATCTACAGCATTTTGTAATTTAGAGGCTTGTTTTGTGTGTTTTGTTATTTTATTTTAATTAGTTTGTTTCAAGAAGGCTGACAATGAGTAGGGGTTTTAATCTTGTTCAACAAATGTAATTAATCCTAAATACTGGTTTCCTTGGGGTTTTAATCCTGCCTTACCAAATCTGCATTTTAAAAAGGTGACCTCCTCAGTCCCTTTGGGGCTATTAAGAAAGACTGAGTCTGTTTCCTGCCTTTTAAAAGCATGTTACTCTATTTCTAATTTAGGGAAATATAATTTTCTTCCTTTTTAATATTTCTCAAAATATTTCATTCTTTTTGGGGGTCAGGGGTTACTAACTTTCTACAAGAGGCAACAGGACTTTATTGGTTTCCAGAAAGTCCAGTTGCCTCTTGAAAAAGCACCTTTGGGACACGAGTCTCTTTCACTGCTTCAGAGTGACCAAGGCACAGGATTGCTCACTGATAGTAAGATAAATGATAATAATAATGTCAGTTTTTGGAATCCTTATTAAAAGCTGTCACACAGAAGCGGAGGATGGAAGCAAACTATTGTTGTTTCAGTAGACTAAATAGAGGGGAAGATGGCCTGAGGAAAATCTTTCTTGAGCCCTCTGTATACAGCAAGGGAGGAGGGAGGAGGCCAAAAGGGAGACTGAAGGGAGGAGGCCAAAATTGAAGCAGAATTACCACAACAACTCCAGCAATTGACAAGTGGGAAGTTTTGTCTCAAAGCCACAACCTATCTGGCCAAGTTGGAGCCTGGCACAACCCACCTTCTCTTTCCCAAGTGTTATAAGGGAAGAGAAATCTACCAGATACCAGTTGGAAAGGCTCAGCGTGACAGCCCAAGGCGACAAGAGGTGCTGACTGCAAGAGATAGGCTGCAACCTCAAAGTCAGACTCCCCAGTACCCAGAAAGAAGTTTATCCCCTGCAGAAAGTATCCCTCCAGGGTGGGGATTTTATCCAGGCCAGGGATGGATTCAGTGCCAATGGATGCCAGTGCCAACAGAACCCTTGTCCAAAAGGGAGTCAGAAATTCTTGCCCCACAAAGGGATCTGCACAGACAGCAGACAGCAGTCACTCCCCTCCAACCAGGCAGAGAACAAGGCAATTCCCACCTTCCTCATGGCAACCACTCATTCAAACTCCACTTGGAGCAACCCTGCAGGGGCCCCTCTCCCAGAGAGATGCAACCCAGCCAAGCCTCAGAGGACCTCCCCAAACTAGATATGCATTCCATCAGGCTCCTTTCATTCTAGCTCAACCTGCAGATGCCAGGTCAGTACCACCTCCCCAACCACAACCCAGACTAGACCAGATGCAGTTCAAGGTCATTTCCAACGGCCACCATGAACACTTTAATTACTTCCTCACCCGAATCTGGATCCATATAGACCAATTTGGCGACCAATACACAACAGAGCGCGATTTGGTTACTGCAATAACAGATAGGATGAATGAGGAGGATGCTTCTGACTGGGTGGCCCAACTACACAATGAACAAGCCCCAGAATTACAAAATGTCAATGGATTTATTCGATTATTGAGACTCAGATTTGAAAATCCAGATCAGGTGGCAGAAAATGAAGAGAAGTTAATGGAAATGAAACAGGGCAAGCGATCCTTATCAGACTTCATTTGGGACTTTAGAAGGGTCGCAAGCCATCTCATGGATTGGCCTGAAAGAATGATCTTACACTATTTTAAGAACACCGTTGACCCAGAAGTAAAGAAAACCTGTAACATTAGAGGGATACCAGAGACTCTGAAAGCATGGTATGCCACTGCCCTCAAATTAGACTGCAACATCAATCCACATAAAAAACCCCTTCCTGAAGGCCCGTCTAAGAGGACTGTGACCAGACAACTGCTGACCACATCTGTTGGAGCTACTCCCATCTGATCCAACAGGATGCTAAGATGTTACTGTTGTGGCCAGGATGGCCATAGAGCAGCTGACTGTTTGGCTCCCGCACCTATTCCACAAACACCATGATCAAGGTCTAGCATGGCTGTCAGAAGTGGGAAAAATCAAGGAAAACCTCCTGACACTAGCCGGTTTGCTAGACACATCCTGGAAGGTCCTATCTGCGCAGAAGGAAACAACAATCTTCCAGACCAACACCACCTCCCCAAGAACTCAACTGATGAAGACGACCCAATGGTAAGTGCCCCCATCATACTGTTCACTGTCAAAGTCAAATTAGTGGTTCCTAACACAGGGGAGGCAGGGGAGTTAGAAGCTGTCATTGATACTGGATGCTCTAGATGCCTTATTGGGCTTCCTACCATTGAACAGTTGGGCATAAACACTAACCCACTAAAACACCCAATCAGATTTGAGCAAGTAGGTGGGGCATTAATTGGGGGGACCCCAGCAACCCAAGTGACAGAGTTGGTTAAAATAGAAATGGGTCCTCACCACGAACTTATATGTTTTATATGGCTCCAAGAATGTTAGAATCGATCATATTGGGACTTGCTTGGCTAGATAAATGGGCCCCTACCATCAAATGGGAAGATGGGTTCAGGAAAATCATTATTGGAGTGGGCCCATTGCCCCCCCCCTTCCTCCTACTAAGAAACCACCACCCAACTTGGATCCAACTCCTGAAGCAGCAGCCACAGACTCAAACTGTCTTCCAGGTACTCCCCAAGTACGCAGACAGTATAGAGACTTGGCTAAAGCATTCAATGAAGAAGAATGTAATGTTTTATCTCCTCATCGACCCACGGATTGTGCCATAGAATTGGAACCTGGGGCAAAGCTGCCAAAACCAAAGATGTATTCCATGACACCAGCTGAAATGACTGAATTGAGGAAATACAGCTTACTACCGAGTCCGCATAAAAGAAGGAGACGAATGGAAAACAGCCTTTAACTGCCCTTTGAGTAATTTCCAATTCAGAGTCATGCCTTTTGGACTTCAGGGGGCCCCTGCAGTGTTTATTCAACTCATCAATGAAGTGTTACATCCACACCTGTACCAAGGAGTCCTCGTATATCTGGTGACATCCTTATATTCAGTGAAACCATCGAGGAACATGTCAAATTGGTCAGATAAGTCCTGAAAAAATTTCTAGCCACCAAATTATATGTGAAACTGTCAAAATGAGAATTCCACAAGGAGTTGCTGGATTACTTAGGCTACCAAATGTCCAACCGGGGAATCGAGATGGACCCTGGGAAAGTGAAAGCCATGCTGGACTGGCAACCCACCAAAACATGAAAGCAACTTCAAAGCATTTTGGGGTTTGCCAATTTCTACAGACAATTCATTCCTTCTTTTGCTGAGGTTGCCCTCCCTCTGACAGAGTTATTAAAGACGGGCCCTTCACCCATCAAACCGAAACTCAGTCAACACCTTGCTTGGACCATGGACTGTCAGAAAGCTTTTGAGATGTTAAAACGCCTCTTTGCAGCTGAGCCCATACTCCAGCACCCAGACTCGACTAGACCTTTTATAGTCCAAGCTGATGCTAGTGATGTGGCGGTAGTGGCCATCTTGCTACAAAAGGACTCTCAGAACCGATTGATACCTTGCACTTTTGTATCCAAAAAGCTAATGGACACAGAGCGAAGATGGGTGGTCTGGGAAAAAGAAGTATTTGCAGTATGATGGGCTTTGTTGACTTGAAGGCATTTCTTAGAAGGGGCGAAGATGCTGTTTGAGGTGTGGTCTGATCATAAGAACCTCGAGGCTCTAAAGACCCCTCGAAAACTATCACCCAAACAAATCCTCTGGGCTCAATACTTCAAGCATTTCAACTTCAACATGAAATATATCCCCAGATGGAAAAACATATTGGTTGACGCCCTGTCCAGGAAACCCCAGTTTGACAGTCACTGAGAGGAAATAGCGCAGGCTTTGATATCAGAACCTCAATCACCAGGGCAAGTAACCACTCAAGGTCAAGCCAACCACAACCCCAAATGCCTGGAAGACAAACTGACCTTGGACTTGAAAGCGCCCTATTGACCAATCCCTGGTTTGTGGAACATCAAACTGACTTAACAATGAATGAGGGACTGGCTTGGAAAGGGACTAAAATTTATGTACCTGTAACCCTAACGGTACTAAAGCATAGCCATGACTCATGGCTGGGGGGATACTTCAGGTTCTTAAAAACCCTACATCTAGTCAGGAGACAGTTCTGGTGGCCAAAAATAAAACCTGACATCAAGGACTATGTAAAAAGCTGCTCAATTGTGCCATGATGAAACACAGAACTGGAAAACCCCCTGGTCTCCTCCAGCAAGTAGCAGAACCAACACATCCCTGGGAAGAAATCACAATGGACTTTATCGTAGAATTACCTGAGAGTGGAGGGAATACAATCATTTGCACTGTTATTGACTTGTTCTCTAAGCAGGGCCACTTTACAGCCTATAAAGGACTTCCATCTGCAAAAAAGCTTGCAAAACTGTTCGTGAAGCATATTTATAGACTACATGGAGTACCTCATAGAATAATATCAGAGAGAGAGGTACAATTTACCACTAAATTCTGGAGGGAGTTTTTAAAATCTATTGGGTCATCCCAAAGGTTATCCTCAGCATTCCATCTGGCCTGTAATAGAACAGCAGAAAGAGCAAACGCCATGGTGGAACAATACATTAGATGCTATGTAAATTATCAACAGGAAAACTGGGCTAAGTTATTACCATTTGCACAGGTTGCTTATAATAATGCAGTACATAATGCAGTAATAATGCAGTACAGGATTGACAACACTGGCATGGAATTTCTCCCTATGCTGGAATTACCTAGAGAATTTCCTACATCCATGTCTGTAACAGAATGGATGAACTCATTAAAAAAAGGTTGGGATAACACGAAAAAAGCTTTGACTGAAGCTGCGAAGAATTACAAAAAGCAAGTGGACAAACATAGATCCCTTCAACCACCATTTAAAGTAGGAGACAAAGTGTCAGCCTTCAAGATTTTCTTCCTTTGCTTTGCATCTTTCGGCTGTCATAAGTAACGGGGGGAGGAAGGGGGCCATGGTTATGGGAAGCGAGCTGGAGGTGTTACAAAACAGAACTATATAAGTTTGGGGGGGGAAGATTCTTGCTTAGGGTTCTATTCTATGCTATGCATAGCCGCAACTCTTTATCAAAATATGTCAAGGTCAATGGACAGAGGCCTCATCACCACCTGAAGATGCCCACATGATGCTATACGCAACTTTTAATTGGATGAGCCAATTGAACTATTGGGGGTGGGAACGTTGCCATCACTTTGTATATGTGATTTACATGCTCATTTTCTCAGATTCAGAATTCTTTTGTTGCTACCACTTGATTTCCAGTAAAAGATATCTTTTCTCTAACTAATGGAGTCTAAGTATTTCTTTCTTGGATTTTGAATGGAGCACCAGCTGATACAAAGTATATTTGTCAACCAAATACCTTAGATTGAAACTTCCTAGTAGGAAGTTGGGACCATTCCAAATTTCGAAAATAATCAATCCTGTCACAGTCCAATTGAGTCTTCCCAGGCTGTTGGGAAAAATCCACCCAGTGTTCCATTGTAATTTATTAAAACTAGCTGTTACATCAATGATAAGACCAATCCCAATTGCTCCCCCTAAACCTTTAATAGTAAAGGATGAGACACATTATGAAATAAAAAAAAATCCTCGATTCTAAATTACACCGAGGACAGTTACAATATTTGGTCTTATGGAAAGGTTATCCTATATCAGATACTACTTGGGTAAAAAGTTGGAATGTACATGCAGATAGATTAGTTAACCAGTTTCATCAGGAGTTTCCCAACAAGCTGAAAGGTCCTCTTGGAGGAGGGAGCGGGGGTTAAGACATAACATTAACCCCTGTTTGTGTTTGTTCTTTATGTGTGTGTGTTTTTTTAGGAGGCAAATTTTTCAAGGGGGGACGCCTGTCAGCTTTGGGATCCTTATTAAAAGCTTCCACACAGCGATGGAGGATGGAAGCAAACTATTGTTGTTTCAGTAGATTAAATGGAGGGGAAAATGCCAAGGTCATTCTCTATGGTGTAGCAAGAATTATAGCACAAGGTTGATTGGTACATGTGATTTATGCAGGGAGCAAGGGGTGGAGGTAGGCTGAGTCTTGTGGGAAGTCTGGGAGGAGAATGTTAGCTCCGGAATTCCACATACGTGCCATGTTCCTGTTCTAATAAATCACTTTGAGATTATGCCTGTCTCGGAGTCGTTGATTGGAATGGATAACTCATGGAATCCTAACAAATAATAATAATAATAATAATAATAATAGTAGTAGTAATATTAATAATAGAGATGTGGATCCTTCAATTTATTTTAGTTTTCTCTCATGATAATAAGATTTAGTAACATGGCACCAGGTTTGAAGTTTATTTAGATATCTGTGGCATGTACTAATTTATTGTGATCCTGACAAGCTTGGGAGGGCAGAGACTTGAACCTGGTTCCCCTATATACTTTGTTAATTTATCTCTTTAGCTTGGCATTTGTAGCCCAAATGTGCCCACCCACTGTCTCGAGAGCTTAAATGACCTCTCTGCTAAAGGGTTTCACTTTATGAGCAAGAGTTGGCTGCTAGTAGTTATCATTGCATTTTAACTATTTTAATTCCTCAAGGTGCTCTGGCACCTGCCTGATTTGTAACTCTGGGTTGCAGGTGTTGCTGATGAAAACGGAATTATTCAGACAGAATGGTTTAGGTTTCCATGATGGCTGTGACAGCCATAGATCTTCAGTGTGTATTTCCCCACTTCTAATCTAATGATTAGTATTTAGGGCAGCTTTTTGAAACAAAGAAGCTTTTTGTATTTTTATACGGGTAATCCTTGACTTACAACAGTTCATTTAATGACCATTCAAAGTTACAATGGCACTGAAAAAAGTGATTTATGACCATTTTTCACACTTACGACCGTTGCAGCATCCCCATAGTCATGAGAGGCCTGGCGAGGTGAAGTGCCCCTCAACGTGAATGATGTTGAATTGGCCACGCCCACTCAGTCACATGGCCACCCAGCCACGCCTACCCAGCTGGTCATTAGGCAGAGAACCGGTTGTTAAATTATTTGAATCCCACTACTGCCATTGTTCATGTGAACATAGTTCTATCCGTCCATTTTCTGCTTCATGTTGAAGGCCACACAACATGGACTTTGTTGTACCAACAGTGTGAACTTTGTAGTATTGTTGTACTTGATGAATAGCATGGGTTTTCTTATACAGCATTTTAATTTGTTTTATTTTTTTAAGTTATGTTAATAGTTTGTAAAACTATTGCAGACTGGAATGTAGAATTGATGAATTGTTGATACTTTGTAGCATTCCTAAACTGCAAGATAAACTCTTTGCTCTCCAGTTGAGGAGAGGAGTCTTAAAAGGATGTCTAGTTTGTCTTCTGATAAGATAGAGAATTCTTTACTGTTGATTGACATCTAGTTTGTCTCTTCGTGGACGCTAAGTAACCCTATGATATTTTTTTTTCTCATTAGCATCCTAAATTTTACACCCACAGATTCTACAAAGTTCACTTACAAGAACATATGTGCTATCATGGGATGCAAATATGAAGTTACATTTAACTTCATGTAACTGATTTCCTATGCAAAGGGAAGGATGCTATTGTCCTATTATTCAATCAGCTTTTCTTTTGTACTTTCCTTCAATGTATTAACTATAAAAGAGAATGGAAGTTGAGGCCTGAGATTCCCACTTTGAGTGATAGGAATCCTTTTTACCAGAATGTTATGAATAAATCATAATAAAATGATCTCCCTATCCAGGGTTTGCTTTACTGGAATCTGTGCATGCCAGGGCAGGAGCCCACAGCCAGATTTAGCTATTATACTAGGTAAGGGAGAACAAAGGTTGACCAGAAGCCTTTATTGTTTACCTGAAATGTCTATACTTAAAGTAATCCTCAACTTACAACAACAATTGAACACAACATTTGTGTTGCTTAAGTGAAACATTTGTTAAGTGAGTTTGCCCTATTTTACAACTTTTCTTACCACAGAAGTTAAATGAATCACTGCATTTGTTAAGTTAGTAACATAGTTGTTAAGCGAAATTGGCTTCCTCATTGACTTTGCTTGTCAGAAGGTCCCAAAAGGTGATCACAAGATCCTGAGACACTGCAACTGTCATAAATATGAGTCAATTGCCAAGTATCTGAATGTTGATCATGTGACATGGGGATGCTGCAATAGTCATAAATGTGAAAAGCTGTCTTAAGTCACTTTTTTCAGTGCCATTGTAACTTTGAAGAATCATTAAATGAACTGTTGTAAGTCGAGGACTTCTTGTATTCTAGATCTGAAAATTCAGCTCTTTGGTCCACTGGAATCCTACTTTTTGTTGTTGTTATTAGTCACGAAGTTATGTCTGACCCATTGTGACCCCATGGACAACGTTCCTCCAGGCCTTTCTACTTTTACTAATTTCTTTACTAACTTTTTTACTTTTACTAACCACTAAATTTAGACTGATTCAGAATCTCCAGCAATCTGGTTCTTAGCAATTTTGTTTTATTAATCACCCTAATTTTATCATATTAGTATCTGCCAGATTTTGTTTTTGTTTCTTTCTATGGTTGATTTTTTTAAATACCGATTTTGATCTAAATATTTATTTGTTTGCTGTGAAATCCTGCCCAGAATCTTTCGAGCAATTGTAGCAATAAGAACTGTAACTAAATACTGTACATATAGAGTTATATGTGTCCCATAACTCTATTTTCCTTTCCTCCCTAGAATTATATCACAATTTCACTCAATATCTGACAATTTAGTCACGTTTGACTAAAGTGCATAGGACTTCCCCTCAAGCCAGACTGGACAGGATTTTAGCTTGATTTTTTTTTTTTTTTTTGCAATAGACTATTGCAACCATCACCATATACCCACCATTATAGTTGGAGTGACAAGCATGCTTCCCGCTGGATTCATATCTACTCTGGTTTGGAACAAGGTTTTCTGCTTCCTTGGAAAATCATAAACAGAGATAACAAGTTGTTTCGGAGCATTGTCTCCATGGGCCTCCACCAAAATTTGCTGTTTTGTGCCTGTTCGCAAAACACCAGGGGTGATGAGGGTGTAGCTGCAGAAGAAGAAAAGAACATCTCCTGAGTTAGTTTCCTTAGGAAAAGTGAGGCATTTGATGAGGCATCTCCATAATCTTTCTTTTAGAAAAGTGAAGAAATAAATGGTTAGAAGAACTACTCTTTTTTGACTTAGAAAGCTTCCAAACCTAGTTGGAAAATTAGTAAATCTTTATCTTTATATCACTTAGAAGAGATTTGGGGTGCTGTTTTCTATATATATATATATATAAATGGCTCTCTCTGTGTGTGTTCCAGCATAACTCTGGAATGCCTTGAGCAATTTCAACCAAATTTGGTACACAGATGACTTACTCTCTGGAAACAAATATTGTGGGGATAAGACACCCCTAATACCCCTCAGGGTGTGTGTTCTGTTAAGATGCAGCCTACAGCACAATGGAGTTGCTATGGTAACGGCTTCACAATACTCCGCAAGGGGGCGTTTGTAAGGGGGCCTGCACCACTACAAGACGGACACGATATACGTCACCCACATGACATACAAGACAACATTTCTTGATGCTTCTGGGGGCACAGGGAAAACATTTTTCACTAATTTAATTGTGACCAAAATCAGGGTTCAGGGAGAAGTTGCTCTTGCCATTGCCTCTTCAGGAATTGCAGAGACGTTAATGGAAGGATGGGGGACAGTTGCCACTTGACATCACCATTCCTGTCTAATATAGGATTGGGATAAATACATACCTGGGCAAAGCTGTATTATCGGCTAGTTGGATTGTAAAATAGGAGTGACCATTACAGTAAACTGGGTGATATTGTAATGAGATCATATTATAATGAACAATGCAGTGTCCCCTTGCAGCTTAAACAACCTTTTCTATGAAAGAACAGAGTTTGATCTCAGATTTGAAGAAGAAAAATAGAATTGTGCCTTCATCCAAGGTTAGGCAATTCCCAGCCTGCATACAGTCCTCCAGTATCCCATCTGCACACCTCAGCACCTAAAACCATGTTTCTGAAATTTATCCACAAAATGGCTGAATTTTACCAAAATGAGGTCAAGTTGGGTTTTTTAGGAGTTAGGGATTCCCATCTTTAACCCCCAACTTTTGCCTAAAATGAGGTGGAAATGTTGAGCAACTCCTCTCAGTGACATCACTGCAGACCACGTAGTCTCCTGAGACTCCTCACCATTCAGAAGTTGCCCACACACACCCTAATCCACACACCAGAATTCATTCAACACAGTAGTGCTGTGTTGCAGAACAGATGCAGAATCAATCTCAGAAACTAAGGGCTAATAAATTATGTCTTTTGCAGACAGATCTTGCTAATTCATGTCTTTATATATGAATTCTAGATAGCTCTAATACTGCTAATTAAAAGGCGTGGTGAAATATGTATTTGTAAGATCTGTGTAGCTTTGTAGTCTAGAGATAGATGATAGCAGCAGGAAGACTTCAGCCTCTGTCATTGTAGAACAACTAATTGTAGAATAGCTGTTAGAGAAAACTGGAAGAGGGCAAAATGCAGTTTGGGTGCTTCTGCTGAACTTGCCTTCCTTGTCCTCTCTGTTTTTAGTCCCACTTTAATAAATTCTGAAGTATGGTGTTTCCCAGTATAGTGTTTTTTCAGTGTGTGGGATCTCAGATTTTGCCCCAGCAGCTGAGAATGAGGAAAGCTTTTTAATCTCATCATCTCTCAAATCTCCCTCTGCATCACTCCCTGCTATCAACATCTGTCTGTAAGATCACAATGAAAGTTTAATGTGCTACATTAAGCAAATACACAGATTGTTAAGTGTGCATGGGGGACTCAGGTGGGCAAGACAATGTTCCTAGTGTAGAAACAAGACCACCTGCAGAGTGGTATTCAGCAGGTTCTGACCAGTTCTGGAGAACAGGTAGTAGAAATTTTGAGTAATTCAGAGAACCGACAAATACCATCTCTGACTGGCCCTGCCCCATCTATTCTCTGCCTCCTGCGTCCCAGCTGATCATCTGGGTCTTCTTTTGTTGTCCTGCACAGGAGAACAGAGCTGGAAAACAGGTTAGTGGGGTGGGGAGGGAATGGAGATTTTACAGTATCCTTCCCTGCCATGCCCACCAAGCCACACCACACCCATCAAGTCATGCACACAGAACCGGTAGTAAAATTTTTGGAATCCCACCACTGTCTCCAGCCTCCCAAGGCCTCCCCCAACCAAGATATCCCATGCTCTGATTCCCTCTCCTTGGGGTCTCCACAGACACTTGGGCTTCTTCCACACCCAGTTCCTGAACCCACACCTGTCACCAATTGCTCACTTGCCTTTTGAAGATCTCCAGAACTCAGGATGTTGGGGTAGGAAAGGAGGACAAGCCACTCCATTGCTGTGCCAGGGGCAGAAAACCGACTGTCTTTTTCTGAGATGCTGGCAAAGCTCTCTGTTTTCAGCAAACCTCTTCCCTACACTTTTCCTCTTTCTTCCAGGAAACTTGCATAGCCACACATCCTCTTTCTTCACGCAAATGCATGCAGCAGGAAAGAGTTGGCCAGCCACCTGCATTCTTTGGGAGAAAGAAGGAGGGTGTGGTCACACGAGTTTGCTGAAGAAATAGGAAGAATATGGCCACATCCATGCATTTGCTGGAAGAAAGAAGGAGTATATGGCAGTACATGTGTGTGCGTTTGCTGGAAGAAAGAGGGAGAAAATAGTCACGTGAATTTGCTGGAAGAAAGAGGAGAATGTGCCTGCCTGAGTTTGCTGGAAGAAAAAGGGACAGTGTAGCAAAGGAAAAGTTTTCTCAAAACAAAACTTTGCCAGCATCTGTTATGACCCAGGTGATCAAGAGAGTCCTTTATTGCTCTAAGTAAATATTCCAACAAATGGCCCTCCAACAACCAATAAAGCTCCACCCCATGCTACCCTGAAGGCAGCCACCCTCAGTCCCGCAAACAACAGCCCATATAAAACAATGGAAGTCCACAGAGTGGGAGCATGCTCGAAGGGCAAGGTCCAGGGTCCCAAGTCCAGCCCACCTGATAAGCGAGTCCATAAGGCAAACTGTAGCCCACAAGGCAGAATCCAGGCACAAGACAAATGGCAGCCCTCAAGGTAAGGTCAAGGTACAAGACAAAAGGTAGAAAGCAGTTCTCAAGGCTAGGCAAAGCAAAAGGCAAAAAGCAGTCCTCCAGGCAAAGCAAGGCAAAAGGTCAAAGCTGGGAGAGTGTAAGCCAAAACAATTATTCCTGCCAAAGACTAACTCCCCACAGTTTCTCCTTAAATCAATCTACATGACAGCATCTCAGAAAAAGACAGCTGCTTTTCTGTCCCTAACTCAGCAATGGAATGGCCTGTCCTTCTTTCCAACCCCAACATCCAGAGTTCTTGAGATCTTTGAAAGATAACTAAGCAATCAGTGATGAGCAGGGATGCGTGGAACTCAGTGGGTTAGCAAAGCAGGCCCAGCGTCTCTGGGGAACCAGCAGGGCAGGATGGGGAGATGCATGTGCTGCAATGTCTCTGAGGTCAGTTCCAGTCCAGTCTTAGGGGCAAATAATCACAGAGCTACCGCAACATACGTAACTTTGGGATGGAGTCTTAAGTACTTTTTGTGGGTCTGTCGTAACTTTGAACCATCTCCTATTGACCTATTGGACTGTCTGTACCAATTATTGTGGACTGTCTGTACCAATTATTGCACAGCTGTTGTTTATGTTATTGTAATGGGCTGACAGTTGTAACTATTACATTATATTCTTCATATCAGTCTAAAGAGCAGCAATTGAACATGAACAATTAGGATTTACCATTCTTTTTATGAACTTTTAAGAACTGCTCCTTTAAACAACGTCTTAGCCTGACCATAGATTTCATACATCTCGTGTAGTTTATCTCAAGGAGAAGATAAAGTCCCTCACTATTGAGCTGAAGAAGCTTCTTGGATGAGAAGGGAAACATCTTCAAAGAAAAACCAGAAAGTCTAGTTGCCTCTTGAAAAAGCACCTTTGGATCTGTCATTATTGTTAAAGAAACAAAACCAAAACAATTCTTCCTGAGTTTCTTCTTACTGAAATCTAACAAGGAACTAGCCATTGAGGGTCATACTCTGGAGGGAAAGATAGGAGGACCTGTCTAAAATCACAAGCCACACTCTTTACAATACTACTTGAACACACACACCCAACACAAATACTGTCCTTTTAGTTGCCTTCCCAAAGAGAAAAAGAACTGGCCCCTAATTAAAGGTCTTAAACATTGTCTCCTATTTGTAGCTATAGTGTTTAGGTTTCTGTTCCTTTGAAAGCAATAAATCCATTTGGATTCCACGCCAAGTCCCTAACAAAACCCCCATCTAACATAGTTTTGAGATTTGTTTGTCTCTCTGCTTTGGATTTACATCTACAGAGAGTTTGTTTGCAATCTCAAATAGGACCAGAACTGACCGTCTTTCCTGCAATAAGAGTTGTCATATGTATATTGACAAATCACCTTTTCTGCCTCCTCCTTCTCTGTCTTTTGTTTTTTCAGTAGTTGATTCTCCATACTGGGACCAGAGAAATATAGTCAGCCTCGTTGCTGCTATCAGTCATACGTCATTTAGTTACACATACTGTATGCCTGCTGCAAAGTCATGCCTGGTTTTCCAGTATAGGTATGCACAGCGAAATAAATATTTTCTCAAAACAAGCAGGTAGGCCAGTCTCTATGTCACTGAAGCCTTACCATGATGGGAAAAGGTTACTTGAAGACATCAGAAACAAAGAATGTGGGATGGCTGTTTTCTAGATATTCAACTTTATTGTTTTCTGGAAGTTGTTGATGCATCAGAAATAGCATGCATAGCAATGGAAATAATTTAGATGCTATCCTTTTCCCCAGCCATAACTGACAACAAAAGGTCTTTATATTTGTCCAGAGAATCTTCACTCCAAGGACAATTCCTCAGTTTAGAACTTCAGGGCCTGTCAATTCTCCTTATTGATGATTATAATACTTTTACTCCTGTCGTGGGATATATTGGACTTTCTGAAAAAGCTCCAAAATGTTTGGAGACACCTGCAACGAAATTCATTATCCTGCAAAAGACCACAGCCTTGGATGTGATGGTTCTGTTTAGCAAATACCATCATGGAAGAGAAAGCCCACTAGGCTTCCCCAGCACTGCTTTATTCCCCCTGCTAAAATATCTATGATACTTACAGAGCCCCATGGGAAGACCCTGGAAAACCAATCAATAGAGCAGCCACCAGATAGAGAGCCACCCCCTCCATGGTAGTCCAGAGGGGCAAGAGAAATGCTCCAGTATTTATCCAGAGAGCCTGCTCTGAAGCCAAGCCCCTTTGCAATTGCTGAATGTTTAATCAGGAAAAAGGAGGAGCTTGAGAATTACCAAGGAAATTAATACCTTTAAAACTCACAATGGATTATTTGCCTTGCTAATACCATCACCCTGAGGTTCAAGGTCTTTTGTCTTGTAGATAGGATGACCCAGTCTTTCTTAATGGGCATCAAATACCTGCTGGGGATAGGGAGCTGGGGCTGAGTTTCTGTCTCCCTCAAGATTTCTATTTATCTTTTAGGGAAAATATAATGTTCTGCCTTTTTACTGTTTCCTAAAATATTTCATTCTTCTGGGAGGGTGTGGCTTCCCACAGGCGATATGGTAAGGTGACCAACTTTTTTACAATGAGAAGAAGGACACAAATAAATTGAAGAAAAAAAACAAATTCACTTGCGCAAGGCGCACTCTTGTGCGCGGCACACTCTCTCAAAACAATTCTCCTGTGTGGAGCGCATGCGTCTCATAATCGTGTCTTGCCACACTGTACCGAGCCTTGAGGAATCGTCATGTCAAATACAAATATGTCACATCACACACTATGGATTGGATCGGCATCGATCAAATACGGAGATTTACAGATTAGTCTTCAAATATCAAAAAGGAGGACATGTAGGAGGACACTTTTCCAGGGAAGACAGAACTTACAAAAGGAGGACTGTCTTCTCTAAAGGAGGACGGTTGGTCACTTAGATATGGGACTCTGATGATAATATTTGAATGTGATTCTAATACGTTAGAACAAATTAGATTTTTAAAATGTATAGATAATTCTATATTATTTATATGTAGAGTATCTCATGAAGCAGACAATACTAAGTGAGGAAACAAACAAATGAATAGAGAAACAAACAAACAAAGCAGTATTTTTTTTACCTTTTTTATGGCTGGCAACACCTTGGATGTGTGTTCTTCTAACAGAGCATCACCCAAACAGGAATAACATTTTCTTTCTATTGCAGGGCTGTCAAACTCAAGGCCCACGGGCCAGGGCCAGCCTGCTGGGTGCTTAAAACTGACCTGTGAGACTGGCCTGGAAATATCAAAGGACTGGCCTGCAGTGCCTCTGCTGGCCAAAATAGGCCATAGGGGGGCACATGTTGCCCCCCCAAATCCCCACGACACATTTTTGGCCTTCCCAGCCTCCAGCAGCACTCTGCCAGCTAAAAACAGGCCATGTGGAGGCTTCACGCAGCCAGTTTTCGGATGGGAGAGTGCTGTAGGAGGACTGGATTACAACTATCAAGTAAGTGTCTGATCTGGATAGAAAACAAACAACATCCTACGTTAATATTACAGTTTAATGCTAGATTTTACCTACCGTAGGTCCATTTAATCTACAATTAACAATCTATAATTGAAGCCATTTCTATTTACTATCCTGGAAATTTATTTCTGCTGTTAGATCTCGTATTATCATGTTATTCATGACATTGTATTTTTATTATTAGTTGAATAATAAAAATACAATAGTATTTATATCTTTTCTGCCTGAAGAAGCAATTTATTATTAAACAATGGGGTATAAATTTAGAAATAAAAAGTTTAGTGGAATATAAAGAATAAATAATACATGTTTGCCAGTAATATCTGGTAGAAGAGATAGGAAAATGGTTATAGTAAAGAATGGTGGAAAGAAAAAAGAGAAGGGAAAAATGCATCTTGAGCCTGTGTCAAATGCCCACTGTTACGACCAGCAAGTTTTCACTCCAGTCCGCTGTTTAAGCGGGAGCCGGGGAAGTTCTGATTGGCTGAGCCGTTTGACAGCTTCCTATAAAAGGAGCTGTCAAACGGAATCAGCTGTCTCTCTTTCTCAGCTGGCTGCCACGAGCTGTGGCTAGCCGGAGCTGAGCTACAAGTTAGCAATAAAGCTCGTTGAAGCTTATATTGCCTCCGCCTCTTTCTTCTAAGCGCGCCAAACATAAAATTGGTGACAAAGGTGAGATACTGATGAACTGAGGCAATTTCTGAGACGAAGAGAGAGAGCACCACACGGCTGAAGTCACTACAAAAGGAGCTGTCACTAAGAGCTGTCACTAAGAGCTGTCACTAAGAGCTGTCACTAGAGCAGTCACTTCGAGCGAAGATATGACAGCACCGCCAAACTTTCCACCTTTCAGACCGACCACCGAGACATGGACATCATATATCAATAGGTTTGAGTGCATTATGGACACAGCCAACCTATCCGATATCCCTCCTAACAGGAAAAAAGCTTTTTTCCTGAGTTTCTGCGGGGCAACCATTTTCGGCACCAGCACCGTGCTGCTGGCTCCTCAGATGGTCAAAGCTGTTTCCTGAGAAGAACTACAAGAACTACTCAGCAACACTATGCCCGTAAGCCATCGCGCATCGCCCGCCGCCATGCATTCAGAAGAAGAAGCCAGGCAGAAGGTGAGTCTATCAGCGAATACATGGCAACTCTTCGCTCTGCTGCCTTGCAATGTGGGTTCCGAGATCATCTAGACGATATGCTGCTGGACCAGCTCATCTGCGGTGTAAGAGACCTTTGCCTACAACGGCAGCTGCTAGCTAAAGGCGACCTCAGCCTGAAGCAAGCCATTGAAGAAGCTCAAGCCTCAGAACTATCCAATTTATCTGCAGCTGAGATTCAAAAACTAAACAGTCTTCTCGGGGTCAAAACCCAGCGCTGCTGTCCACTACGAAAACACCTACTGTGAAGATGATGATTTTGAGGAGGAAGAAACAATCAATCGCCTTCTGGTATCTCAGCCGATGCAGAGAAAAAGTTTTCCCGCTGACAGAAAACAACTTACCCACAGCTGATTTATCTCAGCTGTGGAGGGAACCATCTGAGAGCCACTTGCCGTTTTCAAAACGCTGTCTGCCTAAAGTGCCAGAAGAAAGGCCACATAGCTAGAATCTGTCAGGCACCCAGAAGTACAATCCTGCCACCTCAACATTTCAATCAACCAAAAAACCTCAAATCCAAAGAGGAATGCTATGCTATCCATAAAGCATTCCCAAGAGCTGAGTCACTAACTTACTCTTTTAATGTTAACAAAATTAATATTGATCTTCTTTTAGAAGGCAACCCCTGCCCTATGGAGGTGGACACTGGATCATCCCTATCCCTCATCTCTTGGAAGACACTAAAGAATCTGCTACCAGACTTATTTATTTATTTAAATTTATATACTGCCCCCCTCTCCCAAAGGGACTCGGGGCGGTGAACAGCCAAGATAAAATACACATATAAAATACATATACAATATTTAAAAATTAAAAGAATTAAATACATTGGCTTTCAAAAGATTAAAAATAAGGGAATTAAGAAAGTTAAAACCAGATTAAAAGATTTAAAAACCCCTAGGCCAGACCGGCTTGCTGAAATAAATGAGTTTTCAATGCATGGCGGAAGGTCAGGAGATCAGGGATGGTCCTCATCTCCGGGGATAATTCGTTCCAGAGAGAGGGTGCCCCCAATGAGAAGGCCCACATCCTCGGGGTAGCCAGCCATCCAGCCGGTGGCACCCCGAGGAGGCCGACTCTATGGGAGCGTATCGTTCGGCGGGAGGCCGATAATCACAGGAGGCAGTCTCGCAAATATCCTGGTCCCGAGCCATGGAGCGCTTTAAAGATGATAATTAAGACCCTGAAGCGCACCCAGAGGGCCACCGGGAGCCAATGCAGCTCACACAGAAGTGGCGTAACATGGGAGCCCCAAGGAGCCCCCAACACCACCCGCGTGGCCGCATTCTGCACCAGTTGGAGCCTCCGGATGCTCTTCAAAGGCAGCCCCATGTAGAGAGCATTGGCATAGTCTAGGTGGGAGGTTACAAGGGCGGAAGTGACCGTGCAAAGCGCTTCCCAATCCAGAAAGGGCCACAACTGGTAGATCCTACAGACCTGGCCAAAAGCCCCCCTGGCAACGGCCGCCACATGGTCTTCCAATGACAGCCGCACATCCAGGAGAACACCCAGATTGCGGGCCCTCTCTGTGGGGGCAAGAATTTCCCCCCCCACAGCCAGCGATGGAACCAGCTGGCTGTACCGGTGTGCCAGGAAGCACAGCCACTCAGTCTTAGATGGGTTGAGCTGAAGCCTGTTCCACCCCATCCAACACCGCAGGGAGTCCAGGCACCGGGTTATAACTTCGACGGCTTCATCGGGGTGGCCCGGGGTAGAGATGTACAGCTGAGTATCATCAGCTTACTGATGGAACTCTACCCCAAAGCCACGGATGATCTCACCCAGCGGCTTCATATAAATGTTGAACAGAAGGGGTGAGAGCACCAACCCCTGAGGCACCCCGCAAACCAGGGACCTCGGGGCCGACCTCTGCTCCCCTGCCAACACAAATTGTGAACGGTCAGAGAGGAAGGAGGAGAACCACCGCATAACAGTGCCTCCCACTCCCAATCCCTCCAGCCACCGCAATAAGATACTGTGGTCGACAGTATCAAAAGCCGCTGAGAGATCTATGACAGGACCAGGACAGAAGAACAACCCCTGTCCCGGGTCTTCCAGAGATCATCCACCAACGCGACCAACGCCATCTCCATGCTGTGCCTGGGCCTGAAACCCAATTGGAGAGGATCTAGATATACTGCTTCATCCAGGTGCTGAGGGAGCTGTCGCGCCACCACACTCTCAACAACCTTCGCCACAAAGCGAAGGTTGGAGACCGGATGATAATTCGACAATAATGTTGGATCCAGGGATGGTTTCTTGAGGAGGGGTCTCACCACCACCTCTTTCAAGGCGGCAGATAAAAACCCCTCTCTCAAGGAAGCGTTGATAATTCCCCTGGAACCAACCTTGTGTCACCTCCCGAGTGGCCTGAACCAGCCAGGAGGGACACAGATCCAATAAACATGTGGTGGCATTAAGCCCACCCAGTATCCTGTCCACGTCCTCCAGGATCACAGGATCGAACTCAACCCACATGACCTCATTGAAATCTGCCCCTGCCCTCCCGCCCAGAGATGCCCAGTCAGAGTCCAGCCCATCCCAGATCTGAGTGATTTTGTCCTGCAGATATCTAGAAAAATCCTCGGCCCATCCCTGCAAGGGATCCTCCCACACTCCCACATTCAAAAGGGAGCGGGTCACCCTAAAAAGGGCGGCTGAGTGATTTTCTGCGGATGCAATAAGGGCAGAAAAGTAAGATCACTTTGCCACCCTTATCATCACTAAATACGCCCTAATATGGGATCGTAAAAGTGTTCGGTCAGATCCGGAGCGGCTGATCCTCCAACCACTCTCTAGGCGTCTTTTCCAGCGCTTCATCCCCCTCAGCTCCTCGGAAAACCAAGGGGCCAATTGGGATCGGCACCGGGTCAGAGGCCGCAAGGGCACGACCCGGTCAAGGGCCTCGGCAGCCACCCTATCCCAGGTGGCCACCAAGTTCCCAACCAAGTCGTGTGTGCGAGTCTCGGGAAATGGCCCAAGCTCCATCAGGAACCTATCTGGGTCCATCAGGCACCTGGGGCGGAACCATTTTGTCAGTCCCGCCTTCCCGTGACAAGGGGGTGTGGAATGGAAGTCCAGCCTAAGGAGCGAATGATCCAACAACGACAGGGGCTCTATAGAAACATCCCCTATACTTAGATCATCCTGCCACTGACCAGAGACAAAAACCAAATTCAAGATATGACCTCCAATGTGTGTGGGGTCCCAAATTAATTGGGTCAGGCCCAAGGCTGTCATGGAAGCCATGAACTCCTGAGCAATCCCAGAGGTCCCGCCAGCCAAAGGCAGGTTGAAATCCCCCAGGGCCATAAGCCTGGGGGTCTCAACCGCCAAGCCGGCTATAATCTCAAGGAGCTCAGGCAGGGCCAATGTCACATAGCAGGGAGCCAGGTATGTGATCAATAGGCCCATCTGAACCCCGGAGCCACACTTCACAAAAAGGGATTCACATCTGGTTGTCATTTGCACATTAATGCAAATGTATGCATAATTATAAATAAAATCAGCATGATTAGGATGAAAATGTTTTCAGAAAAAAAGGTTTGCTATTCTGAGGGTTGATCAGAGACAACAAAAGGATAGAAAAAGCCTGACATAAACTAAACTGAATTTAATCTTAACTAAGCACATTCTAGAGATCAGAAAACTTGGATCTGATATGCCATGATGGCAAAGTTACAGTTGTATTGGAATTCTGAAGATATTTTTTTTCTTTTAAAGTGACATATGAACAAATTTAAATGATTATTTCAATGTTTGGCTTACAAAATTAACATCTTACTTGTAAGCAACTCTGTTATGGGGCATTTTATAATTACATTTGAGGAATAATTGCATTTGGATATTCAATAGGGTCCTTGGTAGATACTATTTTAAACTTCTCCCAGATGTCATGTAGAAATTGATCTATTCACTAGATCCTTCCTGACCCATATATCTGAAAACCATACATCTCAAAACTTGAGAAAAAGAAAAATGTTGAATCAGAACTAGATGTTTCATGAAAATCTGTATAGAAAATCTCCAAATGGCATTTTTATCACTTTTTGTTTTTATTCAAAACATTAAAATACAAATTCCAAAAAAGAAACAAAAAGTACAAAAACAAAACTCAACAAGCCTAACACAAAATGAGTGCATAAAATGAAAAAACAAAACATACACATAAATTCTCCCTGCAGTGTTGTATGGACCATAGAGTAGTATGGGAGTAGATGTATGTAGTGAGCCCTGCTTACTTGGAGGCACTTCCTAGAAGGGGCAAAAAACCCTTCGAACTGTGGACTGATCAAAAAAATATGGAAGCCCTGAAACTCCCGTGCAAGTTATCCCCTAAACAAGTTCATTGGGCTCAATACTTTAATTGGTTCAATTTTAACCTGCACTATATTCCAAGAGAAAAAAACTTTATGGCAGATGCTCTGTTCAGGTTGCCTCAATACAATAGTCATCCCCTCAAAGCAGCTAGCAGACCCAGTCATCACTATGGCTCAAGGGAAGAAGACACCTGAGATTCCAAATGAACTTAAAGAAGTGAGAAACTTACAGACTGCTTCAGCTTGATGAATGGTTTACTGCCTATAAGAATGATTGCACCATGGCACCATGCACGATGGCCTGGCTTGGGTTGGAGCCAAATTATATGTGCCCTCAAGGGGCACATTTTAAAGAGCACTATTTTAAAAAGTGCTCATGACTCTAAGTTGGCAGGACATTTTGGATTTGTAAAAACCCTGCATTTGGTTAAGAGACATTTTTGGTGGTCCTCTTTGAAAAAAGACATTGAAAGTTATGTGGCAAGCTGCCCAGCCTGTGCAGTGGCCAAAAGACCATTAGAGAAGTCTATAGGATTTTGCAGACTGTGGCTAGCCCCCAGGCACCATGGAATATCTATGGACTTTATTACCTATGGAATTACCTGAAAGTGGGGGGAACACTGTTGTTTGAGTTGTTACTGATCTTTTTTCAGAAACAAGTGCATTTTGTCCATTGCTCCAAAATTCCTTCCACAAAAACATTTTCATGCAACACATGTATAGGTTGCATGGTGCCCCAAATGCATTATTACAGATAGAGGAGTGCAGTTCACATCACAATTTTGGTGGGAATTTTTGAAGCTGTTAGGAACTGTCCAGGGCTTAAACTCCTCCCATCATCCCCAGACTAACAGAGTATGTGAGAGAACAAATTTGGTCGTGGAACAATGCATCAGGTGCTACATTAATTACCAGCAGGACAATTGGGCTGACCTTTTACCTTTTGCAGAAGTAGCATATAACAATTCTGTGCATAGTAGCACAGGGTTCACTACATTTAAAGTGTCCTCTGGTCAGGATTTTGTAGTTATACCAGAGCTGCCTCAAGAGAAGCTCAAATACCCTCCTTAGTGGACTGGATAATATAACTCTAGAACAATTGGTCAGCGGCCCGTAAGGCATAGGAAGATGCACATCAGGCACATAAGAAACAAGCCAACAAAAAACTTCTGAAACCAAAAGATTTTAAAGTGGGCGATAGAGTTTACCTCTCCACAAAGTATTTACAGTCCACCTAACAGTCAAAGAAATTGGGCCTTAAATATGTGGGGCCATTCTCCATTGTTAAAGTAATTAACCCAGTCACTGTACAACTGGAATTACCTAAGAATCTTAAAAGTATACATCCTGTGTTTCACTGCAGTTTATTGAAACATGAAACTGTGTCACCTTTTTGTCCTACACCTGACATCGCCCCCTGCCCATTTTAATTGAAGGGGAGCAGCATTTTGAAATTAAAGAAATTCTAGATTTGAGGAAACATAGAAGGAAGGTCCAATACCTCATTTTGTGGAAACACTTTTCTCCTTCACAAGCCAAATGGGTAGATGCTAAACATGTCCAGCACCTAAACTACTCCAAATATTTTACAGAAAATTCCCTGATAAACCCTGAGTTGATCAATGTTCTTCTTTGGAGATGTTTTGCTTTGCTTTACCTGTGTATATTTTGTTGTAGGGCTAACACAGGGGTGGGATTCTACCAGTTCTCACCTATTCTCTAGAACTGGTTGTTAACATTTTAAGCAGTTCGGAGAACCGGTTGTTAGAAGAAATTACTGGCCTAATCCTGTAAGGAAGGCAGGAAGGAAACATTAAGGTATTGTTTACAGAAACTGCCTCTCCTTATTACATTCTTGGCAGGACTAGACTTTCTGTCTCTGGAACTTCTCTGGAGTTTTTTTCCCCTCCTTTGCTGGTACTTTGCTTGTGTGGAGTGACCATTCAAAGTTACAATGGCACTGAAAAAAGTGACTTATGACCGTTTTTCACACTTACGACTATTGTAGTATCCCCACAGTCATGAGATGCCAGGCGAGGAGATGTGTGCCTCGATGTGAGTGAGTTGCCCACATCCAGCCAATAACATGACCCCCAAGCCACGTCCACCCAATCACATGACCACCAAGCCATGCCCACCACCTAAGCCACACCCACAGAACTGGTTGTTAAAAAAATTGAATCCCACCCCTGGGCTAACACCTCTGTTACAGGGGGGCAAATGCCAGCTTGCATCTTCGCTTGCTTGCTAGCTTGCTGCCAGCTGCCATGGAAATGATGGGAGGGGGAGCAATGGGCATTTTGGGGGGAAATTGTGCAAAGGTGAAAATGGAAATTTCTGAGAAGCTTTGCAACTGCCAGTTTGGACTTTTTTTATCATTCTCCAGGCCAAGTCTAGCTTCGGTATGCAGAAGGGAGGAACAGTGCACCTGAATCAGAGACAACTTCTGGCCAATGATTGAACTCGGTTTGCTTGGCTACAAGGGGGTGGGTGGGCTCTAGAATTTGTTTCAATTTGATGCTTTACACATTTTTGCTTCAGATCTTGCCTGACCTAGCTGCATTCACTTCTTTCCTTTTCTTTAATTCTATGGAACCAATTGAGTCCACTCAATTCTTAGGAAATTTCCCTGACAGACAGCCTATGTGCCTTAAGGATATTTTTTCTTACATGCTACACTTCTCAGCAGCATTATACTGACTTATGCAGGTTATAAAAGCAGACATTATCCGGCATCATCTCACTATGCATTTAATTAGAGTGTACATTGAAAATCAAATGGGTTGCATTTATTGTCGGACAAATTACAATATATACTGTATAACTGTATAACAAGACAATTAAGAAGCATTTTATAAGTTACACTTACAACTGCACATCAGTAAAGAGTTAATCAGGAAATATAATTCATCAGGTAGTTTCCAGTAAGAGGTTTTCTTGGCAGGATACATGGACAATAGTGGAGCCTGGACAAACTCCAAAGACAATCAATTGCACCATAACTACTCTGTTTACTCTGACTTGCTGAAAAGTATGTTTAGGTATGGAAAGTGTTCTGTGACCACTACATGTGTTTGCAAAGGCAGGTGGGGAGGGGGAAAATGAGAGGCAGTGGGGCCCAAAATGTTTTGAATAGCTGGAAAGAGACCAAGCACCCAGCTGAGTCAGGAGACTTTGCTTTCATCCTCCTGAGTTTGTGGCAGTTCTTAATTAGCTTGCTGACATCATTTGATCAGAAACTGTTTGATCAGAAACTGTTTGCTACACTACCTTCCAGATTGAAAGAAAATACAGGGAAGTTAAGTTCCTAGGGACAATTCCTATGAATTACATTCTAAAATGAAACAATATATTTCCTTCATATTGTAGGGAGCTTTGTAGCAAAAGAGTAAAATCAATTGATACCATAGTACCTGCTCTTTGCATGATTCAGAGTTTATCTCAGCTACAATCACCTCATTAGCATAGCAATGCTGTGCCAATGTAATATTTTTTGTTGTTTACAGTTTTTTATTAGTTTATAATATAAAATACAAAAGCAAATAGTAGGGGGAAAATGGGAAAGGAGAAGGGTAGAAAAGTAGGGATTTCTAAAAAGGCATTGAAATCTGACTCCCTCTGGTGCAGTGGAATAAAACAGTATTTTTATTTTATTTTATTTTTATTTATTTTATTTTATTTTGTCAATTGCTTACAAGATAATAGGTATAAGTAAAAACATAGTTATGAATACATGGATACATTTAAGAAAAATAACAAAGAAACAATAGGATAGGGATGATAGGCACGCTGGTGCGCTTATGTACACCCCCTAACCTCAAACTTTAGCTTTTGACTTTTACATAATAGTATAAATTAGCCATTTCTATAAGAGCAAATCTATCTAATCAGTGAAACCCAAAATCAAAGTTTCATTTTTTTCCACCTCAAACACAAAGTCCAGAAGCAGTTTTCAAGTAGAAACAAAAGTACTTGTATTTTTCTCTTTCACCAAAGCAACCAATTTACCCATCTCTGTTAACTCCATCAGCTTTTGCAACAGTTCATCCATTGTAGGCATCAAAGTGTCTTTCCATTTTTGTGTGTAAAGTAATCTTGCTTCCATCAACTTATATAACATCAAAGTTCCAAATTTCTTTCTCAAGTCTTAAATTTAAGACCATTAAACACAAGAGAAATGCTTCTGGTTTTATCATTATGTTCATCTTTAAGAATTTTCTGTATTAGAATATGAATCCTGCTTCAATATTTCTTTGCTTTAACACCATAAATGATAAAAGGTCCCTTCTTTGCATTTACATCATTCATTTGAAATACTTTTATATATTCTGGATAACTTGTCTGGTGTTCAATACCAGTGAGACATCATTTTATAAAAATGTTCCTTTAAATTGTAATTTAATGTAAATTTTAAACCTTTAATCCACATATTCTCCAATGTAAATTTGATGCTCAAAGTCAGGACACCATGTTTATAGAATGTTTGTCTCTAACCAAACTTCTTCTTGGGATGAATACCAGCTTGGACATTGGGCATCCAGAACCCAACAGAGGTGCTTAGTGCCTGTTCTTGTGCTGCTATGATCAGTGCCTCAGTGCTATCTTATAGCCCAGTCCTTTCCAGACACTGGTAGGATTTCCCAATGTCAGCTACCTCAGATATTTGTCGATGGTCCATCCCACTTCCCCTGCTTGATCTTCCTCCCATGACTGCTACTGCATCAAGCATTCTCTCAGCAGCTCATTTTGGGTTGCCACTCCTGAATGCTCTGGGTTTTGCCCAGGACAGTGACTTTCACACAAACACACACACATACACACAAACACAGATATGTTTCTTTCTGGATTTTTCCAATATTTTGCTAACCAATTAACAGGACTAGATTAAGGCCAACCAATGCCCTAAGCATACCACAGCAATGCTGCCCCTTGCCACTTCCATTGCTTAACTGACAAAACATTAAGATAATGAAGCAACAAATCAACAAATACATACAGGCAAACAAAGTCATAACCAAAAGCCAACGTGAGTTTGTCAAAAACAGATCATGCCAGACAAATCTTTTTGTTTCATTTGACAAACTACAAAATTAGTGGACGAAAGGAATGTTGTGGAAGCACTTTACTTGGACTTCAGTAAGGCATTCGATAAAGTAGACTACAACCTACTACCTGATAAGATAGAAAGAAGTGGGTTAGACAGCATCACCACCAGATAGATTCATAACTGGGTGATCAACTGCATTCAAGTCCTATACTTAGGCAAGAAAAACCAAAAGCACACATATAGATTGGGTGAAACCAGGCTTAATAGCAGTAACTGTGAGGGGGAACTTGGCATCTTAGTGGATAACCATCTAAATATGAGCAGTGTGCAGCAGCCGCCAAAAAAGCCAATTCAATCCTAAGTTGCATTAACCGAGGGATACAATCAAGATCCAGTGAGGTACTAATACCAATCTACAAAGCCTTAGTAAGACCACACCCAGAGTATTGTATCCAGTTTTGGTCATCACACTATAAAAAATATGTTGAAGTTCTAGAAAAAGTACAGAGAAGAGCAAGCAGGATGATTAGGGGACTGGAGACTAAAACATATGAAGAACGGTTACAGGAATTGGGCATGGCTAGTCTAGTGAAGAGAAGGACCAGGGGAGACATGATAGAGGTCTTCCAATATTTGAGGGGCTACCACAGAGAGGAAGGGGTCAAGCTATTTTCCAAGGCAAGAATGGAAACTGAACAAGGAGAGATTTACCCTGGAAATAAGGAGAAACTTTCTGATAGTGACAACAATCAACCAATGGAACAGCTTGCCCTCAGAAGTTATGTGAGCTTCATCACTTGAGACTTTCAAGAAGAGATTAGACTGCCATTTGTCAGAAATGGTGTAGGATCTCCTGCTTGGGTAGGGGGTTGGACTAGTTCAGTGGCCACCTACTGGTGGGCCACGGCCCACTGGTGGGCCATGAGAAAATTTGGTTCACCCAGATTGCAACAGACTGCACCACTAGCAGCAACACTTTTCCTCTCCATTCTGGGAATCAGCTGGGATCTGGTAGCAAATCCCTCCCCTTTCTGAGCTTCCCTCAAAGCAGACACAGAGCAGAGAATCATTTTACTGGCATGTTGATAAACATTATTAAGAGGCACAGAATTTTGATCATTTTGCTTTTTGTCTATGGAGATTCTCCATCGCTCAGGCCATGGTTGTTCCAAAGGTTCTTTTCCAAAAGGTAAGTGTACTTTCTTGGGTTTTTTTCTTTGAAAACATTTTGCTTCTTATCCAAGATCCTTCTTCAGTTCTGAAGAAGCTCCTTGGATGAGAAGCAAAACATTTTCAAAGAGAGAAAAAAAAAGAAAATCCAGTTGTCTTTTGCAAAAGCACCTTTGGGATTTTGCTCTTTGCTTTGGAGAAGTGACAGTGGGCATCAGCCTTCCCTCTCAGAATTCACAGTACACACTTAAAAGGAGCATGTGGCTTTGAACTTCAGAGGAAAAGCTGTTGACCATTGAAAACTGTTGTGAAAGAGACAAGCAGTAATTTATCAGCTTTCAAGATTAATGGCATTTCCTTGTATGCAAATTAATTGATAACCAGCCAGTTTCTTTATTACTAACTTTCAGAGTAGTTGTTTATATAGGTGGTGATGTATCAATGCAATAAAGTTTCAAGTTACTGAATAATGAACAGACAATGAAGTCTAATGGTAAGAAAAAACATTGCAGAAATTCTAGACAAATCTCTACTGATGACCTGAAAAGGACTGGGAAGCTGCTGCTCAGGGTTTCTAAGTTACAATCTGAGCAACAAAATCCATTCCCATAAAAACTCATGTAACAACAGTCCATGTTCTGTCATTTTACCCTAGCAATGCACTGCACTTTACTTAAGTTTGCCCTGACATTCAAACCCTAAATGCCCAGCTCAACTGTTAAAATTTCCTGTAACTAAAACCTATATTCTAAATATATTTCTTTTCAGATTTTAAATGACATATTGGGTCAGAATTTTGGCTGAAATGTTAATGGGTATTGGTTGACCAGAGCTTTTTTCTTCTTCTTAATATAGACAATCAATCATGGGCTAAAATAATTGGTTTTTTTCACTCTGGCATTTTGTAATATGTCTGATTCTGAGCTTTATTTTTTTCCTGCTAACACTATGACTATGTACCATTCAGAGAATATTCTGTACACTTTAGGCAAAGTTACATTGTCGTATGCTAGATTAAAAACTGAACAAGGATTTCATGAATTTATCAAACCGCAGTGATTAACTTAACAACTGTGACAAGAAAGATGGGGCAAAACTTACTTAACAAATGTCTCACAACAACAGAAATTTTGGGCTCAGTTGTGGCTGTAAATTGAGGACTACCTGTATACACTATCTTTTTCAGTATAACATACCAAATAATCAACCATGTGATTACTCAAAGAAATTTATTTGATTAGTAGTTACCTTGTCTAAGTAAATGATAATACCTCCTTTCTGAGACATATTATTGTCACCTTCATACTTGGAGATGTATTTGTCCACTCCTTTAGAAAGCTAAATAATGAAAGGAAAGATGATATTGACTTGCAGATGATTCAAATACTTGAAATTGCAGATGACTGAAGCCATTTATACTGGCACTGTGTTACATTTATAGCAAAATCTGAAAGTATTTTCAAGGTTCCTAGGATGTACATGTGAGAGACTTGGAGACAACCAAAAAGAGTTTTAATATTAATAATTTATTAGAGAAATTCCACATATCCTTGTTCTAGTGAAATTCTTCTCACAATTCTTTACAGGCCTGTTTTGGGCCATTTTCAGGCTGTTTTGGGGCCATTTTTGGCCTGGAAAATAGTCTGAAAACACCCCCAAAATGGCCTGAAAATGGCCCCAAAACAGTCTGAAAACAGCCTGGAAAGGTGCCTGAAAATGCCCCAAAATGCCCTGGAAATGGCCTGGAAAACAGCTTGAAAACAGTCTGAAAATAACCCCAAAACAGCCCCAAAATGGCCTGAAAATGGCCCAAAACAGCCTGAAAATGGCCTGAAGGCCTGAAAACAGCCTAAAAAACCCCCTCAAAATGGCCAAAAACATCCAAAAAAACAGGCATGTGAGCACCGGCCAGCTGGTCTTCAGGTTATCGGTGCTCCAACGCATGGACATGCATGCGCATGTGCAGGCACACACGTTCTGGTTTGGGCACTCTGTGCCGAAAAGGTTCGCCATCCCTGATCTAGGTCCTTATTTGTATTACCTTGGGAGGATGAAAAGCTGAGTCAACTTTGAGCAGGTGAGAATCAAACTGCTGAATTACTGGCAGTCGGCAGTCAGCAGAATTAGCCAACATTATTGCATTCTAACCACTGCGACACCATGGCTCTGAGTAATTTTCAAGAAAATTAAAATAACTTTGACTAGATTCACAAAGTTTTGCAGAATCAAGTTTTCACTAGAAGAGATGTACTTTTCTGATTTATTAAAAAGTAAATGCCTTTTATATGCCATAGAAATAAAATTCAACATCTTATTGATTCATTTACTAGTAATGAAGATTCATTCATTCTCTCTGCAGTTTTAATTGTAAGGAAATGATTAACTATAAAACATTCTGTAATTCAGCATGTTCATTGACAGGAGTGTGCTGCTACTGGTTCTCCCCAGTTTGGGCAAACAAGTAAGTAATTTTATCATTTTTAATGACTGGTTTGGTGAACTGGCAAATCCTACCCCTGGCTGGTCCTGCCAACCCCTCCCCTCCCCTCTTAAGAGTCTCCACGCAGCCCATTTTGGATAACAGGTAAGTGCAGGGCCTGCGTGGAGGCTCATGAAGGGCAAAAAATGGGCCTCCCAGAAGTTCTGGAAGGCCTGAAAATGGCCCAAAAAACAGCCTGGAAACAGCTCAGAAAATGGGCTGAAATGTGCCCATTTCTGGTCTCCAGAGGGCCTCTGGAGCCAGGGGAGGCCATTTTTACCCTCCCAGAGGCTTGAGGAAAGCCTCCAGAGCTTGGGGGTTTAAAAATGGGCCTCTTGAAAGTTCTGGAAGGCTGGAAACAGGCCTGTGTCTGGCCTCCAGAAGGCCTCAGGAGTCCAGGGAGGTCATTTTCACCCTCCCAGAGGCTTGAGGAAATCCTCCAGTTCAAAATGCCACCCCCTCTCCCCCCATGGTGCAGGAGGCCAACTAGGCCATGGCCACTCCCACCCAGCAACCGGGCAGAGAACCAGTTGCTAAAATTTTTGAAGCTCACCCCTGTTCTTCGAACTAGAGAAACAGTCATTTCAAGCCCCATGCAAAGCTTGCCTACCCTCAGAAGGTCTCCAGCATCAGGAAGAAAACCAGCCAGCATAGAAACATCAATTATTTCTCTGTAGAATCAACTTCTCTCAGATACCTAAAATCAAGAATGGAAGAAAAATGATCAAAGATAGATTTCCTAGATCACAGTTTCCTGTTCATTGCTAGGAGGGCAATTCTGTATTTTTGAAAACGATTCATCTTGAAGGAGAGAAATCCAAGCTATTGATACAGCTTATAGGCTGGCACCACAATGTATTTGCTCCTAACTCCCATAATAATTTTCATGGAAGATTTGGCACTAAGACATAAAATGAAATGTATTTTTGTTCTGCGGTGATCAAAGACTAGTCATTGTGCAGGGTGCCAAGATGTCTGACTGCCTGGGCAGTGTTTATTATATTTATAGGGTTTTTAGAAGAAGACAAAGGCAACATAGATACAGCATCTGGATTGGAGAATAGATGCCACATGGGTGAAAGTTCCCATCCACATTGGTACAACCACCCAACCAATCCTTAAGACTAGTGGTGATGTTAATAAAATGAGATCACCTATATGTCCGGAAAGTCTGGGACTTTCCACCTTCACCAAGATGTAGGAAATGAGATCATGCAGTAACAAAAGAGGCCCCCTTAGTCAAATGCGCATTCTGCTGCTAGCATTTAGCACCATCCAGAGGATCTCAGTGGCTACCACATTGTTTTTTAAATGGCAAAACCAAGCTGAAGACCTATCCTTAGTCTCACTCTATAGTTCTCTTGAGTCCAGCTCAATGTTTGATGGATTCAAGAAAAGATTTGTAAAATTTCCCCATTAACATGCAATATATTTGCCACTGCATTCTCCTGGGTTATTTTTCTCAACTTCTGAGTTTAGCTTTCAGTTCTAGAGTCCCCTGGAGGTTTCCCATTCTTGTACTGGCCATTCTGCTGTAGCATATTGCAATTTCTACATCCCTAAATCAAGCTGAAAGACCTGCGGTGACTTAAATCCTTCTCTTTGTTTTATCCACCATCAACAAAATATTACAAATTAGGATGATGCACAGAAAAGAGATTAATATACAAGCAGAGATAGAGTGTAAAGTTGGGGAAAGTATAGCTATTTTATAGAAAAGTAATACAACTACTTCTCCAAATTATTCTAAATATCCTGTGAAAAGTTTGTAAAATTTGATTGTCCAATTGGCCGTACTGTCTCCTTGGTAAACAAAGGATTAATCTAATCAGTGGTGGTATTCAATTTTTTTTACTATTGGTTCTGTGGGCATGGCTTGGTGTGTTTGGCAAGGGAAAGATGCTGTAAAATCCCCATTTCCACCCCAATCCAGGGGAAGGATACTGCAAAAATCTCCATTTCCACCCCACTCCACTAAGCCTCTCTGACTGTAATGTTTGAATGCCTCTGATTTCCAGCCATATTGATGCACAGCCTGAGAACTGAATTCAAAAAGATTGCTGTCCTACTCCTGAGGACACGCAGTTTCCCCAGGCCGCATTTGAAATAACAGAAGTGTGGCAGGCGCCTGCTGCCAGCTGCGTTTGAAAGACGAGGAATGTCACTTCTCTGACCTGAGAACAAATGTTACTCGCATCAGCATTCTGCCTTCATCGCGGTATGTTTGCGGCAGCTTGCACTTTCCAGCCACTGCCGCTTTGGCCCACTTGCACCATGGTCCCCCCTGCTACTGCAACAGCACCATTACCTCGTGCTGTCCGGTGAGGGCTGCACATGTGCCACCCGCTATGGCGGAGTTTTCCAGCTTCACCATGGGCCAGTCCCATATTCCAGAGCTGTAGTAGTCATAGGACTGGCCCTTTGGTCATCTTGGAGCAGCTCTTCCACAGCAGGCCGGTGCACCCAGGTGGAGGAGCTGCTCTGGGATGATCAAAGGGCCAGTCTACTGCAGCTGACTACTCACTACTGTGACTACTGCAGCTCTGGAATATGGGACTGACTTTCCAACCAACGTCAGCAGGCCACCCCAAGGGGGATTTCCCTCCCCCACCATTGATCTTACCTTCCAGTTCCAGCTCGCATGGCTCTACTGAAGGTAAGGTTTGCGCTCTGCCAACGGGTAGAAGCCAGGGGGTGGATGGGCCATGTGGGCGATGTAGCCTTGTGTTCCCACGCAGCCTGAATTAATTGCCTTGGAGGGTGTGCTTTGGGGGAGATATTTCTAGGGGTAGAATTCTACCTGGTTGGACCAGTTCAAAACAGAAATGGCAAGACACTATCAACAAATACATGGAAGCTGTGGGCCTGTGCCCTGGAGATGCAGCTGACCGTGCAAAGTGGCATTCAATTACTCGAAAAGCAGATCCTGCACCTGTGGGAATAAGCTAGGAAGAAGAAGATGGGACTCTTGGTGCTCTCTGAGCTTAGTTCTTTACTTGCAGACATTTCATGACCCAACGGCATCACCCCACTCACCCAACTGGTGAGTGTAATGTTTGATTCCTGCTTATTTGGGACAAGGTACTGTCCATAAATAGAGAGCAAATGTCATTCCCTTCTACTACTGATGATGTTATCTAGTTGGGTCATGAAACATCAGCAACGAAAAAAAAACCACACTCAGACAGCCCCAAGGACCCCACAAATAAATAAATAACCTATTAGGCGGAGAATAAAGAGTCCACTTAGGAATGAAGACAAAAAGATAGACTTCAGATTACCGATCTCTTTCTTCCCAGTTCTATCTCACTTATGCTACTCATTGTCTCCCTTTTATTCTGTATCTACACCCCACTGTCCTTTCAAAGTCTGGAGGGGGTGTAGAATCAGTGTTTCGGAAGTCCCACTTCAAGCAAAATTTTGCATTGTGTCTCAAATATGGACAATCCTGAGTCAATTTTCATGGACATGAGGACTTTTTTCTCCTGGTTGGCCCACACCAGTTTTAGACTTTATAAGCTAAGTAACCTGGTTCCCCTCACAATCAGGAGACTGTGTGTTGGATTCTAAGTAGAGGCAGATATTTTTCTCTCTGGGCACAATGATAATGTATCTGCTGAACAAAACTCTGCATTGGCAACAGGAAGGGCATCTGGCCAGTAAACATTCAATACCATTCAGTTGCCCAGTCTCCACCCCTCAAGGGATTATGGGGTTGTTAAAAGAAGATGATGATGATGAATCTAAGTAACTTGGTGAGCCCAAGGTGATTCTCCTTTTATCCCATTTCTAGGCCACCAATGCCCTGTGCTTCATCCTCTCTTTACCTGATGCAGCTAATTCTATAGAGAACAAATTCCCTCAGCTGCTGATTGCGCTGGTCACACAGATTTATTTTCTCCTTGAAGCCAGCAAGCAGGATCCAGATTATCAAGTCGAATAGTGATGAATTCACATCAAATCAACCTCTTGGGGTAAGGAATCTCCTAGGCCCAATCTGGATCCTTTCTCCATTTCTGCAAAGCTCGGCAGATGCCTACAGGTCAAGCTACGACTACAATGAAGCCCCAAATTTCTGTTGCTAAGTGAGATAGTCATTAAGTCAATATCCCATTTTGCAACATTTCCTGCCACAATTGTTAAGTGAATCATTGCATTGGTTAAGCTAGTCCCATGGTTGTCAAAGGAATCTGGCTTCCTTGCCGACTTTGCTTGTCAGAAGGTTGCAAAAGGGGATCCATCAAAAATATGAGCCAGTTAAACCATCATAAATATGAGCCAATTGCCAGTTGTCTGAATTATTTTCTTTTTTTTAAGTTTTTCTTTATTAAACAAACAAACACAAACATGAACAGAAAAATACATTAAAAATATTGAAAATGTACAGTCATCCTAACATCCATCTTTGTCATTACTTTGCTAAGTCCAATAATAATACATATTTCCATTCCATATACATTAAATATACATATAATCATTCCTTATTCTTTTGAATCTTCCACTTCTCTAGCCAACCATAAAATTTGTCCCATATTTTATAATAATCCAAATCCTCCTTATTTTTTAATTTTTTTGTTAGTTTATCCATTTATGCACACATCATAATTTTCCTAATTAATTCAAATTCATTTGGAGTATCCTTACTTTTCCATTTCTGTGCGTACGCCAATCTTGCTGCAGTAATTATATGGATTATTAAATATATGTTTTCCTTGTCATACTTCTTTGTATTAATCCCTAACAGAAAGAACTCTGATCTATGTTCTATTCTCATCCTACATATTTCTTCTAGCCACTTCTGTAATTTTTTCCAATATATCAGGGCTTTTTTGGAACTCCACCACAAATGGTAATAAGTTCCTTTTTCTTTATTACATTTCCAACATGTGGGAAAAAGTTTTGAATACAATATTGCCAATCTTGATGGGGGTATGTGCCATTTATAAAATAATTTATACAAATTTTCCTTAAATGGTATGGCTAATGTCATTTTTAAATTTCTTTTCCATAATATTTGCCAATCGTCTAAATTCATGCTATAACCAAAATTTTTCATCCATACCACCATCGTTTCCTTTACTTTTTCTTCTTCCAATTTAAATTCCAATAAAACTTGATAGATTTTTTTTATCATCTTCTCATTGGTTCTTAATAATATTTCATCTAGTTTTGTCTTAGTTCTACTAATTCCCCACTCTTTCTTATCCTTTAAGTATTTCGACTGGAGTTCCAAATAGGCCCACCATTCCACATCAATTCCTTGATTTCTCAGATCTTGTCTAGATTGTAATTCCCCTTTATCATTTAGTATGTCTTCATATGTGATGATTTTCCTTGTCACAATAGTTGTGGGTGCATCAATGCTTCCAAAGTTGATAGCCAAATAGGTGTTTCTACATGCATTTGATTTTTTATTTTATTTCATGTATTTAAGAGAGTCTGTCTAACTTTATGTCTTTGAACATAATTATAGCCCTTTAAATTATCCTGCCAGAGGAAGGTGTGCCATTCCGACTGCCAATTGTAATCTTCTAGTGTTAATATTCTTTTATTTCGATGGTTTATCCGCTCTTTCACCCAGGTTAAAATTGCAACTCTATAATACAATTCCCAGTCAAGTAGGCCAAATCCTCCTTTTTCTTTGCAGCAACGTCAATTCAACTCTTGGTTTTTTCTTTTGCCATATAAAATTTGCCATTATTTTATTCAAATTATCAAAAAACTTTTTTTCCAATTTTAGAGAGGGAAGGTGATAGAGGGAGGGAGAGGAACGGGAGAGGAAGAAAGAGAGAGAGAAAGGCAGAGGGGAGAGAGAGAAAGAAAGAGGGAGGAGGAGGAGAGAAAAAGCAGGTGGAGAGGAAGGTGGAGAGAGGGAGAGATAAAGGGAGAGAGGGAGGGAGACAGAGAAAGGGAGAGGGGGAGAGAATGAGGAAGAGAAAGAGAATGAGAGAGAAAGAGAAGGACGGTGAGAAATTATCTAAATGGAGTATTTCATTCAATCTCTTTGTTGATAATTCAGATAATGATTTCTCTAGCAGATTCTTCTGATTTTTCCATATCTGATCTTTTAGGAACTTGTTCACATTCTCTAAAGTGGAGCTCAAGCTGATGTGTAGACAGGCCAACACATACTTCTGCCGTACTGATATGAGGGAGAAGACAATTGGGATGGTTTTCTTCTCAGAGGTGAGAAGACATTGGGATGCACCCCAACATTCTGGAGGTCAAGGAAAGTTGCCATGGGTTCACAAGAACTTTCTGGTTAGAAACTAGAAGTTGTGGGTGCTCCATCACTGAAAGTCTTGAAGAAGAGGCTGGACAGCCACTTGTCTGAAATGGTAGAAGATCTCCTGCTTGAGCAGGGGGTTGGACTGGAAGACCTCTAAGGTCTTCTGTTATTTTGTTAATTGGTGGAATAGCTTGCCTCCAGAAGTTGTGGGAGGGAGGGAGGGAGGAAGAAGACGGAAAGAAGAGAGGGAAGGAAGGACAGATGAATGCAGGGAGGAGGGGGAGGGAGGTGGGAAGGAAGCAAACAGAGAGAGGGAGGGAGGAAGAAGGAAAGAAGGAAGGAAGTAGAGGGAGAGAGGGAGAGATGTTGCTTATCAGAAAATCACAAAAGGGGATCACATGACACTGGAACATTGAGACCGTCCTAAATATTAACCTTCAAGTGCCCAAATTTTGATCGCATGACAGTGTGGATGGTACAATGGTCATAAGTCTGAAAAATGGGCGTGAACCTTTTGTCAGTGCCGTTGCAACTTTCAATGATCACTATTCAATGAGGACTATTTTCTTTTTCTTTCCTCTTAATGGCTGAAATCAGAACCGGGTTATCTGACTCCATCTTTCCTCCCTTGGCCCAGGTCTCCAGGAACACCCACAACACATGGGTCTCATTTATGGACTGGGAGGATATTCCCAGCAACTAGTTCGACTATCAAATGTTTAGCAGTCCCCCTAGCATGTACACGGACATCTGCTCTGTTATTGTAAGTATGAGACAAGCTAGCTTGTTTTGTTCCTGATTATAGTATACTAACCATTTATTTATTTTTTGTCCTACCTTTATTTATAAATAATTCAAGATGGTGGACATCCCTAATATTTTTCTTCTTCTTTTCTTCTCCTCCGATTTCCTTCATAACAATCCTGTGAGGTTGGTGGCACTGAGAGAGAGGGACTACACCGAAGTCACCCAGCTGGCTATCATAACTAAGGCGGGACTAGAAATCTCCATCTCCTAGTGCAGGGATGTCAAACTCAATTTCATTGAGGGTCACACCAGGGCTATGGTTGACCTTGGGCATGGCCAACTGGGCAGGTATGGTCAACTGGATGAGCATGGCCAGCTTGACTCCACTCCCCAAACTGCGTGCATTTTCCTCTTCACATTGGGTAGACCAGGATGACACCTTGGGCCAGATCCGACCACATCACAGAATGCATTCATTCCTTGGGCCTTTTTGACAACCCTGGATCAGACCAGCATCTCATTGGCTCGATCTACCCGTTGCGAAGTAGAAAGATCAGGCCAGTGTAGCAAGTGCAAAAAGGAAACTTGCCAGCAGTTTAGGGAATGGCGTCCAGCTGGCCACGCCTACCCAGTTGGCCATATCCACCAGGCCCCTGAAGGTCAGTCTCAGCCCTGATGTGATCACCAAACCAGTTCTTATGCCAGTAGCATCCTACCCCTGGACCTGACCCAACCTCCCTCCTGTCTTGTTGGGGAAGCTGCCACAATTTATTTATTTATTTATTTAAATTATATTGCCACCTATTCGCCATGGTGACTCGAGGTGGCTTACACAATGTAAAACCATAGTTAAAACAATGCAGGGTATAAAATCTGGAGAAATCCAAATTTCTCCCGCTTCCCTAAAGAGGAAGTGACACTTGACACAGCCAACTCACTGTGGCCACCTCACCTCAGCCAACTTACTATGACCAACTTCTTTACAGGACAACCTATTAATTGAATTTAATTAAAATGATTTTAATTTTTGCCATTCAGATTTTATTTTGTCCCTCCCTTTGTATCCATTCAATGATTCTATTACCCAGTTTCTCTGATATCAGTGTAACTCTTGTCCTTTGGTGAGTTATCCTGCAGAGAGTTGCCCATGGCAAGATGCCCATGGCAAGTTGCCCATGGTGAGTTGGCTGTGGTGAATTGACCATGGTGAATTGGTTGCAGCAAATTGTCATAGAACATAGCAAAGTGATGGCACAAGGAAAGAAAACTGTGTTTGTTTCTAGTTGTATTGGCATACAATGCCCTATAGCATCATCCCAGGGGAAGGAGTTGAAAATGGTTTATGTCCAGGATGTGAGAAGTCTGCAGATACTTTCCCAGACCTCATTCTGACCTCCACAATATATGAGTCTTCCATGGAAGCCATATGTGCTTTAGAATGAGCTTTGGAAAAGTGCTTTGAGGCTTTCTTGATGGCCTGACTCAACTAAGGTCAACCTGGGTAAAGAAACCATGATTTGGGACAACATGTGGTCAAACCCAGTCCACGTCTTCTTCAGTGGCACCAGTTGTCAACGATATCTGTGAGACATCAGAAAAAAAGCAGAATGAGATCAGATTTCAGAATCAGAATCGAGCTGGAAGGGATATTGGAGATCTTCTAGTCCAGCTCCCTGATCAAACAAGAGACCCTATACTATTTCAGACAAGTGACTGTCCAGTCTCTTCTTAGAAATTCCAGTGACAGAGCACCTACAACGTCTGAAGGCAAGCTGTTCCACTGGTTAATTGTCCTCACTGTTAGGAAGTTTCTCCTCAATTCCATCTTCTCAATTCCAGGTTGCTTCTCTCCTTGATTAGTTTCCATCCATTGTTTCTTGTTTATTTATTTTTTTAAACTTTTTTATTTTATTTGCTTTGTCAATTGCTTACAAGATAATAGGTATAAGTAAAAACATAGTTATGAATACATGGATACAAATAAGAAAAATAAAAGAAACAATAGGACAGGGACGATAGGCATGTTGGTGCGCTTATGCACGCCCCCTACAGACCTTTTAGGAAAGGGATGAGGTTAATAGTAGAAAGTTTAAGGTTAAAGTTTTTGGGCTTTGGGGAAGAAACCACAGAGTCAGGTAGAGTATTCCAGACATTGACCACTCTGTTGCTGAAGTCATATTTCCTGCAGTCAAGTTTGGTGTGATTAACCTTGAGTTTGTATCTATTGTTTGCTCTTGTGTTGTTATGGTTGAAACTGAAGTATTCATTGACAGGTAGGACATTGCAATGTGTGATTTTATATACTATACATAGATCGGACTGAAGGCAGCGTAGTTCTAGATTTTCTAGGTCTAGAATTTCGAGTCTGGTGGCATAAGGTATTCTACAACGAGTAGAGGAGTGTAGAACTCTTCTTGTGAAATATTTCTGGACTTTCTCAATTGTGTTAATATCAGATATATAATGTGGGTTCCAGACTGATGAGCTGTATTCGAGTATTGGTCTAGCAAATGTTTTGTATGCTCTAGTTAGTAGTGTAATATTACCAGAGAAAAAGCTAAGTAAGATTAGGTTAACAGGTTAATGTCTTTTTGGCTATGTAGTTACAGTGGGCTCTAGCACTTAGATCATTAGAGATGAGTACTCCAAGATCCTTGACAGAGTTTGGATCATCAACAAGGTCTTGACTATTCAGCCTGTATTCTATTTTCTGATTTTTTTTGCCAATATGTAAGACAGAGCATTTATTTGTTGAGATTTAAAATTGCCATTTGTTTGACCATTCTGATACATAGTCAAGGCCTTTTTGAAGGGAAGCAGTATTGTCTGTGGTGTTGAATAGCTTTACGTCGTCAGCAAAGACAATGCAGTTGCTCTTAATATGATTACAGAGGTCATTTATGTAGAGTATGAAGAGACTTGGTCCTAGAACACTGCCTTGGGGGACACCACTGTTGACAGGTACAGAATTTGATAGGACACTCCCAATTTGACCTTTTGTTGTCTGTTTAACAGTAATGCTTCTATCCAGTTATGCAGGTGTCCAGAAATACCATAAGATTTTAGTTTTAGGAGTAGTTTGTCGTGTACCACTGAGTCAAAGGCTTTACAGAAGTCTATGTAGATTTTGTCTATTGCTTTGCCATGATCGAGTTGTGTAGTCCATATGTTTTTGCAGTGTAAGAGTTGCAGATTGCAGGATAGTTTTTTTCTGAAACCAAATTTTTTATTAGAGAGTAGGTTGCTTCTCTCCTTGATTAGTTTCCATCCATTGTTTCTTTTCCTACTCTCTGGTGCTTTGGAAAAGTTTTGTGTGTTGTGTTAACGGACACTCATCCGACTCAAAAAAGTGAGGTCCCAGTGGGATCATGTAATTCCAGATGCTGTGAGCGCTCCATAACAGGAGGTTTTCAAGAAGAAACTATACAGCCAAGGTCCAGAATGGTATAGAGCAGAACTGTCCAACCTTGGCAACTTTAAGAGCTGTGGTTTCAACTCCCAGAATTCTCCAGCCAGCCTGGCTGTCTCAGGAATTCTGGGAGTTGAAGTTCACAGATCATAAAGAGGCCATAGTTACCCATCATTAACTTAAATCATGTTCACGGGATACTGCAAACTGCCATAAAGGCAAGTTGGTTGTCAAGTGTCCAAAATATGATCATATGATCACTGAGGAAGGGACACCTCTCAGAACTTTGAATCTTGACTAAATGGTGGCTAAGTGACCAGTTGTAAGTTGAGGGCTTCCTGTATCAACCAGAAAAAGTGTAGGGGTGGGAAGAGTGCCAGCTGGATGGTAGCCATATCTCAGGAGCTTTCTTAGAAGAGCTTCCTTCTCCTTTCAGGAAATCATTGAAGATGAGCCCGTGAGAACATTGTCTGTCATAATTCTCCATCAAGTGACCATCACAATCACCTGCATGATGTACGTACCTGCTCCACCCTCATCTTGTTACCAGGTAAGTAGGAATTTGGAGTTGGATGCAGTTATGGGATTTCCATGCCACGTCCCCATGCCCTAGAGCAGGGGTGTCAAACTCAATTTCATTGAGGGCTGCATCAGGGTTGTAGTTGACTTTGGGGGGGGGGGGTCAACTGGGTGGGTATGGTGAACTGGGTGGGCATGGCCAACTAGGTGGACATGGCATCTTTCCTCTTCGCATTGGGTAGAGTTCCAACCACAATGCAGGCTGGATTTGGCCCGTGGGCCTTGATTTGACACCCCTGCTCTAGTGCATGCATTGATTTAGCAGGTCAGCCCCAGAATTTGAAAGGGGGAAGAATTTTTACACTGGCAATCTGGGCAGTTCAGATCTGGAAAATTGGGTGAGCATGCTTATTTAGATGTGAGGGGTCCTTGGTTTTCTTTCAGCATGGTGGTTTTCTTGCAATCATTTCATGACCCAAGTAGGTAACATCAACAGTGCTAGAAAGAAGTGGGGTTTGCTTCTCTTTTTATATACTAATAGTGCCTTACCTTATCAGGATAGGTAGGATTGTTTCTGGTGATCTGGTCTGGTAGGAGAGAGAGAGAGAGAGAGAAAAAGAGAGGGGTGGGAAATGGATGAATGATGGATGGATGGATGGATAGATGGATGGATAGATAGAGATAGACAGACAGACAGATGGATAGAAAGATAGAGATAGAAATAGATGATAGATAGATAAAGAGAGAGAGATGGATAGATATACAGAGATATAGATAGAAATAGATGATAGATAGATAGATAGATAGATAGATAGATAGATAGATAGATAGATAGATAGATAGATAGATGTGGTTAGGTGGATAGATGGATGGATGAAGACAGAGAGATGGATGGATGGATGGATGGATGGATGGATAGATGGATGGATGGATGGACAGAGAGACAGATGATACATATCAATACATAGACTCTGGAAAGAGTGCAGAGAAGAGCAACAAAGATGATTAGGGGATTGTAAGTTAAAGCATACGAAGAATGGTTGCAGGAATTGGGTATGTCTACTTTAATGAAAAGAAGGACTAGTGGGACATGATCAAATGCCTTCTCCAGGTCTAGGAATGCCATATGTAATGGTTGTCTCTTCTCACAGTGTTTGTCTGTGAGCTGATGTGCGGCAAAGATGGCTTCAGTTGTTTCACATCCTTTAATGAAGCTGCATTGGTTGATAGTGAGCTGGGTGATGCTGCGAATGCATTGATCAAGGATTCTCTCAAAGATATTCATAGCGTAAACAGAAGGTGGATTGGCACCTTCTGTTTGGCATAGCGTAAACAGAAGGTGGATTGGCAACAGAAGGTGGATTGGCACAGTCAGGGGGTCACCCTTGTTTTTGAAGATGTTGATCAACCAGTTGATACATGGCTAGTGTTCATTACAGCATTGAAGAACTCAGTCAGCCAACATATCCCTGTGTCTCAAACTTCCTTTAGTTTCCAGAAGTCCGTGGGCACATTGTCAAAACGAAAACATTCAGTTTTATAAATTAGAGAAAATGGATCATGTTTTTCTGTTGCCAGCATACTTTTTTTTACAAAATAACGAAGAAACCAAAGAAACAGCAGTACCATCCTATTAAGCAAGCTATAGAAACTATAATGAAAGATGAAGTAGAAGTAAAACTCCTCCCCTGCACATATCGCAGTAAAATAGAACCTCACAAGACACTCATATCTTGTTACTATGGAGACTTGATAACCAGTCCAGCTTATTTTGTAAACATCTGTGGCAAGCTCTTCAGACAAACAAAAACAAACGCAGTGACACCCCCTTCTTTGTCTGATGAGCTGACATCAGGTAAGGCACATCTTCTCACTCAGGTATTCATGCTGAACAGCTGCAAGTGGCCTGTTGATGTAACCTAAAAACTGCAATATAAAACATTTCTGCAAAGTGTTAGCAAAACTCTCATTCATTTACTTATTTGGACCAATATAAACAATGTCATCAACATAAAAAAGAATTTATCTCATATGCATTCCCAGATCTTTTTGTGAACACGCATTCATCAGTTTCGGATTTAATAAAATCCATTAAATTTAGTTTGTCAGTAAGACATAAACACTACATTAAACCAGACTGTTTCAGACCATAAAGACTTTTGTTTAATAGCCAGGTATCCCCTTCTTGCTTTCGGAACCTGGAAAACCTTTTCTTCATCCGGTAGAAATTGCAGGTGTACACACCTTGAGTTGCTTTAGACTGTCCAATTCAGCCTTCATTTCCTTATGCCAAGGTAAGATTGCTTTTGTCAATTGCCATGAAAACGGCTGCGGATCCCCTTCTTAACCCTCTCAGAACGTCTCAGAACAACGGTCCATTCTTCTTCCGTTTCACCCTCATCTTCTTCCTCGTTGCTAGCCTCAGCATCGACGGCATGCGAAGACGGAACCTCAGGTTGAGAATAACTAGTTGATGAAACATCCGTCTGATAATCTCAATCATCAGACTGCGTAACATCATCTCTAGGAAAATAAACTCCAGTATCATTTGAGTGAATTCTGGACCAGTCAGCATCTTCTTCAAAAGTAAAGGATTGAGAAACCACAATTACATTTCTGAAGTCAATGAACTTGCTGCATCTGGAATTGTCATCAATGCCCATAAATCTCAGTCTTTTTGCTGCTGGACCTTCTTTCATTCTTTGAGCTAATAGAATATTCACCATAGCATAGGAACCAAAAATATGAATATTTCTCAAGTCGGGTTTATATCCATATAATGTGAAGAAAGGTGTCTGGTTAATTACACTGCTCCAGATATGGTTAACAATATAGTTTGCATATTTAATTGCTTCACCCCAGTATGGGAAACTCAGATTAGCGTCTTCCAGAAGACAACACATCATTGTTTGCAGTACTCCATTTCTGCGTTCCGCCACTCCATTTTCCGCAGGAACATAAGGAGCTGAGGTCTGGTGCAGAATTCCATTCTCACACATCCAGTCCTGAAAACGCTGGGACATGAATTCAGCACCGCGATCACTTTGAATTCTAGCGATGCGAACACCATGTTGAATGTTGACATAAGTTGCAAAATCTTTAAAGATCTGAAAGGTCTCTGATTTTTCCTTCATAGGAAACACAAATCCATATCTAGAATAATTGTCAACAATTGTTAAGAAATATTTTCTACCACCAAGTGTTGGTGCAAATGGACCTACTATGTCAGTATGTACCAAATCAAAAACGTGTGTTGACAGGTGTGTAGCGTGTTTTGGAATGGCTGCTGCCTTGGACTTGGCTTTCTTGCAGACAGCACAATCCAAAAACACCTTACACCCCTTCAGATCCAAACCTTTTACGAATTCTGGCATCTTGCTAAGAACATGAAAACTGGCATATCCCAATCTTCTATGCCACTTATGGATACACCTGGAATGCAAAAGTTTACCTGTTAGTGAATTTTCAACATTCTTATTAAGAACCCTAGGCTTGCTTTGAGCAACCTGTTTCTGACTTTTGTTGGTTCTAGGAACCTTTGAGATAGCAACAGGATCTCTCTCTGGAACATCTCTCTCTGGGCCTGTGCTTCCTCTTATTGGAACAGGTATACTTGCCTGTGCTTGCGAAGTAGACTTCGGTTTTAGGTAATAAACACCACCAATTACTATGGTTTCAGCAACAATATTACCTTCTTTCATCACATAACTTGCTTTTTCAAAATGGTGAACCTGGTACTTGGATACTCTCGACAAATGACTTTGACTAAGCAAACTGCTGGTTGCTGTTGGAATATAATAAACATCAGGAATAAAAGCATCTAGCTCTTCAATATAAACAGTTCCTTTTCCTTTGACCTGAACAGTATTATTGGAAAAAGTGTACAGTTCACACATATCAGGTTCAGGCTCGTACATCTCTGTGAAAAGATCTCTTCTGTAGGTAACATGCACTGCTGCTCCACTGTCCAAAGTCCAGAGATGTCTTCTGTCATAATCTGGACTTCCTTCATTGATCAACGCCAATGTGATGTGTGGAGTTTGTAGATCACACCTGGAACCACGATGACCTTGTCTTTCACCTCTGCCCTTGCTTCTGGAATCTGTTCCTCTGGGCTGGTATGTGACAGGTGCTGGAGATCACTGGGGACAATCACGGACGATATGTCCCAGATGACCACAAACGTAGCATCTTGGCATCCTTGGAACGAAGGCTTTTCCGTGGAAATTGCGCCTCGTATCTAGAGCCCGTGATGCAGTCGATCCTCTCAAATGTGGCATGCATGAATGCTGGCACTGGCTGACTTGATGGAGACATCTGTATAGCAGACTGACTCCTTGACAATTTTGTATATGCACATTGTAAATTTTGTAATTGTTCCTGTATTTCATGCAAATCACCAGCAGATGGTGCTGCAACATTAGAAATGGCAGAAGCTCTTTCAACTGAGTCAGCATTACAAGACATATCACGAGGTATCTGTGATGTAGGCATAGCTCTCTGCTCTGATTGGTCTGACACCACTCCCATGTGACCAATTTGAGGGTGGACCCTTGGCTTCAATGAAGAAGGCAAGATGGAGGACTCAGGAACTCTAATCACACCCTTATCTCACTGAATAGACAGTGCATGTTGCATATAATCCTGCTTAGCTCTCTGACTCATTGTTGGCTCAGGATTTAATGAAGAATAATGAATTTCACCTTTCTCTTTTCTTGAAAAACTATCAGTGCCTGTATAATTTCAGAATTAGCTCCAAGCTTCTCAAATTCTTGGGCTTCTGGCCTCTCAGGCTGAGTTTGATAGCATACATCATAAACAAAACTTGGTACAGACCTGCTTTCTTGTCCTCCTATGGCAGCTTCCTCCTCCAGATGAGTAGCGGTAGCCAGCAGACTTCTTATCTCTTCAGGAATTTCAGAAAATGACAATAACTCTTCCTCCAACGGAACCTTTGGTTTTTCTTTGCCTTTCTTTCTTGGCATTGTAGAGTTTATCAAAATTAATTGCAAAATCCTCAGACATTGTAATCTAATTAATCAAAACAAACCATCCTCTGCTACCATGTCAAAACGAAAACATTCAGTTTTATAAATTAGAGGAAATGGATCGTGTTTTTCTGTTGCCAGCATACTTTATTTACAAAATAACTAAGAAACCAAAGAAACAGCAGTACCATCCTACTAAGCAAGCTTTAGAAACTATAATGAAAGATGAAGTAGAAGTAAAACTCCTCCCCTGCACACATGCGCAGTAAAATAGAACTTCACAAGTTCTTGATACTATGGAGACTTGATAACCAGTCCAGCTTATTTTGTAAACATCTGTGGCAAGCTCTTCAGACAAACAAAAACAAATGCAGTGACACACATTGTCAGTTCCAGGAACCTTCAAATTCTTCATTCTATCCATGTTGACTTCTTCCTCAGAGTGAAATGGGTTCATGGGCTGGTGTGCCTTCTGGAATTGGTGGATGTGGGAATTCAATGTGGATGGAAAGTTATATGCATGGGAGAATTATATATGTGCATGCATTTACAATTTGCAGGAAATGAAAAAGCACTTTGAATATTGCCTTTGGTGGAAATCCAGCAAAATGCAGAGATCTATCTATTCTAGTCATTGGATAAAATTACAAGGAAGTAAATTTCTATTCTGTAGTGTTGAGCTATGCCACCTAATTCTCTCCCCAATCTCTCCAATCCCAGTTAATATTTGCTCACCAACTCCTTCATCCATCAGTAAAACAGCACTTTATAATCTTCTCTGAGAACTTCAATTATTAGATGGCTCAGAAGAAGAAGAAAAAATTGTAATTCTGAAACTTTGCTTATTAATAATCAACAGGACACCAAATATGAAATCAATTATTTATTCTATGTATAAACAATTTAAGGGAAAATAGCACAATAAATGACAGAAAAGTAAAAAATTAAGAGACAAAGTAACATTTATATATCGGCTCAAAAATCTGTCTTCTGAGAATTTCCTTCCTATCATTGATTCTTCTAAACATTAAGTAGGGCATCCAAAAATGGTCAACGTATAAGACAATTGGGCAATGTCTTCACATAAATTCTCGAATTCTTCATGCTGACATTCGTCTTCATTTGGCCATCTCTCAATCCAGGTGTGCTTTGTGATGCGATAGGAAATTCTGGAAATAGGAAACAGGATAGCTTAAAATGTAGCCCTTCAAGGGAATTAGTTCTCCTGTTGGAGCAATATGCTAGGCCTAGCCTTAATCCATTTTAATAATTTCATTTTAATAATTTCATCCTTGCATAAGATGCCACACAAAAAGACAGAGAAAAAGTACTAGTGCATCTCAAGATCTAGAAGGATATTGACAGACTGGGCTCTGTCTAACACAGTGAAATTCAATGCAGAGAGAAAGTAAGATTTTTACACTTAGGCAAGAAAAACTCAAATGTACAGTTGCAGATTAGGTGAAACTTGGCTCAATAGCAGTAACTGTGAGAGGGATCTTGGAGGCCTAGTGGACAATCCCTTAAATATGAGCCAGCAGTGTGCTGCAGCCACAAAAATATCAATGCATTAACAGAAGGATAGAATCAAGACCATGTGAAGTGCCACTTTATAATGACTTGGTACTTGGAATACTGCATCCGATTTTGGTTGCCACAATATAAAAAAGATGAGAAGAGAGCAGAAAAGAGCAACAAAAATGATTAGGGGGCTGGAGGTTAAAACATATGAAGAATAGTTGCAAGAATCGGAACATCTAGCCTGGTAAAAAGGATAGATATGACATGATAGCAGTATTCCAATATTTGAAAAGCTGCCATAAAGAAGAGGACAACCTATTTTCCAAAGCACAGGAAGGAAAAGAAGCAATGGATGGAAACTAATCAAGGAGAGAAGCAACCTAAAACTAAGGAGAAATTTGAGGGAGAACAATTAATCAGTGGAACATTTTGCCTTCAGAAGTTGGGGGTGCTCCATCAGTGGAGATTTTTAAGAAGAGATGGGATAGCTATTTGCCTAGAATGGTATATAGACTAAAAGACCTCAAAGTCCCTTCCAACTCTTATTCTGTTATCTGTTCAATAAAATCAAAGAAGTAAGAATTTTGGTCTCTTCCTGAATATCAAAAAGACCAAGCTCATGACTACTGTAAGGAAGGGAAATATCAAAATAGAAATTGATGATGATGAGATAGTATGTGTGAAAAATTCATTTTCCTAGGATCACAAATAGCTCAAAGCTGTGAATGCAGCCCAGAAATAATACATCAGATTGCCCTGGGTTGCACAGCAATGATGAACATGAGCCAAATATGGAAAATATGGCATCATACTGGCAACAAAATGTAGGTTAGTCCCCTCTATTATATTCCCCAAAACTACTTATGCTGGGCCTTAAAAAAGCAACGCAGGAAGACAATCTCTTGTTTGAGCTCTGGTACTAGAGAAGGCTCCTGAGTACTCCTTGGACAGCAAAAGTGAGTACTGGAGCCCATAATACCAGTAATGTCAGTAGTGACCAGTAAAAATGTCACTAGAAGGCAAAATCACAAAAGTGCATCTCACTTACTTTCTCATGCCATGTGGGAGAATTCACTAGAGAAAGGCATTATGTTTGGAAAAAATAGCAGTAAAAGGAAACCAGGGCATGATGATTCCAAAGGACATGGTGGCTGAACACTCTCAAAGCTGACACTAGCCAGATCATAAAAAAACTCAAATAAATAGTGCAAGATCAGAAGATTGGAGAGAGACCAGTACCATAGCTAAATGTCTATGGAGATTCTCAGTCATCCAGGTCATGGCTGTCCCAAAGGTGCTTTTTCAAAAGGCAACAAAGTCCAATTGTCTTTTGAAAAAGTACCTTTGGGACCTGAATCATAAAAAGCACCTTTAGAATCTGAACCATAAAAGTGCCAATAGCTGGACTCGACTGAACCAATAGCATCATCATCATCATCATCATAGATTCAGATTGTGATTGCTTCCAAAAATGTAACACAACATTCCATGGCACTGTTGGTATATGTTTAGGTGTTCTGTGGATTTGATAGCAGAAAAACAAAGTCTATAAAATTGTAGAAAATTTTAAAAAAATGGAAAAATACATACTTATCTTTAAAGTGCCACAGGTCACTGCTGAGACCCCAGATCAGATAATTATCATTCACCTTCAGATTCAAAGCCTCCTGGCATTTCCTTTGACTTACATACTGGCGGGCCTTTGCTCGTGGACTTCGGTCAGTGCCTGCAGAAATTAGATAAAATCTGAATAAATATTTCAATAGGTTATGGTCTTACATTGGCAAGTAATGTTAAGTAACCAGAGAAAACTGAATAGTGGGTGCATTGGCTCTTTCTTCAACTGCTATTGGTCCATATTTATCACCCTGGGGCAAACAAACCATCTTCTCAGTTCTATCTTTTTCCTCAGAGAGGCCCATTATACGCAACATAGATACTGCAGCAGCATCTGACCCTGAAAAACCAGTTCCCTATCTCAGCACTAGAGCACTTTTCAGGCTAACCTCATCTGCCAGTGGATCATCCAGGGAAGATTCCTATCAACAGAAGTGAAAGGGAGGCCATTTTTGCAGCGGGAAGGGTGGCCATTAGCAGCCCCCCTACAACAGATCCTTCCCACACTGGTTGGAGGATCTTCTGATTCACTGGAGAAGATTGATCAGGATACAGAAAACTGGCAGAATAATAAACATGGCTCCTCCCTCTTTTTCTGATGTAACTCTTCCCTAGCTCCTCATCCTCACAGACAAAATCCTGAATCCTTATTTAAAGCAGAAACATTCTGTTTAGAAAATCCCTGTTGTGAGTTTGAATAACAGTGATAATTGTTTTGTTTGATTTTATTCTACATTGCCCAGAATCAGTTAAGAATGGGGTGGCACTTAAGTTGAATAAATCAAATTACATAGAATAATGTGAACTTTCAAATAGGGTTCAAATAAACTTTCAGTTTTAAAGAAAATGTCTGTTTTAGGGGGAAATTCTTACCTGCTTTAATAACTTCTAAAACGTCCATGACATAGATATCACTACCATCTTTTTCTTCTATTCGAAGCAGCTTGGTTTTGTAGACTTTTAAGAACAAAGACAGAAACAATACTCATTAAGACAGCTGATTATTTTACATCATGAGTGGCATAATCAGTGAGGCTAATTGTCGATGGAGATTCCGAATCACCCAGGTCAAGGTTCCAAAAGTGCTTTTCCAAAAGGCAACTGGATTTCCTTTCTTACTAAGAACGTCCGGTTGCCTTTTGGAAAAGCACCTTTGGGACAGGTACTGCTGACGTTTCCACGTAGACTACGGGCACTTCCAAGGCTGGATCTTTGTGGCAGTCTTGACTCCTCCAGATGAGGCCACTGAGTACCAGCTCCTCTGTGGGGTACAGGGAAGCAAATTGTGTATTTTCTCTTGAGGTGCCCTGGTTCTATGAGTGTGATAGTATTATCAGTCATGTAAGGTACTCCAGACAGGAAGTATGGCCAGATGGACTAACATTATTTTATTGTAAGGTTACATAAATGGAACTTTGCAAGTCTGAAAGTACATTTCTCTCCTGTCCCCTTTACAGCCCATGAAACTAGGAAGGGGTTTTTCTGAGACATTGCCCATGCCTCCATTCCTTTTGTAGGCCAAGCTGCCTCTTGTCCAGCCACTCCCTGGCTGTAGCTCTTTGCCCTGTCTCCCAAGGTCACTCCCAGATACCATTACAGGTTTATTGGAATGACCTTGGGAGACAAGAGGAAGACCTGTAGCCTACCTAGGCAGCTCAGTCTGAGGATGTGAGAAAAACATAGGAAGTGTTTCAGAGGAGACTCTCCCTAGTTTTCCAGAGACTAGAAAAATAGGATGGGAGAAATACTTTCAGTCTTCATAAATCTGTTTAATGTAACCTTATGCCAAAGATCCTGCTGATGTGCCTGGTTGCTGTTCCTGTCTGGACTACCTCGCAGGGCTAAGCTTCCAAAAAGTCCTTTTCCCCTTTTGTGAAAACTTTCACCTTACTCCACTCTCCACAACACTGTAGTGTTTAAGTTCTGGGTTTTGAAGTAGGGGCCATGCAGATTGCTGCACTTTGGCTTCATATGCTGCTTTTTGAACAATTGAGAGTGAAAACAGTGAGTGTGTGGAGCATGGAAATGTTCTCTGAATCTCGGTGTTCTGGCTCTGCTTACTCATTGATACAGATCTATTTCTAGGAGCCCTAAATTGTTATGCTACACTCAAGGGTCAATAACACACCAACAAACTCTGAAGCTAGCCTGGCTGAGGCCATCTTGGAGGCTTCAGTGTTGCCACAATGGTGCTGAGCAATAAGGGGGTGGGGATAGAGATAGCTGGGGTTTTGTAGCCAGAACAAAATAGTTTCCCCTGAGAACCAAGGACATTCCCACAGGTGGCTGAAGAGAGGAGTGAAGTTTCCAAGCAGCAACACCTTGACTGGACCCTGTGATTGATTGTTTGGGAAAGGGGGCAAAACCTTTACTTTTGATGAGATGAAAACTCGGGGACCTTTAGTGTCAGTTTTCACTAGTCTGTGCCAATATGATATATCCAATAAACTTGTTTTTTGAGGAAATTGCTTGCCTTGGAGTTCTGTTTGTTATGGGTGTATTACATGGACCCTGGACACAAGCAGCATCATGTTAACTATAAAAATATCACTGCAGGATGAAGGTGTGTATTCTGAGGGTAAAAAAAATCCATCTTATTAATAAATTCAAAATGGCTGCTCCAAATCATGACTTCTTGTTAATTAGAAGTAAACCATTAACAATGAAAGACACCTCTACCTTATTAATAAGATTCTACAATATAAATACCATAATCCACATTTGGACCACAGGCTTTCTGAATTCGCAATTGCAGAGTAACATTCTTTTGCTGGTTGAGCGAGGAACAGGTTTCTTCAAGGGGAGAAAAGAGAAGATAGAATTTGGATTGATCATTGAGGATACATGTTCTGATTTAAAAGACATTGCTAGGGCAAAAAGTAGCCAGCACAGAGCAAGTAACATCTCATTTTTAGAAGACATCTGTGTTTTATAATCAGAAACAAGTAAAACTAATTTAAATGCAAGACCCTACTATCTAGGGCTAACCTATTATTGATAATGTGGCATTTCAAATACTTGCTATCTTATTTGCTCTGAAGAGAAAATCAGATAAGATTTGTACTGTATTTAATGAGCAAAGAAAACACTGGGCTTTTCAAAGTCAACTCTAACACCCCTGACATAAGGTTTATTATGCTCTGAAATAATAATTCAGTATTAACAGAATAATAGAGTTGGAAGGGACCTTGGAGGTCTTCTAGTCCAACCCCCAGTTCAGGCAGGAAATCCTATACCATTTCAGACAAATGATTGTCCAATCTTTTCTTAAAAACCTCCAGTGTTGGACCAAACATTTTCTGGAAGCTACACATTCCATGGATAAATTGTTCTAACTGGTAGGAAATTTCTCCTTAATTCCAGGTTGCTTCTCTCCTTGATCAGTTTTCATCCATTGCTTCTTGCCTTGGTTCTTTGGAGAATAGACTAACCCCCTCTTCTTTGTGTCAGATATTGGAATACTCTACCTGACTCTGTGGTTTCTTCCCCAAACCCCAAAAACTTTAACCTTAGACTGTCTACTATTGACCTCACCCCTTTCCTAAGAGGTCTGTAGGGGGCGTGCATAAGCGCATCAATGTGCCTACTGTCCCTGTCCTATTGTTTCTTTTATTTTTCTTATATGTATCCATGTATTCATAACTATGTTTATACTTATACCTATTATCTTGTAAGCAACTGAAAAATCAAATCAAATCAAATTAAATAAAAAATAAAAACATTGCTATCATGTCACCCCAGTTCTTCTTTTCACTAGATGGACATACTCAATTCCTGCAACCATTTTTCAAATGTTTTAGCCTCCAGCTCCCTAATCATCTTTGTTGATCTTCTCTGCACTCTTTCCAAAGGTTCAACATCTTTTTTATATTGTGGTAACCAAAATTGAATGCAATATTCTAAGTATGGTCTTACTAAGGCATTATAAAGTGCTACTAACACTTCACATGATCCTTCTGTTAATGTAGGCTAGGACTCTGTTGGCTTTTTTGGTAGCTGCAGCATGCTGCTGGCTCATATTTAAGTGACTGTCCACTAGAACAGTGGTTGCCAACCAGTGGGCTGGGAACTATTAGTGGTCCATGAGAAAATTTTGGTGGTCCACAGAGAAATGTCACCCCAAAGCAATTAATCCAGGCTGCGCGGGAACACAAGGCAGTGCCGCCCACATAGCCCACGGGAACACAAGGCTTGCATCGCTTGCATTGCAAACAACACGAGGTAGTGAGGGGAATGGGGAAAGGGCGGAGGGGGGGAACTTGCCCCACTCACCCCACACACCTCACCTGGCCACCAGGCTGCTTCTTTCTGCTTCTTTCTTCTTCTGCTTTTGGCTGCATGCAAGGAAAGCACCTGGATTTTTTGAGCCTATCTTCCAGGGTGTTGGCTAGCTTGTTTTGTCCCAACTTACCTTCTGCACATCGGCAAATGTTACCATGACATATCTTATTGAGAAGGCCTGTTGCTTTATCTGGATGGTAGAACTTGGTACATTTTTCATCTAATGAAAGAATTAAAAGTTATGTCCATAGTTCACATTGATAAATTTATTATGATTATAGATTTAATTTCTTAGAAAGACAAAGAATAACCCTTTTTCTCAAGGAGATTTCCAATTTGGGACACGTGTGAACTGACAGTGCAATGGAAACTTATTATGAGTGTTGATTGGCTGATTGAGTTTTGTTAAACATTTAACTGAGAAGCACAGAGCCCTACAATGCAATAAGAAAGATAAGAGAGTATATCCCATTATCTAATGGAGCTAGGAAGTTGGAACATGGACATCTGTAGAATTCTGCTCCTTTTATTAAATGGTATTGCTTTGCAAGTTTTGGGCATGAAAGTGATGCTACAATTAACATACAAAAGGTGTGGGGCTTCTGGTCTGACAATAAAATGTTTACATTTCTCATTTTAGCCCCCTTTGATGCTTCCTTGTATGTGCCACTTTTCCATAGCGTAAAATAGACTATAAGTAGTTCTCAATTTATAACCATAATTGAGCCCTGAATTCGGGTCATAAATCATTGCTGTCATATGTTGAGTCTTCACATGACCAAACTTGGTTTTTAATTATGGCCATTAAATGAGTCACTGCAATTGTTTAATCACATGGTCATTAAGCAAACTACATGGTTGTAAGTCTCATGATTCTTATAGTCTGTTTATAAAACCAATCCCTTCTATAAGGAATGTAAGCAAAAACTACAAATGCCTTATAAGTGAGACTACAGGTCAATAACGTCATATTTTCACTGCAGTTAACAAGACCTAGTGAGAGTGAGATCAAAATGGGGAGAGATTGACCTTCCAGGCAAGTTAGGTAGCCTGCCCTAGCCCTTTGACGCAGCAAGCGATCTTAGGATTGCGCCTATATGCAAAATCAGTGCAAATGCTTTGCACGGCAGAATGTCTCAGATGGGCACGTCCTTTCCTGAAATTAAAACACAATTCATTGATTTGTGCTGCCAACAAAAGCGAATTAGAACTGGCCAAGGGTGTCTGTCGGTTCTAATTTCTCATCATTTCAACTTTGCAAATATGTCAGGTCTGATTAGTTGGATTGGAGATTTTTTTAAACAATTACTTTGTATACTTTTAACATTTCAGAAATGTGTATGCATTTGAGAGTATGTTTTCCAAAGAAATACTTTTTTTTTGCAATTGTGCCTACTATATACAGGTTTTACAGGTAATTTTCTCTGAAGTGTTTTCATGATTTTTGCACATTTCCTGGCTTAAGAGCTGCACTTAAGAAAATGCTATTCAGAAATAAAAATGATAATGAACTTTCAAAATATTAATTAGAATGGCAAAACTCTTCCTCAGCCATGACAAGCTCAGCTTCCAAAGTCTCAGTACCACTTTCCCCCCCTAAGATGAGCATCACGTTGCCCACCAGAGCAGAGAAAAACAGGAACTTGGTGTTTGTTCTCTGCCCCTCAGAAGGCAAGCAAAGGAAACTCAGACCAGAAGGCTGCCGGAGCATTGGGAAAAGCTCTGTGTCACTACCTTATTCCCAAATGATTCATTCTTCACTTCAGCTTTAATAAAATTGTTATAAAGAGTTTTTTTGGAAAATCAATCAAGAATGTTTCATCAACTATCCATTGTTGTTGGGCTTTTTGCCTAGTTTTTCTAAGCTCCAGTACCACTGAGTTCCTTGGAAAGAGCCAGTGTGGTCTAATGGTTAACGCACCAGGCTAGAAAGTGAGAGAACATGAGTAAAGTCCCACCTTAGCCATGAAAACAACTGGATGACCTTGGCCAAGCCATTCTCTCACAATCTTGACTCACTTCACAGAATGGTTGTTGTGGGGAAATTAGGAGGAGGGAGGTAGCAACAGAGTGGTCAATGTCTGGAATACTCTACCTGACTATGTGGTTTCTTCCCCAAATCCCAAAAATTTTAACCTTAGACTGTCTACTGTTGTCCTCACCCCTTTCCTAAGAGGTCTGCATAAGCGCACCAAAGTGCCTACCGTCCTTGTCCTATTGTTTCTTTTATTTTTCTTATATGTACTCATTTCTTGTATTCATAACTATATTTATCCTTATACCAATTATCTTGTAAGTGATTGAGAAATAAATAAATATATCTGCCATTACCTAGATTGTAGTAGCTGTACACCTTGACTGATCCTGGCTGAATGAAGCCAATTTCAAAATGCTTGAGAATCTTAAATTGCAGGCACTCTTCTTCAGAGTGGGAGACCTGGGATGGAGAGAGAAGATCATTTGTGGGTGCCAGTTTACCCATGGAAATAATTCCCCTCCCACCCGAAACTCCATCCGAACAACCTCAAGGAAACTGCTTATTCCAAGTTCCTCAGGTTTGACCCAGTGATTGAAGAACTAAATTTTGCAAATCTGCCCAGGTTTACCAGAATAAAGGGAATCAATGGAAAAGGTGAGAGGAACAGCAGGTTGAAATGGTGTCTCAGAAAATACTGGTCAAAAGTTAGAGAATTAACACACTATTCTGTCGTGTCTTATTTTCAGTTTTATCTAGCTAGCTAGCTAGCTATATTCCATGCTTCTTTTTTACTATCAAACAGCATTAGGTGATCTAGGCCAGTGGCCCCCAACCTTTTGGGCACCAGGGACCTGTTCCGTGGAGAGAGGTTATTCTGTGGACCAGAGAGAGTGTGGTTTCACCTGCTGCCTGCGTCCCATAGGTGGTGTTTTGCTTGTTTGAACAGTCCAGTTTTTGGTATATCATGGCCTGGTATCAATCCATGGACCAGGGATTGGGAACCCCTGACCTAACTGTTCCCCCAGTGCCCAGATACAGTGCTGTCTTCCCCGTCTTAAGTCAGCAGGAAACTAACCTGGCACAAAATTGGCCAAGCCCATGGCCATTCTATCCTACCCCTGTTGCCCCTCTATTAAATCACTACAGTCACTGGATCCCCCTACAAAGGAATAGGTGCTAAAGGCTAATTTCCCATGAGTTGAAGATCCCCTTGAAAATACTGTTTCAGCATGAGTTCAAAGAAAGGTCCCTTCAGTCTGTCTTAACTAGAAATCGGAGCCACATGCAGGAACAATATACAGGTATATCAGAAAATAAGTCTCGGCTATGGTTTGTTTGTACTAACAATGTTAAGAGCAAGTAGAGAAAATCTCTGATTATCAAGGCAAGATGTTTTTATCAGGATGACTGCTAGAATCACATAGAGATCATGATAATAATCCCACAACTCCGACAGTCAGTTCTAGCATGCTTGTTCTTCTTGGTTGTTCCCTGGTTACTTCAGGTGCTGTAGGCCTCAAGGCCAGAACTTGAAGCTTCTGATGTTTGCTTGGATACCATCATTATTTGGGCATCATCGTCCCTTGAAGAATTAGTCAGGGATGTAGCTCTCTTGTTATCAATTACGCCTTCCTATTTCAACCTGCGCACACATGCAAACATGCACACACACACACATACACACACACACACACACACACACACACGCCTTTTGCTGGTGAACCAGGTTATTCATTAACCATATGTATCTCTTTCAGGGAAAGTGTTAGAGCTCTCTTCACAAATAGCTAAACCAACATATATCAGGGCAGGCTTGAGATTTCAAAATGGATGGAGTGTACTTGCTCACCCCATGCTTCCTTCTTATACCTATCTGCCATTTATCAGTCAGGCCACGTGACAGGTGGCAAGATATGCTGTTCTAAGCATCTATTTAAGCCTGCCCCATGTTAGGGGGAGTGATGTTCTCCCAGTGATAGATGATGCTTAGTGGAAGGGAAAACAAAGCTGAAGGAATCTACCGAGGACAATGCCATTCACCATCCTCATTATTGTGGCAGAATATGGACTGGTATCATAATTTAGGCCAGTATACAATATATTTACATGCTCAAGGGCTTGTACTTTATTGTAATCATGGAAAACAGACAGGAGGCAGTATTACATTTATCCAATTGTTCATAAATATAGCAGAGATGCAGTCTTTGCATATAATGCATCGCATTATGCAAGAGATGAACTTTCTTATTAGATATATGATCTGTTGCAGTTAACAATGGATTATGTAGGTTTATTTTGCTTAATATACTGTACATCCTATCTTTTTCAGTATAACACACTCCAGAGTTTGCCTAGCCAACCAAATAACCGATCATGTGATTACTCAATGAAATTTATTTGATAAGTATTTACCTTGTCTAAGTAAATGATAAGAGTTCCTTTCTGAGCCATATTGTTGTCAGTTTCAAACTTGGAGATATATCTGTCAACTCCTTTAGAAAGCTAAACAATGAAAGGAAAAGAAAGATGACATTGACTTCAGGAGTTGCAGATGATTCAAATACAGGAAATTGCAGATAACTGAAGCTATTTGTACTGCCATCAAAACATCCATCTCTGCTAATTCCATCAGTTTTTGCGACCATTCATCCATTGTAGGAATCAAAGTATCCTTCCATTTTTGTGTGTAAAGTAATCTTGCTGCCATCAACATATATAACATCAAAGTTCCCCCCTCAAAAAAATTCAAGTCAGCATTAGACCCAGAAGAAAAATTCCTGGTTTTATCTTTATATTCACTTTAAGAATTTCCTGTATTATAATATGAATCCTACTCCAATATTTCTTTGCTTTATAAATGTCCACCATAAGTGATAAAAGGTTCCTTCTTTACATTTACATGATTCATTTGAAATACCTTTATACATTCCTGACAACTTATCTGGTATTATATACCAACGATATATCATCTTATAAAACTTTTCTTTTAGATTATAATTTAGTGTAAATTTTAAACCTTTCATCCACATTTTTCCCATTGGTCCAGTATTACATTATATCCAAAGTTTCTTTCCCACTGAATCATATATCTAAGTAATTTTCAAGAAAATTAAAATAATTGACTAGATTCACTAAGTTTTACAGAATCAAGTCTTAATTACAAGGGATGTACTTTTTTGATTTTATTAAAAGATAATGCCTTTTATGTGTCATAGAAATAAATTTTAGCATCTTATTGATTCTTTTACTGGTAATAAAGATTCATTCATTCTGTCTGCAATTTTAACCATAGAGGCAAATGATTAACTATAACACATTCTCTAATTCAGTATCTTCGCTGAACTACAAAAACAGCCGTTTCAAGCCCCATGTTTGCAAAGCTTGCTTACCCTCGTAAGATCTTCAGCATCAGGGACAAAACCAGTCAGCATAGAAACATCAATTATTGTCATTGTAGAATCAACTTCTCCCAAATACCTAAATTCATAAATGGAGGAAAAATGACCAAAGATGGATTTCCTAGTTCACAAACAGTTTCCTGTTCATTACTATTAGGGCAGGTCTGGATTTTTTAAAATGATTCATCTTGAAGGAAACAAATCTAGCTATTGACAGAGCTTATAGGCTGGCACCTGAGCCACCACAATGTATCTGCTCCTAACTCCCATAACAGTGTCCATAAATGTTTTTACAAGATTCATGATTTTGGGTAAAAACTGAGTCAGAAGCATTAAGGCATAAAATGGAATGTATTTTTGTTCTTTAAACGGCAAAACCAACTGAACACCTATCATTAGACTCGCTCTATAGTTCCCTACTATTACTGTTAATCTTCTTATCACTCCTTATCACCCATCTCCTCCCACTTGTGATTGTAGGACTGTAACTTTGTTGATCGTATCCTTACGATTTATATTGACTGTTTCCTAGTATGATTGATTGAACCCTATGACTATCATTAAGTGTTCTACCTTATGATTCTTGATTCTTAACGAATGTACCTTTTCTTTATGTATACTGAGAGTATTTACACCAAGACAAATTTCTTGTGTGTCCAATCACAACTTGATCAATAAACTATTCTATTCTATTCTTTGAGTCCAGCTCAAGGTTTGATAGATTCATGAACAGATTTGTAAAATTTTCCCATCAACATGGAATATATTTGCCATTGCCTTCTCCTGGGTTATTTATCTCAACTTCTGAGTTTAGCCTACAGTTCTAGAGTCCCCTGGAGGTTTCCCATTCATGTACTGGCCATCGTGCTGTAGCATATTGCAATTTCTACATCCTAAATCTATCTGAAAGATCTGCAGTAACTTAAATCCTGTTCTTTGTTTCATCCACCAGCAACAAAATGTTACAAATTAGGATAATGCACAGAAAAAAGATCAATATACAAGCAGAGATAGAGTGTAAAGTTGGGAAAAGAATAACTATTTTCTTGAAAAGTAACGTAATTGCTTCTCATAGTTATTAGTCTAAATATCCTGTAAAAATCCAAAGTTTTCTTTAACATTCAGCATTCTTACCTAGTGCAGATTTTGAGCTTGAGGGCTCCCTTGGCTCCCTTTGTCTGTTTTAAGTCTAAAAATTGCAAAAGAAAGGGGGGGAAATCAAGACTCTGCACAAATTCTTAGCAGTTTTTTTAAAGGTGAAAGGTTTGATTATCCAACTGACCATAACATCTCTTTGGAAAACCAATAATTAATCTAATCACTTTTATCCTCTATTTCTAAAATTGATTGGTTTTTGAAAGAATTCTTGAAAGATATCATATGAATAGGGAATGTTTAACCAAAGAATAATAAATCAAATCCAGACCCAATTTCAATCACTGAAGAACTGGTTGTGTAGATTCTAAAGCACGCATGTCAAACTCACTGCATCATGTTGCTGTCATGTGTTGTTTTGTGATGTTTTTCCCTTGCACTGAGCTGGGGTGGGCGTGACCTGCACGTGATGCATCCGGCCTGCGGGCCTCCAATTTGACACCTCTGTTCTAATGTATGAGCTAGGAACTTTCAAGCTGGGTGTAAAATGCCTCTCATCATAATTTTGCAAGAACCAGATTTATGAGGGTGAAAGTTCATTTTCAGAGCTTGTGGGTTGGTTTCCAGATGTTTTGCTACCAGGCTAGGTAACATCTTCAATGGACTTTAGGGGTTGTCAATGTTCTTCTGTTTATAAGGGCTTCGTGTGGTCAGTCAATCTTGTGATATGTCAGTTGTGGGCGTGTCAAGTGAGGGTCTTGTAAAGGTCAGGTGTGAATCTTCAGTGGGAGTCTTGTGATGGAAGGTTACATCAGCTTAGGGTCATTGGGAGGTGAAGTGTTGGTTGGGGGGCTTGTGAGGGTTGGTTGAGCGATGTTGCTGTCTCTAGTTACTGTAACTGTGGATTGATTTAGATTCTGAGTGGTTTGTACGCTGATTGTAGGTAATATGTCAGTTGATGGAATTGCTTGTGGAGTGGCAGGCTTCAATGAAATCATGAGCGTGGCAGGTGGTAGCGTGGCTAATGATTTTTGAATTGCTCCAATCAAACTGGGGCTATTTCATGTCAGTGTGGGTAGAGATTAAGGATTTGGGATCGTGGCATTTGACTGCCGGCCAGTGTTTGTGGATCCTGGTTTTTAATTGATGTGATGTTTGTTGTACATAGAAATGGTTGCAATTGTTACCGTTGATTTTGTAGATTAGTTGCTTCTTTCATCTTCTCTTTGGTTCTGGATAATACTTGGTGAAGTGTGGCTGTGGGTTTGTAGGCTATTGCTAATCCTAGAGGTTGGAGAATTCTGGCTGTCATTTCTGACATTCCTTTTGTATATGGTAGGGTTAGTCTTTGTGTGGTGACTGGCTGTGTGGTGTGTTGTGGTTTGGGTGCTATCCGAAGTTTTTTGAATCAAGATGTTACAGAGAAAGATGTCAACCAGCTGTTTCTCTCCTTCATTTCTTAGTGTTGTGGTATTGTGGTGTATCCCAGTCCTTTTGAAGAGGATCTGGACATAGCTTCTTTTGTGTGCAGTGGGGTGGTTGCTTGCAAAGCTGAGGATCTGGTCTGTGTGTGTGGGGGTGGGTGGGATTGTGGTAGACGTGGGTTTCCTGTTCTCTGTTGTCTAGTCTTGAGGAATGGGAATGGGAGTCTGTTGTCAAGGAATGGGAGTATATTGTCTGCTTCCTCTTTGTCTGTGAATTTATCCTAGCGAATTAGATTATTGAGTAGGTGGTGTGTTTCTTCAATTTGGGAGTGTTTGATTATGATGAATGTGTAATTGACATACCATGTCTAGAATTTGGATGGTGGGTAGAGCTATGGATTCGAGTAATTGCATGATTGCTTCTGCTATTAGGCCTGATATGGGTGATCCCATTGGGATACCTTGTACTTTTGATTTTCCCGTTGAACTTGAAGTATGTGTTGAGCCTGCAGAAGAAGATGAGCCAGAACTGGAGCTGACAGAGATCGAGGGGACAGCTTCGTTGGTTTCAGAGGAAGGTGGGGAGGAACATGCCAAGTCAGGCAGGGCCTTTCAGGATTGGGATGGCTTGTAGGCAGAGAGAAAGGGGGAGAAAGAATGACCAAGAGAGGCTAAGCAGTGAACATGAGAGACAGAGCTCAGGCGATGAGCAAGGACCACCCCCTCCTGATCCTTGAGCACAGAGAGTGGAGAGAAGGACTGAAACAGCAGAAAGACTACAGCCTATCCTGCTAAGTTCCTCCCCCAAACTTGGAAAAAGAAAACTCATCTTTTTTGGATAGATCATTACTACAAGATGCACAACAACATCAACATCAACATCCTTAGTAGCATTCTTGACAATCTTAACAATGTGTCTCTTTTTTCTGCTGGCAGTAGAACTAAGCAGACACCTCAACTTTATTCAAAACCTCCACATTCTGTCCTAAATAGACACCTCTTACAATTGACTCATCAACTAGAAGCATACAACATCTGATGCAGACCATTCTGTATCCAAGATAACATCTTCTTTATGGACCACAATCCCCTGCCCAGTTGAGTTGTTATCATCACAAACAGCTGACAGAGGGACATTATAACTATTATACAGGGATACACCCAAAACATCTTCTTTATGGTTCACTGCCCTTCTCCTGCAGAGTCTAGTGGAAGAGAAGGCTGAGGGCAGGGCAGTCCAATAGAACACACCGGCTGAGTCGGTCACTAATTTCAGCCTGAAGAGCTGACAAGCAAACTCTACACAAGCAATCTGTCCATGTAAACCAGCAATCTGAATACAAATAGGGCAGTATCCAAGCTTAAGAAGAGTACCAGCAGCAAAACAAGTGTTGTATTGAACTATTATATTAAGGTATTGTAAGAATACCAAAGCAAGCAGTAAAAATATTAACCTAATGAGAGTCACCTTGAACTGTGAGATAAGAGGCATATAAATTTGATAAATAAATGTGGGTTCTGCAAAGGAAAAATGAGATAAACAAGTAATAGTGCAGAATGGTACACAGATATAAAACTGGTACAAAATCGATACCTGTTGCAAACCCATCAACATGAATTGAAACCAGTCAAAAGTTTCTAAAGAGTTTCTAAAATATTAAGTCATTTTTATCTTTGGCATTTTTTACCTCAAATCTTAAGAGTTGTTGCAACTGGTTAAGTGATAGGAGAACAGTGGAGACTTAGTGGACCACAAGAGGCTTTCTGGCCTGTGGCTATTTCCCCTCTGTCCAAATCCCAACTGGTTTTTTGATTGTGAGTACTGGATCTCAACTAAGTATGAAGTTAATAAGATTATTTTCTATCAAGTGAGAGACTTTTTATGAATAAATAGCAGAGGAAACTTGTCCCACATTGAGATTCTGACATGGTGAACACTAAAATTTTAATACCTCCCCTCAGGAACTTCATTACAATCTACTATTTCTAGGAAGCCAAACTTACTCAATTGGACGTTTTCAACAGAAACATCAAGATGGAATTTGTTGCAAACATTTGCATCCTCCCTCAATTGTGCATTATAGACCGTCAAAATGGTCATTGTTGCTTTTCCATCACCTGATGCTGACACAGTGAAGTCTCTGTTGAGCTTGGTCTGAAAAGCAACCAGGGTTAGCATGACCTTCAACTGCAGTTCCTTGGCTATTTTGATTTTACTTGGTTGTTATTGTAACCTGATGTGAGCTAGAGGTGGAATAGATTTCAAAATATAAGAAAGACCCAATCAAATATGTGGATGAAGAAACAACTGTATATTCGCAAGGTATCAACAAAATCAAATCATAAAGAAAACTCCTTTCCTTCCACTTTCTGAAGACCCAATGAATGTAAGACTATCCAAATTATTGTGCACCAATCTTTGCAATTTCTATGTATGTGCACATTCATAGTAATATAATGTAGTAGAATAAATGGATTTAATTTGCTGCAATAGGAAGGTATATATATAAATTATATATAAAGTGTAAGCAGTGCCATTTGACAATTACATTATATTTGTATAGTAAACTTTAAAGCACCTGAAATCTGTTTTAAGATGCAATGGAGAAGTGATTAAAATTGCCTCTTCCCGACAAAGTGGAGGGGTAAAATAAAAGGGTATTGGATTGGTTATTTAGGAATTGTTTCTTAGAGGCCATTGGTGATAGCTGGAAGAAAAAGCTGAGTGGATCCAGCTGTAACTGAGAGAAGTGTGTATGTTTCTTAAATCAAGAATTCCTAATGAAGGGAAAAGACTGTAAGAGCCATCGCTATAGAGAAGGCAATACAAGTAGTTCCTGATGTACAACCACAGTTGGACCAGAATTTTCACCATAAGTGATGCATTCATTAAGCGAGTCATCATGTGACTGGACCCATTATTATGACCCTTTTTACAGTGGTTGTTAAGTAAATCACTGCAGCTGTTAATTGAATCTGGTTTCTTCAACTCACTTTGCTTGTCAGATGCCTACTGGGTTGATACATATATATAAATTATCAGCTTAAAAACTTTACACACATGTAAAACAAAAGACAACGAAACAAATAGCTTTCTGTCGGTATGGTCTCTGGTGATGAGCCGAAAGACAGAAAAGAAAGCAGTATGCTTTCTCCCTTAATTGGGGCTTAACAGGGTGTTGTAACACAAAGTATATACTTATTCCCCTGCCTCTGCTGATAAGGATAGAGCCAGGTGGTGTAGTGGCAATTACAACTGCCTCACATGTAATAATTCCCTGGTTTGAATCCCAGTAAGGGTATGGCTAGCTGAAGAGAGCTAACTAGCTCGAAATAGATCTATCCTAGTCTCCCTTATTTATTATTTAAATTATCAGCTTAAAAACCTTACACACATGTAAAACAAAAGACAACGAAACAAATAGCTTTCTGTCGGTATGGTCTCTGGTGATGAGCCGAAAGACAGAAAAGAAAGCAGTATGCTTTCTCCCTTAATTGGGGCTTAACAGGGTGTTGTAACACAAAGTATATACTTATTCCCCTGCCTCTGCTGATAAGGATAGAGCCAGGTGGTGTAGTGGCAATTACAACTGCCTCACATGTAATACTTCCCTGGTTTGAATCCCAGTAAGGGTATGGCTAGCTGAAGAGAGCTAACTAGCTCGAAATAGATCTATCCTAGTCTCCCTTATTTATTATTTAAATTATCAGCTTAAAAACCTTACACACACACACACACACACACACATATATATATGTATATATATATATATGTATGTGTATATATATATATATATATATATATATGTATATATATATATATGTATGTGTATATATATATATATATATATATATATATATATATATATATATATATATATATATATATATATATATATATATATATATATATATTGTGTGTGTGTGTGTGTGAAGGTAAAAAATTGAGGCTACTGTGCAATTATCTTCTACTTTGCTAAAGAGATGGAAGTCAACTCTTTTTTTTCTTTTTTCCCTTTTATCCCATACTTTTTCCTTTCCCCCTTTTCCTCCCTTAGTTTCCCATTGTCATTTCCTTTGTATTTTATATTTTGATAAATTAATAAAAATGTTCAAATCTAAAGAAGCCTGGTAGGAAAGTTGTGAATCATGATCGTGTCAATGCAAGATGCAAGATGCAAGATGCAAGATCATCATAAATGCATCATAAATGCAAGCGATTGCCAAGCACCCAAACTGCAATGACTGTCATTGCGGGATATGGCAATGGTTGCAACTTTGAGGATGAGTCATAAATCACTTTTTCTGAGGCCATAATAACTTTCAAACATCATTAAAACAATGGTTGAAGGTCAAAGACTACCTGTAGTTGGGCAGTTGCATTTTTATTTTTTTTATTTATGCCATTTTTCTATGTGCTTGGCTGTAGTACTCATTGACACTTAATCCATTAAGTATCCTATAGCACAAAGGCCTCACCATTACTTTCAGATAGAAGTAGTCCTTATGACTGCTCATTTAACAACTGTTCAAAATTATGGCACTGAAAAAGGTGACTTAGGACCGATCCTCGCAGTTACAACGTTGCAGTACCCTTAGAGTCATGTATTTGCCTTTTGCAACCATCCCAAAGGGCTTCAGACAAACGAAGTTAATAGGGGAAGCTGCATTTGCTTAACAACTGCATGATTCACTTATTAACCATGGCTATTTGCTTCATGACTGGGGCAAAAAAGTCATAAAATTGGGCATGATTCATTTAACACATGTGAGTTAATTAACACAGTTAATGACAGAAGTTCTGATATTAACATCTGGCTGACTGTGCAATGAACCATGATAATTCTTGACTTTACATTCACAGTCAGTCCAAACAAAAATAATGCATAATTGGATCAGTGGTGGTAGTTAAATTTTTTTAACTACCGGTTCTGTTGGGTGTGGCTTGGTGGGCGTGGCAGGGGAAGGATGCTGTAAAATCTCCAGTCAGAGGTGGTGTTTCTTCAAACTACTCAAAATTTCTGCTACCAGTTCTCCAGAACTGGTCAGAACCTGCTAAATACCACCTCTCAACTGGATATACAAACATGTTGGGTCTCTTTGTCATTATTATTGGTTGCACAATCAGCCAGATATTTAGACTGGATTTGGCATTTTTATCCACCTGGTGAGTCATTTCCAAGGACCAGGGATAGCCCGATTTTGTTCTTTGATGGTATTAAAGCTATTGTCCCAGGATGTAAACTGTTCCAAATAAAGCTGCCTTTTGCAATTGATTGACAGTGATTAATCAATGCCGCAGGTGATTAAGTGGTGCTCCAATTGTTGTGGGATTGCTCACAAGGCCCTATTACTATTGGTATATTGGTGGTAATTCCTGCCATAGTTTATGTTCCTTCATCTGCTTTTCCCTCAGAAGCTGTTTCACAAATATTTCTTTCTACTTGATTGTACCAGATCTATAGGTAAAACTAAAAAAATTAGAATATCATGCAAAAGTTTATTTATTTCAGTAATGCAACTTATGGTTTACAGCTCATGAAAACCCCAAATCCACAATCTCGGAAAATTAGAATATCGTGAAAAGGTTCAATATTCTAGGCTCAAAGTGTCCCAATCTAATCAGCTAATTAAGCCATAACACCTGCAAAGGGTTCCTGAGCCTTTAAATGGTCTCTCAGTCTGATTCAATAGGAAGCACAATCATGGGAAAGACTGCTGACCTGACAGTTGTGCAGAAAACCATCATTGATACCTTCCATAAGAAGGGAAAGCCTCAAAAGGTAATTGCAAAAGAAGTTGGATGTTCCCAAAGTGCTGTATCAAAGCACATTAATAGAAAGTTATATGGAAGGGGAAAGTGTGGAAGAAAAATGTGCACAAGCAGCAGGGATGACCGCAGCCTGGAGAGGATTGTCAGGAAAAGGCCATTCAAAAGTGTTGGGGACTTTCACAAGGAGTGGACTGAGGCTGGAGTCAGTGCATCAAGAGCCACCACACACAGACGGATCCTGGACATGGGCGCCAAATGTCGTATTCTTCTTGTCAAGCCGCTCCTGAACAACGAACAGTGTCAGAAGTGTCTTACCTGGACTAAAGAAAAACAGATCTGGTCTGTTGCTCAGTGGTCCAAAGTCCTCTTTTCTGATGAGAGCAACTTTTGCATCTCATTTAGAAACCAAGGACCCAGAGTCTGGAGGAAGAATGGAGAGGCACACATTGCAAGATGCTTGAAGTCCAGTGTGAAGTTTCCACCGTCTGTTGATTTGGGGAGCCATGTCATCTGCTGATGTTGGTCCTCTGTGTTTCTTTAAGTCCAGGTCAACGCAGTTGTCTACCAGGAGATTTTGGAGCACTTCATGCTTCCTTCCACAGACAAGCTTTATGGGGATGCTGACTTCATTTCCCAGCAGGACTTGGCACCTGCCCACATTTCCAAACGCACCAAAACCTGGCTCGTGGAATTACTCTGCTTGATTGGCCAGCAAACTTGCCTGACCTGAACCCCATAGAGAATCTATGGGGCATTACCAAGAGAAAGATGAGAAACATGAGACCGAACAATGCAGAAGAGATGAAGGCCGCTATTGAAGCATCCTGGTCTTCCATAATACCTCAGCAGTGCCACAGGCTGATAGTTTCCATGCCACACCGCATTAAGCAGTAATTGCTGCAAAAGGGGCCCAAACCAAGTACTGATTTCATATGCATGCTTATACTTTTCAGAGGTCCGATATTGTTCTATGTACAACCCTTGTTTTATTGATTGCATGTAATATTCTAATTTTCTGAGGTTGTGGATTTGGGGTTTTCATGAGCTGTAAGCCATAATCATCTCAATTATGACACATCACGGCTTGAACTATCTTGCTTTGCATGTAACGAGTCTATCTCATATATTTTAAGTTGCATTACTGAAATAAATGAACTTTTGCATGATATTCTAATTTTTTGAGTTTCACCTGTATGTATAAGCATATTTAAACTCTATTAGTATCATACATCTATTTTGGCTCTAAAGTGCTTCTGCAATATCAGAAATAGCAATAGATCGTTTTAATGACTTTATTTTCATGTACTAAGTGAAGGTGTTGCAAAGTGCTCCAAAAATGGTTCCCTCAGAGCCATTACAATCTCTTTCCTAGGAATTTTGCAATATTGTCTTAAATACAGCCTTTTGCCACTTTTTGTGTGGGAGAACTGATTTAGGTTTTATTTCGTGTTTCACTAAATTCTGTATAGTTTTTCCCAGTTCTTGAAAGAAAAGATGCATTTGAACCTGCATTTGAACCAAAATAATTATTTCCAATGAAAGAAGTAATAAATACATTTGCTGAAATACTGTACCTCTGCTGTGCGGGCCATGATAGAATTGGTAGCATCAAGTCTGTAGCGTAAAGGTAGTTGTCGTTCTGGCAGTTTAATAATAATATCTAAGTTTAAGTCCTTATGGGTAGGCATCTGAATCTCATATTCAGCAAGAGCTTGAAACACCATAACTGTTGCCTGGCATGGGAGAAGGAAAAATATGATAGTTTGTCTTGGAGTATCTCACAAAGGAACTGAAAATCCAGTGACATATTTTACCAGAGAAATAAATGTTTAACACATAGGGGAGAAGATGGCGATGGGACTTGTTGCAAGAAATATCCAAACTATATTTCTAATTTTTACAATTGTTTGTTAGATCATTTGATTATAAATGAGAAGATGGGCTACAAATTGATGAGTAAACAGAGGAGAGTTAACATATGTACACATACTTCATACTCTACATAAATGACCTCTGTGATCATATCAAGAGCAGCTGCCTTCTCTTCGCTGATAATGTAAAGCTGTTCAATACCACAGACAATACTGCTACCCTTCAAAAAGATCTTGACTATGTATCAGAATGGTCAAACAAATGGCAACTTCAAATCTCAACAAATAAATGCTCTGTCTTACATATTGGCAAAAAAAAATCAGAAAATAAAATACAAGCTGAATAATCAAGACCTTGTTGATGATCCAAGTTCTGTAAAGGACCTTGGAATACTCATCTCTAATGATCTAAGTGCTAGAGCCCACTGTAACTACATAGCCAAAAAGGCATTAAGAGTTGTTAACCTAATCCTACGTAGTTTTTTCTCTGGTAATATCACACTACTAACTAGAGCATACAAAACATTTGCTAGACCTATACTCGAATACAGCTCATCAGTCTGGAACCCACATTACATATCTGATATTAGCACAGTTGAGAAAGTCCAGAAATATTTCACAAGAAGAGTTCTCCACTCTTCTACTCATTGTAGAATACCTTATGCCACCAGACTTGAAATTCTAGACCTGTTGGACTCAGGGTGTACCAGATGTCTGATCATCCACTAAGTGGTAGAGAGATTTGGGGGGAGGCTGAGGAAACTGAAGCGGACCATGGCCTTTCCCCAAATAGATGGCTCGATAACAGGTGGGGTACCACCTTGACTTCCCAAGTTGGTAAAGATCAAGGTTGGGGCCCACCTGGAAACTGTCCAATTCATCATAGTCCCAGGGATGACTAAGCCCATGGTCCTAGGATTGAAATGGTAGAAAAAGTGGAGTCTGTCAATAGATTGGGACAAAACTCAGTGCTGGGTGCAAAGGAGAGTGACAGATCAATAGGAGCTAGTGGAAACTCTGATAACCAGCCATGCGCCTGTGGCCCAAAAAGTGAAAGTGGAAACTGTGAATATACTAAAGGGAAGTCGTGAGCCAGAATCTCTGATTCCAGAGGAATACCATAACCTAGCAGATGTCTTTAGTGAAAAGGAATCAGACACATTCTCCTCTGACTGCCCCACACACTGTGCAATCAAGGTCATGAGGGAGTCAAATTGTCCAAGCTAAAAATGTATTCAATGACACCCAAGGAGATAGAGGAGCTCCAAGTATTTATAGACAAGAACTTAGCTAGGGGTTTTATTCAGCTGGCAAAATCAAGGATAGTGGCTCTAATTTTGTTTAAGGAAAAGAAGGATGGGTTCCTTAGACTGTGCATGGACTATACAGTAGAGGTGTGAACTGTATCAGCATGGAGAACATGTACCCCCTCCTGCTAATGGGAGACATGCTAGGATACCTAGTGAAGGGGAGGATCTTCACAAAATTAGACCTTAGGGAGATTTATTTCAGAGGATCAAGGAGGGAGATGAGTGGAAGACAGTGTTTAATTGCCCCTTGGGCTGCAACCAGTTCGGGTGATGCTGTTTGGCATGTTAATTAATGAAGATCTGCATGAGCACCTGTACAAAGGGGTTTGGTGTACCTGAACGATATATTACTTTACACCAAGACTCCAGAGGAGCACATGAAGCTGGTCAGGGCTGTACTCAGAAAATTATGAAAGGCCCAGCTCTAGGCAAAGCTATCAAAATGCAGCTTTCATAAAACCAGCTTAGACTTCTTGGGGTATTGAATTGCAAAGGAGAGAGTGGAGATGGACCTCAGCAAGGTAGTACTGGAGTGGGAGGCTCCTCAAACCAGGAGGCAGCTTCAGAGCTTTTTCAGTTTTGTAAACTTCTATCGCCAATTAATCCCCATGTTTACCCTGATAGTCTTGCCAATCACTAACTTGCTTAGGACGGAAATGCGTGAAATCCAAGCCTGGGCAGACTGCATTGGTCACTCAAATGCCAAGCCACATTCAAGAAGTTAAAGTGCCTCTTTGCTGTAAAGCCAGTTCTCAAACACTCTGACCCAGATGAACCATTTGTGATACAGGCAAGTGCCTGTGATGTGGCTATGGGGGGTGGTCCTATACCAGACAAATGCCAAAGAAGGGTTGCAACCTTGTGCCTACACATCCTGTAAACTTTCTGAGACCAAGAAGCATTGGGCCCCCTGGGAGAAGGAACCCTACATGGTCCACTGGGCTCTCCTAATCTGGAGGCAATTCTTGGAGAGCAGTAAAATCCCCTTCAAAGTATGGACAGACCACAAGAACATAAATAAGCAGGTCCAGTGGATTCAATATTTCAACTGTTTCAACTTCACCCTCTGATACCTACTGAGGTGGAGAGAGAATTTTTTGGTGGGTGGTCTCTCCTGCATGCCACAGTACAACAGTGCCCAAGAGGAAGTAATCAATTCCATTCTATCCAACCAGTTTGCAGTACCCACGGTTACAAGGCAGCAGAGAGCAATTGCTCAATACTCAGCCACAGACCTGGTACAACCCTAAGGGAGTCCCTGGAGGCTGAAAACTGGTTACAGCATCACAGAGACCAGTTGGCATTAACAGAGTGGCTGGCATGGAAATGGAACAAAATCTATATCCCAGCTAGTCAAAGCACTCTAATTCTACAGCAGAACCACAATGCGAGGACAGCGGGGCATTTTGGGTTTGTGAAGACTCTCCATCTGATAAAAAGGCAATTTTGGTGGCCAAAAATGAAGAAGGATATAGAGGTGTATGTGGTAAACTGCCCGGTGTATGACGTAGTTATGCTTTTGATAAAATGAAAAATATCCCAGGAGTTCCTTTTGCTGTACATGCCAGTGGGCAGTTGTTCTTAGGCACTATGAAGAATAAATCCACAACCTCTTCCCCATGACAGCATTTCAAATATTAGAAGACTGCTATCATGTCTCAACACACAACAATTCAGACTTTTGTTTTGTTTTAAGAAGCCTAAAGTAGAATAGAGTCCAGAACATTGTAATTTGTGTATTCAACAATACACATAATCTAACAATAAAACAAAGACTCACTTGGGTTTGTCCAAATGTTCCCCCATAATATTTCTGATCTATCAGCCATTTGACTACAGGAGCGGCCTCAACAAATTTCTTCATTTTCAGCAGGGCCAACAAGGCATAAGAAGTGCCTTCAATGTTGTGGGTGTGAGCATTATGTTCTTCCCAACGATTCCTTCCTAAACAAACCAGCACAGAAATAGAATTAAACCAAACAGATAAAAATATTGGTCACTTACCCTGATGGTGACTTTTGGCTGGAGTGAAAAAATTGAGAAAATGAACAATTGATTAAAAGTCTCCCATTCTTCAAGAAAGCAGATGCTACGTGTGAGTTGTTGGGTGAGGTTACTCAATGGCACGAAGTTGCTGATGATACCCAGTTATGGTCAGCTCTACCAGGTAGATCAGATGAAGAATCAACTCAACAAAAATGCTAAGATTTCTTATACCGATATTGGCATATCTCCATCAAAGTCACCCTGCTGACTCTCTATAGTTAGTCTATCTCTTTACCTCCACCCTAGCTGGGCAGGTGGTGCTGTTTTGATACGGACTCAGTGCTTGGGGGTTGTGAATGTCTAGATGGGGAAGAACTGGTTCTTTCTGTTTCTCCTAGGTCTATTAATGCTATCTCTGACTCTCAGTGGGGCAGCACTTTCCTGGACAGAGACTGTGTGTAGTTTGGGGGGCCCTCTTCAATATGTGGCTCCTGCTTGAAGATCAGGTGGCAGCTGTGACTAGAGGGGCCTTTTCATAGATCCACCTTGTACAGCAATTGTGTCCATTCCTGGATTGGGATAGATCCCATGGCATCAGGCAGGCCCCCAGCCTTCTAGCCTTTCAGAAAGCTGAAAAGGGTTTCCCCGCCAGGCACTGCAACAGCATTGAAAGAGGACCCAGGGAATTCTACTTCTTTTATTTTTTATTATTTATTTATTTTTTATTTATTTGATTTATATACCGCCCCCTCTCCCCGAAGGGACTCGGGGCGGTGAACAGCCAATAAAAACACATATACAAGGTACAAAATATGAGACAACATAAAATATTAAAATTTAAAAACTGAAATACAATATGGCTCTAATAAAATATAAGCAAGTATTAAAAAGATTAAAACCCGATTAAAATTTAAAAACCCCTAGGCCAGTCCGGCCTGCCGAAATAAATGCGTTTTGAGCAACCGACGGAAGGCCATGAGATCGGGGGCGGCCCTTACCTCCGGGGGTAATTCATTCCAGAGAGGGGGTGCTCCCAATGAGAAGGCTCCCAATGAGAAGGCTCTGATCTTAGTGGATCAGAGACTGTTGGTTGAAGTGCCAAGTGTTCCTTTTACTATTTTTTAACTTTTATTATTGTGGTGAACTGCCCAGAGTTCTATTTCACTGAAGGATGGCCATAGACTTTAAGTATTATAAACAAACAAGGCACTTGTCTCAACTGTCTCAAATACATCTGTACAATCAGCCTGTCTTCCTCTCCCTTTTCTCATTCCAGCTCTTTAAATCCATTTAGCCACTCCATGCATCTCATGAAATGAACTGTAGCTCATGAAAGTTTGTGCCTTTTAAAATAACACAGCTTTCCTCCTACAGTAAATACAGGTATACATTTAGAAGTACATATTTGATAAAGAGTGTGGTAGGATACAAATTTTGGAAGATCATTTAAAATGCTTAAAAAATCAAGAACTGTAATTCAACAATAAACCTGGACAACTGGCAGCCGGTGGGAAAGAGTTTGCATCTGTTATGACTGATTTCTTTTTCTTCTTGAGAAAAAAGCAAAGAGGTGCCCATTTGCATGTGGCTCTTGATTTTATTTTTGTTACTGCAATATCTAAAAATCTGCCCATCGTTATTTGTATTCCCAGTTAATCCTTAATTCTACTCCTTAGCGGAATCATCTGTTTTCAAAACCCAACCATACCTGGTTTCTTCTATTTAAAACAAAGCGATATATGTACCTGTTGATGCTGTCATGAGTACCCTGTCATCATTGAGTCGGTCTGCAGCAGCCAAAGCATAGGCTGTGAGGGCCGTAGTGTAAGGCCTTTTCAGTTTCTCGTACTTGTTGAGTAAATAATCTGCGGCCTTGTTGATGCTGCTATCTAGACTCTGGAAGTGAGGGGAGAGGGAAGAGAAGAGATCCATTAGGAATGTTTTAGGCATCTCCAAAAGGCCTTAAAAACATGGTTTTGTCATTGGCCCTGGGAACCACAAATGGTTGATTTGAATGTGCTCCTGCTACCATGGGTTGGGAGCAAGGGGAGCAGATAAGCTATGGATTTTTTTATGTAGTAGATTTTTAAATCTTGTAAGCTGGCCAGGGTCAACTACTTGTGAGTTGGACAGCCATATAAATTTGCTCAATAAATAATAAATAAATAAAAATGTGCCGCCATTTCCTGCTTGCATATTTTACATGCTAATAATGCAAATTTAGCCATCATATGTTTTATTTTAAGGTTTTTATACAGGAAGAGGTGTAGAACATCAATTCATTAGAAATTTCTTAAATAGGGTTCCACTGTAAAAGCTGCAATACTGCATGATCCACTTGCAGAAATAATTTCTGCATAAATCTTTTTAAACCTTCCTCTAAATTTGAGGAACAGAGGTGATAAACATTACACTGCAGCAGTGAAAAGGCTCTCTGATATTTAATTGATATTAACTGATCTAAATACCTTGCTGGCTTGAAAGTATAAATGTAATTTCTTAATAGTATTGTTATTGAATTGATTATTTATCTTAGTTTCATTTGATTTGAAATTAATAAAGTATAAACTATAGCAGTGCTGGTTAGGCTATTGGGAGAGCTTGAAGGCTTTTAATACTGGGGCCAAGAAGTTGTGAAAATTAAATACTATGATTGAAAAAAACCCAATGGATGGAGATTATATTTTGACCCTTTCGTACCACTTCCTATCACAACATCACATACATTGATATATTCATTGCAGATTGGTCTGGATTCCAACAACGCAATCAGAATGAAAGCTGTTAAAGACATTTCTGGTTCAGCACCTTTAGTTCCTCCCTAGAAGAAAACAGGAGGAGGGGAGACAAAAAGACAAAAGTAAAGCTAATAAATAAATACTACTGTAATTATATGTAGGGGATAAATGGGGGAGCATCAGAATTAAACTTTTTTCGCATCTCTTAGCTGCTATCTAGTGGCCATCCATGTTTGTCCATTCATGATACAATTGTTGAAGAGTTGAAGTTTGAGGAAACATTCAATTTTGTGTAGCCATGTTGTAGCTCTAAACTATCCTAACAACGTTACATGGGGAGAGAAAGTAAGAACAAGGGATAGCAAACTCTAGGAAATGAATATTGTGTCAATCTATAGAAGAACAAAAAATGAGTCCTTTTAATGAAACTTTTAATTATTTATTTTAAGCGTGGCATAACCTGGATAATTTCAAGGCTTCGTACTCTGAATCTGACTTAGTTGATACTATTTAAAAAAGACAAACAATGATTTGTAGATATCAGAATTCTAGCCTCCTGTAAAAGAGGAGTGGAGGGCAGGCAAAGAGGTCAAGGACCAGACTGAAATGATCCCCACAGGAAAAGTACAGAATCTGAGCCACACAGAGCACTCATTTCAGGCCACCTATCCAGTCCATATCAATGTGCCCTATATTGCCTGTAGGCAGCATCCTGAAGTAGAATATTACAAAGATCAATGTTGTCTCAACTACGGAGAGACTACATTACGAACAGAGGCATGAAGATATGTGCTCAGGAAATGTTGAGTGGACTATCTTGCACCAGGGCATGGAGACTGTAGATTTGCTCCTAAATTTCTTCTTCAGAGCCTTATCTGATATTGCTTTTATGTTGTTGTTTTTCTCTGCTGTAGGTTGTTGTTGTTTTGTCTTTGAAGCAGATTTCATCTTCAAATTCCTCCATGAGATCTATTCTCTCATTAAGCCAAATCTACTTCTGGTAATGGTAGAGCCATGGTAGCACAGTTCTTTGAATGCAGTACTGCAGGCTACTTTTGCTTGCTGTCAGCAGTTAGGCAGTTCGATTCTCACCAGCTCAAGGTTGACTCAGCCTTTCATTCTTCTGAGGTCAGTAAAATTAGGACCCAGATTGTTGGGGGCAATATGCTGACTTTGTAAACTCCTTAGAGAGGGCTTTAAAGCACTGTGAAGCAGTATGTAAGTCTAAGTGCTATTGCTGTCCTCACATCGTATCTTAATTCCTCTACAGCTTTTGGCTAAACAATGTCATTAGAGTAGAAACTAGCAATGAACTACCTTGTACAATATAATCTTTTCTGTAATACCTGGACTTTTTCAGTTAAGAACTCAAAAATCCCTGGATTTATTGGAAGGAAGCAAGGAAAGAAGAAAGGAAACCATACCTGCATTGTTCCAGAAAGTACAGGGGCATTTTCTTTGAACAGTCCATCTGGTTGTTGTCTGTTCAGAATCAGCCACTTCACACCTCCACAAATGATTTCATGGCTAATGTCTCTTACGATTTTGGCAGCTATGGCAAAGACTTTTACAACATATGCTGTTAGCCTATAAAGAAAATAATGCATTAACCAACCATTTCAATGAAGATCTTAATACAAGTAGTAGAATACAAGTAGTTGCTTGCTTGATTTTGTAAGCTAAATATGGCTAGGTTGTTGCTAGCTAGGAGGGACAGGGGAAGAGTGGCTTGTCCAGAGTCACTACAATATTACATTATGGCACAACAACGATAGAAGTTGTGCATGCTTCTAGAGCAATATTGTTCTTATGATGGGAAACAATCAAAATTAAAATCAGCCACCTCATCTTTTCTTCAATTTAGGAAGGAAAAAAAGCTGACCAAGTCAAAGTATCAAGAGAAATATTGCATCCAGGTCAGTGTAAGTCAGTGTAAGAGGAATTATAATGTTCTTATATCACCACAGTACATAGCAACTAGAGCTTTGGAAGAAATGAAGGATAAGAGTTAAGAGAATGAGAATTCCTTAATTCAGTTCTTGTTACTATCAAAGATGAACTCTTAGCATTTGCTTTATATTGGTTAATAATAGTCAGTGAAACTGAGTTCTTTAACCCACTGAAATAGTATAACTATCTATTCAGAGAGCCACTTTGGTGTAGTGCTGAAGGTGCAGGCCTAGAAAGTAGGAGATGGTGCATTCTAGGCCTCCTTTAGGCATGAAAGCCAGCTGGGTGACTTTGGGCTAGTCACCCTCTCTCACCCAATTCACCTCACAGGATTGCTGTTGTAGGGAATAGAAGGCAGAAATATTAAGTATGTTCATTGCCTTGAGCTAACCAATGAGAAACAAGGTGCGATAAAATTTAATAATAACAACAATAACAACTCAATCCAAGGAATCAGTGTTCCAACAAAGAAGCCGAGTACATATTAGAGTTTATGAGCAATTAGGAAAAAAAGTTAAGGAGCTAGGAGCAGAAGTGGTGTTCTCATCAGTACTCCCAACAGAAGGTCAAAAGTCATTGAGGGGAAAAAAATTCTAGAAATAAACCACTGGCTAAAGCAGTGGTTGCCAACTGGTGGGCTGTGGACCACCAATTTTGGTGATCCACAGAGAAATGTCACCCCCAAAGGACCCCCCAAAGCAACAAATCCAGGCTGTGTGGGAGCACAAGGCTGCACCTGCCTAAATGGCCTGCAGGAACACAAGACTTGCATCACTTGCATTGCGAACAACATGAGATAGTGAGGGGAGGGGGGAAAGGGCAGAGGAGGGGACTTGCCCCACATGCCCCACATGCCTTGCCAGGCTACCGGGCTGCTTCTTTCCACTTCTTTCTTCTGCTTTTGGCTGCATGCAAGGAAAGCAGCAAAAGTCTTTCTTTCTCTCCCCCAAACTCCACCAGAAATGAGTCTTTGGGACCCTGCAAGGCAAACCTCTGCTCCAAGAGGTTGTGTCAGTGCGACAAGTCTCACAAAGACTCATTTCTGGCAGAGTTTGGGGGAAAGAAAGGAAGACTTCTGCTGCTTCTGCTGCTTTTCTTGCATGAAGCCAAAAGTCTCTCTCTCTCTCTCCCCCTGAGAACGGAGCTGGAGACGGTATCCTGCGATCCCAAATAAAAAATGATCGATCAATAGGAAAACAGGGCGGGGAATTTTCCTGCAGACTTTTTTGGGGATTTTCCCAGGGTCTTTGCAGAAAAAGCAGAAGCAGCAGAGACCCTGGGAAAATCCCAAAAAGAGTCTTGCAGGAAAATCCCCCCCCCCCGTTTTCCTACTGATCAATCATTCTTTATTTGGGGTGGGGATGCTGCATGCCCCCTGTGCTCCATTCTTGCTCCCAAGAGGCTTCTCTGAGGGCCACTAGGCCAAAAACGAGGCATGGGGCTGGGTGCTGCAAAAGAAAAAAGAAAGAGAAAGAAAGAGGGAGGGAGGGGAGAAAGAAAGAGAAAGAGAAAAAGAAACAAAAGGGAGGGAGGGAAAAAGAGAGCAAGGAAGGATCGCTAATCTTGCCACTAGACCAAGGTTCTTGAAACTTGGCAAGTTTAAGACTTGTGGACTTCAACTCCCAGAATTCCTGATCTACCATGACAGGAGGAGGAATTCTGGGAGTTGAAGTCCACAAGTCTTAAAGCTGTCAAGTTTAAAGACTTTTGCACTAGACGCAACTTCAGAAGATTCACAGCAATCCAGGGCTGGAAAGTACCTGGAGGTCATCTAGTCCAACCCCCTGCTCCAGAAAGTGAGTTTCTGTCCTTTGATCTCCCCGTCACATACCCACCTAGCCACCCCCACCTAGCCATGCCCACCAAGCCACACCCACAGAACCAGTAGTAAAAAATTTTGAATCCCACCACTGCTTTAACTACCTTAATATCAACTGGGAGACAAACTTTGCAACAAGTGTGGTATCTAACAGATTCCTAACCAACCTAGCTGACAACTTTGTCATCCAAAAGATAGAGGAGGGAACTAGAGGAAAAGCTATACTGGATCTAATTCTTACTAATAGAGAAGTTGTTATAGAGGGACTTGAAGTTGTAGGAAGTTTAAGCGAGAGTAGCCACATTATATTGGAATTCAATATAATGCAAATTCAAGCAATAGAACATAATCCAGCCAGCGTCTTAAACTTTAAAAGAGCTGATTTTAACAAAGAGAGAGCCTAAGAAATATTCCATGGGTGAAAATCCTAAAGGGGAAAACAATTCAAGAAGTGTGGGAAATGCTGAAAAACACAATCATAAAAGCCCAATCCAGCACAATACCACTGAAAAAGAAAAATAAGAAATCCAAGAACAAGCCAACATGGCTGCACAAAGATCTCTCTGATAAACTGAAAAACTAAAGTTATCCTGAAAAGGACAAGTACTAAAAAAGGGAAAGAATAACTAAGGCAGAATATCAACAGATAGGCCGGAATGTGCAAAGATGAAGTCAGGGAAGCAAAGCCTCAGAATGAACAAAAACTTGCAAGAAAAGTCAAAGATAATTTATAAAGTTTATTTCAACATATTAACAACCAGAAATATGTCAAGAAAACAGTCAGTCCTCTAAAGAGAGAAGATTACAAACTCAATGTAAACCTCTCCAAACTTGATTGCAGAAAAGTACAGCTTAAGCAACAGAATGGTCAATGCCTGGAAAGCACTACCTGATTCTGTTGTTACATCCTCAAACCCCACTCTTTTAACCTTAAACTATCTACTATTGACCTCAGCCCATTGTAAGTGCACAATCGTGCCTACTGTCCCTGTCTTATTGTCCCCATTTATTCATACCTATTTCCTGTATTCTTACTCATGTTTATTCTTATACCTATTATCTTGTAAGTGATTGACAAATCAAATAAATAAAAAATAAAAAAGTAATAGACAGTAGAGAAAAAGCAGAGCTGCATAATTCATTCTTTGCATTTGTCTAAAGAAACTGTAGACCATCCTACAAAAAAAAATTACTGTAACAGACTGACTAGAAATTAAAATTAGCAAGAAAATGCCAGGAGAACCCCTGTCTGATCTTGATGAACATAAATCTCTGGGACCTGATGGATTACACCCAAGAGTTCTGAAGGAGCTGTGCCTATCTTTCAAGTGTCTTGAGCAACAGGAAACTACCTGAGGATTGGGAAAGAGCTGATGTGGTTCCCATCTTTAAAAAAAAGGAGAGGGGGAACAAACCCTGGAAACTACAAATCAATACCTGGGAGGATACTGGAAAAGATAGTAAAAAAACAGATCTGTGAACATCTATAAACAAAGCTATAACTTAAAAGCCAGCATGAGTTTGTTAAAAAGAGATCTTGCCAAATCAATCTTATTTCATTCTTTGACAAAGTGATTAAATTAGTAGACCAGTGAAATGCTGTGGACATAGTGTACTTAGATTTCAGTGAAGCGTTCAACAAAATAGACCACAACTATTTCTTGGTAAGCTAGAAAAATGTGGGATAGACAGCATCACCACCATATGGATTTGTAACTGAATGATAAACTGTACTCAATGAGTAGTCCTTAATGACTACATCAACATGGAGGGAAGTGAGCAGTGGGGAACCACAAGGTTCCATCTTAGGCCCAGTACTCTTTAATATCTTCATAAATGACTTAGATGAGGGAATAGAAAGGGAACTCATGAAATTTGCAGATGCCACTAAGCTGGCAGGAATAGCCAAGACAAGCTCAGGATCCAAAAGGCTCTTGACAGACTTGAACAATGGGCCCTATCCAACAAAATGAATTTTAATGTGAAGAATATAGAATTTTACTTTTAGGAACAAAAAACCCAAAGGTACTCAAAGGTATATAGATTAGGTGAAACCTGGCTCAGAAACAGTAACTGTGAGAGGGACCTTGGAGTCCTAGTGGACATTCACTTAAATATGATTCAGCAGAGTGCAGCAACAGCCAAAAAAGCTAATACAATCCTTGGTTGTATAAACAGAGGCATAGAATCAAAAATCACATGAAATATTGTACCACTTTGTAAAACCTTAGTTGAACTACACCTAGAATGCTGCATCCAGTTTTGGTCACCACATTATAAAAACGATGTTGAGACTTTGGAAAAAGTGCAAAGAAGATCAACTAAGATGATTAAAAACCTGGAGACTAAAGCATATGAAGAATGGTTGCAGGATAGTTTGGCTAGTCTAGAGAAAAGGAGGACTGGGGGGACATGATAGCAGTTATTCCAGTATTTGAGAAGCTTCCACAAAAGGAGGGGGTCAACTTATTTCCCTTTTTTTATATGTATAATTTTTAATGATTTTTTCTTTAACATCCATAAGTGCTTGGTAAACAGTGTATTGTCTGGGTCAACATATTTTACAAACAATTCTAATAATGATATTACCATTTAAATATACATAATCATAATTTTTCAACTTCTAACATTTGTATATACATAGTGATTATAATATATTCTATTATATTTCAGTATATATAATACTATTTTTTCAATTTCTACTTTCTACTTCTTTTTTCTAACACTTAATCAAATAATCACCATGTTAAAAAATCTTCTATATCTATCCATCATCTTTTGTTCATTTTAGAATTTCAACTCTTATTAATTTTTTGGTGAATCTTTCATGTTTCTCCTCTGGTATCTTGCAACTCCTTTTATCCTGTTTATTTAATCTAAATATTTCCCATGCCACAGCATTTATCTCTTACTTTTGAATCTCTAGAGTACGCATCCGCAGTTCCCCCATCATTTTTAGCAGCTCTTTCTCTTTATTCTCTTTTTTCTTTTGAATTTTTAAAAGATATTCTATTTGTTCCGTGTTAGAAATTATTGCTATCTCTTCATCTCTTCGTCTGCTTGTATCATTTTTTGGAATTATTTCCTCTATACTTTCCTCAGCACTTTCTGATTTCTCCTCTATTTTTTGAATTTTTGTTCATTTATTATTATCATTTGCTGGGGTTTTCCTAATCTCACAGTATCTTGCATCAATTCCATCATCTCCCTATGATTCCTTGTTATATCTTCCTTAATACATTGAAACATCAATAATATTTCTTGTGCTAATATGCTACACTAATCACTGCTCAATTTTCTACCAAAATTTCAATATCCCAGTTGTCCAGAAACACCAAAAACACCAATATTAATAAAATTTACAAAGTTTTGGAACTGTTCCTTAATATTCTCTAAATTTATAGTCCTTAAAATTTTTCAATATGCTCCCTCTAAGTTTACCAAATTTTTAAGTCTTATCTTATTCATATTTCTTCTTTCGCCTCGTAGAATGTTCTATCAGATGATCTTAATAATCCGGAATGGCCCACCAAATTTCCCCAAATAGTCCACAAAGTTAGGTATTCATTTCAAGGATGTTTCTTGTTAATTGTAATTCACCTTGCCTTAAAAAAAATCTTCAAATGGCTCACTAATACTTCCAAGCAGCCAAATCTCCAGTATCTATGAAACAAAAATAAAAAGTCCTTCCAGGTGTTGTTGGCCTTTCACTATTTCCTTTCTTCTCCTCTTCTCCTCATGTATTATCCTTCCAAGGTTATTCTCATGAAGCACTAATACAATATCTTCTTTGACCACTAGATGGCACCACGTGTAAGGATCAGCCTCTCCACTCTTCAAAATGTAAGTATAGACCAGTGATGGCGAACCTTTTGGCACTGAGTGCCCAAACAGGAACATGCGTGCATGTGCACGTGCCAAAGAGCCGAAACTCAAAGATCAGCTTGCCAGTGCATGCATGCCTGGTTTTGGCTATTTTTGATCATTCTCAGGCTGTTTTTCAGCCCATTTTCAGGTTATTTTTGGCCCGTTTTCAGGCTGCTTTTTGTACCAAAAATGGCCTGTTTTGGGACTGTTTTTCAAGCTGTTTTCAGGCCATTTGGGGGCTGTTTTGGGGCCATTTTCAGGCTATTTTGGGGGCATTTCGGGCCATTTTTGGGGCCAAAATGGCCTGAAAAAAGCCCAAAAACAAAAAACCCCAGGCCGTTTTCAGTGCTCCAGTGCCCCCAAAGACCAGCTGGCCAGCGTGCATCAGAGAGGGTTCTGTGCACCAGAAACCAGAAGAGCAGCTGGCGATGATACGCGTGCCCATAGAGAAAGCTCTGTGTGTCACCTTTGGCACGCATACCATAGGTTTGCCAACACGGGTATAGACTCTTGAAAACTTCGTATTTCAAAAGGAATCTTTTTATTAAAGGAAGGTAAAAGCAAGTCAAAATTCAAAGCAGGATCTGAGGTCCCTCAGGGCATGCAACTAGGATAAAGGGAATTAGAGACTCCTCTCAACAGTCTGATATGGATTCCACCAATCCGCAGGTGTGAAGATGTTATTATACCAGCATCTCTGAGAAAGCAGATAAGGACAGTTTCCCAGAGTTATCTTCCAGTGCTGCAATCCACGTGGCTCCTTCTCCCCTTGCATCTTCCCAAGAGATGCGAATTTTCCAGGCATCTGGGGCACCAGACAACAATTATAAATCATGTAAAAAGTTATACCAACGGCAATGTAAGAAATAAGATATTTAGGATACTTAGAGAGAAAAGAATTAAATGTATCAAATCCAATCCCCTCTTTTCTTCCATCAAAGAATGGCAGATACACGGATCTGAGACCACCACTCTAAAATCCAGCTTTAAACATGGCAAAACTTGGGGCAAAAGAAAGAGCAAAGTTCCTGTTTCTTTGTATAAATTATTCCAATAATCAAGCAATATTATCCACAAATTAAATCACTTTTCACACTACCAACAGGTCCAGTCCAGTCCTTCTCTATTTTAAAGCTTCACAGTCTGGATAGTTTATTTCACTTTTAGGTCTGTAATCTTTCTCCATGTAATAAATTACCACTTTCTTAATGTTTTGGAGAATCTTTTTTTAAGAATTCTTTTAAGTTTAAGGTTTAAGTCTCTAAAATAGAAGTTGAAAGTTGTCTCACCCAGTTTCAATCCACTGCCCACAAATTGCTCCAGCACATATTCTTCTTGTCCCTGTTGTCAAAGCTTTGGTCTTGCCAAAATGGCCATCTTCTCTGCTGTCGATCAGGAGGGTTTTCTTTGGATCAAACAAGGAAATTGCTGTTTCCTCGTGATCTACAAAGCACCCCTCCTTTCTTCACCACCCCTCCAGGGTGGCTTTGGACAGTAAGATCTCCTGGCAGGCAGGTATCAGCTGGGTTTCGCGGTGCTCATGGAGCTCCGCTATCCCATAACCGTCCTGCTGCGATGTCAGCCAGTCAATCTAGCGGGATCAATTTATTTTCCAAAGCAAAGGAAGGCGGGACAAGAAACAATGGATGGAAACAAATCAGGGAGAGAAGCAACCTGGAATTAAGGAGAAACTTCCTAACAGTGAGGACAATTAACCAGTGGAACAGCTTGCCTCCAGAAGTTGTGGGTGCTTCATCACAGGTTTTTAAGGAGACACTGGACAGTCACTTGTCTGAAATAGTATAGGATCTCCTGCTTGAGCAGGAGATTGCAGTAGAAGACCCCAAAGGTCCTTTCCAGCTCCTTTTCTATTCTATTCTATTCTAGAAGGAGCAAAGGAATGAAGAGAGCAAGAAAGGAAATGCAAAGACAGATGCACCAGCAGAAGTTAGAAAACGAAAATATATGAACATTTATAGAGAACGTTAGAGGAAAGCTTTTCCATGATCTGAAAGTAATGGCTATATTTTGTCCTTACCAAGTACTAGATGCACGGAATGTATATACTGCATAGGAATGGTCTGCTTTCTTGTACTTCAACTGCTGGGCATAACCTGAAAAGAGACAAGATAGAGAGAGCTGTGAAACTTAGCTCCAGACATATAAAATCAAACTTGCATCCACGCTAGCATCCAGAACAGTTTTGCACTCCTCTTTCTCTGCTGTGTGTCTCAGTGCAGCTGATTTTCCTTTGTGTTCTGGTCTCATTGTAAAACTATCCCACTCTGCCATTGAGATTCTGAAAGCAAGCAACCTTAACAACAACAATAAAAGGAGTTGAAGACTGCTGTCCTGCATTCCTGAAAAATAAGCATTTGATAGCAGAACAATACTTCTAAACTCACTGCAAAAGAGATGAAAATGTCTTTCCTTTTATAGAATATTGTGATAATTCCATAAGTCCATATTTAAATATTTCTCAACAATTACTATGACCACCTCCACCCCATCCAGACTAAAGAAGTGATATCCTTAGCTAAGAAAGCAGAAAGCTACCTTATGAAAAACAACAATAACAACAAAGAACCCTGCCACATATTTAAGAACACTTGGCTTCTTGACTTCTGTGGGTCTTACATTTGTTCATTTGAGGGATGAATGAATCTCTCATTTCCATCCTTTGAAGAAAAGAAGTCTGGAGACAGTTTGCCTTACCAGCCATGATCTGTTTGACAGCTTCATTCCTGCGATTTATGCCGAAAGTCTCCCACTGCTCTGTGGTGTCCAGGTAGTAGGTGGCAATAACTGGTGCAGTCATGCGGATCATATTTTGCTCCCCACAGCCAAATGGAGTGATAATGAGATGGTGGAGTTTACTTCCATCAATTGAGTTTTCAATAATCTGAGCCACATGGTCACCTGAACTTGAAAAAATTGCCAAACATCTATAGAAGCTGGTAGTTTGCGATCTTGCTTTAAGCTTCAATATCTTTATGGCAAAATTATTAGTCTAATTTGGCTTCCAACTCTACGATTCTTTCTTTAGAGCATTGAGCTTAAGGAGTAATTTATTTAATTCAATTTTGAGATTCCTGCTCTCTTTAGCAATTCAGGATGGCTTACATTAAAAAGGAGTAATTATATATATATATATATATATGTGTGTGTGTGTGTGTGTGTGTGTGTGTGTGTGTGTGTGTGTGTGTGTGTGTGTGTGTGTGTGTGTGTGTGTGTGTGTGTGTAAGGTTTTGAGCTGATAATTTTAAATAATAAATAAGGGAGAGTAGGATAGATCTATTTCGAGCTAGTTAATTGGGGCTTAACAGGGTGTTGTAATACAAAGTATATATATATATATATATATATATATATATATATAATATATATATATATATATATATATATATATATATATATATATATATATATATATATATATATATATATATATATATATTTTGTGTTACAACACCCTGTGTATATATATATATATATTATATATATATTATTTAATTATCAGCTTAAAAACCTTACACACATGTAAACAAAAGACAACGAAACAAATAGCTTTCTGTCGGTATGGTCTCTGGTGATGAGCCGAAAGACAGAAAAGAAAGCAGTATGCTTTCTCCCTTAATTGGGGCTTAACAGGGTGTTGTAATACAAAGTATATATATATATATATATATATATATATATATATATATATATATATATGGATCTTTGGTTCTTCGGGTTTTCTCCCGCGTAGAGTTGGAAATATCTAGGCGACGTTTCGATGAAGTCTCATTCATCATCTTCAGGCTTGTGTCTTCGGCCTTGTGCTTCTCAGAGTGATGTGAGCTTGCAGCTGCTTCTTCCTTTTAACTACTAGTGGGGGTGTGACTTGATTGGGTGGGGGCTTGGCTGTGTTCTGATTGGGTGGGGGGGTGTTCTCATTGGTTGGGGGTTTGGCTGTGTTCTGATTGGTTGGGGGGTTGGCTGTGTTCTGATTGGCTGGGGGTATGTTCTGTTCTGGTGGGGGTTTGATTGTACTCAGGTTAGACTCAGTTGCTGGGGGATTTGAGCTGGTGAGCTGTGATCCTGTTGTTTGGCTTCGCGTTCGTGGTCGTGCCACATCTTCATGGTGGGCATCAGTTCCCTTCATGTATGGGTTGGGGGGGTTTGAAGCAGGTAGTGATGCAGCTGTGGTACGGCTTCTGGTCCGTGGTCGTGTTTCATCTTCACTCTGAGAAGCACAAGGCCGAAGACACAAGCCTGAAGATGATGAATGAGACTTCATCGAAACGTCGCCTAGATATTTCCAACTCTACGCGGGAGAAAACCCGAAGAACCAAAGATCCACATACAAATACCCGCGAAAATCTCCGAAAACATATATATATATATATATATATATATATATATTTTGTGTTACAACACCCTGTGTATATATATATATATATTATATATATATTATTTAATTATCAGCTTAAAAACCTTACACACATGTAAACAAAAGACAACGAAACAAATAGCTTTCTGTCGGTATGGTCTCTGGTGATGAGCCGAAAGACAGAAAAGAAAGCAGTATGCTTTCTCCCTTAATTGGGGCTTAACAGGGTGTTGTAACACAAAGTATATATATATATATATATAAAACTCAATAGCAGCAGAAAACCAACCTTTTACAAAGGGCTCCATGAGAAAAACCATCATTTTTTAAAATGTTTTTTTTATTAATAAACTTTATTAGTTTTTTGTGTCTTTTAAAAACAAAACAAAAAGATATTCAAAACGTTAACACTTCTGGGACATCAATCTCATACATTTCTATCTTTTGTGCATATTTACAAATAGATACAATTTTATACGAATATATACATTTGATCTATAAATTGCTTATGTTAAATTCCTTCATTTTCTATCTGTCTTAATCCAATCCAATTGTACCATTTCCCCCAAATTTTATAGCATTCAGACTCATCTTTCTGTTTTAATGTTAAAGTCAATTTGTCCATTTCAGCACATGTCATAATTTTTTTAATGATCAGTTCATCAGGGAGTATACAATTGTGTTTCCAGCATTGAGCATAAGCTATTCTGGCGGCTGTTAAAATGTGTAATACAATATATTTTATGTTTTTTCCATATTTCTTTTTGACTATCCCTAACAAAAATAATTCTGGTTCCAGTTCTATTTGTTCCTTAAGAGTTTCTTGCAACCATTGTTTAATTTTATTTTTAAATGATTTTTTAAAATGTCACTAGGGTTACACCTGCATGGATCTACAGGGTGGCGGGGGGGGGGGGGGGGTGTCATTCCAGACAACAAGCACTGCAACAAAGATGGAATGTTTCTTAGGTTTTATAAGGTTACACTGTTTAAACAACAGGATCTGGAGCATACCCACTTTGTCTGATCTCATCAGATAGGCAGAAATAATAAGATTAAATGTCAGAAGTGATACAGCTCCATTGTACCTGTGAATCCAATAAGGAAGGCTTTAATACAGTGGTGGGATTCATCAGATTTTCACCTGTTCAGGAGAACTGGTAGCTAACTTTCTCAACAGTTTGGTGAACCACCTGTTGAAAGAAATCTCGTTCCAACAGCCTTTTGTTTTTCCCACTTTACTGGGTTAATCCTGTCAGGAAGGCAGGAAGGAGATGTTCTGGTATGCCTGTGTCTGTTTTTTCTAGGCTAATCCTGCTTATCTTTATTGCCCTGCGAAATGGCCTCTGTTAAGCCTTGTTACATCATAACAGCTGTTAATGGTTCTTGGCAGTATGCCCAGACTTTTTGTAGCCTGAGCGGCTTCTTTGGAGTTTTTCCTTTGCTAGTACTTTTATTCCGGGGCTTGACTTTTTTTAAAGGGGAAGGCATTTTACACTGCTTTAGTGGTTCTTGGCACCGTGCTTTTGAGGTGTACTTCTAACTGGGCTGAATCTTCTTCCAGCCACTCCTTGCTGGGAGGGGACAATTGCACCTCAAATTGCCAAGGGCGAATAGGCAGCAATATAAATCAAATAAATAAATTTCAGTCTTCTTTCTTCCCTGGATCTATAATCTCTCCAAATGGAGTGATCTGGGTAGTCTTTGGTATCTTTGTTGGTTTGTTACAAAAAAAGGGTCTTCAGGAAGTCTCCCCACCACCACCACTGATAGGAAAGCGATGAGGTAATATTTTTGGACCACTGCTGCCTGCCAGATCAAGTTAAGCAATGGCTGAGAGGCAGGATGCAAGTTTGGCACTCTGTCTGTTCTGATTCAGGCTTAGCAGAACCAAGAAACAGAATCCTTGTCCCGAAAACCCCCTCTTTATTTAGTTACTGTGAATTCATAGAATTCACACACAGAAAAGTCCTGGCAATAAACCTTCCAAGGGTTAAGTGCAAGAACAGACCTTATCAGTCCTTGGATAATTGCCAGGCCGAGAGCTTCCAGTCACAAAGTTGTAAATTAATTCCTGGCAAGGAGTCTCTGAGGCACGAACCAGAATAAGCAAATCTTCATAATAATAAGTGAACTAATGTTCTCTGGCAACCACCACTCCTCTTTTGCTTCTATTTATTCCCCATGGAGCGGCCATTCAACATCCACATGTGCCTTTCCTTCTGAGTTGGCCCCTGTTCCTTGTTCTCCTCTCCTGACAGCTCTGTGCATATGTGCATCTGGAGCCTTCCCAGACTCCAGAACTGTCCCAAGTTCCTCCCCAACCTCCTCACTGTCCAAGTCTGCCGCCAGCTCGGGCCACAATACTGTCTGATTTTTTTTACTGTATTTCTGGGGGGCATGTGATCTTTCCTTAAATTGAGACCAGCTGGTATCTTTAAGTGGTGGAAATGGATCTAATGATTGCTCCTGTGTGCTTTGTTGGTTCACTGAGCACAGGAGTCTCTTGTCTATGGGAATTCTTCAGTCATCCAGGTCATGGTTGTCCCAAAGGTGTTTTTTTCAAGAGGCAACTGGACTTTCTTTGGGACAGGAGACTCTTGCATTGCTTCAGAGTGGCCAAGGCACATGATTGCTCACTGATAGTAAGATTTTTTTAAAAAAGGAAGTATGGGTGTAGATCATCTCTCCAATTTGTTTTAGTTTTCTCTCATGATAATAAGACTTAATAACATGGCACCAGGCTTGAAGTTTATTTAGATATCTGTGACATGTACTAATTTTATTGTGATCCTGACAAGCTTGGGAGGGCAGAGGCTTGAACCTGGACCCCCTATATACTTTGTTAATTTGTCTCTTTAGCTTGGCATTTTGTAGCCCAAGTATGCCCACCCACTTTCTGGTGAGCTTAAATGACCTCTCTGCTAAAGGGTTTCACTTTATGAGCAGAGTTGGCTGCTGGTGGTTATTATTGCATTTTAACTATTTTAATTCCTCAAGGTGCTCTGGCACTCTGACTGATTTGTAACTACAGGTTGCAGGTATTGCTGATGAAAAAGAAGGTGTCATGCCCCTGTTGGAGACTGACTCCGAGGAAGAGGAGGAACAGCCGGCAGGGAGTGGAAATGTGGCTCCGGAGGGTGTGGAGGAGGCTAGGGAAGGGCACTGGCTGGCTGGGCAGTCAGAGGAGGATCCAGGCCCATCCCCTCTCCATCCTAGGGCATGCAGGGAGGAGAGGATAAGCGAGAAATGTGAATGGCGTGGCCTATGGGGGAGGAAAGGGCCTTGATCCCCTTCATGGGCTGCAGCAGTGAGAACTGGTTAAAAGGACAGACTGCGCATGACCCAATGCTGGAAATAAAGTGTGAAAATATTTCTAGTCTGTCCGTTCTTATCTGAGTTTGGCATCCTTCCCAGGGTGTATTCCGATATCTGTGGAGGTCTTCAAGCCCTTATCTTGCCGGGTTCCCTTAATTGTTTCAGTGTGGTTTGTGTTGTTTTTTCTATTTATAATTTATAGGTATTTTTAGTTTAAATGGCATGTCCTCTTTTTTGCAACTGTGGGGGAATTTTTTGTCTCCAGTAAAGGATATTTGGAGCTTTGAAGCCAAGTTGAAGGAATTAAAGGGACTTCACCTGTTTTTGTGCCTGTGTTGTTTTTGTATCCCACCCTGGGTCATCACAGAAGGTATTCGGACAGAATAGTTTAGGTTTCCATGATGGCTGTGATTATCACTGATCTTCAGTGTGCATTCTCCCATTTCTAATCTAATGATTGGTATTTAGGGCAGCTTTTTACAAACAAAGAAGCTTTTTCTATTTCTGTACAGGTAATCCTTGACTTACAGCAGTTCATTTAGTGACTATGCAAAGTTACAGTGGCATTTAGAAAGTGACTTATGACCGTTTTTTATACCTACGACTATTGCAGCATTCCCATGGTCACGTGATCAAAATTCAGGTGGTTTACAACTGTCTCACATTTATGACAGTTTGTAGTCTCCCAGGGTCATGTGATCCCCTTTTGTAATCTGACAAGCAAAGTCAATGCAGAGGCCAGATTCACTTATCAGCCGTGTTACTAACTTAAGAACTGCAGTGATTCACTTAACAAATGTGACAAGAAAAGTTGTGAAATGGAGCAAAATTCACTTAATAAATTTCTCACTTAGCAACATAAATTTTGGGCTCAATTGTGGTTGTAAGTTGAGGAGAAGCCAGGCAAGGCAAGGCTAGGCATGACAAGGAGTGGCTGGGAGGGGAGGCGTGAGGAGGGATGAGCATGGCAAGGAGAGGCCAGTCGAGGCACCCCTCAATGTGAGTAACGTCGAGTTGGCCATGCTCACCCAGGCACACCTACCCAGCCAGTCATTAGAACAGAGAACCAGTCGTTATATGATTTGAATCCCACCACTCTTCTGATCTACATTGCCATATATTTGTGAATGGAAGAGCAAGGAGGTATTGTCTTATCCAGGAATCCATCTCCAGCACCAGTGAATTGTAGCAAGAATTCGGCTTGTGACTATGTCATTTTCTCTGTTTAACAGATGCAGGAGCCTGGATATCAAATAACTAATTTTTACCTTGGATACTAATCTTGGTTTCTATTTCTGTATCAGGCACCTTGTCATTTAATTTATTGGCTTTGACCAATAGTTCCTGTGTTCCACCTGAAAAATGAAAAAAAAAAATGAAGAAAATTACAGGAAAAGAAAAATACAAGTTATTTCCACATTAAGTTTCTCTTTGGCATTGTTTCTAATAATCAATTGTAAATGGAATTCAACACAATTACCTTAATAAGCACTTAATAGGAAGGAAGATAACTTTTGCAAAGTAAAATAACTTTTATTTTGCAATTGGCATGGTAAAAACAGCCTCTCCTTTCCCTGGAAACAATAAAGCATGTGGGTGAAAGGACTTTGCCATCCCCAGGACTTAGTAAAAGGTATAATGGGAATTAATGAGTAAGAATGAGAGTTACTCACCATTAGCACCTGGGTTCAGTTCAATAATAGTTACAATATCTTTCCGTTCCCCTTCAGGCTGTTACAGAAAAAGACACCAGAACAATCTCTTATGGGAGATTGCAAATAAAAATATAATGCATGACAGCAACAGGTACTTCAAACTAGCAATTACAAAATATAAAAACTCCCTTATAGCATCTCTTAGAAGTGTACTAAAATATTCAGTACAGTGGTACCTCTACTTATGAAATTAATTCGTTCCGGAAGCCGTTTCGTAACCTGAAAATTTTGTAAGTAGAGGCACATTTTACCTGTAAATGTCCTAATCTGTTTCAAGCCCCCAAAATCCAGACTATAATTCTTCGTTATTACTTCCTGCTTTGCTGGATTGCTAGCGCGAGACTGAGAACGCGGCACGGTGCGTGCGCACAGATCCCTCCTAGCCAATGGGATGCCAGGAAGATAACCAATGGCAGCGCAGCTCGGACGCACCATTTTCCAAGAAAGCCTTTCGTATCTTGAAACATATTTGTAGGTAGAGACGATATTTTCTCGAAGACGCGTTTCGTAACCTGAAACTTTCGTAAGTAGAGCCTTTCGTAAGGAGAGGTACCACTGTAATCAAATTGATGCTTGAGTGCATAATAGGAAAAGTCTTGAGTCAGCCAGATATCGTCTACTGAGATATCAATGTGGTCCTCTATTAAGGATTAATTTATATTTATCCTGGAAGCCCTGAGCTTCTTCATCTCAGATTACAGGGGGGCAGGGGGACAAGAATGTCTTGGTCACTCAAGGTGTTCTTACTTATTCTTACTGTACTGCCTCCCATGCATTCTTCCTCCCCAATAAAAGCTGCTGTATGTTGTCTGTGTAGCCTATTTCTCATAGAGTGATATTCCACATATTAAATGAAGTTTAGATGATAAACTCAGAAAATTCAGATTGCCCAAGATCTGTTGATACAGTTCTAGAGGAATTATTGAGTCTGTCATTTGTATCTCAATAACTATCTGGTTTGGCATAGCAATCAAACAGGGCAGGACAGACTTCAACAGGCTAAATTCGACATTATATTTGTCTGTGAAACATGGCTCAACGTATCTCTCCCTGACTCCATTACCACAGTAAGAGACTATCATGTTTACTGATCAGATTGTGAAATCCATAGAGGAGGTGGTGTTGCTATCTTCTATAAAAAGTCGCTACATCTAAAAAACATCCAAATTACCCAGGAGCTTGCTATTCCTGAGACTATCATCTGTGAACTGTCCTTAAATATCACATTTTGATTCTTACTATGTTACAGAGCCCCTGATTATGACATTGAATATGTAAACAAGCTAAATACACTATTAACATGGGCAGCATCCTGCCCACACGCTTTTATCTTTCTTGGTGACTTCAATCTACCTCATATTAACTGAACCCTTAACGAATGTACAACTGAACCCACATATGCAACCTTCTACAATGCAGTAACAAATCTGGGACTAGAACAACTAGTGCCTCGATCTCATCTTCTGCAATAGTTTGAATTCAATTTATGGAATACAAATTAAAGAACCCTTTTCCAACAGAGATCATAACATGATTGACTTTTGTCTCAACATACGTCCACACAAAAATCATCACAATGATGGAATCCCCAACTTCAAAAAAGGCAACTATGATCTTATAAACAATGATCTCTCATCCCTTGTTGGCAATTTCTATTCACTGGATGCAGTACTGTAGAAGACCATTACAACATATTTTTACTTGAAGTCAAAAGAGTCATCAAACTACATGTATCATTAACAACTCCCAAAACCAGAAAAAACAAATTACCCATAACAATAAGGAAGCTTCAATCCAAAAAGAAATCACTTTGGTGGAAAAACATATCTGGTCACATTGCTAACTTCAAAAGCCGATACAAAAATTTATGCCACCAGATAAAGACTGAGTGCACCAATTATCACATTAAACAAGAAGAAAACCTTCTACACACCAAGTCCACCTGCACTTTCTACAATTTTGTAAACAACAAACTAAAAGACTCAAGGTCCATCCCACCCCTGAAAGGACCTAATGGTAAAGACTGCAACGACAACACTATTAAAGCCAACCTCTTTAACACATTCTTTGGCTCAATATTTGTAAACAGCAATGGATCATGCCCAGTATTTCCTAGTCGAACCACAGAAAACTACAATGATCTAATATATATCGATTTTACAGAAGACAATGTTGAAAAAGCACTATGCAATCTAAAACCATCTCTATCTATTGGGCCAGACAGAATATGTGCATACTTCTTAAAAAAGCTATCCAGTGCCGTAGCAGAACCTCTAAGCATAATCTTTGAAAAATCTTTCAGGACCAGCTCCTTGCCAAAACTATGGTCACAAGCCACGGTCATCCCCATCTTCAAAAAGGGAGACCCCAGCCTAGTTGAAAATTACAGACCAATCTCTTTATGCTGTGTCACCTGTAAAATCATGGAATCAATTATTAACCAATCCACCATCCTCCACTTAGAAACAAACAACCTACTCTCTAATAAACAATTTGGTTTCAGGAAAAACCTATCATGTGATCTGCAACTCTTACACTGCAAAAACATATGGACTACACAACTCGATCAGGGCAAAGCAATAGACGCAATCTACATAGACTTCTGTAAAGCCTTTGATTCAGTGGTACATGACAAATTATTCCTAAAACTAAAATCTTACGGTATCTCTGGACACCTGCATAACTGGATAGAAACATTCCTGTCAAACAGACAACAAATGGTCAAAATTGGGAGCGTCGTATCAAATTCTGTACCTGTCAACAGTGGTGTCCCCCAAGGCAGTGTTCTAGGACCAACTCTTTTGATACTCTACATAAATAACCTCTGTGATCATATCAAGGGCAACTGCATTTTCTTCACTGATGATGTAAAGCTATTCAACACCACAGACAATACTGCTACCCTTCAAAAAGACCTTGACTATGTATCAGAATGGTCAATTAAATGGCAACTTCAAATCTCAACAAATAAATGCTCTGTCCTGCATATTGGCAAAAAAAAATATCAGAAAATAAAATGCAGGCTTAATAGTGAAGACATTGTTGATGATCCAAACTCTGTCAAGGATCTTGGAGTACTCATCTCTAATGATTTAAGTGCTGGAGCCCACTGTAACTACATAGCCAAAAAGGCATTAAAAGTTGTTAACCTAATCCTACGTAGCTTTTTCTCTGGTAATATCACACTACTAACTAGAGCATACAAAACATTTGCTAGACCAATATTCAAATACGGCTCATCAGTCTGGAACCCACATTACGTATCTGATATTAACACAGTTGAGAAAGTCCAGAAATATTTCACAAGAAGAGTTCTACACTCCTCTACTCGTTGGAGAATACCTTATGCTACCAGACTGGAAATTCTAGACCTAGACAACCTAGAACTACGCCACCTTCGGTCCGATCTAAATATAGTATATAAAATCATACATTGCAATGTCTTATCTATCAATGAATACTTCAGCTTCAACCATAACAATACAAGAGCACACGATAGATACAAACTCAAGGTTAAGCGCACCAAACTTGATTGCAGAAAATACGACTTCAGCAACAAAGTGGTCAATGTCTGGAATACTCTACCTGACTCTGTGGTTTCTTCCCCAAACCCCAAAAACTTTAACCTTAGACTGTCTACTATTGACCTCACCCCTTTCTAAGAGGTCTGTAGGGGCGCGCATACGTGCACCAACATGCCTAATGTCCCTGTCCTATTGTTTCTTTTATTTTTTTTATTTATCTTATATGTATCCATATATCCATAACTATGTTTTTACTTATACCTATTATCTTGTAAGCAATTGACAAAAATAGATAAATAAAATAAAATAAATAGATAGGACAACAGAAAAAACAATCTCAGCCAGCCTTCCTCCACTGAGGAGCTGTATATTGCACAAACCAGAAAGAGGGCTGATAAAATATCTATAGACCCCCTCACATCCTGGACATAAACTGTTTCAACTTCTCCCCTCAGGACACCACTATAAAGCAATGGATCCTCCATCCCTGGAGGATTTTAAGATGTGATTGGGTAGCCATTTGTCTGGAATGTTATGGAGTCTCCTGCTTGGTTAAGGGAGTTGGACTAGGTGACCTCCAAGATCCATTACAACTCTGTTATTCTGAATTCTCTGAAAGAGGGCTGGAAACTCAATGTCTTCAAACTTATGATACATTTAACTTAGCCTTACAGCTCAGCTTGCTCATTTCCTATAGAGTCTGATTTTCTACTATTCTCCTTTTAAAAGTATTTTTATTAGAAATGAATTTCTGGTTGATGTCGGAGAGGGACAGCTGTGTGGTGAATGGTGCTCTGAGAAGCCCAGCTGATTTCTGCCTGCCTGGAGGCTTTTCGGAGCCAAACTTCACCTTGTAGGGGTGACAAGATAGGGAGGGCTCCCATAGATCACAAATGGACAGTGGCCCATTTTGCTGGATCCAGGAAAATCTTCCTGACAGGTGGAGAAGACTGAATGGTTGAATCAGAGCTGTGACAACCGGAACAAAATAAGCACGAAGAGAAGCGGAAAGAGAAACAATGTATTGGACTTCGGTAAGGATTGCCTAATTTCTATCCAGAATTTAAGCTAAGTTCACCAAAGTGTTTTTGTGAAGAAAGGAGACTCTAGAGAGAAGGAGGAAGGGATTTGTTACTCTTTCTCTCTCTGGAAAGCAGCAAGTGAAAGTTTTGAGTGGATTATACACCCACTGGAAGTGAAAGAAATAAAGAAATAACTATTTTCAATTGGGAAGAGAAAGACTGGATGGAGTACTTTAACAAGATAAGCATAATTTTAAGATATAGACAGGATGTATTTTTATTGAGTTGGTTTTTTTCCAAACTATTTGGGGGGGAGGGCTATACTAAGTGAAAATCATTTTTTTTACTATTTTCTTTCTTTTTTTCCTTTTTTGGACTCCTAACTCATAATGGAAAGGAAAAAAGAAAGCAAGGATGCTACCTGCTGGCTAAAGTTGGTATATACAAGAATACTTTTAACTGGTTAGGTTTAACAAGAGACTGGTAATTCTTTGTTTTGAGAACTGCTACATCTGGTGCTAGGAAATAGATTAAACACTAAGCTTTGTTTTGGAAATTACTGTGGGAAAAGAAAGATGCATTTATTTTATGTAATTTGATTTGTCAATCGCTTACAAGATAATAGGTATAAGAATAAACATAGTTATGAATACATGAAATGGATACATACAAGAAAAATAAAAGAAACAATAGGACAGAGATGGTAGACATGTTGGTGCACTTATGCACGACCCTTACAGAACTCTTAGGAAAGGGGTGAGGTCAATAGTAGACAGTCTAAGGTTAAAGTTTTTGGGGTTTGGGGAAGAAACCACAGAGTCAGGTAGAGTGTTCCAGACATTGACCACTCTGTTGCTGAAGTTGTATTTCCTGCAATCAAGTTTGGTGCAGTTAACCTTGAGTTTGTATCTATTGAGTGCTCTTGTATTATTATGGTTGAAGCTAAAGTATTCATTGACAGGTAGGACATTGCAATGTATGATTTTATATACTATACTTAGATCGGACCGAAGGCGGCATAGTTCTAGGTTGTCTAGGTCTAGAATTTCCAGTCTGGTGGCATAAGGTATTCTGCAACGAGTAGAGGAGTGGGGAACTCTTCTTGTGAAATATTTCTGGACTTTCTCAACTGTGTTAATATCAGATACGTAATGTGGGTTCCAAACTGATGAGCTGTACTCAAGTATTGGTCTAGCAAATGTTTTGTATGCTCTAGTTAGTAGTGTGATATTACCAGAGAAAAAGCTACGTAGGATTAGGTTAACATGGCAGGTTAGGTTAACATGGCAACTACAGAGAAGAACTGTCTTTGAATTTCTGTGGATTACAAATACTTTTGGCTGATGGATAGAAAAAGTGGAAAGATAAATACTTATTTTGCAGATGTGAGGGGAAAGCTTTGGGTTTAGCTTGATTCCCCCCCCTTTTTTTAACAGTAGATTATCAAGGACTAGGGATGCAGTGGGCCTTGTGGATTACAAGTATTAATTGATAGAAGACAGAACAGTATAAAAGACATTTTCAAGGACAAATAATTTTCCTCTTTTCCTTTTCACTCTCTGATTTTTTCTTCTTTCTTCTTCCTTTTTTACAAAGTATGGCCAGTGTAGATTGTTCCTGTGAACTATTGGAATATTGAAAAATCAAGGTTGGGGTTACAGCGGGCCCTATGGATTACAAACCTAATTGATTTTGATATTGAAATATTGAGATACTGAGATATTGAAGACTGACTGAATATGAATTGGAGGGAGTTGAAGTTGTAATATGGTTTCTTTTTTTGACACATCAGTTATTCTTATTTGACACATAGGATATTGAAGTGTTGGGGTGCCATAGGTGTTTAGCTCTTGGATGGATTACTTCTGGCTGTTAGTAGGATTGGTGGAAATACCCATTGTTAGCTTACAAATAGAGGAAAGAAGGAAAAGAAGGAATCAACATCTGCTGTTGAGATGTCAAGCACCTCAAATATAATTAAAATAGAAAAGAAGGCATCTTCTACACCATCATCAGCTTCCTTAAGCCCATATAATCAGAGGTCAATAAAAAGTATGTTGCAGTTGGTAAACTCAAATATTTTTCAAAAGGAAATATTAGCGATGTTTCAGGTGCTACAGGAGTCCAGGACAAAAAATAATAATGAGATAAGGAAAGATATAGGAGGAGTGAGAAATGACACTGGAGAGATGAAAGAAAAAATTCAAAATATAGATGAAAAACTTGAGAATTTCCAACAAATGATAACAAAAAATGAGCAAAGGATCCAGAAAATGGAGGAAAAATCAGAACGAGTTGTTTAGGGGGGAAGTGCATCTTATAGTGCAAAATACCTTATACAGTCCAAGATAGATAACAAACTAGACCATTTTAGCTACCATGGTAGAGATGCCATTTTGTGCAGTTACAAGTAAAGTTTTGAGACCAAATGTCTTTCTGTTGCAATGAAGGAAGTTAAAGAGTACACTCATTAATACAATTATGGTAAATGGTTTTTATCAGCAGTAACCTTCATTTACAGTCTCTTTCTCTAAGAGCCAAAATGTAACCCCACATATTACTTACTACAACTTTCAGTTTCTTCCTCACACCATCTGATGCCAACTCCCGATCCTGGACACTTGCTTTGACCTCAATATCATGCAATCCTTGCTGTAATGGGACAATCACAAATGGTACTGCCCTGGAGGACAGGGCTTTAATTGGGACCTGCTCTCGGTATCTTTGAAATTCTGTGGAAGCACTGCAGAAGGCTGGGTTGTATAACAGTTCCACTTGTACCTAGTAGAGATGAAAAAAGCAGATGAGTCACAAGGCAGCTTTGGCCATAAGAATCATTTAAAATTCAGCTTTCCCATAGATGACGCAAACACATTTCCCATTAAATCTGTTCCTGCATCAGCAAATCATTGTGATACATGGAAGGAAAGACAGAAGAGGGGTACACACAGAGTACACATACACATACATCATATCATGCAATTCATCCTTCCCTTCATCACAAACTGGTGGAAAATAGGACTATGTGAATAAATCAGAATTTTTATGCAAATAAGACCCCTGAAATATGAGAGCCCAAGAGGTACAGTTCTTAATAAAGGTAAAGGTTTCCCAGTGCAGTCATATCAGACTGTAGGCTGTAGTGCTCATTTCTGTTTCTTGGCTGAGGGATCCACCATTGCCCAAAGACATTTTCCAAGGTCATGTGGTCAGCATGGCTATATTCCAAAGGTGTGTGGAGTACTGTTACCTTCCCTACAAAGTGGTATCTATTAATCTACTTGCATTTGCATGCTTTCTCACTGCTAGATGGGCAGGAGCTGGGGCAAAGAATGGGAATGTCTTCAACCACTGAGCCATTGTGCCCCACACTTCTTAATAGAAAACACAAATGGAGCAGAGATTATTATCTAAAGCAGTGTTCTTAAATTACGATCTGAGGAGCACTTGAGGAGGGTCCTCTAAGATAGGAGCTCACAAAAATCAAAATTATTTGCCAGGCATTAATGTTTGCAAACATTTAAAATAATGTTAGTAGTAGTAGTAGTATTTTATTGATTAATATGTAATTAGTTTAATATTATTGTTTTTACATTATTCAGTAGATAAATATCCTGCAAATGCATCCATTTTAATTTTAATATGGTAAAGATGGGTAAATATCGTCCATAGGAATAAAAGCTGTTTGGGGGCCCTCTATAATGTTCAATAGTGGGAAGGGGTCCTGACAGCAAAATGTTTAAGCAACTCTGGTCCAAACAGTCTTGCCAAATCTGCCCACCATTAACTCCATCCCTGGCACTCTTTTATTGGTCAGGAAATGCTGTGGCTTAGAGTTGGAAATACATGAAGTTGCCTGTCAAAGAATTGATAGCAACACAAGACATGCACATTTTCTAATTTCTAAACCCGCACTCTTGTCACAGTCCCAAAACTTACATAAATATCCTCGTCAGCATAGTTATACAAAACAGCTCGAACCTCCACCTGCTCATTCTTCACTACTGAATACGGCACTCGAAGATCAATGAAGAAGTTTTTCATGACTGTTATTTCATAAGGTTCAGCCACACAGATCCCTGCAAGGAAGGCCAATGGCAAAGCCCAACACACACACACATCCAAAAAAAGTTAGTTCTACTTTAATTCTTAGGTGCTTTTCACCCCTGCCAACTTTCTATCATTCATAATTCTTTACCTTTGGTGGGTGTAATGCTCACAGCCAGCACCTCCCAGGTTGTGATGGAATCCCTCAGATAAAAAGACACTGTCTTGCTTGAAATCCTAGGGACAAAATGAAATGTGTCACATAATTTGCAGATTTATTATACTGTGCATTTTTAAACTACTATAGATAGACAACTCCTACAGCTACAATCATACAGTATCCTTCCTTCCAAAAGGGTCTGAGAATCAATGGGAAATGCAAACAAGTTCCACATGGAAGTTGTCATCAGCTATTTCTCCCATTAAATTCTAAGTTTGCAACAGAGGGGTTTCAAAATAAAACACTCATTTTGAAATCAATCAACAGTGATATGGGAAACAGATATGATAATGCAATTTGATTGCTTCTGGATAAATAATAAACTACCTATTCATAACTTTGAAATCAACTTCAAAGTGACTCACTGTCACATTTCCTTTAAGCTTCCAAAGCAGCTTTTTCCACAGCTACCATTTCCTGATCCTTCTACTGTTCTCCATATAGCAAAACCCAAGAGGAAAGGTGCATTATTGTGGCTAATGGAGTCCTTCAGTGTGAAGCAGTCTGAGAAGCGGAAAACAGCATATGCCTCTCTGTCTGGCTGAAACTACAGTTTTTTCCCCCAATGGACCTAGGTCCTTTGATCCTGATTGATAAATCTGGATCCACTTAGCTAAGATTAATTTATCAAAATTCATGGCTTTTCAAAGGATGATGTGAGTGGATGTATCAAGCCTTTAACAATATATTATGGACCTAGAAAGACAATTACATTTCTCAACCCTCCCAACAATGGTATTTTTTAAAGTAGGAAGTTTTCTTTTTTTAAAACCAGCAAGGTATTAAAATTAAATATCCATCCTTAAATTTCAAGGAGCCTAAACTTACCATATTTTAACATACTTCCTGAAGGAAAGTTTTAGGAAATCCCATATTTTCAAGACTCTGTTCTTGTAGCAAAGAAGCAATTGAAAATACAATCCATGTATTGATGCACTTATAAAAAACAAGGTCCAGGTCTTCTATTTCCATTAGTAAATAAATTTCTGGGTCATTCAGATTTATCTTATAGAGAATTGCTGTAAACATTCAGTTTCATTACAAATAACCAATATCAGTTTCTTGGAAAGTGGCAAACTTTTGTTTTATTGTTTGCAAAAGCAACTATAATTAATTATCATTTCTACCCTTTTTTAAATGGAATTAGGGTAATTGACCATAATAAAGAACAAACTGACTGGCAAATTGCTGTCTTAGAAATGAGCAAAAACTTTTCTCTTCTAAAGGAAGTGAAAAATAAACTTCAGGTTTCATGCAGCACCTTAACTCTTGGAAGAGACACCATCTTCCCCATTTCTGTATAAATTTTGCAATCATTAGATTTTCCTTTCAACTGAAAAGTGGGCTAATATAAACAGAAGAACTCCAATACCCTTTACTGTTAGGACGTTCAGTCAGCTGCTCCATTAGCCACAACCAACTCTCAGGAAAATCAGATCTTGAGATGATGTTACCTTCTCCAAATAAATCATCTTCAAAATCACCTGGAAAATAGAATGAAAGCTGATATAAGGTATTGTTTCTTTAACAAAATTTTATTAAATAACCCAAAGTTAATTAGATTCATATATTGCAATAAAGTATAAATTGTATTTACAAAACCCAAAATACTAAGCCAAATCCAAAATATTATGTAAAACACAGCCAATCTATGAAGGATGTTTGACTCTGGAGTTGCTTCAAGAAGTCAAAACACAGGCTAACTGGGACTTCCAGTTGCTTTTCCATCATGGTCGGAGCAGAATCTGCGATCGTGCGCGGTTTCACTCCAAGCTCGCTTGTTGGAGGGTCCTGATTGAGACCAGAACTACCCTGGAGGAGTGGTGAAGAAAGGGGAAATTGCTTGGAGGGTTGTGGGGAGCCACATCTCCCCTCCCTGACAAGATAAACCCCCTCCAAAGACAAGTTGCAGCGTTGGTCAAAAATGGCCACCATGAAGACAGGAAGCTGGAGAGGTGAAGTTGCAAGCGGAGTGTGAACTAGGTTAAACATTTGGATATTAAGGTACCCCAGAATTAAGAAATAAAGAAGTATTTTGGAAGAAACTGTGTAGAACTGGCAAGCAGAGAGAGAAAGAAGGAAATTAGAACTCATAAAACTGGCTTTGAGTATTGAAATGAATTAATTTGGATGTGAAAATTCAGAGGAAAATATTTGATCACAAAAGGCTTGGAAATTAAATTGGATAATTATTGGATTTTTGGCACTAAATAGGCATAAGTAAATGCTGGAGTTGAATGTGTTGAAAAGAAATAATAGCTAATAACTGGATTAGCAAAATTAACAAAAGTTTTATTTAAAAAAAGGAAGTGAAAGAAAGAGTGGAACATGGAAATAGAATTGAGAGTGCTGCCTAATGGTACAGGAAAAATTTCTAGTGACTCTTTAAAAAGTGTTTGGTCTTTTAAAAATTGACTTGGAACTTAAAAGAAAATAAGAGGAACTCCATCATAATAAAATAAAAATCCTGAAAAGTGAAGTACTAGAATATTACAAAAGGGAAGATATTTGAAGAAATTGCTTTGGAACTACCCAGTGACTTTGGGAAAAAGTTGGGAAAGAAACCAATAGAAGGAACCTGGAAACAAAGACTTGTGGACATTGATTGTTGAAATTAAATGTAAAAGCTGCTGGTTGAAACAACTTACTGGACATCTGGATTGGATATAATTATCAAGGAAGGGAGGGGGAAAGGAGCAGCCTAAAAAATGGGAGAATTATTTGCAGAAATGAGACTGGATCCACAAGATATGAAAGAAATTATGAAAGTAAGCCTGGAAATATACAGCAATATACTACAAAAACTAGAAATGGTGATTTAGATTGAAGAAGAACAAAGAGAACCAGAGGGAGAGGAGTTAAATAAAGAGGACACCAGTCTTGAAGATCAAGTGGAATAACGACCATTTTAATGGTGGGGGGGGGGAGAGAATTAAAGCTAAAAATTTGTGGTTAGAGGGGAATGGTTTGGAAAGTTAAACAAAGGAAAGGGAAAAAGCAGAAGAGGGAATTACAGAAAAAAGATTGAGAGAAGGAGGGGGATAAAATAAATGTTTGGAATGAGAAATGGAGGGAAGTAATAATGGGAAAAAGGGGAATTAAAGGAAAGAACCAGAAAATAAAGAGAAGCAGGAAGCAAACAAGAATGAAAAGAAATTACATAGTTAATAGGGTGAGAGACAATGAATAAAAAAATAAGAAGGATATTCTGCAAGGTAATGTGTTGTGATATATAAGAATAAGGATTTGAAAATGGATAAGATTGGACCGATATTTTTCTCTTTTTTTTCTTTCTCCTTAAGGATTATTGTTATACCAGATATAGATTTTATTGAAATAGATATTTGACAATTAGCGATGTATAAAATTAAAATGAATCATGAGAATTGTAATGGAAAGATTAATATCAGTATCTATAATTAATTGAATAGATTAATATTTTTGCAATATATAGATGATTTATAAGGTGATTGAGAAAAAGAATACCATGAGGAATCTGACTTAAAATATATGTATATGTGAAAAGTAGTAGATAGGAGAATATTGTTATTAATGTAGAATGAGGTACTTATAATGAATTAAATGGAATAAATAGAGGTAAAGTACAAGGCAATTAGGTGGTAAGCTCGAATTGACAATTAAAGGGGACAATTTTTTAACTAAAAGAATAAGGATGGAATTATTGAATAATAAATGGAATAACAGTATGTGATAAAATTGCAAATGTGACAGATACAAGTAATATATGTAATGAATATCGAAAAAAATAAGAATCCTAGATAACAGTGTAAAGCAAGATATGAGAATATTTTAAGAAAAATGAAATAAGTTATGTTATGAACTGAAATTGAATAAAATAGTATTTGGAATATAATATTTGGGAATATTTAAAAGAAAATAGAATAAGTAATAATGTGATATGAAATTGAACAAGAAAGATGGATATGTAACTGGACATGTTTGTATTGAAATGTAAATACCTGGAACCACACTGTTCACCAAGAGATGTTTTTTTTTTTCAAAATATAAAAACAAAAGAAGAAATTAAATAACAAAATTATCATGTATGTTTAAATAATATAGTGAGTGGCATTAGAAGAATGTATTGGAATATTGAATAATTAAACAATGAAGGATTATAATTTAATATACATATGTGTATTAACATTAGAATTATATAAGTTTGATGAATGTAAGGGATATAATCAGTGGTGGGATTCAAATAATTTAGCAACCAGTTCTCTGCCCTAATGATTTTTTCCAACAACCAGTTCACCAAACTGTTCAAAAAATGAACAACCGGTTCTTCCGAAGTAGTGTGAACCAGCTGAATCCCACCACTGGATATAATTAATGTTGTTATTTCTGTTTGCACCAAAATGTATTTATTTATTTATTTATTTATTTTATTAATTCAATTTATATACCGCCCTTCTCCCAAGGGACTCAGGGCGGTGTACAGCCCATCTAAAACCCCACAAAAATACAAAAGTTAAAAAAGTATTAAATTAATATCGGCTGATTAATAAACTAAAAACCCCACCCCCACCCTTAAAACCCCAATTTAAAATTAAATGCTATGGAGACCAAATTAAAACCATTATCTCAGCCCAGGCCGGCCTGCTCAAAGAGCCAGGTCTTCAACGCGCGCCTGAAGGCCCTCAGGTCCGTGCCAGTACGGAGCTCCGGTGGCAGAGTATTCCAGAGGGCGGGGGCACCCACAGAGAAGGCCCTACTCCTCGGCGCCACCAGACGACACACAGCGGCCGACGGCACCCGGAGCAGACCCTCTCTATGGGAACGCACCGGCCTGTTGGAGATCACTGGCAGAATGCGGTCCTGGTATGTATGATGCTTAGGTGCCACACTGTTTATGTATTGATGTCTATAAGTGGAATAAATAAAAAACTTGATTAAAAAAACACAGACTAACTGGTGTAAGAAAAAAAACTATTAACAATGTCTAACTTTAATATTAAGGTTAATATTTGTGGGGTGCATAGAGTCAGTACTATTTGAGACCCTGAGTCTGATATGAACTTCATGGAGGACTCAGTTTATCTTACATAGCCTATTGATCAATCATTTCCACTGTTCTGTGTCAACACAATGATCTCATCAATCTACACTTTACAAGGTGGGTTTATTAGCATCAATTCAGTCTGCGTTTTCTGACCAATTTTGGAAAATACTTGTTCATGGAAACATTGATTGAACAGGATGATTCTAATTCATTCTTCAAAGTAGATTACTAGATATTTTCTAAGTAGCAAAATAGCAGGTATCTCTGCATTTTGGTTAATCAAAGTATACTTTCCCTTGCTTGCTATTCTATCAGAAAGTACTGAACAATGGTGCAACATTTCTTTCTTGAAAACTCAAGCTATTCAGAATGAAGCACTCTGTAAGGCAGATACTGTTTCCATCACATACAGTATTAAATGTAGTAGTAAGGACATGATGAGAATTAATAATTGTCTCCTATTCTGTAGTCACCCATTTCTCCCATTGTTGTTTTAAATTCTCTAATAGATTAACATGTTTACATAAAATGAAATTAAGAAATAACAATTTTTCAGTCAGACGGAGAAAACAAAAACCAGAAATACAATTATCTAGGAAAGAAAAGAAAATCAAGGCATATTTGTTTCTAATCCTCTCCTAGTCTTGTTGATACTTCAAAGTGTAGCTCTCTCACAATATTGACACAATATTGACACAATATTGACACAATATTGACACAATATTGACACTGTCTTTTCTTCAGGAGTGTTCACACACATTTTGCACATAGAAAACAGGCAGAGTTTCAACCATACTACTATGGTTGCTATCTTTACCTTTTTTACCTCAGCCCTTTAAAACCTCTTCTAAATCCCATTTTTTAAGATCAAGGTTTCAATTTACAGCCCATCCTTCCAAATGGAATAAAATCGAAGCAGACTACCACCAAACAAAGATCTTTCACCACTTTCACTCAACAAGCCCTCCAAATCATTTCTCACAACAGTTTTCTTCAACCGCTGAGACCTCCCCAAAAGCTGCTGGTGCTTTAGCTGAACCCAAAGGTCACCGATGTTTTAAAAAATGTGGTGGGTTGCTTTGAGAGGAAGCAGCAGATTCCTGGGTCCGCTTTAATTAAAAACAGTGGTGTAATGAGAGTATGCCTGCGTGCTGTATAGACCTAATTTTGATGGGGACTGAGAGAGCCCAGGGACTGGGAGGCTGGGTGTGATGTGATTCCCACAAGTGAGGCCTCACCCACCCCAACTTCTAATGTTCCTCCTGCATTTACAGAGCTGTATTTTGGACTAAAGCTCAGCTATAAATTAGCAACAATGACATATAAATACCTAATAATAACAATATATTCCAAATGGGTTTCCAAGCCTTGGTGATGCTGTTATGTGCCATGTTTTCAGGGTGGGATTCTACCAGTTCTCACCTATTCACTAGAATCTGGTGTTAACTTTCTAAACAGTTTGGAGAACCAGTTGTTGCACTGGTGGGATTCAAATGTTTTTACTACCGGTTCTGTGGGCGTGGCTTGGTGGGCGTGGCAGGGAAGGATATTGTTAAATCTCCAGTCAGAGGTGGTTCTCCGAACTACTCAAAATTTCCGCTACTGGTTCTCCAGAACTGGTCAGAACCTGCTGAATAACACCTCTGGGTTGTTGGAAGAAATCTCCTTTTGTTTTTTCCCACTTATCTTTTCCTTACAGGGCTAATCCTATAAGGAAGGCAGGAAGGAAACATTCTGGTGTTGTTGCTTACAGAAACTGCCTCTCCGTTAACCCTTATTACATTCTTGGCAGTAGTACGCCTAGACTTCCTGTCTCCAGAGTTTCTGGGGCTTGACCTTCTTAAAGGGGAAGGGTTGTTTTAAGCTTTTTACACTGCTGTTAGGGGAAAATAATTCCCTGGACACTTTGAAGAAATAATTGAATAATGAAGCAGAGCTGCCGGAAAGAATTTTTTTAATGACAAGGAACCAAAATGGTGACATTCAGTAAGGCATCTTGACATCCGAATGTGAGTTTACATACCCTTTTTGAGTTTTGGTCTAAAACTGGTTTTTGGTGAAGTTAAATTCTGTGCTTAGTGATGTTTAATTCTGTGTTTATTGATGGAATAATTTTTCCTATTCAGATTTGTTTGGAAGGAAAAAGGTTAATCTCTGTTCCTGAAAAGAAACCGGGTTGAGAAATCTGGCTAATTCCTGTGTCTATTTGTTCTGGTAATTGGTTTAACAAGCAACAGCTACTGTTGTGATTTAATTATTTGTATTGTGTTTGAATTTTTTCCTGCCTCATGGTTTCTTTTTTTAACTGGGGAGGGGTTTTTCCTTCACTGCTTTAGTGGTATCTGGCACTGTACTTTTGGGGTGTACTTCCAAGAGAAGGATGCAAGCTTGGCACTGATTTTTTTACTGCCTTTCTGGGGGGCATGTGATCTTTCCTTAAATCTGGATGATTTCCTTAGGATATCTTGTGAGGTGAGTGAGCCCAATTGGTGTCTTTAAGTGGTACAAATGGATCTAAGGATTACTTCTCCTGGGTGTGCTCTTTCTGGAGAGCTTAAATAACCTCTCTGCTAAAGGGTTTCACTTTATGAGCAATAGTTGGCTGCTAATAGTTATAGTTGCATTTTAGCTATTTTAATTCCTCAAGGTGCTCTGGCACCCTGCCTGATTTGTAACTTCGGCTTGCAGGTATTTTAATCTAATGATTGGTATTTAGAGCAGCTTTTTGCAAACAAAGAAGCTTTTTGTATTTTTGTACAGGTAATCCTTGACTTACAACAGTTTCATTTAGCGACTATTCAAAGTTACAATGGCACTGATAAAAGTGACTTATGACCATTTTTCATACTTATGACTGTTGCAGCATCCCCACAGTCACAAGAAGCCAGATGAGGAGAAGTGCCCCTCGATGTGAGTGATGTTGAGTGATGCCCACCCAGCCACATGATCACCAAGCCACGCCTACTCAGCCACATGACCACCAAGCCATGCCCACCAACTAAGCCACACCCACAGAACCAGTTGTTAAAAAAATTGAATCTCATCCCTGCATGTTCCAGGTATTGTGAACTGAAAGTTCCTTTCTTTCAATAAACCCAGAACCTGCTACTTACTTCTTGCCAGAAACAACTCGGTCTCCTGTTTTTTTTCATCTCGGATCCCTTTGATGTAGCGACAGCATTCAAGGAAGACAGCCTTACAAGCATCTCCCTCCTGGATGTATTTTGCACGCTTTTCACAAGTGTACCCCATGGGGTTCTCATGCATGCCATCTTCACAGCATTTACGCAAGTCTTGATCCTGAAACTGTGCCACTAAAATATGCAAAATGCGTGAAAAATTAGAGAATCCTATTTCTCATAGTCAGGTGCATAAAGGGAAACAAGAGACAACAAGTAACTACATAAACCAATCAAATGAGTTAGTTGTTTATCCTGTCCCAAAGACTTTTCACTTACTGTAGTTACTAGGACTGTCATTTTCATAAGATTGTTTTATGGCTTATTATTGCATCTGCAATTTTGCCAGAATATTTATACTTATCTTCTTTATTTGAAAATCAATCAAATGTTGCAGTGTATCTCTACCCCTTAAATGGAGCATTCTAGCTGCCATCTGCTAACAGGAGGCTTGAGTAAGCCATCACCAGCTCCTGGAAAAAACATGGGCTTTAAATCACATAAAGGCCCTTTTCTTTAGTTTTCTCTCTTCTTTCAACCAAACCATCCCACAACCTTGTATACAGAGGAGTCCAAATGGCAGTTCCTGAGTATGCGCCTTGTGGAGATCCCTTGGGCAGGGGAAGGGATGGGTGTGTGCTTGAGGAAGGTAATGGCCCCAGTCCAGCCACCAATTCATTTCTAGCTGAGAGGGATGGCCAGCTTCTCATGGCACTGGTTGTTCTGCACTGACCCTGATCTGAGCCTGATCTTCCAGGCTCAGAATGGCCTTTGAATGGCATGCAGGGAGTGGGGAGTGCATGTTCCTAAAAACTGCTGGGAAACCCAAGGAGAAACCCAATTTGTTTCACTTAGTTTGTATTTCAATGTAATTAAAATTAAAAACAGTTGATACAATTATTCTTCAACAAAACTCTCCCCCTCGCATAATAGGTAATAGTCATAATAGGAGAGGAACTTTTAGAGGCTTCTGTGGAGGGAATGCGCTCTGAAGGCTTCCAGTTCAACACCTGCATGCAGACAATTTTTTTGGCCACTAAATTCTGGCCCCTGACCCAGGAGGTTTACTGATCTCTCTAGGTATGGCCACTTCAGTTTACTTTGTATTGTTTATTATTTTTTGAAATAAAGCAAATAATTACATTTCCAGTATGGGGGGGAGGGGGGGAGGCAGAATTTTTTAAAGTTTTGAATGTGGGTTTTTTAGTTACACTGATAAATCCATAATCACTGTTTTTAAGCTTAATAGAGGGTTAAACACATTTATTCTTAGCTTTCTCCTGAAATAATTTCTGGGTATTCTGCTGTTACTCTGTCCTGGAGATTCATTCTGTTCTATTCTATTCTATTCTATTCTATTCTATTCTATTCTATTCTATTCTATTCTATTCTATTCTATTCTATTCTATTCCATTCCATTCCATTCCATTCCATTCCATTCTTTCATTCTATTCTGTCCTGATGATTCATATGTTTCAAAAAAGGCTTTGGTGCATGTAAGAGGGGTAGATTGTTCAGTTGGAACTGCCATGTTGATATGCAGGCATTCCCACAGATGTTCCTGGTTTGGGGGCTGCTTGTAGTTCACTGGCCACTGACTGCTTACTTCCTGCTCATCAAGAGCAATTCTTGATCAGTGCTGCAATCCGAGAACACTCAAAAGCAATGCTTCAAAATTTTGTGTATCAAGTGTAAACTCTTTAGCAGGAACCAGTTGCTCTATATTCTACATTAAACTATTGGGCCCCTTAAGTACTCCCCCCATTACACTCAGAATTCAAGCACTCAAAGTTATTGATAGGTTAAGAATGATCCTATTTAATAGAGATTATTAATTTTCTACCCTCTTGCTTGAGAAAGAAGGGAAAAAGGGATAATTTTCCTCCATTCCTTCCTCCATTTCCTGATTGATTCAATAAATGCAAGTGGACTGTAGTTTTATTCTTTTACCTCAGAGTAAACAGAAACTTCAGTATTTTGCCACATACCTTTGCTTGCCTTGCTGTCAAGCAGCAAAACAGAACTGCGACGCCTCCGATTTGCAGGCTGAGGACATTTTGCATCTGAAGGAGGCAGGGGAGAAGAGGTGGGAACAATTATTCTTTACAGTAAGAAGCACTAATTCAGCACTAATTCCTGTGAAGATTAATTTTAAAATGGGTTTACAGTAAGGCAGTTTTGCTGTCTTCTGTGGGACACTCTCCCATTTAAAATAGATTGGGAATGAAGCCTTAATTATGAGTTATTTGGATCTATATCTAATAGATCCAAAGCAGTTCATAGAACGTTCACTTTAGAGCTGGGAAGGTGCAGTAGGGGAGAAAGCATAGCTCAACTCTTCATTGGGTCTGAGTTGAAGGGCTCACAGTTGAAGAAGTCAAAGAACATCTCCAGCTTTTTCATGTTTTGCTGGACTCTTTCCCCCACTTTGAAATGAAATGATAGTAAAAAGCAGGAAAATACTGTAGAGGATTAGAGTGGACACTTCCTAAAATCATAGGAATAAAATAGAAATCCTGCATTATAATTCCCTCCTGTACAACCATCCTTAGAAACAGTGATTTGTCCTACAATTTGAGTAAACATTTGGTGGAAGATGTTAGAACTGTTGCATGCAGCTTAAGAACCCAATGGCCAATATTTTGTCCTTGAAATGCTGAAACACACTTCTCAGGTGTGAGGAAAACAAATCCTTAGAGGGGTGGGGCATTTTAGCAAAAGAGAAACATAAAAGGAATGTGTGCTAATTGACACAGGAAAAAGGCAACGTTGAAGTATCTGGTTCATAGTAAGCCTGACCAAGATTTCTATGGCAATCAAACTGATCTGTTTCTTTTATTAAGGCAATAATTCTTTCTTGAATATAGAAGTAAATTGAGGTTTAGTAATTATGAATATTTATGTTTACATCATTATTTATTTATTTAACATATTTATATACCACCCTTCTCCCGAAGGACTCAGGGCGGTGTATAGCCAACCATAAAACTTTTTACAATTATAAAAGTTAAAAGAGAATTAAATATCTTGAGGCTGCCTAAAATTATACCCTCCCCCAATAAATTAATAAAACCCCAAATTTTAAAATCCCAATTTAAAACTCGAATACTAAAATTACACTAAAAATCCCATTTCAGCCCAGGCCGGCCTGCTCAAAGAGCCAGGTTTTCAATACACATCTGAAAGCTCTCAGGTCGGTGTTATTGCGTAACTCCGGAGGCAGACCATTCCAGAGGGCGGGAGCCCCCACAGAGAAGGCCCTATTTCTAGGAGTCGCCAGATGGCACATGGATGTCATCGGCACCTGAAGAAGGCCCTCTCTGTGGGAGTGCACAGATCGGTGGGAGATTACTGGCAGAACACGGTCCTGCAGATAACCTGGTCAAATGCTATGGATCTCTTTAAAGGTCAAAACCAGAACCTTAAAGCAAACCCGGAAAACCACCAGCAACCAATGCAGCTCGCGCAGGAGAGGCGTCACATGGGAGTTTCATGATGCCCCTATAACCACCCGCGCGGCCGCATTTTGTACCAGTTGAAGTCTCTGGGTGTTCCCCACAGGGAGCCCCATGTTGAGAGCATTATAGTAGTCCAGGCGAGAGGTGACAAGGGCATGAGTGACTGTGCGTAAGGCGTCCCGATCCAGAAAGGGCCGCAACTGGTGAATCAGGCGAACCTGATAAAAAGCCCCCTGGAGACGGCCGTAATATGATCTTCTAAAGACAGCCGTGCATCCAGGAGGACGCCCAAATTGCGAGCCCTCTCTGTGGGGGGTAAGATCTCTCCCCCAATAGCCAGCGATGGAGTCAGCTGACTATATCGGGGCGCTGGAAACCACAGCCACTCAGTCTTGGAAGGGTTGAGCTGGAGCCTGTTCCTGCCCATCCAAATCCGCACGGCCTCCAGGCACCGGGATATAGCCTCCACAGCATCGTTGGGGTAGTTTGGGGTGGAGATGTAAAGCTGAGTATCATCAGCATATAGATGACACTGCACCCCAAGACCACGGATGATCTACCCCAGCGGCTTCACATAAATGTTGAATAAAAGAGGGGAGAGGACCGACCCCTGAGGCACCCCACAAATGAGGGGCTTAGAGGTGGACCTCTCTCCCCCCGTCAACACAAATTGCAAGCGGTTGGAGAGGAAGGAGGAGAACCACCGCAAGACAGTTCCTCCAATCCCCAACCCCTCCAACTGCAGCAATAAGATGCTATGGTCGATAGTATCAAAAGCCGCTGAGCGATCTAACAGGACCAGGACAGAGGAATACCCTCTGTCATGGGCCCTCCAGAAATCATCAACCAACGCGACCAATGCTGTTTCGGAACTATGCCCAGGCCTGAAGCCTGATTGGAAAGGATCGAGGTAAGTCGCTTCCTCCAGGTACTGAGGGAGCTGACGCGCCACCACACTCTCAACAACCTTCGCTAGAAAGGGAAGGTTGGAGACTGGACGATAGTTATTTAAAACAGGCGGGTCCAGGGCAGGCTTCTTGAGGAGGGGTCGCACCACCGCCATTTTCAAGGCAGTAGGAAGTGACCCCTCTCTCAACAAAGCATTGACAATCCCCTGGAGCCAGCCTCGTGTCACCTCCCTGGCGGTCGAAACCAACCAGGAGGGACACGGGTCCAACAAACATGTGATAGTATTCAGCCCCCCCCAGCAACCTGTCCACACCCTCAGTGGTCACAGGGTCAAACTCCTCCCAGATAATAGTCTCAAGACTTGCCCCCGGACACCTCCCCCGGGACCACCCAATTGGAATCCAGCCCGCCCCGAATCCGAGCGATTTTGTTGTGCAGAAATCGGGAAAACTCCTCTGCCCTGCCCTGCAAGAGGTCCTCCCGCGCTCTCGACTCAAGCAGGGAGCGGGTCACTCTAAACAGATTCCAGTAGTATTTGATGGAGCAATGCTCTTCCCATGACCGTGGATTGGAAAACCTCTGCCATCTCCCAGACATTAGAACCCATTCCCAAAATACCTGATCTCGGTTTGGTGTTGAGATTAGTGCTGGTTGTCAGAGTCAGTCCAGCATCTTCAAACACACCCAGATTATTCTGGCCACTGCCGGCTGTACAGCCAGAGTCACTCTTTTCTATTGTGTCCCATATCTAGTGCACATCACAGGAAAAAAAAATGTTCCTCTTCAGTACTGTAAGTCGGAAAACTCTTGAAAGCTGAATGTTTGTAACTTAAGAAATCTCTGGCCTTACCTTAGTTTGGCTAATCTTATATTTATCATTGAGAACATATACTGCTTTGTCCACAGCCACAAGACCGACATGAGCACCTGGATCTCCTTCCAATTTGATTTTCATTGCAGCTCCTGGTGTTTGTATTTGATTGTCTCTGGAAGACGCTCCTTTCACAACCAACTGTTTACACAAAGCAAAGAACAGCTCAGATCTCTACAACAGACAGAAAAATTGCCAATTCAAGGGGAAATAGTTTCTCTGTCTAAACTGAAATAAATGTTTTGGGGAAAATACCATGAAAGTGCTTTCAAAAAAGCACATCTGATTTATGCAGCTATAATAAAGGAGTTTCCATGACCGCTAAGAAAGCTACTGCAAAGGCTGGCTTACCGTCCCCATGCAGGTATCCTTCACATCCACCCAGACAGAATCAGCCACAATTTCATTGTTTTCCACTTGGTAGTAAGCCACAAACCGGAAGGAAGGGATGAGATCTGGAGTGATACGCAGATTCATGGTCACAAGATTCTGCCCATATCCCTTGGGTTGCCTGCCAACCTTGAAAATCTTCCCTTTAGTCAATATCTGAGGGTGAACAAATACTGATTAATGGGAAGGTTAGAAATGACAGATTAAGACAGTGGCTTCAAAGCTACAATATGAATTGAAATGCAGCCCCTGGATTTCCTCCAGGTTTATAATACTTACGAGGTATGTGAAATATTTGATCTGGTTCAGTGAATTTGCATTGCCCCTCACATTGAAATTGATAGGTACATTATCTTTAGCCTTAATCTCTGTAGATGAAATGGCTACATGAAGATAGTTTCCAGATCCTCCCTGAGTTTGGTAGGCTATGGCTGTCATGGACTTTGTTGCCTGGCGTTCTCTTGGGAGGTCTTCATGGTTGGTTCTAACCTAGACAGGGTAAATATGAAGCAGTAACCTAATTAGGAAGCAACTAGGACTCCTTTTAAGGCTAGCACTTAGTGATGTCTGCCTGGTGTTTTGGAAAATAGGTTGACCTCCCCTTTTTATGGCAGTTTCTCAAATATTGGAACACTGCTGTCATGTCACCCCTAGTTATTCTTTTCACTAGACTAGACATATCCACTTCAGGGGTGAAATTCAAATTTTCCCTACCTGCTCTGTGGGCATGGCTTGGTGGGCGTGGCTTGACGGACACCCCTTTCCTGAGGGCATGTGTAAAAGGAACAGGATGTAAAGTAACTCCTCTCCTTCTAATTCTCCCCAAATCTGGGGGGGAGGATTGGTGGGGAGGGGAAACTACAGTGGTGGGGGAGGGGGAAAAGGAAGAAGAAAGGTCTTTAGAAGGACAGAACGATGTTAATGCAAGACAGATGAACATCCGGCTCAGACAGAACATGGGGGTGGGCAGGCCGAGCAACCAGAAGGGCCGAGCAAGCGACTGAAAGGCTGAGTGAGCGAGCAGCCAGAAGAGGTGAGCAGCGACCAGACAACCTGGTGGCCATAGGCGGGTCAAACCAGTGGCAATTTTTATCAGTTTGGTGAACTGATTCAAATTGTCTCTACCACCTCACCCGAGCCGGCCCAAGGTGGTCGAATTTCACCCCTGATCCACTTCCTGTGAACATTCTTCCCAGGAAGTTTTAGCCTTCAGCTCCACCCTCAAATCATCTTTGTTTCTCTTTTCTATATTTTTCCAGAGTCTCAACATCTTTTTTACATTCTGGTGACTACAATTGGATGCACTTTCCTTTCCTTTTATAGATATCACCAGACCACACAATATACAATGATGAGTTAACTTACATTGTCTAGTGGTCCTTGTAAAAAGAAAATAAGATGAAGGAAAGTTGTCAGTATATTACACTCAACTCAGCAGCAATAGACTCAAATATACAGATATGAACCTATACACAATGATCTCCCTTATGCTAACAGGCATACATAATGTATTCGTCTCCATTCCTAGCTAAGATGACTCTCCAGTGACACAGAGACTCCTGAACATAAACTGTTTCAATCTCTACCCTCAAAACGGCGCTATAGAGCACTGCACACCAGAACAACTAGACACAAGAACAGTTTTTTCCCGAAAGCCATCATTCTGCTAAATAAATAATTCCCTCAACACTGTCAAACTATTTACAAAGTCTGCACTACTATTACTATTAATCCTCCCATCCTTCCTTTCACCCATCTCCTCCCACTTATGAATGTATGACTTGTGTTGCTTGTGTCCTAATGATTTTTATTGACTGCTTCCTAATATGATTTGATTGCTTATTTGTACCCTGTGACTATTATTAAATGTTGTACCTTATAATTCTTGTGTCAACTCATAAAACATTTTTTGTACACATTTTATAGTTGTCAACAGAAAGAAGGGGGGAGTTTCAAAGAGCAGGCAACAGTGTGGAATCAAAAGTACATGTCATTCATATTTTCTTCAGAGACTGATTAGATGACTGAAGCTTCTGCCACACAAAAATCTAATTGGAGAGCATGATTGATGACTCTTGGCTATGGACGTGTTTCGTTGGATGATACACCCAGAGGGGTGGGGAGGAAAACAGGATCAAGGGTGATAGTGAATTACGTATCTCAGAGTCGGCTATGCCCAGGCTAATGCCGCATGTTAACTTCTAATAAATCCATTGAAGTTTTGGGAGTGTGGCTCAAGGCTCATGATTTAATTGGAGTAATCTGCTGGAAACCTGACAGATAGCTTTCAGGAGAAAGCTTGGCCTCCAGCCAGAAGCAAACAGAAACTGATAGTATAATTACAGAAGGAGGACAGCTCCTCTTCAACTCCAACCTGCTCCGTTGGAAGAAACCCGCTCCGTTGGAAGGGAGAAAACCAGATAAGTACCTGATGGAATCCATGGGGAGATTCATAGAGCAGCTGAGAGAGGGATCTGAACAGACCACCATTCGAGATGATGGCCTGTCCTGCTGCCCAAAACAGAGGGGAACTTTTATAAGGCCTTTTGAAGCAGGGAGAATCAGGTGAGACCACAGGCCTCCCTCACTACACACCAGCAGTAAAAAGAGCCCACAGTGGCAGCCAGTGCCTCCCCCATGCAGCTGACAGTCTCTCCCCCATGCAGCTGGCAGTCCCTTCTTCCTATACGAACTAGAGCTGGGGAGGAAGGTCAGCCACCTCTTACCTAATTCACTTGACACCTTAAAGTGGGCAAAAAGCAAGAAGACGTAACACATTTGCAATTACTGTATTGCTCTCCTACTCTGGAATTAGGATCAGTGAGAAATTATTGAATCAATTTAAATTATGAGAAGTTGAACAAAATCAAAAGTGTACAAAAGGATTATTTGAATTAGGCTTACAGAGGGCTACAGAGAGAGGAAGGAGCAGAGCCCAACGAACCACCCCGGTTCAGGGGGAAATTTGATGGATTTGATGGAGACCCAGACCAGCTAGCTTTACTCCTTGACTCAGCTGAGATCTACTTAGAATGCTATGGACACCTCTACCCCTCACCTAGAGCCATGGTGAATGCCATTTCTGAGGGGCTAGAGGGAGAAGCAAGAGGATGGCTAGCAATCCTCCACAAAAGAAGGGCCCCCAATTACATGATGTAGATGACTTCCTTCAACTACTAGAGGTCAGATTTGTGGAGGAAGACGAGGACCTGTACATGGAAGATGAGCACAGCAACCTAAAGTAGGGAGGGCGACCCATCAAGGAACACATCCGTGAATTCAGGAGAATCAGTGGGAAGATACCCCTTTTGTCTGAGCAGATGCTGGTTCATTTTTTTAGAACCTGCTTGGACAAGCAAATTAGCAAAGTAACTGCCTATCAGGACTCTAAGTGGTTCCAAGTGGCCATAAAAGTTGATGGGGCATTACATGCTAATGATACGAGAAAGCTGTAGGGAGCCAAAGAGATAGAGCAGACAGATCAGTGACCACCCAGCCAATGGGACACCGCAGCACCATGATCAGCCCCCAAACCAGCCCTCTCACGAAGTCCATTTAAATGTTACTGATATGGGGGAATAGGACATATGGCAAGGGCGTGCACAACCCCAGACTCGAAACCAAGTCTGGAACCAACTCCCAGAGCCTGACTGGAACGAGGCCCCAGATGGCCCTTCAGGCAGCAGAGGTCCCTTCCCACCCAGCCGAAGGGGGGGTAATCCCAGGCAACGGTGATCAGTTGCCGAATTCTTATGACAGCAAGGATAAGGGTGAAAATGACCCAATGGAGAGTGGACCGGTTCCCCTTTTTGTCTTCCCAATACAGCTCATGGCCCCAAAAATAGGAATTCAGGGGACTTTCCAAGCCCTAATAGATTCAGGTTGCACTAGGTGCCTGATCAACTTAATCATGGTCCTGAAACTGGGGATCAGAGCGAAAAAGCTGACCCACTTGATATGGTTTGAACAAGTAGATGGCTCCCTGTTGGGAGGAGCCTATGCAACTAACTTAACCGAACCAGTGAGACTAGAACTAGCGGATCATTGGTAAATGATCTGATTTGTAGTGGCTCCCAAAATGACAGATGCAGTCATACTGGGGCTTTCCTGTCTAGACAGGTGGGGCCCGACCATCTGGTGGCAAGGGGATAGCTGCAGACTGAGAATAGCAAAGAGACCCCAATCCCTTTCTCACCATCAAATAGAAGCATTGCCCACACAGAGAACCCTTGCAGAGGGTTCACCAGAACAACTGGTAGCCAACTCCATCAAAACCCCAGAGGTCAGACAGATCCCAAGAGAATATCAAGACCTCGCTGAAATATTCAGCAAGACTGAGTGTGACATCCTACCTCCCCACCGTGAGACAGACTGCACCATAGAAATCATTCCTGGGGCAAAACTACCAAAATCCAAAATATATGCCAAGATGCCCCAGGAAATGCAAGAAATGTGCAAATATATAGACAAAAACTTAGGAAGAGGGTTCATCAAGCCAGCCAAACCACGGGTTGCAGCCCCAGTCCTGTTCAAAGAAAAAGATGGAACTATGAGGTTATGTGTGGACTTTAGAGCAATCAATGGACTGTGCGTACGCAATCTCTACCCCCTCCTGCTTATGAAGGATATGCTATACCACCTGGCCAAAGGGAAGGTCTTTACCAAATTAGATCTCAGAGAAGCATACTATCGAGTTCACATCAGGGAGGGAGATGAATGGAAAACAGCATTCAACTGCCTTCTAGGGAGCTTCCAATTCAAGGTCATGCCTTTCGGACTACAGGGCCCCCTGACGGTGTTCATGCAGTTAATAAATGTGGTGCTACATGAATATCTTTATAAGGGGGTTCTTGTCTACTTGAATGATAGACGACCACATACCCCTAGTCCGCCAGGTACTAGAAAAGCTTCTAGCAGCAAACCTGTATGTCAAGCTGTCAAAATGCAAATTTCACCATGCAGTTGCACTAACTGGGCTACTGAGTCTCCAATGAGGGCATAGAGATGGACCCAGTCAAAGTACAAGCCATTCTGGGCTGGTAGCCCTCTCGTACCCGCAGACAACTACAAAGTTTCTTGGGATTTGCAAACTTTTACTGACAATTCATCCCCTCCTTCATGAGGATTGCCAAACCCATGATGGACCTCCTAAAGACAGGGAGTCCAGGAACAAAACCCTGCCCAGGACAACCCCTACAGTGGGACCTAACCTGCCAAAAAGCATTTGAAACACTGAAAGAGCTGTTTGCAAAAGAACCAGTACTGAAGTATCCTGACCCTGAACAACCCTTCATCATTCAAGCAGATGCCAGTGACATGGCTATGGGAGCAGTGTTACTCCAAAGAAACAACCAAGGAAGCCTACAGCCCTGCGCCTACACCTCCTGCAAGTTCACGGACACAGAGGTGATGGGCTGAATGGGAAAAAGAGGCTTTCGCAATGAGATGGGCACTGCAAAGCTGACACTACCTGCTGGAAGGGGGGCAGAGACCATTCGAAGTCTGGACTGACCATAAAAACCTGCAAGCCCTTAGGACCCCGCAAAAACTATAACCCAAACACATTCGATGGGCTCAATACTTCAACTGATTCAACTTCATGCTAAAATACATCCCGGGGGAGAAACTTTCTGACTGATGCCCTCTCCCGCATGCCCCAGTAAAATGCAAAAGGGAGGAGATCGTAAACGCCATCATCCCCCCTACCCAAATAGCTGCCCAAGTAACCACCAGACAACAACACCATGATCGGCAAGACCAACCTGCAGACAACCTAATTACGAAACTCAAAATCAAACTGCTAGCAGATCCCTGGTTCCGGGACAATTAACACACCTTGACAAAAAGAGATAACCTGGCATGAAAGGGGACAAAACTCTACGTCCCAGAATCCCTACACACCCTAGTTCTTCAGAGGAGCCATGACACCAAACCGGCAGGCCACTTTGGGTTCTTAAAGACTTTACACTTGGCTCAGAGGCAGTTCTGGTGCCTGGCATAAAGAAAGACATGGACAGTTATGTGAAAAGTTGCACCATCTACGCTGTGATAAAAAAACGACCAGGAAAAGCCCCCAGACTGCTACAAACTATAGCAGAGCTGATGAGGTCATGGGAGGAGATTGCAATGGATTTCCAAAAAGTGGGGGAGTGGAGTTTCCAAAAAGTGGGGGAAACACGGTGATCTGGACTATAATAGATTTGTTTTCCAAACAGGCGCATTTCATACCTTGCAGTGGACTACCCTTAGCCCGCCAGTTAGCCAAGCTGTTCCTGAAGCACATCTACCACCTGCATGGAGTACCATGGAGAATTATCTCAGACAGAAGGGTCCAATTCACAGCCAAATTTTGGAGGAAGTCCAAATGGTCTATTGGTCTTAGCCCAGCCTTTCATCCAAACACCAATGGGGGGCACAGAGATTGAATGCCATGGTAGAGCAATATCTGAGGTGCTATGTGAATTATCAGCAGTCCAATTGGGCAGATCTCCTGCCTTTCATGGAGGTCATGTACAATAATGCTGTTCACAGTAGCACGGGACTAACCCCTTTCAAGGTAGTGAGCAGCATGGACTTTGTCCCAATGCCTGAGTATCCAAGGGATCCCGCCCCTCCTCAGTCAGCCTGACCGATTGGATGTCAACGCTGAAAGCAACTTGGGGGAATGTCAAAAAAGCACTGGCAAAAGAGGCACAGACCTATAAGAGACAGGCAGACAAACACCGAGCCCCGCAATGACCATTCCAGTTGGGGGAGAAGGTCTATCTCTCCACCAAATATCTGAGGTTAAAACTCACTAGCAAGAAATTGGGACCAAAGTTCATGGGACCATTCCCCATAGTAAAGGTCATCAACCCAGTCATAGTGCAATTGAAGTTGCCCCGATTGTTAGGGAAAATACACCCAGTATTCCATAGTAGCCTATTAAAACCCATGGTCAGACCATGGTCATAGGAGGCCAAACCTATTATCAGGTGCAGTGAATCCTCGATATGAGGTGGCACAGAAGACAACTTCAATATTTAATCAAGTGGAAGGGCTACCCCTTATCAGAGGCGTCATGGGTAAAGAATAGGAATGTCCAAGCCAATCGCCTTGTAGCAAGGTTCCATACAGAAAATCCAACCAAGCCTGGATGGAGGGGTTTCGTGAGCATAAGCTTCCATATCTGCAATCAATTTGGTTTTTGTGTGTGTTGTACAGGTCATCTTCAAGAAGTAAGGGGAGCCAAATGTCAACTCATAAAACATCTTAATACACATTTTATAGTTGTCAACAGAAAGAAGGGGGGAGTTTCAAAGAGCAGGCAGCAGTGTGGAATCGAAAGTACATTCCATTCATATTTTCTTTAGAGACTGATTAGATGACTGAAGCTTCTGCCGCGCAAAAATCTAATTGGAGAGCATGATTGATTGGATGATACACCAAGAGGGGTAGGGGAAAAGCAGGATCAAGGGCAATAGTGAATTACATATTTCAGAGTCGGCTAGGCACAGGCTAATGCCGGCATGTTAACTTCTAATAAATCTATTGAAGTTTTGGGAGTGTGGCTCGACGCTCATGATTTAATTGGAACAACTGCCAGAATCCTGACATCTTGACTCTTGATGAATTTATCTTTTCTTTTATGTACACTGAGAGCATTTGCACCAAGACAAATTCCTTGTTTGTCCAATCACACTTGGCCGATAAAGAATTCTATTCTATCCTATTCTATTCTCCAGTGATACAATGTGCATAAGGGCTTCACAGTGTATATTTCTTGCTTTGCCTTTCATAGCTGTATGCTCTGTCCTGCAAAAGTCCATAAAAACAGAGTTTGCACCACAGCAAACAGATGGACATTTCATCACTTGTTCCCTCTTGAGCAACAGCAGAGCTGCTGCCGGCATCGAAGGTGCCATTGTGCAGAATTCCACAATGCATAGACCTACCCAGATCTGTCTCTGCTCCCAGAGTCTGTGTATGGCCAAAGTGGGTGAGTTTATGTTACTGGCACTGTGTCTCCTTCTCTTTCTTTGTAACTGGCAACTAACAATCCTGTCTTCAGGTGATTCCATTAGGTGGTGCACAATTTTCACACCAGACTGTGATGGCCCTACATTCCAACATAGATGTCAGGCCCAAAACCAAGAATAAACTTTTCCCAAGTTGAGTTCTTTATTGCTTTCAAACCTATAGGCAAAATCTTGCCAGACTGAGTAGTCTACTATCTGTATCTACAATATACACTGAAAAGTATTAGGGAGTATTTCTCTCATATAAAGTATAAATATCATATAAATTTCTCCCATATAAAGTATTTCTCTCATATAAAGCATCCGGACTGAGAAGCCTCTTAATCCTTTGCAATGCCCCCCTCCCTCCTGGGAATCCACCTCCTTACGACATTCCCTCTCATCAGCACACTGAATGGGATTTAACAGAATGCCAGAGTGACTTACAGTGATCGGTAGGCTTTGAGTGTTCAGTGGTATGTTCAGAATGAGCTTAGCAGTTCCATCGGTCAAAGTGGTTCCCTCAGAACGAATGGCCTCTGATACCACTGGCACATCGGCAGCTGGTGAGCCATCAGGGTTGGTAACATATACCTAAAACAATCCAGAAGAGGTGATTCAGCATGGAACATTGCAGCTTCTTCTAAATCTAAATCAGTTTATTCACTTATTTATTAATCATTAAGAAGATTTATATGGCTGCCCAACTCACGTAGTGATTCCAGGTGGCTTACAAATTAATTTATTAAGGCTTTTTGTCACTAAATTACATAACTTCTATGCAGATACATTACAGCAAAACATTCAGTGTATAAATACCAATCAATCAATAAATCTACAGTGGCAGCATCAACCCCAAGATAAATTGAAGCCTCCAATGCATCTCGAACAAGGAAGTCTAGACAGCTCTTCAGAAGCCCAGTAAGGGGAGAAAGACATTGCTAAGGTGGCTCTTTGACAAAATAGGAGACTTCAATTTCTATTACCGTCAGTTCATATGGCATTCCTGGCTTGAAATACTTGGGGGTTTTTGTGAAGTAGATATGATAGGGAGATGTCACAATATGAATGCCACTTTGCTCAGTCACTACCATATCGCTGCCTGCAAAACAAAAGAAGGAATGCAATTTAAAATAGGAAATCAAACTGAGAAATGCAAGAGAAAAATCCTGCAAAGATTTTGAAGTAGTTTCAAACCTAATAAACCCAGTACTTTCACAGTTTGCAAATTGTCTCTCAACTTCTTCTATCTTCCTATCCCTTTCTTTTTATAGAAAACGATGTTGGATCATATTATGTGCTGATTTTAAATTTATTATCCTGTCATGTAAATGGTTTTAAGATGAGGAAAATAATGTGGCAAATGATCATTTATAAATAGAAAATTGGCATATTAAAACTTCAGAACATGTGGATTGGGAATGCATTAATATATTGTTCTATTTTTGGCTTTGCGACTAGACATACTGTTTCCCTTAAAATAGCAATAGCACTTAGACTTATCTCCTTCAAAAACAAGGCCTAGATGTAATTCCACACAAGATTATAGATTTAAAACTGCTTGAATAAAATTGACCCCAAAAAATGAAATTTGAAATTAAAATTTGACAGAAGTGATGTGTAATATTAGAACCATAATTTTCTCCAATTACGCCCCTCATAAAAATTCAATGTTTTTCAGAAATTTTAAAGCACTTCAAAGTGATGAAGAAATGCATATTTATATAGGACCGATTTATAAATGGAGAAACAATTTCTGATATAAAGAAAGGACAGAGATCTAATGCTTCAGGACTAAATATGTACAGGCTCTATCATTTGTTAAAGATGAAAAAATGAAGAAAATAGCTTTATACCTCCTGACTGACTTTGAAACAATAATTTCCGATCTAAAGGAAAATACCAAGAATCACCTCAAAACTTTATACGATATCATTCAAGAGTTCCAGAATGCAGTAAAACCTTTATAGGAATAAGAGCTTGGAAACAATACTTTATCTTACTGTGGAAGGATTATTAAAAATTATTCATATCGTATTCCAATTTTTAGCAAAAATTTGAGGACAGTATCTAATAATGATACAAACTGACATATCTGGTAGCATTGCTCAAAATCCAAAATTTTGATGATACTGGTGTCAGGAAACCTATGTATAGTCCAGAAAGAGAAGAACATTAATATTCCAAATTTAGCCCTAACACTCCAAATGATTAGAAACAGTTTTAATGGAAAAAACTTATAGTTACAGTACATACAGGGCAACGTTTTAGATAGCACATCCCTTTTAATCTAATTTGGAAAGTTTTGATTCGCTTTATTAAACATTTAGAGTCAGGTAAGAGACATTTACCCACAAAAATATTGTGGATTTTGTGGGATAAAGGTGAATAATCATTGTGAAAGGGGAGGATTTAAAAACCAAGTCACAAATCAATAATGTATTCTGGTGATGGTTTGTTTTCTTTTATTTAGTTATTTTCAGTCCCTGGTATTTAAAATTGCAGTCTGTTAATTTTTAAAAGTGTAATATGTTTGTATTAAAAGAAACAATTTCTCCCACCCCTGCTCACCTGATTCTGTTATCACTGTTACAGAGACATACAGAGTGTGCCCAACAAGCTCACTGAGATTTTGAAATCGAGAACGTAGTGTATCTCTTTCTAGTGTTGCTTCCCCATCTCCATCAATAATCTGAAAATAAATGAAAAATCAGTAAAAATAATATAATAGAATTCTTTTATAGGTCAAGTGTGATTGGACACACAGGGAAGTTATCTCCATTGTGTAAGCTCGCAATATACATATAAACATTCATTTCTCTCTTTTTTTCTGTTGGAGATTGTTAATTGTAATATTTGGTTTATCACACTCCACTTAATTGGATTAAGGTATAGAAGAATCTGAAGACGTTTATTTTTACTGTTTATTCTGATTGACCTGTAATTTTTTTTCTTTTTTAAACAACTGGAACTAATTGGATTAGGGTATACAAGAGCCTGAAGATTTTTTTCATTGTTATTTGGGATTATATTTGCCCTCCATATAAGTGGATTAAGGTATAGAAGAACCTGAAGATTTTGTATTGTTTGAGATCCTTCAACTATTGCACAGACCAGCAATTGTTTGGAAATGAGTAGAAAGGTAACGGCTACTGGCTCTTCAATACCAACTTCCTCTTCTTCACCATCTGAAGGACAATGATCAACAGATGATGTTGCAGCAGGAAAAGGAATGAGAGAAAGACAAGAAGATGACATTGCAGATGATTTGGCAAGGAATCCAAAAAATACAACCAAGAATAGAGAATATTGAACAGAGAATGGAAAAAACAGATGAAAAGGTGGTTAACATACACCAAATGATGATGCAATATGAAGATAGATTCCAAAAAATTGAAGAAAAAGATGAACAAAGAGATAAGAAAATTGGAGATATTGATAGCAGATTGAGTGTGGTTGAAAGAGACAAGAGTGGAAAATTGGGATGGGAGATTGACAGATCAGAATTTTATATTAGATTTCAAAATGTAGAAGAAGAAAAGGGAGAACATTTGGTAGAAATAATGATAGAAATTCTGGCAGAAGCATTGGAGATAACCAAAGAGAAGATGATGGATGGAATAGATGAGGTGTTTCGAGTTTTTACAAGATATGCAATGAGAAATAAACTACCAAGAGAAGTCCATATAAGGTTTACTAAGAAAACAATCAAAATGCAAATACTACAGATTGCAAGAGAGAAAACACTGAAATACAAAGACAAGGAAATTGTGGTCCTGAAACAAGTACCGAGAAGAGTGAGAGAGATGAGAAGAGAATATCAATTCCTCACTAAAATATTACTTAAGAAAGATGTTAACTACAGATGGCTGATACCAGAAGATCTCATATTTACATGGCAAGAACAAAGGCACAGAATAGATTCAACTGGGAAAGCAGAACTATTTTATGCAGAATATTTTAAAGGGAAAGAGGAGGAGACAGGAAGAGAAAAGTCACTAATTGAATTCCAAGAGGAATTTCTAGCAGCAACTAAAAAGAAGAAGGTGCAGTAGGCAGCAATGTGGAATCTAGAGAACAGCGAGAATTGAGATCTACTAGAGCGGTAAACCCTTCTTATAAAGCATAAATATGGAAGAGAAAAAAATGATTACAATTAATATAATGGACTTAATTCAGCTATTAAAAGAAGGAAAACATTTCATAAATTAGAGAAATTACAATTTGATATAATCTGCCTACAAGAAGTACATATTAAAAAGCAAATGAACAAATATTGATACAGCCAAAATCAGGGAAGATATTTACTGCATTGACACAATGTAAGAAAAGAGGAGTGGTTTTATATATGAGAGACACAATTCCAGTGGAACAAATCTATGCAGATGATGATGGAAGAATTTTGATGGTGGAAATAATGGACAATAATATGAAAATACTTTTAATAGCAATTTACGTTCCAAATGATAACCAAGAAGAATTTTATAGAAAATTACACATGAAAATAATTGAATTGGACTATGTTAATATTTGCATGATGGGAGATTTTAATAGAATAGTAGATGAGAAATTGGACTATAAAACACAAAAAACAATAAAGCAAAGTAGAAAGACTCTCCCCAAATCCTTTTTTAAAATGACAGATGAAATAAATTTAAAAATGCATGGAGAGAAAGAAACACTAAAAATAGACAATATGCTTTTTACTCAAATAGACACTCATCATGGTCTAGAATAGATACGATATGGATGTCAACGAAATTGATTTTTAATATACAGGAAATTGATATAGAAACAAGTACTTGGGCAGACTACAATCTAGATGGACTTTAAACAATACTATATTAAAAGAAAAGGACTTCGTACAGAAAATGGAGAAAGAATTGGCTTTCTTCTTTAAAGAAAACAGAAAAAAGGACACATCAATACAGAATCTTTGGGACACAATGAAGGCTTATGCCAGAGGCTTGATAATAGACTATACAAGAAAAAGAAATACTAAGAAAAGACAAGCTTTTAAAACATTAGAGGATGATTACAAGAGACTTGAAAAAGAGTTACAGAAACTTCCACAAAAAAGGACATTAAAATAAAAATGGACATAATTAAACATAAAATGGAGCTAATGGAAAAAGAGGAACTAGCACAAAAAATTAGAGGTGCTAAGCAGACCTACTTTGAAGATGCAAATAAACCAGGTAGATAGTTAGAATACAAACTGAAGAAAGAGAGAGAATCAAGAAAAACAATGCAATTAATAGATGATCAAGGGCAGATTTACTATGGAAATAGAGAGAAAAAAAATATACAAGACTACTATGGAAAACTGTATGAACAAGGGAACATAGAGGAGGAAAGAGTTAAACAATACCTGCAGAAAGCAAATCTACCCCAGATATCTAAAGATACTGAAATGATGCTAGAAGGGAATATAATGGTGAGGAAGTTAACTGAAGCACTTAAAAAACAAAATAATGGAAAGGCACCAGGTCTGGATGGACTGCCAGTGGAATTTTACAAGACATTACAGGAATTGTTGAATCTTCCATTGTTAGAAGTTATGAACGAAGTCATGCTAAAGATGAGGATACCCAAATCGTGGTCAGAAGCATATATCACACTTGTGCCAAAGGAGGACACCGACCCACAACAAATTAAGAACTATAGACCTATTTCCCTGCTAAATTCAGACTATAAAATCTTCCCTTCAATATTGGCAGAAAGACTTTAAAAATATTTAAATAACTGTATTCATCCTGATCAAATGGATTTCTGCCAAAGAGACAAATATAACATGAGAATAATTCTGGACACTTTGGAATACTACAAGGCACATCCTGAAAAATAAATGGCTTTGATATTTTTAGATACACGGAAAGTCTTTGACAATGTGAATTGGCGATTTATGTTATTACAGCTGGAGCAGATGGGCTTTGGTAAGAAATTCACTCAAGCCATAGAAACTATATTTCATAAACAAACAGCAAAGGTAATGATAAATGGGGAACTGACAGATTCTATTGATAGGGACAAGACAAGGTTGCCCACTATCACCTCTGTTGTTTGTGTTAACATTAGAAGTGTTAAATAGAAATATTAGAGAAGGAAAAGATATAAAAGGAATGAAAATTAAAAAGGAAGGATATAAATTGCAAGCATTTGCAGATGATCTGGCTTTTATTCTAGAGGACCCATTAGAAACAACACTTAATATAAAAGATAGAGGAATATGGAAAGGTAGCAGGTTTGAAAATAAATAAAGATAAAATGAAGATTTTGACAAAGAATATGTTAGCAAGACAAAAGGAAGATTTGGTGGAAGTTTTGAAGATCCAAGTCACAAACAAGGTTAAGTATTTGGCGATACATTTGACAGCAAGATGCAGTACATTTAAAGAGAATAACTATCATAAACTCAAACAACAGATTGTGACAGATCTGGCAAAATGGGAAAATTTACAACTATCACTAATACAGAGAATATCAACAATTAAGATGAATATATTACCTAGAATTTTATACTTGTTCCAGACAATTCCAATTAGGTTACGGAAAGATTATTTTGAAGATTTAAATAAAATAGTGTTGAAGTATATTTGGCAGGGAAAGAAAGCAAGAATAAAACTAAAACTGTTGCAAGATGCTAGAACAAGAGGAGGATTTGGCCTGCCTAATTGGGAGTTATACTATCAGGTGACAAACTTGATGTGGGTTAAGGAATGGATAACGCAAAAAAAAAAAAAAAATTAGATTATTGACATTAGAAGGACATGATTTGTTGCTGGGATGGCACGCCTTCTTATGGTACAAGGGAACTAAAACACAGGGGTATTTCAGAAGTCATTATATACGAGAGGCTTTGTTATTAAACTGGGAGAAGATTAAAAGGCAACATTATTTAAAAATTCCAGTCTAGTTATCAACTATTGAAGCATTTCATATCCAATAACATATAAAAAGGAACAGATAGATATGGTGAAATATTGAACAGAAAGTGTGAACTCAAATAGATGCAAAAACTAAAAGAACAAGGTATAAGGATGAATTGGTTTTCATATTTGCAAATACATTCTAGATATGGCAAAGATCTTAAAACAGAAGGCTTTTATGATAAACTGACTGATTTAGATAAAATTTTGACAGGTACTGATGAAAAGGTGATTAAAAAACTTTACGGCTATTTATTAGAGGTTAAGCTAGAAGAAGAGCAATTTAAAGAAACAATGATTGCTTGGGGGAAAATTTTGGATATGGGATTGATTTAGAGAAATGGCAAAAATTGTGGTCTCAAAATTACAAAATGACAATGTTAACAGCATATAAAGAAAATTTGTATTAGATGTTTTACAGGTGGCACTTACCCCTGACGAGAATAGAAAGAATGTTTAAGAATAAATCCAAAAAATGTTGGAAATGTCATCAGATACCGGGTTCATATTACCATATGTGGTGGATATGTGCAGAAGCTAAATGATATTGGACTAAAATCCACACATGGTTGGAAAAAATGACAAAAAAACATGCAGACTTTAAACCAGAGATATTTTTATTGGGGATTTTAGCAGAAATATACAGTAGAGAATTGAAATACTTGATTGAAAATGTATTAACAATGGCTAGAATTGTATTTGCTAAAAACTGGAAAAATGAGAAAATACCAACACAGGAGGAAGTTATTAAGAAAATAATGGAATGTGCCAAAATGAGTAAATTGACATTTGAAATTAGAGAACAAGAAGATAAACAATACTATAAGATATGGGATTTATTTTATCAATGGTTAGACAAAAAATATGGAAATGAAATATGTTAGAGAATTTTAAAATAGATAATAGAATTATACAGAATATAATATAAAGATGTACTACTATTGGATGGATTTAGGATGATGTAATGAATGTTATAATATAAATTAATTTAAAACTTTGAATATTTCATATAAAATGATGGAATAATAGCTATAGCCAAATAAATGATTAACAATAGTAATAATGTATACATATATGCTAGATTGATAATATGAGAATTTATACAAACTGTAAGTGAGGACTATGGTGAGGATGCACAAAAGATTTGTAACCAACCAACACACTGTACGTATGTAATTAAAAGATGGTTTTATGTTTTGTTTGTGTATGTCTAAAATAAAAAAATTCTTTAAAAGTGGGGGGGAACAGACCCTAGAAACTACACACCAATCAGCCTAACATCAATACCTGGGAAGATATTGGAAAAGATAATTTAAAAAAAACAGATCTGCCAACATCTATAAATGAGTGAACTAGAAGTCAGCATGAGTTTGTTAAAAACAGATCATGCCAAACCAATCTTATTTCATTCTTCAACATAGTGCCTAAATTAGTAGTCCAGAGAAATACAGTGGACATAATATACTTAGACTTCAGCAAGGCATTCGACAAAGCAGACCACAACCTACTTGCTTACCTCTTGGTAAGCTAGAAAAAAGTGGGATAGATAGCATCACCATCAGATGGATTTGTATCTGCCTGACAAACCATACTCAATGATTAGTCCTTAATGGTACTACATCTACATGGAGGGAAATAAGTAGCGGGGTACTACAAGGTTCCATCTTAGGCCCAATACTCTTCAATCATAAACAACTTAGATGATGGAACAGAAGGGGAACTTACCAAATTTGCGGATGATAGTAAGTTGGCAGGAATAGTCAACACCTTAGGCTCAAGATACAGATGGATCTTGACAGACTTAAACACTGGGCCCTATCATTGAACACTGGGCCCTACCTATTCATTCAAGATGGTGCCGACGACAACTGCCTTGGTGAAATGCTCTCTAATGGTTTCTTTATTCTGTATTATTCTCTACAATTCACTACGGATTTCATACTCATGAGACCATCTGCTAAGAAGTGGGCAATGTTTCTTTAAGGAGCAGCTTACTGATTCCTCACCCCCCCACCGCCCTGTCTTTGCAAATGCAGAGAAAATTCTAACTAATTCCCAGGTGTTATGGATTACAACAAACAAAGGAAAGAAGCAGCAGGACCAATCAAGGAGATGAGGTAAAAGAGCGGGAATTTTAAATAGACTAAGGAATGGGGGGGAACCCTTTCCTTACAATGTTAATGACTAATTTACACTCACTTGCTAAGAAGATGGATGAAATACTCCTTTTAAATAGATGCAATTCTGATTTCTACAACTCAGCAGTTTTATTGAAACCTGGCTAAACATATTAATCAGAGAGATCAGAGCAGCAAAAAGTAGCTACTCTGAAAAGTTAAGGAATCAATTCTCAACAAATGAACCAGCAAACATGTGGAAAACTCTTAAAAACATCACTGGCTACAGCAAACCTCCTTCCCATGCAGAAGGAAATCAACAACTAGCAGATGACCTGAATGTGTTCTACTGCAGGTTTGAAAGAAAATTACAGTCACCTATATCCATAACCCCTATCTCAAACACACCAAAAACAGCCAAGCCTCCCACAACTGACCCCAACCCATAAGGCTCACAACCTCTGATGATCACAGAAAAAGAAGTACAAGATCTATTTCACAGACAAAGCCAGGAAAAGCACCAGGGCCAGACAAGATAACTCCTTCTTGCTTAAAAATCTGTGCTGATTAATTGGCCTCCATCTTCATTCGAATCTTCAATAAATCACTAGAGATGTGCTTCAAATGCTCTACTATTATCCCAGTGCCAAAGAAGCCCTCCATCAGGGAACTGAATGACTACAGACCAGTTGCTCTAACATCTGTAGTTATGAAAACCTTTGAAAGGCTAGTGCTGTCCCACCTGAAAGCCATCACGGATCTGCTGTAAGATCCCATACAGTTTGCATACCGAACAAATAGATCGGCAGATGATGCTGTTCATATGGCTCTGCACTACATCCTACAACATCTTGAATCTCCAGATACCTACACAAAGATCCTTTTTGTAGACTTCAGTTCAACATTCAATACCATCATTCCAGACAATCTTCTAACTAAACTAAACCAGCTAGCAATACCTGAACACACTTGTAAGTGGATCATAAGCTTCCTAACAGACAGGAAGCAGCAGGTGAAGCTAGGCAGAATCACATCTGATACCTGTACAATTAGCACAGCAGGGGGGGCAGTGTGCTTTCTCCACTTCTCTTCTCCCTATATACCAATGACAGCATCTCAAATGATTCATCTGTTAAAATACTGAAGTTTGCAGATGACACAACAGTGATTAGTCTCATTCAAGACAATGATGAATCCGCATACAGACAGGAGGTTGTACAACTTGCCTCGTGGTGTAACCAGAACAATCTGGAACTGAACACACTCAAAACCATAGAAATGGTGGTGGACTTTAGAAGAAACCCTCCCATACTACCACCTCTTACAATACAAGACAACACAATATCATCAGTAGAAACTTTCAAATTTCTAGGTTCTATCATATCACAAGACCTAAAACACCTAACATCAAAAATGTCATAAAAAAAGCACAACAAACAATGTTTTGTCTGCGCCAACTCAGAAAGCTCAAAATGCTCAAGGAGCTGCTGATAAAATTCTAAAGAGTAATCATTGAGTCTGTCATCTGCACTTCTACAGTATAACCATCTGGTTTGGTTCTGCAACCCAACAAGACAGACACAGACTTCAGAGAGCAATTAGGATTGCAGGTTACTACCAACCTGCCTTCCATCGAGGACCTGTATACTGCACAAGTCAAAAAGAGGGCTGTGGAAATATTTACAGATCCTTTACATCCTGGACATAAATTGTTTCAATTCCTACCCTCAAAATGACAATATAAAGCACTGCACACCAGAACAACTAGACACAAGGACAGTTTTTTCCCAAACAACATCACTCTGCTAACCAAATAATTCCCACAACACTATCCAACTATTTACAAAGTCTGCACTACTATTACTATTAATCTTCTTATCACTCCTTATCACCCATGCCCTCCCACTTGTGACTGTATGACTGTAACTTTGTCATTTGTATCCTTACGATTTATATTGACTATTTCCTAGTATGATTTGATTGCTTATTGTACCCTATGACTATTATTAACTGTTGTACCTTATGATTCTTGACTCTTGATGAACGTTTCTTTTCTTTTATGTACACTGAGAGCATTTGCACCAAGACAAATTCCTTGTGTGTCCAATCACATTTGGCCAATAAAGAATTCTATTCTATTCTATTCATCTAACAAAATGAAATTCAGTGTAGAGAAAAGTAAAGTCTTATACTTAGGCAAGAAAAACCAAAAGTACACATATAGACTGGCTGAAACCATGCTTAATAGCAGTAACTATGAGAGGGATCTTAGAGTCTTAATGGACAACCAATTAAATATGTGCCAACAGTGTGTGGCAGTAGCCAAAAAAGCCAAAGTAATCCTAAATTGCATTAACAGAGGGATACAATCAAGATTAAGTGAGGTACTAATACCACTCTATAAAGTGTTAATAAAACCACACCTAGAATACTGCATCCAGTTTTGGTCAAAAAAGATGTTGAGACTCTAGAAAGAGCGCACAGAAGAGCAATAAAGATGATTAGAGGACTGGAGATTAAAACCTATGAAGAACAGTTCCAGGAACTGGGCATGGTTAATCTAATGAAGAGAAGTACCAGGGGAGACATGATAGCAATGTTCCAATATTTAAGGGGCTGCCACAGAGGGGAGAGGGTCAACCTATTTTCCAAAGCACCTGGAAGGCTAAACAAGGAATAATGAATGGAAACTGAACAAGGAGAGATTCAACCTGGAAATAAGGAGAAGAACCAATGGAAAAGCTTGCCTTCAAAAGTTGTGGGAGCTTCACCACTGGAAGTTTTCAAGAAGAGACTGGAGTGTCATCTTTCAGAAATGGTGTAGCGTCTCCTGCTTTGGCTGGGGATTGGACTAAATAACCTACAAGGTCCCTTCCAACTCTGTTACTTTGACAATAGTTAATCCTAAGTTACAAATAACAATTGATAAATAATAAGAAACCAATAGGAGAAGATAGTGGGGAAAATGAAAATATACGATGAGAAATGAGACAGTGCTATTGGAATTAAGTGTTCAGGAGATGATGGCACAGGGAGGAAAACTACCTTTATGTTTAGTTCTTTGGGCATGCAATGCTCTATAGCAGAATCCTGAGGGGAGAAGATAAAATAAATTATGTCCAGAATGTGAAAGGTCTGTAGATATTTTCTCAGACCTCTTTTTGGTTCGTGCAGTAAACAGATCCTCAGTGGAAGGCAGGCTGGTTGTGATTGTTTTTTCTGCAGCCCTAACTACCCACTGAAGTCTGTACTTGTCCTGTTTGTTTGCTGTGCCAAACCAGATTGTTATTGAGGTACAAATGACAGACTCAATCATTCCCCTACAGAACTGTATCAGCAGATCCTTGGGCAATCTGAGCTTTCTGAGTTGAAGCAGGAAGAACATTCTTTGTTATGCTTAGTAAACTAAGTTTACTAAGTTAGTTTAGTAAACGAAATGAAACTCTTACAATATTAGGCAACACGGTGTCAACTATAGAGACCTTCATATTTCTAGGTACTATTATTTCCAAGAACTTGAAATGAATATCTAAGATTAGAATCATTATTAAAGAGATCCATTTCAAGTCTTTGGAGATTACCTAGAAACGTGAAGGTCTCTAATAGCTGACACTGTGTTGCCTAATATTGTAAGAGTTTCGTTTACTTTACTTTATTGTGATTGCACGTCATACAACAAAAATAAATGCCATCTTCAGTGTACCTTATAACTATAAAAATAAAACAAACATATATCCTTCGTATTCTATACAATTGAATTGAAAACCCTTGATATTACATTCAATATAGTTACAGAATTCAATATAGTTACTACTCTAGTTCTGGTCGCATCACTTGGCCAGTTGATCTACCTCTAGTATGCAGGCTCATGATTGTCTCAAATAAGATATGTTTCATAGAATAACAGAGTTGGAAGGGATCTTGAAGATTATCAAGCAGGAGTCTATTCCAAATATTAGCCTCTACCTATGATCGAACTCACAGCCTCCTGATTGTGAGGCGAGAATTCCACCTCTAGGCCACCAGAACTGCTAATGATTGTTATATCATCTGCAAAAGCCAGAGGGATCCTTTGAGATGCAGTGATTGGTATATAGAGAGAAGAATAATGGAGAAAGCACATTGCCCTGGAGGGCTCCTGCGCTAATTGAATGGGTATTCAGTGTGATTTTTCTCTACCTTACCCTGTTTCTTCCCATTTGTTAGAAAGCTTATAATCCATCTACAAATATGGTCAAGCACAGCTAGCTGAGTCAGTTTAAAGAGGAGGATTTCAGGAATGATGGCATTGAATGCCAAGATGAAGTCTACAAAAAGGACCCTTACATAGTTCAAGAAGATTAGATTAGAAGGTTAGAATTCTTTATTGGCCAAGTGATTGGACACACAAGGAATTTGTCTTGGTGCAAATACTCTCTGTATACAAAAAAGACAAGATACATTTGTCAAGAGTCAAGAATCATAGGTACAACAATTAATGATAGTCATAGAGTACAATAAGCAATCAAATCATACTAGGAAACAGTCAATATAAATCGTAAGGATATAAGCGACAAAGTTACAGTCCTACAGTAATAAGTGGGAGGGGATGGGTGATAAGGAGTGATGAGGAGATTAACAGCAATAGTAGTGCAGACTTTATAATAGTTGAACAGTGTTGAGGGAATACAAGATGTTGTAAGATGTCAAAATGCAGTGCCGTATTGACAGCATCATCTGTCGATCTATTTCCATGGTAGGCAAATTGAAAGGGGTCTAGCAGTGGCTTTCAGGTAGCCTAACCTTTCGAAGATTTTCATAACTATAGATGTCAGAGCTACCAGTCTGTAGTCATTCAATTCCTTGATGGAGGTTTCTTGGGCACTGGGATGATAGCAGAGCATTTGAAGTAAGGAGGGACATACCATATTCCCAGTGATTTATTAAAGATGTGAATGAAGATGTGGGCCATTTGATCAGCACAGACTTTCAAGCAAGAGGGAGTTACCCTGTCTGACCCTGGTGCTTTTCCACCTTTTTGTCTGTGAAATAGACCTCACACATCTTTCTGTGTGATCACCAGAGGTGGGGGACCCAGAAGGATAGGGTTGGGTGTAAGAGACTTAGCTGTTGTTGATGTATTTGAGAGGGAGAGGGTAGTGATAGTTGACCGTGGTCTCCTCTCAAACCTACAGTCGAACACATTCAGGTCATCTGTCAGATGCTGATTCTCTTCTGCAAGGGAGGATGGTCTGCTGTAGCCAGTGATATTTTCAGGCTTTTGCACACATTTGCCAGTTCATTTGTTGAAAGCTGATTTCTCAGAAGAGACTGAAGCAGACACTCCTTTATTCACCAAATTATTAAAAAGAAGACAGAAATATAGTACAACCAGATTTACAAGATACTGTTACTATAGACAATCTCAGTAAAGGTAGTTTTAGCCTTCTGTGGAGTTAATGTGGTTTGTTCTGTCTAAATAAACCTGACACACAAACCCACAGACACTACGCAAACACCCTTGTTACATTTTACCTGAATTCTCGTTAGTGAGTCTGGAATACTCTTTTTAGCACCATCTATTTTCACTCCAAAGAGGACAAAGGCCACACCTTCCACTCTCTTTCCATACAAGTACCTGTAATGACACAGTGAAAGTAAAGGCCCATTTATACATCTTGGCTTTTCCTATTGATCTTCTTTGACGCAAAGGATCAATGATCATCAGGGATGGTGTCTCAAAGGTGTTTTTATTCTTCAAAAAGCAACTGGACTATTTTTTCCTTGAGGAAGAAGAAAATATTTCACTTCTCATCCATGAAGCTTACAATACAACACAACACAACACAATAAAAATGCAAAAAAATACAATCCTTCCATTTCCCCCCCACTCCATCCTACCAGAATCTTTCCATGCCCCCTCTGCCATCAGAACTGATAAAGCTTTTTGGATGAGAATCAAAATGTTTACTTCTTCTTCCTCAAGGAAAAAACAGTCCAGTTGCCTTTTGAAGAAAAAAAGCAACTATACCCTGGATGATTGAGAATCTCCAAAGACTGATTACTTACTGGTTAAGATTACTGGCCTATTTCTCATGGCTATCTTATTTTCTCTGCTGAACTGTCTCAGGCACCTCTCTCCAAGATTTTATCACTTTTGATGGTAAAGCTGGTCAGGAGAAAACAGAATTTTGGATGGAAGAGTATGATAAGTTTGAGCCTCGGTGGCACAGTGGTTAGAATGCAGTACTGCAGGCGACTTCTGCTGACTGCCTGTTGCCTGCAATTTGTCAGTTCCAGTCCCACCAGGCCCAAGGTTGACTCAGCCTTCCATCCTTCTGAGGTGGGTAAAATGAGGACCCAAATTGTTGGGGCCAATATGCTGACTCTGTAAAACTTCTTAGAGATGGCTGTAAAGCACTATAAAGTGGTGGATAAGTCTAAATGCTACTGCTATAAGTTCAGTTCCTTCACCTATCTGCCCATTTTACTTCTTTATTTCTAAATGTATACCTTCCCTTTCTGTTCATTCCAACACTCAAGGCAGCTTGCAAAAATGAAAAGTATGGAGTAGAAAACATTCCGTATTTAAAATCTTATGTAGCGGGGGGAGGTTTTGGTGGGAAAGGAGGAGGAGGGAGAGAGGGTGAGAGGAAGAAGGGGAGGTTTGGGTGATGAAAGCTGGAAGGTAAGGATAGGAAAAGAGGCCTGGGGAAAGGCAGAGAAAAGGCTAAGGGATAAATGGAGAAAGAGGCCTGGGGAAAGGGGATGTGGGAAGCCCCTATCCAGAATAATGAAATATTTTGGGAAACATTAAAAAGGCAGAATATTATATTTCCCCAAAGGGAGAAATGAAAACATGCTTTTAAAGACAGAAAGCAGTCTTTCTTAATAGCCATCCTCCCCAGCAGATATTTTTTGACCATCAAGAAAGACTGGGCCAGCCTATCTACAAAACAAAAGACTTTCAGCTCCAGAGTAATGGGATGAAGAAGAACAGAACATGACCCTTCACGACATAATAGGATTAACCCACTATCATTTAGCAGAAGACACTGAGCTCACGACATTGCACAATCTCCTAAGGGCATTTCAGACATTGCACAATGCAGCATCTCTGAAACTTAAAAAGAATCCATGTACTCATCAAATCAATTGTTCAGCTACACCAGAACCACAAACCCTGCTGGTTCTATTCATCATTAAACCATCTTTCCAATCAGCTCCATGACTTTCCAATGACTTTATCCCAGCTGGGAACTGAACCAGATGGATTTTCCTTCCAACAGGGAGAATAGGAGAGGCTTCTGTGCACCAAGAAAAGGGGACAGGATAGGAGAAGTTTCAATGGGGCAAACCTGGGGGAGAGAAGGGGGTAGCAGAGGAGAGGCTTCTGTGGACCAAGCCTGGGGGAGGGAGGAGGAGAGGATAGGAGAGCCTTCCGGGGGGGCGTGAGGGAGAGAAGGGGATAGCAGAGGAGAAGTTCTGTGGGGCAAGCCTGAGGGAGAGAAGAGTTTGAAAGAAAGGGAGGCAAATAAAGGAATCTACAAAGGAGCAGAGGCTGTGGAAGGAGAGCCCAGCAGGGAGTTCAAGAGAGAGAGAAGAGAGACGGGGGGGGGGGGAGGGCAGACCAGTCACCTGAATACCATCTCATCACGTGACCCGCCTGCTGGGAAAGACTGACTATCGTTGTTGAATATGTTAATTAGGAGGGAAACCTTGAGTTGAAGGTTTCCCTCTAGTCCGCCATCCTGGCTGGGGGAACCAAAGTTTAAAATGATTGGTTCACAGGACAGGCGGGAAATTCAAAGGATTTCAGTGACTGAGGTGTCAGACAGCTCTCTATAAAAGAGAGAGCTGTCGGACAACCAGACCACTTCTGTGTACTGGTCTACCAGTAAAGGGATGTTTTCACTATTTTGCTTGTCCTGCCTCTTCATTCAACTCCAACTTAACAATCACCCTATCATGTCACCCGCCTGCTGGGAAAAGACTGACCACCACTCCACCACGTGACTCAGGCAAATACAGGTGCCTGAGCAAGGCACCAGCGTGGACCGGCAGCCATACCAAGAGAACCCAGGAGAACCCAGTTAATACAATTAAAATCACTCATTAAAATAGCTCAGAGTTTGCTGATAGATACATATTTGTAACTTCCTAAATAATAGGAGAGTGGAATTGGTGACATTTTTTTCAGATTATAATTTCCCTGAAAAATGAATTCGGTTATTTTTCCTCTGGTCATTTCTAAGACGGAGCTACCACCCTACCCTCGACACTAAAAAGCTAAAGGTGATAATTGGGTTTAGTCTCATAAGCAGTCAGACTAATAAAGCTACCATAAATAAAATCTAAAGACTATTTTGCAATATTATAAATAATGTATTTGTTAAATAAATTTCAAGTAAATATTTCAAAACCAGAACTAGTCACCAAATCTTATTTTTCTTAATGTTATGAGCAGCTGACACTGAACCAGTTCGCTGGGATGAGGTTTTGGTCTGCTGTTTGGCCCGCTGGCCTGCCGGGGCTCTAGGCTGTCCTTTAGTGCAGCAGTCACCAACTGGTGGGCCGAAAATTTTGGTGGGCCGCAGAGAAATCTCATCCCCAGAGCACCTCTCCCCAGAGCATTTAATCCAGGCTGTGCAGAAACACAAGGCTGCGCTGTCCACATGGCCCGCAGGAACCCTCTCTGCCCACTCACTCCTTCCCCGGCAAACTTGCCTGCTAAATTGCTATTTTTCCGACCATCAATTGTTCTGCTGTGCCGGGAGATTTAGATTAGCTAGGAAGCAGGAAATGATTGGAATTCTTGCTTTCTAGCTAGTCTTTAGATCTTCGGCTCTGCTTTTAAGCACAGCCAAACCTCCCTTAGGACCGAAGGTTCTATTATTCAATGCAGACTCATGGCAAGCAAATTTTATGTGACGGACTGAGCTAGCCGATGGCAGATAGATAGATCTCTGAATGAATCTGTGATTCTGTGAGCAACTCAATATGCCTGCCCGCTTTGCCTGATTTTGGTAAAAGTTGCTCTTTTTATATAAAAAATTCAATATTTATATAAATATTTATAATATTTACATACAAGCCATGCCCAGCCAGTCACATGACCACCAAGCCACACCCACAAATTAGATCATGCCCACAGAACCGGTTAGTGTTTCCTGAGATTTAAAATTATGAGTTTGGTGGTTCCTGAGGTCCAAAAGGTTGGCGACCCCTGCTTTAATGGCTGTGTTTTCCTCCTCAGTTGCTTTGCGCGGCACAGCTGAGAGCCGCTCGTCAGCTGAGAAGGTAAATGCTTGCCGGAGCCACTAGCACACACGTGCATGCAGCATGCGTTTGACGTGCATGCTCCCCGAACCAGTTGTTATGCCGGTCGGATCCCACCCCTAGTTATGACCCAAAGAAAAACTACTTTCATGATTGATGCTATCCAATGCCAAAATAACTTTCTTTAGCTACTCATAGTTGTAACAATGCATACCTTGCAGTGATAGACACACAGAAATTTATATTGTCATCAATGTAAAGAAACATCTCTGACAGTTGCAATTGGACTTCAAAGCTTGGCAACACTATAAAAAAAGAAACAGATTAAAGGGTGGAAGTTTAGCCCTGATAGGTTTTATTCAACATATTTTATTTATTTGTATCCCATCTTTATTATCTTTATGAATAAGTCAAACTGGTGAACATATCTAATATTCCTTCCTCCTACTTTATTTATTTATTTATGTATTTGTATTGTGTCTTTATTATTTTTATAAATAACTCAGGGGGATGAACATATCCAATACATTTTTCTCATCCTATTTTCCCCACAACAATCAGGTGCGGTGGATTGAGCTGAATGACTGGCCAAGGTCACCCAGTTGGCTTTTATGGCTAAAGTGGGATTAGAACTCACAGTCTCCAGGGTTCTAGACTGCTACCTTAACCACTAGACCAAATTGGCTCTCATGATTTCCTACTTTTACAAATGATAGAACTAGTTTTTTTAGAAACAACACGGAAGGGGAAGAAACCCAAGATCAGGAAGTGGATTTGTTGAACAGAAAGGATCTTTCTTACCATATTCCATGACATCAAAATATGCGGTATAGCTCTCCTCTGGGGAATCCTCAAATTTGGCCACAGCCTTCCATGTCCCAAAACTACAGAAGGAAATTGAAGAGATTTTTCATTCTTTTGACTTTATAATTGATTTAGGACAATAATGATATGAACAAGGGATACAAGACTTCTTCCTGATATTAATAATTTTGCTTATCCTATGGAGAATAAATATAAAAGAGGAAGAAAATGCCTGGTTCAGCAATCTTCAGATTTAAATATGTGGAAGTTGAAATGTGAATCTTACATCTGCAACAAATTTCCTCTTGCTCACTGAGCTTGGTGGTGATAAGATTGTATCTATTATTTGTCCACTCCAATTTCACAGAATTGCCATACAAATAACATTGCAGCCCCATGCATGTTGCTCAGGGCTCTTCAAAAAACAAGAGGAAATAGAAATGTGATGGACAAATTCAAATGATCAAACCTCCTTTTTTTTTCTTACTTTAGTAACAGATCAGGGAAGCAGACTAAAAGCGAAAATACTATGTAGCCTTATTCTTTAACCGGTCTTTAATAGCTGAATGCTTTTTTTCCCCATCAGAGTTTCAGCTTGGTTTCAAAACAGGTTGCCTTATGACAATATCCATGTTAAATTACCTGACAAGCTCTGGTAAATTGTAAGGCCGGATCAGTTTTGGGTCAACTGGATTAGAACTGACAACAATGCCTTGTGGAGTCTGAGCACAAGGAAATAAAATACAGTTGAAAAAATGTAAAACGTTGAGTTGAAAAAATGTAAAACGTTGAGTTGAAAAAATGTAAAACGTTGCATAATATTTCCTATGCATTCTATATCATCAAAATCCAACTGAAATACTAGATGTTATATGTGATAACATAATAGAGAGAGCAAATGCAACCCAGCAGGTGGAGCCCTGGCAGGGATGGACTGTTGGGGATTCGCAGGGGTTTGGGAGAGCCCCTAGCTAAGATTCTGCACAGTTTGGAGAGCCACAAACCCCACTCCTGGCTGGCCCCACCCACTCTGCCCCTCCTCTCCCAGGAATCCCCACGTGGTCCGTTTTGGATGCAGGTAAGTGCAGGGGGAGCAGTGGAGGCTCAGGGAGGGCAAAAAACAGGCCTCCAGGAAGTTTGGGGAAGGCTGGAAACAGGCCTGTTTCCAGCTTCCAGAGAGCCTCCGGAGCCTGGGCAAGCCATTTTTGCCCTTCCGGAGGCTCAAGGAAAGCCTCCGGAGCCCGGGAAGAGCAAAAACATCCTCCACCGGTATGCAGGAGGCAGACTAGGCCACACCCACAATGGCCACGCCCACCCAGAAACTGGGCAGAGAATCCCTTGCTAAAATTTTCGAAGCCCACCCCTGGGCACTGGGTTCTAAGATGAAAGACTATTATTAGAATTTCCACCTAGGTAACATCAACTGATAGCTCAGAACAGATAATCTAGCCTAATTTGCTTTGAAAATAGAATATTTGCCATCCTAAGCCCTTTTTAGCAAAATTAAAAATAAAAATGGTGCAGATGAAAACTGCTGACAAAACAGGAAGTAAACAACTAGCTCCTATACTCACCATATACATTTGTTGTTGTTACTTGCAAACTCGTGTCCAACCCATCACGACCCCATGGACAATGTTCTTCTAGGCCTTCCTCTCCTCTATCATCCCCCGGAGTCCATTTAAGCTCACACCGACTGCTTTAGTGACTCCATCCAGCCACCTCATTCTCTGCCGTCCCCTTTTTCTTCTTTTGCCCTTAATCGTTCCCAGCATTAGGCTCTTCTCCAGTGAGCCCTTCCTTCTCATTAGGTGATCAAAGTATTTGAGTTTCATCTTCAGGATCTGGCCTTCTAAAGATCAGTCAGGGTTGATCTCCTCTAGGACTGACCGGTTTGATCGCCTTGCAGTCCAAGGGACTCGCAGGAGTCTTCTTCAGCACCATAGTTCAAAGGCCTCAATTCTTTAGTGCTCAATCTTTCTTATGGTCCAACTTTTACAAGCCATACATTGCAACTGGGAAAACTGTAGCCTTGACTATACACACTTTTGTTGGCAGGGTGATGTCTCTGCTTCTTACTATACTGTCTAGATTTGCCATAGTTTTCCTCCTCAAAAGCAAGCATCTTTTAATTTCTTGGCTACAGTCCATCTGCAGGTGATCTTGGAGCCCAGGAAAATAAAATCTATCACTACCTCCTATTTCTTCCCTATCCATTTGCCAGGAATTGAGAAGGCTGGATGCCATGATCTTAGCTTTCTTAATGTTGAGTTTCAAGCCAACTTTTGCACCCTCCTTCTTCAACTGCATCAAGAGGCTCTTTAGTTTCTCTTCACTTTCTGCCATTAGAGTGGTATCATACATGCACACATACAAATACATACATTCAACCTCAGCATTATTTTCCAGTTTCACAGTGAAACCTTTTTAAATCTTTGATACAGACTAATGTTAACATAGAGCTTAAAATAAAACATTTAGGAAAAATGCATATATAAAACGTTGGCCAACCAAAGCTTCGTAGAGTGGTCGGGTCTACCTGGCATGATTACATGGGAAAGAAGAATCAACAACCATTCCTTGTTCAGGGAACTATACTAATCACACAGGATTGCAGACACGATTCTCACCTGAAACTCGACAATCACAGTTTTATCCATCCTGTGCATGTTGTGATCCATAGAAAAGACACGATAGTGCACTAAAAAAAAAGAGACTAACTGTAATTTGTGATACTATTCAGAAGATATGTGCTTGCATCATGCTGGCCAGTGACCATAATAAAAAATGGATTGATTCATGTGTTTGCATATCATCAACAAAAAGTATTGTAATAAATTGTATGATGTTTTGTAGCTGTCAACCGACCACATGATTCATAAACACTCCAGGGACATTTTTATTACCAAGAGTATAATTTACTGAGCCAACATGGATACAGAAGTAGCAAAGCCAACACTAACGTTTTCATGTGCAAACAGCATAGTTAAATGTTCCTCTTTATTCCACCCAATCAATACGGTCAGTTCAGTTCAGTTTATTTGGGTGATGGATTCTCCACCTAGCAGACTTTCTCAGCAGATGACATCGGTTCTCAGGCTCCAACGCAGTGCCCATTGCATTCCATTTCCCCCCATTATGCCCCCATTATGCCTCCCCTGCATTCCAATTTATTCCCCCCCTCCAATTCTTCTTGTCTGGCTGTAAGTGGGGTTTGCAAAGTGAGCCAAGCCTCAACCAAGACAGCAGCTGTCTGCCAGACTCACTGTAAGAAAAACAGCTGATTAGTCTTGTGGGAAGCTACCCCACTCCTAGAACAACGAAATGTTTTCAGAAATATAAAAAAGGGGGCAGGGTAAGATATTCCCCCTAAAAGACAAATAAAAATCTTAAGGGAGACAGAAACTCGGAGCCCCAGCTCCCTCTCCCCAGCAAATATTTTGTGCCCATTGAGAAAGATTGGGCTAGCCTATGTACAAAACAAAAGACCTTCAGCTCCAGGGTGATGGGATTAAGACATGATCCTTCAGGACATAATAGGATTAACCCACTACCATCTAGCAGCAAAGCTCACAACATTGCACAATCTCCTAAGGACATTGCACCACCCTCCAAACTTCAACCAAACTTAGCTCAGACAACTTATAGAGCCAGCTATAACCCCCTATAACAGCCAATAGAATACCTATTCTTGCACAGGAACAGGAAGTTCAAGTGCAAAGCCCAAGAGAAGGTATAAAAGCCACCCACTTTCATCTCCATGTGGTCAGCTGCACCAGAACCACAACCTATGTGGTTCTGTTCATCAATAAATGGACCCTCTTTCCAATCAGCCTCCATTTTGTCTCCAATGCCTTTCTCCCAGCTTTGAACTGAACCAGATGGATATTTCTTCCAAAAGTCTGTTTGGCCAAAACATCAGCATTTTCAGGCACTTTAAAGGCCATTGGGTTTATTATGGCATAAATGTTTCTAGATTACTTCAGCCTGGATCTTCTGTATTTGAGAAAAAAGCACCACCTAATTCTTCAAAAAATCTGAAAAAAGAAAGCCTTTCTTGAAAAGGCCTTCAAGATGACAAATTTTCTTCTCTTTAAAGAAACATAATAAGAATTGGGGGGGGGGGTAGAAAAAAGATCATTCACATAACCCTCAAGGCATTCCCCCCTTTTATAACTTGCAATTAGTCAGGGTGACATCTTCTTGGACTTCTCCATCCCCTTCCTAATTTGTGATTACATTCCACTGGACCATCTATCAACGTGTTTCTTAAATCTTTCCTGAACTTTCTAAGCTTGATTTCTCAATATCGCCAACTGCCTACACTCACAAGACTTACATTCTTCCATTCCCTGGAAATATCTCGAATAAATGACAAATCCTAGGAATGGTTTTGTTGATAGTATTATTCATCACATAACCATAGTGGGACCCCAGGGGAGTGAAGAAATAGAGGCAGAAAAAAAGGGATTACCTGGAGAGCCTGGTGTATAGATGCCTTTATCTGTCTGGATGAACACAAAGCCACTCTGGTAAGAAAGGAGAACCACCTTTTCTAGTTCCACTGGTAGACCAGTTACTTGCACAACCACAAACTGGTTTTGCCTGGAGCCCTTATTCACTTCTTTTGCAGGAATCTGGATGAGAAGATGAGTAGAGCAGAAGCTTCAAACTTAATCATCACTGAGGCCTCATTCCTTTGCCCTAGGCAACAACACTAAAACATTGGTCCAAAAATCTAGCCTGCTGAGTCAAAAATGAAAACAAAGAGGATCACAGAATGCCAAACATACATGTATTTAATCTGAAAAACTTGTTGCTTGCTTCTACTAAGGAAATTTCTGTTTTTTTCTGGCAGAAGGCAATGGAAAGACCATGTAGCATCCAGTTAAAGCAGCCCAGTCAAAGAAACTAATACAGAACATATCCCTGAGATCTTGCCTTGCCACATCTGTCCACTGCAGTACACCCACAAACGCCACCTTGTTCTCTCTGGTCTTTTCCCTCTTAATTTCCATACCAAGAAAACTCATCGCCCAATTCCAGGTTCAAAACAAGTGGGAGGGAAAATAAGGGCACGCTAACCACACATTAACTTTCTTGCTTCAACCATCTCACTTCCTGAAGGATCATGAATCCAAACACGTCAAATCTTTTTCATTGGGCAATTATTCGATTATCCAAATATACACATACACCCACACTTACCAAGATGAACAAATCTGTCCATAAATCCAACCTAGGTTTGGAAGTCAGAAGAAGGTTAATTTACAGTACACAGTATACATACATTGTTTGGACTTCTGAATTCTCAAAATATAACCTGTTCATAAGTAGAATGCTCTTTTATTCCTCCCTCCCTCCCTCCCTCTCTCTCTGTGTATGTGTGTATAATATTATTTTTAACGCATGAGCTATTGCAAACGGAAAAAAAAGAGTGATCTCATGCGGCCACAGACAGAGAGATTTATTTATTTATTATTATTATTTGATTTGTCAATCTCTTACAAGATAATAGATACAAGAATAAACATGAGTATGAATACAGGAAATAGGTACAAATAAATGGGGACAAAGGACAGGGACGGTAGGCACAATTGTGCACTTATACATGCCCTTTACAGACCTCTTGACAACCCAGAGCTAAGGAATAAAATTAATTATTTCTGGTCTTTACTGGCAGGTAAACAAGGCCCCCTGAAATTATATAAAGGGTAGAATCTATGACTTTTAGAGTATCCCCAAGTCCCCAACTTGCACTGCAGTGAAGAATTACTTTGATAAGTGTGTGTGAGAACCAGAGGTGGTATTCAGCAGGTTCTGACCAGTTCTGGAGAATCGGTAGTGGAAATTTTGAGTAGTTCAAAGAACCATCAAATACCACCTCTGACTGGAGATTTTACTTCTTTTCCTTCCCCTGCTATGCCTACCAAGCCATGCCCACAAAACCGGTAGTAAAAAAATTAAAATCTCACCACCAAATCTCTGCCTTCTGACTATACAACTCCCATTAAGAGGGGCTGGCACAGTGTGCAGTTTAATGCAGTGGTTCCCAAACTTTTTCAGTCCACTGCCCCCTGGGTGCTACAAGCTCATCCTCAGTGCCCCCCACCCAGGGGTGGGATTCAAATTTCTTAGCAACCGGTTCTGTGGGCATGGCCTAATTTATGGGCATGGATTGATGGTCCTGTGACTGGGTGGGCGTGGCTTGCTGGCTAGGCATGGCTTAGTGGTCACGTTACCAGATGGGCGTGGTTTGGTGGTCATGTGACTGGGTGGGCAGTGGACAGGTGGCCATGTGACTGGCAAACCAAATATAAGTGGTTCTCGCTTAATGGCCAGTTGCTTAATAAGTGTTCTAATTTATGACTGATCTCACCAGAACTACTTGACCTGTTTTTGGAGTTTTGACAGCCAGGCACACACACACACACACACACACACACATACACACCCTTCTAATTCTTCTGGAGCAGGTGGTTGGACTAGATATCTCATTCACTTTCTCCTCCCTCTCTTTCTTTCTTTTTTCTTTCTTTCTTTCTCTTTCTTTCTGTCCCTTCCTTCCACCCCTCTTTCTTTGTCTATCACTTTTCTTTCTTTCTCTCCCCTTTCCCCCTTTTTCTTTCTTTTCTTTCTTGTCTCTTCCTTCTCTCTCTCTCTTTCTCTTCCCCTCTCACTTTATCTTTCTCTCTCTCCCTCCCTCCATATCCCATTCACTTTCTTCTCCCTCCCTCTTTCTTTCTCTTTCCCTCTCTCTCTTTCTTTCTTTCTGTCCCTTCCTTCCATCCAATCTTTCTTTACTTTCTTGTCTGTTCCTTCTCTCTTTCCCTCACTCTCTCTCTCTTTCCCTTTCTCTTTCCCCCCTCTCTTCCTTTTTTCTCTTTCTCTCTCTCTTTTCCTCTCTCTTTCTCTTTCTTTCTCTCTCTCTCTCTTTCCCTCTCTCTCTATCTCTTCCTTAACCTATCTACCTATTTTCTGCCCAGGTAGGTGTGGCCTAATCTGTCAAAGGCCTGGGATAATCCTGCATCACCCCATTTCCCCTTTCATAGGCCCTGGCCCTTAATCTCCCCATTTCCTCCCCCATGGCCGCCTATTTCGTCGTCCCACAGCGGTGACTTTAGCTTCCTCCCACAGCTGGTTGCCAGGGAAGGCAAGCCAGGGCTGAGCCATTGTTGTTGCTGGGCTCCCAGACAGACCATTTTGCCCTTGTCACGAATGCCTGCAGCCGCCATGTGTTTTTTTTGGTGCAGTTGCACTGCACCAAAAAAAACATGCAGCGGCTGGAAGTTTTTTGCAGTGAAAATTCCCAACCTCCAGCTTTGCTCTGCTTCTCCACTGCGGCCACATTCTAGGCACCAGCCCTGCAGGTCTACCCCATTGAGTCCGCTGCACCGGAAGGACTTGCCCAAGAAAGTCCGAGTGGAGTGATGCAGCAGTCAATGGGGTGAGCCTGCATGGTCGGTGCCTAGAACATGGCGGTGGTGGCACGTTGGAGAAGCAGAGCAAAGCTTGAGGTTGGTAATTTTTGCTGCAAAAATCCTCCAGACACTGCATGGTTTTTTCGGTGTGGCTGGATTCCAGCCGCACTGAAAAAAACACACGGCACCTGGATTCTTTTTGCAGCAAAAATTATCGACCTCTGGCTTTGCTTGCTTCGCTTCTCCAACACGCCACCGTGGCCGTCAGCGATTGTTGCGCATGTGCACGATGTCACGCATGAACAATAAGGACTGACTGGGCAGGAATGGAGGAGCAGGTGGAGAGGAGCAAGGCCAGCCAGGAGACCATTTTATCTGTTCTCCAAACTACCGGTAGTGAACTGATAGAATCCCATCCCTGAATTGCGCCCTGCAAGGGGCCTACTCCAGCGCCGCACTGCCACCTCTTAGCGCTCCCCTGCCTGCCCCCTTGCCTCTTAGCGCCCCCCCAAGGCATCCCACTGCCCCCAGGGGGCGCTACTGCCACTTTGGGAACCACTGGTTTAATGCCTGCAGATGGCACCCAATTGGCAGAGGCTTCTCTGAACCTTGCAGGGCTTATTTGGTGAGTTTGTCTAAGATTTGAACATATCTTATTTCATTAAATATTATTACAGCTTTAACAAAAAGCAATCAAAATAGGAACAAGGTGAAAGCATACACATTCTGTAAAAAAATCAAAATATACACTAATCTTATTTAACTAGTGTCAGTCAAATCAAATCAGATTTATTTAAATAAAGTCATTAACCAGCAAGGTAAAATCATAGCAGCAATGACCAAACAATGTATATGAAAAGCAGAGTATCAATCACATAAAACAGTTAATTAAAAATGGAGGAAAAGGGAAAATTGAGGAAGATGTAATAAAATAAGATAAAATAAAAATGGATCAAACAAGAAAAGAACAAGAAAAATTTGTAATTTCATCACTGCAAGGTTGGGATATTTAATATGCCTACTCATGGAAATCACTGCATATAGAAATGTAGCAATTGTGTTAGTATGATTATAGTCCAATTTGCAGAACTTTTCTCAGTCTATTTGTCTCTCCAGATGCCAGGAGCTGTTTAACATTCACTGGGTTCAAGTAGTTAACAGAGTCAGACCTGTGGTTTTGGTTTTGATACTATTTTTGATCTAAATATTTATTCTATTTTACATATTTGCTGTAAAATGCTGCAGAGAATCTTTCAGCAATTGTGGCAGTAAGAACTGTAAAATAAATACACACATACCATATTTTCCGGCGTATAAGACGACCGGGCGTATAAGACGACCCCCGATTTTTGGTTGACTTTTTTCAAAGTCATCTTATACAACAGAAAATACGGGTATTCAAAATTAAGCTGCAAGGATTTGTAAACTAAGATGCTTCTCCTTCCTTCGCGCTCGCATCAGCCGACCGTACAACCTTCCTCCTCCGGCCCCAGGGCGGCTCTCTCGGTCTCTCTCCCCCACACACGGAAGACGACCCGGCCTCCCGCGGAGCATGATGGGCCGGCAGAGCGGCCGCCATCTTGTTCTGTTCGGGAAGGGGAGGAGCGTCTCCCGGCGACGCCGCCGGTGTGGTGGGGAAGTGGCTCCGTTTTGGTTTCGCTCCTGCTTGTTAACCAGCCCCTCGAAGCGCTCAAGCTTCACTCCTGATGTACCCGTATTTTCCGGCGTATAAGACGACCGGGCGTATAAGACGACCCCCGATTTTCGGTTGACTTTTTTTCCTTTCAAAAGTCGTCTTATACGCCGGAAAATACGGTATCCCAAAATTCTATTTTGCTTTCCTCCTTAGAATTATATGCTCAATTTCTCTCAATATCTAATAATCTAATCATGTTTGATTAAGGTGCATAAGGTGCATAAGGTCCCTCAAGGCAGACTGGAGAGGATTTTAGCTTGGGTTTGTTTGTTAGTTTTGTTCTTTTGCAGGGATACCACAGACTCTATTGCAACATCACCATACACCCACCTTTATAGTTGGAGTGACAAGCATGCCTCCCGCTGGATTCATATCTACTCTGGTTTGGTACAAGATTTTCTGCTTCCATGGAAAATCATGAACAAAGATAACAAGCTGTTTTGGAGCATTGTCTCCATGGGCCTCCACCAAAATTTGCTCTTCCGTGTCTGTTCGCAGAACAGCAGGGGTGATGAGGGTGTAGCTGCACAAGAAGAAAAGAACATCTCCTGAGTTAGTCTGTGCTAGGAAAAGTGAGGCATTTGATGAAGTTTTTCATAATCTCTTCTTTTAGAAAAGTAAAGAAATAAATGGTTAAAGATGTGACCCACAAAGCTTTCAAATATACAGTAGTTAAAAAATGAGTAATTGTATCTTTATATCACTTAAAAGATATTTGGTGCTGGAGTTATTTTAGTTATAAAATGAGACTGACCATTACTGGTACAGTAACCTGTGTGGTATTTAATGTAATCAACACGTTATAATGAACAACGCAATGCCCCCTTGCAGCATAAAGGACAATTTTTTCTATGAAAGAACAGAGTTTGACCTCAGATTTGAAAAATAAAATTGCATCTTCATCCAAGATCAGGCAGTCCCCAGCCTGCACGCAGACCTCTAGTAACTTCATCTGCGGATCCAGGCATCTGTAACTACCGTGTTTCTCCAACAATAGTTCCCCAATAGGAAGTTCCAGCATGTTTTCTAGGCCTAAGGTGAAATTAAACCCCTCCCCCCAAATTTAGGCGTATTTTAAAACATGCGAAATGGGGGGAGGGCAGGGGGGAACTTGCCGTTAGGAGTACCCCACGGGCAGCCATGCCTCACCACCAGCTGCTCCTAATGGCTGATCATGGCGGAGTGCGGAGGGCTCCCTACCCCCGCCAAGCGCCTTTGCTGGAGAACTGGGTATGGTGCTGGTTGCAGGCGGGCAGCGGCAGCATGGATGTCAGCCTCGGCAGGGCATATTATATAGTGAGACGTTCGGCGCCCGCCACGGCTGCTTCCTCCACCGCTGTTGCTTTCCCTTCTGTCTGTGCCACTGCTGTGTTTGGAGTGCTGCACATTCCTCCACTGGCAGCATTTCAGCCGCTTCTTGGGTGGAGGAGCCGCCTCCATAGCTTCTACAGTTCCTGCTGGCACTGGCACCTCTCTCGCCAGCTCCGTCTCCAACAACAGCAGCAGCACCGGCAGTAACCGTGGAAGCTAAGGAGGAGGCTCCCCCACCCGAGAAGTGACTGAAACACTGCCGGTGGAGGAATGCGCAGCATTCCAAATGCAGCAGCGGCACAGGCAGAAGGGAAAGCAGTGGCAGCAGAGGAAGCAGCAGCGGTGAGTGCCAAGGGTCTCACGATGTAAAGTGCCCTGCCGGGGCCAACATGCATGCTGACACCGCCCGCCTGCTGACCCGACCTACAACCAGCACTATACCCGGGTCTGCAGCAAAGGTGCTTGGCGGGGGTAGTGAGCCCTCCACGCTCTGCCATGATTGGCCATGAGGAGCGGCTGGTGGCAAGGCGTGGCTGCCCGTGGGTGCTCTAGGCGAGGGTGCCTTATTTTCTGAGAAATACGGTACATTGCTGAAATTTGGCTCTAAAATGGTTAGATTTTGACAAGTGAAATCAACCTGTTTTTCGGAGTTAGTGATTCCCATCTTTAACCTCCAAGCCTTGCCTAAAATGAGGTGGAAATTTGCACTGGTTTTTTTGAGCCGAATTGTAGTTTTCTGTGCCCGGGCTGCTGTACACAGAGGGGTTGCCTGGGGTTGCAGTTCATTCTTCCACATAGAGCCCTATCAGTCAGAATAGAAGGGACTTTGGAGGTCTTCTAGTCCAACCACAAGCTCAAACATGAAACCTATATCATTCCAGACAAGTGACTGTCCAGTCTCTTCTTAAAAACTTCCTGTGATGAATTACCTACAACTTCTGAAGGCAAGCTGTTCCACTGGTTAATTGTTCTCACTGTTAGGAAGTTTCTGCTTAATTCCAGGTTGCTTTTCTCCTTGATTAGTTTCCATCCATTATTTCTTGTCCTGCCCTCCTTTGTTTTGGAAAATAAGTTGACCCCCCTCCTCTTTGTGGCAAAATCTCAGGTACTGGAATACTGCTATCATGTCCCCCCTAGTCCTTATTTTCTCTAGACTAGCCAAACCCATATCTTGCAACTGTTCTTCACATGTTTTCTTCACATGTTTTGGCTGCTGTACACAGAGGGGTTGCTTGGGTTTGCAGTTCATTCTTCCACAGAGAGCCCTATCAGTCAGAACAGAACTGAAAGGGACCTTGTAGGTCATCTAGTCCAATCCCACATCCAAGCGGGAGATCCTACACCATTTCTGACAAATGGCAGGCCAATCTCTTCTTGAAAGTCTCAAGTGATGGCACTCCCACAACTTCCGAGGGCAAGTTGTTCCATTGGTTGATTGTTCTCACTGTCAGAAAGTTTCTCCTTAAATCTCTCAGGTTAAATCTCTCCTTGTTCAGTTTCCATCCATTATGCCTTGTCTGGCCTTCAAGTGCTTTGGAAAATAGCTTGACCCCCTCCTCTCTGTGGCAGCCCCTCAAATACTGAATCATTGCTATCATGTCTCCCCTGGTCCTTCTCTTAACTAGATTAGCCAAGCCCAGTTCCTGTAACCGTTCCTCATATGTTTTAGTCTTCAGTCCCCTAATCATCCTGGTTGCTCTTCTCTATGCTTTTTTTAGTCTCAACATCTTTTTTATAACATGGTGAACAAAACTGGATGCAGTACTCTAGGTGTGGTCTTACTTAGGCTTTATAGAGTGGTATAAGTACCTCACTTGATCTTGATTGTATCCCTCTGTTAATTAATGTTAGCTTTTTTGGCTGCATTTTATGGCCATGATTTGTTGCTGTTGTTGGATTATGCAAGGCTGTCTGGAGCTATTTTGCAAGATGTTCCTTTATTCTGAAAGCCAAACCCCTATAAGTTCTGCCAATGTATAATTGTCTCTGCAATTACAAACAAATTGAAGCATCATTCATTAGGGCTGAGCTTCACATATTACATCAAACACAGAGGCTACTGTTGCTCCTAATTAAGGAAGCACAACCTATCCGTGCCAAAACTCATTGTGTTTACAATTTATTTGTCATTGCAGTGATAATTTCATTGGCAGAACTAAATTAATTATCCATTAATGGTCATATTCTGAAGGGAAAGGTAGGAGGGCTTGTCCAAAATGACAAACCCCACTGTTTACAATACCACTTGAACATATACCACGAACACAAATCCTGCCTTTCCAATTGCTCTCCTAAAAAGAAAAGTAAATGGTCTGTGTGATAAAGAGCTTAAACCTTGCCTTCTGGACCAAAATTGCACATGTTGCTTTCCTTTCCTGCAATAAGAGTTGTTCTATGTATACTGACAAACAACCTTCTCTGCCTCCTCCTTCTCCTGTCTTTTGCTTTTTCAGTAGCTGATTCTCCATACTGGGGCCAGAGAAACATAGTCAGCCTCGTTGCTGCTATCATTAATACGTCATTTAGTTACACATACTGTATGCCTGCTGCAAAATCATATCATATGCACAGCGCAATAAATATTTTCTCAAAACAAGTAGGTAGGCCAGTCTCTATGTCACTGAAGCCTTACCATGATGGGAAAAGGTTACTTGAAGACATCAGAAACAAAGAATGTGGGATGGCTGTTTTCTAGATATTCAACTTTATTGTTTTCTGGAAGTTGTTGATGCTTTAGAAATAGTATGCTTAGCAATGGAAATAATTTAGATGGGCCCCCAGCCATAACTGAGAACAAAAGGTCCAGAGAATCTTCACTCCAAATTCCTCAGCTTAGAATTTCAGGGCCTGTCAGTTCCTATTATTGATGATTATAATACTTATACTCCTGTCATGGGTTATACTGGACTTTCTGAGAAAGCTCCAAAGTGTTTGGAGACACCTGCAAGTAAATCCATTACTCTATAAAGCACCACAGCCTTGGACATGATAGTTCTGCTTAGCACAGATTCTCAAGCCCACAAGTCTTTGCGACACCTGCAAGGAAATTCATTATCCTGCAAAGCAGAGGTGGTATTCAGCCGCTTCGCACCTATTCAGGACGAACCGGTAGCAAGAATTTGGCATGGGTCGCCGAACCAGTAGCAACATCTGGCTGGCCACACTCCCAACCCGGTCACCCGGTTTCCGCTCACTCGCTTGCCCCGCCCGCCCGATGCTCGCTTGCCCCAGTTTAAAGGAGGACTGCTCCTCCGCCCTAGCCATGCATTTTCAAGCAGCCACTTGAAAACACATGACTGTGGGCGGAGCAGCGGTCCGTTAACCTGCAAAACTGCTCCAAGGCTGGATTCTTCATGGACACTAGAAGTATCACTTCCCCTTCTGAGTAAAGTGTCTGGAGTGAGAGGGAATGAAGGCTGGGGGGGGGGGGAGGAAATCCAGCCACAGAGAAGTTTGAATGAGATGCAAATGCATGTTCGTTAACTTGCAAAACTTCCCCAGTGCTGGATTTGTTTCCCCTTGTGAATAAAGTGCCTGGAGTGAGAGGGAATGAAGGCTGACAGATGTGTGTGTGTGTGTGAGAGAGAGAGAGAGAGAGAGAGAAAGGAAGGAAGGGACAGAAAGACAGACAGAGAAAACTCTCTGCTATTATTTTTAATTGTTCCATTATTTATCATGTGTTAATATTTTACACTGTCCCTACACCTAGAGTGATTCTACTCCCTTTCTTTTGCCCAGGGCTACCACATATTTTTCAGGGTTTACACGCATTCAATGTCTGTACTCCAGAGCAGTGGTGGGATTCAAATTTTTTTACTACCGGTTCTGTGGGCGTGGCTTGGGTGTGATATTGTTGGTGGGCATGGCTTGGTGGGTGTGGAAGGGGAAGGATACTGTAAAATCCCCAATTTCTCTGCAGATCATTAACCTGCTTTCCAGCTCTGTTCTCCTGTGCAGGGCAACAAAAGAAGACCCAGCCAATCAGCTAGGACTCAGGAGGCAGACAATAGATGGGGGCAGGGCCTGTCAGAGGTGGTATTTCGAACTACTCAAAATTTCCACTACCGGTTCTCCAGAACTGGTCAGAACCTGCTGAATATCACCTCTGGTCCAGAGCCTAAATACATGTGTGTTTAAAGGGACTTTGGAGGTCTTCTAGTCCAACCTCCTGCTCAGGCAGGCAAACTGAAGATGCCAAACTCTGAGTAGAGGTCCTGGGAAAGGTGTCAGAATAACAGAATAACAGTTAGAAGGGACTTTAAGGGGAACCTAAACCATTTCAGAGAAATGGCTGTCCAGTCTTTTAAAACTTTCCAGTGATTGAGCACCCAGAACTTCTGGGGACAAGCAGGTCCACTGGATAATTGTTCTTACTGTCAGGAAGTCTCTCCTTAGTTCTAGGTTGCTTCTCTCTTTGTTCAGTTTCCATCCATTGCTTCTTGTTTGCCTTCTGGTGCTTTGGAAAATACATTTTCCCCCTCTTTCTTTCTGGAAGCCCCTTAAATGCCTGTTGCCTATCACCCTCTTGGGCAAAGCATGTGAGCCATTTCCTCCTTTCAGTGGTCCATGAAAATACATCTATAGTATGTAGATAATAAAGTCAAAAAAAGGTGAACAACATTTTTACAGAACTATAGATAAGTTGAGGCTGCATGTGACAAGGAATGGCTGGGAAGGGAGGGGCCAGGCGAGGCAGCCCTTGACTGTGAGTGACATTAAGTTGGCCACACCCACTCAGTCACATGACCATCAAGCCACTGCCTACCCAGTTACATGGTCACCAAGCCACACCCACCCAATCACATGACCACCAAGCCACACCCACACTCACATGACCACCAAGTCACACCCACATTCACATGACCACCAAGCCACACCCAGCAAATAAGCCACACCCACAGAGCCAGTAGTAAAAATATTTGAATCCCACCACTGCTGCAAAGGACCACAAGGGTTTATCGGCACTGCTTTATTCCCCTGCTGAACTATCTATGATACTTACAGAGCCCCATGGGAAGACACTGGAAAACCAATCAGCAGAGCAGCCACCAGATAGAGAGCCATCCCCCTCCATGGTAGTCCAGAGGGGCAAGAGAAGTGCTGACAACTCCAGTATTTATCCAGAGAGCCTGCTCTGAAGCCAAGCCCCTTTGCAATCGCTGAATGTTTAATCAGTACATAGGGGGTAGGGGAGGTAAGGAGGAGCTTGAGCAAGCAGAGGAATTTCAGAGGAAATTAACAAAAAGATCACATTAGATTATTTGTCTTCTCACTCTGGTTTCAATGCAACGGCTAAATAGCAGTTTTTATGCAATTTGGTTTTGATATTCTGCTATTATATCTGCAAATATTCCTTTATCTTGTGATCTGGAATTCACAAGCTCACTTTGCCACTCTTCCTCATGCACATATTTGGAAGAGGTTTTCAAGTAGCCCACTTTTGGGGTGAGCCCAACTTCTCACACCAAAGTCTGTTCCTAAACTTATCACAGTATTTGTATCAAGGCATTATTTTGTTTCCACAGGTTTTTTGAAAAGAAAATGACACATATTTGGAAGTGATCTACTTGGGAAGCCGATGACATGGGACTCTGATGATGATTTTTGATGTGATTCTAATCATAGGTTCGAATATGTTAGAAATTATTTTTGTTTAGATATAAAGAGCCTAGAGTGTTTCATGAAGCAGGTACTGCTAAGTAAGTAAGCAATAAAGGAATCTACTTCACTATACAATCCCTTTTAACCCCTTATACGGCTAGCAATACCTTAGATGCAGGGTGGGATTCAAATTTCTTAATAACCGGTTCTGTAGGTGTGGCCTAATTTGTGGGTGTGGCTTGGTGGGCATGTGACTGGGTGGGCATGGCTTGCTGACTGGACATGGCTTGGTGGTCATGTGACTGGGTGGGCATGGCTTGTATTTGAGTATTATAAATATTTATGTAAATATTGATTTTTTATATAAAAATGAGCATCTTTTACCCAAAATCAGGCATAGCAAGCAGGCAGATTGAGTTGCTCACAGAATCACAGAATCACTTAGAGATCTATCTATCTGCAATTGGCTATCTGAGTCTGTCACATAAAATTTGTTTGCAAGCAAACTCACAAAATTAACTCACAATACACCATGTATGTAAATATTGAGTTTTTTATTTTAAAAAAGAGCTATTTTTTCCCAAAAGCAGGAAAAGCAGGCAGGCAGATTGAGTTGCTCACAGAATCGCAGATTCACTTAGAGATCTATCTATCTGCAATCGGCTATCTGAGTCTGTCACATAAAATTTGTTTGCAAGCAAACTCACAAAATTAACTCACAACACACCATGTATGTAAATATTGAATTTTTTATTTTTAAAAAAGAGCAACTTTTACCCAAAAGCAGGCAAAGCAAGCAGGCAGATTGAATTAATTTTATTTATTTATTTCTTTTGTCAAGCGATTATAAGATAACAGGTTTAAGTATAAACATAGTTATGGATACATGAAATGGATACATATAAGAAAAATAAAAAAGAAACAATAGGACAGGGACAGTAGGCACGTTGGTGTGCTTATGTACGCCCCCTACAGACCTCTTAGGAAAGGGGTGAGGTCAATATTAGACATGGAATATTGATTTTTTTATTTACAAAAAGAGCAACTTTTACCCCAAAGCAGGCAAAGCAAGTAAAGCTGTCAGGCAGATTGAGTTGCTGTCAGGCTACGGAACTTTTTCCCATTCAAACAATAAGAATGAACTTCTGAGAACCAAGCGTATCAAAAGGAATCCTTTATTGAGATGAGACAGTTCATGTAGAAATTCAAAGCAGCGTCTGAGGTCCCTCAGACATACAGTGATAGATAAGGGAATTTAGAATCCCCCCCCATCTCAATGTTTATTTAGGGAAACAAAAGCCAATATGTTAATTCCCCTCCCAGCCCCTCTGGGAGGGGATCCTTCCCCTTTAGGAAGGTTTTTTCTCACGTACATTTCCCAAGACGTACCTAATTTCCCCCACACCCCCTTTTTAGAACGGACTGTTTTTGGAGATTTTCCAGAGCACTTCACTGTGGAGTTTTATGGTCCTCTCATCTCCTGGCTGTGCCGCTCCGAGGTGTTAGGTTCTGGCCATCTGGCTTCTCCCCCCCACCCCATTGTATCATGTATGGGTGTGCAAATTCGATATAAGGTTAAATATATTCAGGTTACATCAAGAAAGGATTTCTTTATCAGTTGCCGCCCCCCCCCCTTTTCTTCTTCCTCTGAAGAAATGACAGATACACGGATCTGACATCCTGCCCTCCTTTAAAAAACAGATAGGTCTACCTGGAAAAACAAAAATTATGCGTTACGTGTGCAATTCAGGATGGTTTATCAGGGTATTTTAGGTGGAACTTTCGTAGTAATGTGGGTGCTTTTACATGTCTTTTGGCTACCCACTCATTTTCTGAGGAAGGAAGGTGTTTCCATGCTACTAAATATTGTGTGGATCCATATTGTGTGGGGTTGGGGGTGTGGGAAGGGGGGGTCTGAGGTTTGAAGTGATCTCCAGTTTGAGCAAGCTACAATGAAATACTGGATGAATCTGCCTAAGAGTTTTTGGAAGACGAAGCTCTACTGTCACGGGGTTGATAATTCTGGAGATGGGGAATGGCCCAATGAATTTTGGTCCTAATTTCTTAGAAGATTGTAATGATTTTAAGAATTTTGTGGACAAATATACACAGTCTCCAATCTTGAAAGGTTTAGGTTCACAGAGTTTTTTGTCTGCTTGAGTTTTGTAAACTGCTCTAGCTTCCTGTAGAGATAATCTTACCATTGGCCACATGGCTTGTAATTTTATCCATCCACTCCTTAAGGGAGGGGATTTCAGGTTCTTTGGTGGGTAGTTCCGGCATGGGGTTGAATTCTTGGCCCGTGGCTAAGTGGAATGGGGTGAACCCCATGCTACTATTGACTGAGTTATTGTATGCTACCTCTGCAAAAGGAAGAAGGTCAGTCCAATTGTCCTGCTGGTAATTAATAAAGCATCTTAAATTTGTTCTAATACGCTGTTCACTCTCTTCGTAGCTCCATCGGTATGGGGATGGCTTGATGATGACAATCCCTGGGTGGAGCCTAATAGTTTTAAAAACGCCCGCCAAAATTTGGATGTGAACTGAACACCCCTATCTGAGATAATCCGTTGGGGGGCTCCATGAAGGCGATAAATGTGTATTAGGAACATCTTTGCCAATGACTTGGCAGTTGGGATCTTTTGGCATGGAATAAAGTGAACCTGTTTGGAAAAAAGATCAGTTACAACCCAAATGACAGTATTCCCAGCACTTTCGGGAAGTTCCACTATAAAGTCCATAGAGATCTCTTTCCAGGGAGCAGAAGGGTCTGCTACTGTTTGTAAAAGTCCAGGATATTTTCCTTGTCTTCTCTTTGCAGCAGCACAGATGGGGCAGCTCGCAACATAGTTTTCAATGTCCTTTTTGAGGGACGGCCACCAAATTGTCTTTTGATGAGGTGCAGGGTTTTTACAAAACCAAAGTGTCCTGCTATTTTGGAGTCGTGGCAACATTTCATGAGTTCCATTCTCTGGCTTGCAGGGACATAAAGCTTGTTTTCTACCCAAGCCAGTCCATCTTTGAGTAAGCACGTGTTTCTGTTAGCCTGGAACCAATCATCTTTAAGTAGTGCCTCCTTAAATATTGACGTCGTTGTGTCTTCAGTCAGGGATGATTTTTTTTCCTCTTGTGCCCGGGTGATTACCTTGGCTGCTAGTTGGGTCGGTTGGATCATCGGTTTTATAACTTCAATCTTTTTGCTGTTGTATTGGGGTTTCCTGGACAGTGCATCTGCTAAGAAATTCTTTCTCCCAGGAAAATATTTGAGAGTGAAATTAAAACGTTCAAAATATTGAGCCCACCTTGCTTGTTTTTCGGAGAGTTTCCGTGGATTTCTCAGAGCTTCCAGATTTTTGTGATCAGTCCATACTTCAAAGAGGATTTGTTTTCCTTCCAGGAAATGTCTCCATGTGAGCATTGCCCACTGCACAACATATGCTTCTTTCTCCCATACAGCCCATCTTTGCTCGGTTTCCGTCAGTTTCTTGGATGTATAAGCACATGGTTGTAATTGTCCACTTCCATTCTTTTGGAGGAGGACTGCCCCAACTGCAACATCACTGGCGTCTGCTTGGATGACAAAAGGTTGTTCGGGATCTGGATGCTTAAGAACTGGTTCTGCTGCGAACAGACGTTTGAGTTTCTCGAATGCTGCTTGGCATTCCATTGTCCAGATGAGGGGTTGCCTAGGTTTGGGGTTCTCCCCCCCCCTTCGTTTTTAGCAAGTTCATGATAGGGAGGGCGATGTTTGCAAAAGCTGGAATGAATTGGCGATAAAAATTTGCAAACCCCAGAAAACTTTGCAATTGTTTGCATGTGTGGGGTGGATCCCAGTCCAATACAGCTTTCACCTTCTGTGGGTCCATCTCTATTCCTTCATGGGATATTCTATACCCCAAATAGTCAATTTTCTCTTGGTGGAACTCACATTTGGAGAGTTTTGCATATAGTTTAGCGTCTAAGAGTTTTGTGAGGACTGCACGGAGTAGCTTGATGTGTTCTTCCATCATTTCCGTGTAGATTAAAATATCATCAAGATACACTAAAACCCCTTTAAATAAAAATTCATGAAGGGTTTCATTGATCAATTGCATAAACACTGCAGGCGCTCCTTGCAGTCCAAAAGGGAGCACTTTAAATTGGTAGCATCCCAATGGTGTGTTAAAAGCTGTCTTCCACTCATCCCCTTCCTTTATTCTGATGCGGTAATATGCCTCCCGTAGGTCTAACTTTGAAAAAAATTTTCCTTTCGAGAGGTGGGCTAACATGTCCTTCATGAGGGGGAGTGGATACATATTCTCTATGCAAATTGTGTTCAATTTTTGATAATTAACCAGAGACGCATGGAGCCATCTTTCTTTTCATGGAATAACACTGGGGCAGCTATTTTTGGTTGGGCGGGTTCAATGAAACCCCGTTTTAAGTTTTTATTGATAAATGCTCTGAGTTCTTTCAGTTCTCTGGGAGACATGCAGTACATTTGTGGTTTTGGGAGTTTAGCCCCTGGTAGGATTTCGGTAGCGCAGTCTGTGGCTCGATGGGGTGGGAGTTCATCACAAGCTTCCTCACTAAATGCTTGGGCCAGATCCTGGTACTCATTGGGGATGTTAATGGGTTCCGCAGACTGTCCGGTCATGGCTGATTCTCTGTTCTCTTTCCCATTCTTTATCCTTTCCTCTGAGCTTTTTGCAAATATTACATCTCTCTGGAATTGTACGGTTCCTGTCCTCCAATTTATTTTTGGATTCCATTTCTGTAGCCATGTGAGACCTAGAACTAGTGGCTCTTCCATCCCTGGGGCTACAATGAATGTGAGCATCTCCCTGTGGTTTCCTAGTCTTATTTTCAATGGTTCTGTGGTAAACCTGGCTGGCTCCCCCCCCCCCCCCCGCTATAGTTCCATCTAATTGGCAGAAAGCGATGGGATTTTCCATTTCTTTCAGTTGGATTCCCAATTTATCTGCAAGGAAGGGTTTGATTAGGCATCAAGGTGCATCCCGAGTCCAGCAACGCTGCAACTTCCTCCCCCTTCCCTTGGCTGGGGATAAACAGTCTCAGGGGTAGGGTGATTGGTTCAATTGGATTGCTTACCAGCGGGTCATCCTCTGGATCACTTTCAGACTGGCTCAGGTCCCCTCGGAGCGTTTGGGATTCTTCCTCAGGTTTGGGAGGCGGATTGGAATCCCACATCTACTCAGCCTCTCAGGCCAGTCTCCTTCCCTCGAGGGCTGGATGTTGTGGGTTTCCTCCCTGATGGGTGGTCTAGCTTTCTGGCAGGAGTCTTCGAGTGGCATTCTTCTGCGCGGTGTCCCTCCTTTCCACACTTAAAGCAACCAGGCGTTCTTGGAGTCATGGTGGATTGGGGTTTGAAAACTTCCCGTTTCCCCAGGGTGGGGATCTTTTCCAAAACTTACCAGCACGGTGCCGGTTTCGAGTCATGTCTATCTCCGCCTCCTCTGCCATCATGTACCATTCATGCAAGAGGTTTGGGGCCCCACGGGCCAGGCAGGCAGCGTATAGATCATCATTTAGTCCATCTTTGAACCAGCAGACTAGGATATCCTCTGGCCAATCTACCCGGCTGGCCAGGTCACGAAATTCCTCAGTGTATTCTGCTAGCGGGCGATGGCCTTGTTTCACGACTCTGATGTGGTCGCGGGCTTTTCTATCGGCAAGCGGGTCCTCGAAATGGTGGTGTAAACCTGTCATAAAGTGATCTAAGTTTCTTAATTCTGGGGCATTGATGTTGTGGAGCGTTACCATCCATCTGGCTGCCACCCCTTCAAGAGCTAGGGTGACAATTCGCACCCGGGACCCTTGGGTTGGGAAATCCTGTCCATATTCGTGCATGTAGATGAGCACTTGTGCCAGGAAAAATCCCAATTTCTGGGGGTCTCCATTGAATTTTACCCCCAAGGGCGGGACCTTCCTCTGTAATTGTATGTTTCTAGGTTGGCCAGGGTTAATTCCCTGATCCGGGGCATTTAAGGGTCGGGTACCTGGTATGGCTGCTGGTTCTTCAGCTTGTCCGTCTTCCCACTCAATCTCCACTGAATCCGGGGTGGCGGCTCGGGTTCTCTCACTTTCTGGTTCCCTCGCTCTCCTGCGTTGTCGTCTTTGTGCATCACCCATGTCGAGGTTCTCCAGGGCTTCCCTCAGTAGGCGATTGATGTACCGTCTCATTCGGTCATCGGCCGGTGGCTCCTCGTACCATTCTTCCTGATTCGATAGGGCCTCTAGCTCCAATTTCCACACGGGTTTACGATTTCCTCGGGTGAGGGTTACTCCCCTGGATCTTCCATTCCAGGTGTCTCTCTTTTCTACACCTATAGACCACCGGGGCTTGGTGGAGGATTTGCAGGCAGCCTCGCTGTCTTCGATGGGACACACCAAGTCAGTATCTGGCTGGGTAATTGTTGACGTTTCTCCCCAGCATTCGGCTCCCCCTTGCTCCTTGCTGTATTCAGACATTTTTTTCTTCTCTTGCAGGGTCCCCTCGGTAGAGTGAATTGTTTAAAAAAAAAATTCCTCTCTGGGTTGACCTCTATTGCAGACGCTGCTTTCTGTCAGGCTACGGAACTTTTTCCCATTCAAACAATAAGAATGAACTTCTGAGAACCGAAGCGTATCAAAAGGAATCCTTTATTGAGATGAGACAGTCCATGTAGGAATTCAAAGCAGCGTCTGAGGTCCCTCAGGCATACAGTGATAGATAAGGGAGTTTAGAATCGCCCCCCCCCCCATCTCAATGTTTATTTAGGGAAACAAAAGCCAATATGTTAATTCCCCTCCCAGCCCCTCTGGGAGGGGATCCTTCCCCTTTAGGAAGGTTTTTTTCTCACGTACATTTCCCAAGACGTACCTAATTTCCCCCCCTACCCCCTTTTTAGAACGGACTGTTTTTGGAGATTTCCCAGAGCACTTCACTGTGGAGTTTTATGGACCTCTCATCTCCTGGCTGTGCCGCCCCGAGGTGTTAGGTTCTGGCCATCTGGCTTCTCCCCCCCCACATTGTATCATGTATGGGTGTGCAAATTTGATATAAGGTTAACTATATTCAGGTTACATCAAGAAAGGATTTCTTTATCAGTTCCCCCCACCCTTTTCTTCTTCCTCTGAAGAAATGACAGATACACGGATCTGACAGTTGCTCACAGAATCAAAGATTCATTTAGAGATCTATTTATCTGCAATTGGCTACCTGAGTCTGCACTGAAAAGCTTCGGTCCTAAGGAAGGTTCGACTCTGCTTTTAAATTACTAGAAAGCAAAAAATGCAAGGATTTCCTGCTTTCTAGCTAATCTAAATCTCCTGGCACAGCAGAACAGCTGATGGTTGGGGGAGAAAAACGGAAAAATAGCAACTTACCAAACCAGGCAAGTTGGATGGCTCACATGCCAGGTAAGGAGTGAGTGGGTGGGGAGGGGAGGGGAGGGGCCAGCCAGTGGAGCGATTTGCCTGGTTCTCCTAACTGGAGACAATTGTGTGTGCAGCGTTTTCAAGAAATCATCAGCTGTGCCACCTGGACAGCTGATAAACACTGCACTCGGGTGCACAGCATTTGAAAATCCTCTTGTTTCCTGCTTTTTCAACCTCAAGCTGTGCTGCGCAAAGCAGCTGAGGAGGTAAAAGCAGGGAATAAAGAATAGCCTAGAGCCTGGGCAGGCGGGTGGGCCAGACACCAAACTAGTTCAGTGTCAGCTGCTCTTCGCAGGTACAGGTTCTGTAGACCCGGGCCGAACCAGTAGTATCCCACCCCTGCTTAGATGTGTGTTCTTCTGGCAGGGCACCACACAAAGATAATGTTATCCTATCTGTTGTGTCCGACTCTTGGCAATTCTATAGGCCAGGTCTCTCCACATCTTCCAATCTTGTACTACTCCTTTGAGTTGTTCTATGCTCTAGCCGGTGTCAGCTTTGATGGTATCCTGCCACCATGTTTTTTGGCAGCCTGGTTTCCTTTTACCACTAACTCTTCTAAAAACGTAATTGCTTTTTCCAGTAAATTCCTCATGCAACATGGCCAAAATAAGTGCGGGGCAGTTTTCTGATTTTGCTTTGCAGTGATATGCCTGGTGATATAGTCTCCAGTACTTGCTTGTTGGTCACCGTTGCTGTTTAAGGAATAAGCAAGATCCTTCTCCAGCACCACAGTTCAAACGAGTTGATTTTCTACCTGGCTTACTTTTAAAGGTGCAAGCATGGGTACCACAGGGAACACAATAGAGAGGACTAACCTACATTTCGTTGCCAGGCCAACATCTTAGCTTTTCAATATTTGGTTCATGTTCATCATTTCTATGTAACTCAGTGCAATCCAACATTTTATTTTTTATTTCATTCACTGATTGGAGGAGTCTGCGATCCTGGGAAAGCGAATTTTTCCACATATTCTTTCTCTTCACCATCAATTTCTATTTTGAGGTTTCCATTCCTTGCAATGGCTATGAACTTGATCTTTCTGGTGTTCAGGAAGAGATTAAAATTCTTATTTTCTTCTTTGATTTTTTTTGTCAGAAGTTACACGCTTTCTTTGGTTTCTGAAAAGAGAGTTGAATTGTCAGCATATCAAAGATTGTTGATGTTTCTTCCTCCAATCTTTACCCCAATTTTTTATACTTCAAGATCTAGCTTCCTCATGGTCATTTTAGCATACAATTTGAATAGGAAAGGAGAGAGAATGCAAGCTTATCACACTCCTTTCTCTATCTTAAACCAATTGGTGTCTCATATGGTGTTCGCCATTGACCTCCTGATCTGTGTACAGTGATTGTACCAATCCTGAACTGATGTGCTACCAGTAGTACCCCGAGGTCTTGTAGGGCTTTCCATAAGCTTCTCATGGTCAACACAATTGAAGCTTTCTTGTAGTCAATAAAACACATGTCAATGATCTTTTAATATTCCCAAGATATTTTCCATGATCAAGAGCAGATTTACAATATGGTCAGGGGTACCACAACCCCTTGAGAAGCTGGCTTGAACCTCTGGAAATTCCCTTTCGATGATTTATCCTAGACATAGTTGTATAATTTTAAGCAGAACCTTGCTGATGTGAGAGATGAGAGCAGGGGTGGGACTCAAAATTTTTAACAACCAGTTCTGTGGGTGTGGCTTAGTTTGGGGGGCATGGCTTGGTGGTCATGTGACTGGGTAGACATGGCTTGGTGGTCATGTTATTGGCTGGGTATGACCAACTCAATATCACTCACATCAAGGCATGCATCTCCTCGCCTGGCCTTTTATGACTGTGGGGATGCTACAACAGTCATAAGCGTGAAAAATGGTCATAAGTCATTATAACTTTGAATGGTCACTCCACACAAGCAAACTACCAACAAAAGAGGGAAAAATAACTCCAGAGAAGTTCCTGAGGCAGGAAGTCTAGTCCTGCCAAGAATGTAATAAGGGTTAACGGAGAGGCAGTTTCTGTAAGCAACACCAGAATGTTTCCTTCCTGCCTTCCTTATAGGATTAGGCCAGTAATTTCTTCTGGCAACCGGTTTTCCAAACTCTTAGAATGTTAACAACCAGTTCTGTGGGTGTGGCTTAGTTTGGAGGGCATGGCTTGGTGGTCATGTGACTGGGTAGACATGGCTTGGTGGTCATGTTATTGGCTGGGTATGGCCAACTCAATATCACTCACATCAAGACATGCATCTCCTCGCCTGGCCTTTTATGACTGTGGGGATGCTACAACAGTCATAAGCGTGAAAAATGGTCATAAGTCACTTTTTTCAGTGCCGTTATAACTTTGAATGGTCACTCCACACAAGCAAAGTAGGGAAAAATAACTCCAGAGAAATTCCTGAGGCAGGAAGTCTAGTCCTGCCAAGAATGTAATAAGGGTTAACGGAGAGGCAGTTTCTGTAAGCAACATCAGAATGTTTCCTTCCTGCCTTCCTTATAGATTTAGGCCAGTAATTTCTTCTGGCAACCGGTTCTCCAAACTCTTAGAATGTTAACAACCGGTTCTGGCGAATAGGTGCGAATCTGTAGAATCCCACCCTGGATGAGAGCAATTGTGCTCTAATTGGAACAACTAAAAGGAGAGTCACACCCTTTTTTTGGCACTGGAATGAAAACTGGGCATTTCCAATCCTGTGGCCATGTGTTGGTTTCCCAGATTTTCTGGCACAGGTCTCTAATGACTCTTGGTAGGACTGGTCTCAATAATTCTATAGGAATAGTGTCAACACCTGGAGTCTTGTTGTTTGGGAGTTGGTTCATTGTCCATATGATCTCTTCCTCAAGAATGGCTGGTACTGTTTTGGCTTGTCTTTCCTCCCCATCCTGAGGCTGGGCCCCTTTGCTACCTGCATACAGCTGTTCTGTATATTCTCGCCCTCTGTTCTTGATGTCTTATTGGTCAGACAGTTCTTTCCCTTATTTGTTTTTAATGATGCCTTTACATACAATAGATGGTTCTCTGATCTTTTTGACTTGCCTAAAAGCATACTTGGTATGACCCTTATAAGGTCTGCTTCAAGCTGTTTACATTGCTCATCCTGGTAAACTTCATTGTTCTTCCTTACTGCCCTCTGGAAAGCTACATTCAGTCTTCTTGCTTCTTCCCATTTGCCTACTGCTTTGGCTGCTTTTCTTTGCTCAGCTATTTTGATGGTTTCATCTGAGAGCCACCTGCACTTTTTCTCTGACTTATTGCATGATATGTATTCTTCTGCAGTTCCTGCCACAGTTCATCAGGCATCTTCTCAGCAGTGTCCAATAGTTCAAGCCCATTTTTTTAACTCAAAGTTCTTTGAGTAGCATAGTGAGGTCTTGAATTTTTCCCAAGTAAACCCTCACATGGACATCCATCTCGCCCTCATACCAAAAAAAAACAGGGCTAATTACCAAAGAGCGACTAAAGATGCCTTAGTACCTTAAACATGTTTTATCTTACATGATACAGTTCTCAGTAGGATTGTGCCCATGTTACAAAAGCAGGCATTCTCTGACATGGTCTTACTATGTGTTTAATTAGAGCCTACATTGGAAGTCAAATGGACTGCACTTACTGCCAGACAAAAGTATAGAAAAGATAGTCAAGAAGCATTTTATTTTATGTTATTTATTTAAAACTGCACATCAGTAAAGAGTTAATCTGGGAATAATTCATCAGCTGGTTTCCAGTAAGAGCTTTTCTTGGCAGATACATGGGCAACACTGGAACCTGGACAATCTCCAAAAACAATCAATTGCACCATATCTATTCTATTTACTCTAGCTTGTTAAAAAGTATGTTTAGGGACAGGAAGTGTTCTGTACATGTGTGTGTAACTGCAAAGCAGGTGAGATGGAAAAGGGGAGGTATTGGGCTCCAAAGAGATATCATCACCATCATCATCATTAGAATTGGAAGGGAACCTTGGAGGTCTTTTAGTCCAATAGCCTGCTCAAGCAGGAGACCCTATTCCATTTCAGACAAGTGGCTGCCCAGTCTGCTACTAAAACTAAAATCCTATGGTATCTCTGGACACCTGCATAGAAGTATTCCTGTCAAACAGACAACAAATGGTCAAAATTGGGAGTATCCTATCAAATTCTGTACCTGTCAACAGTGGTGTCCCCAAGGCAGTGTTCTAGGACCAATTCTCTTCATACTCCACATAAATGACCTCTGCGATCATATCAAGAGCAACTGTGTTCTCTTCGCTGATGATGTAAAGCTATTCAACACCACAGACAATACTGCTACCCTTCAAAAAGACCTTGACCATGTATCTGAATGGTCAAACAAATGGCAGCTTCAAATCTCAACAAATAAATGCTCTGTCCTACATATTGGCAAAAAAAAAAAATCAGAAAATAAAATACAGGCTGAATAGTCAAGACCCTGTTGATGATCCAAACTCTGTCCAGGATCTTTGAGTGCTCACCTCTAATGATCTAAGTGCTAGAGCCCACTGTAACTACATAGCCAAAAAGGCATTAAAAGTTGTTAACCTAATTCTACGTAGCTTTTTCTCTGGTAATATCACACTACTAACTAGAGCATACAAAACATTTGCTAGACCAATACTTGAATACAGCTCATCAGTCTGGAATCCACATTACATATCTGATATTAACACAGTTGAGAAAGTCCAGAAATATTTCACAAAAAGAGTTCTCCACTCCTCTACTCGTTGCAGAATACCTTATGCCACCAGACTCAAAATTCTAGACCTAGAAAACCTAGAACTATGCCGCCTTTAGTCCGATCTAAGTATAGTATATAAAATCATACATTGCAATGTCCTACCTGTCAATGAATACTTCAGCTTCAACCATTACAACACAAGAGCCAACAAACTCAAGATTAATCGCACCAAACTTGATTGCAGGAAATACAACTTCAGCAACAGAGTGGTCAATGTCTGGAATATTCTACCTGACTCTGTGGTTTCTTCCCCAAAAACTTTAACCTTAGACTGTCTACTATTGACCTCAGCCCTTTCCTAAGAGGTCTGTAGGGGGCGTGCATAAGCGCACCAACATGCCTACCATCCCTGTCCTATTGTTTCTTTTATTTTTCTTATATGTATCCATTTCATGTATTCATAACTATGTTTATTCTTATACCTATTATCTTGTAAGTGATTGACAAATCAATTAAAATTTTAAAAAAATAAAATAAAATAAAAGTGATGGAGCACCCACAACTTCTCAAGGCAAGCCATTCCACTGGTTGAATATTCTGAGTGTCAGGAAATTTCTCCTTATTCTAGGTTGCTTTTCTCCTGGATTAGTTTCCATCCATTGCTTCTTGCCTTGCCTTCTGGCACTTTGGAAAATAATTTGACCCCATCTTCTTTGTTGCAGCCACTGGAACACTGCTATCATGTCATCCCTGGTCCTTCTTTTCACTAGACTAGACATACCCAATTCTTGCAACATTCTTTATGTGGTTTAGCTACCCTTCTTCATATGTTTTAGCCTCCAGCCCCCTAATCATTTTAATTGCTTTTCTCTGCACTCTTTCCAGAGTCTCTACATCTTTTTTATATCGTGGTGACCAAAACTGGATGCAGTGTGGCCTTACCAAGGCCTTACAAAATGGTACTAACATTTTCATTCTATCCCTCTGTTAATGCAGCCTAGGACTGCATGGCTTTTTTGGCTGGTGCAGCACGCTGTTGGCTCTATTTCAATGATTGTTTACTAGGAGTACAAGATCCCTCTTGCAGTTACTCCTGTTCAGCCACGTTTCACCTAATCTGTGCCTTTGGTTTTTCTTACCTAAGTGGAATACCTTACTTTTCTCTACATTAAATCTCATTTTGTTAGATAGGGCTGTGTTCAAGTCTGTCAAGATCCATCTGGATATTGAGCCTATCTTCTGTCTATGTATTTCCTGAAGGATAAAACTTCATGGTAGCCAAATGATGCCACCTGAAAGTCGTGTTTCCATCACTTCTACAGCCTAGGAAAAAGAGTAAATGCTCTCTCTAAATGCAGGGGCTCTGGTCCAGATTGGGCTCTCCTGAGGGGGGTCTCCTGGATAATCTATTTATAAGCTGTCCCTAAACATGAACAGAATTGCACCCATAGGGAAAAAGGTGAATGGGGGAAAAGGCTGGACTTGGAGAGAAGAGAAAACTTGGAAATCAAACATTTATTTGGATGCAAAGAATATTCTGGTGAATTCTGCTGAGTAGTCCAGGCTATCTGCAGTTCCCTTTGCTATGCTGAAGAGAAAGGGACAAAGCACAATACAGCATCTCAGCATTGAGATATTTTCTCTATATGGACTGTGCTGGTTTTCTTCAATATCGACAGTATAGTTCTTTTACAATTAACAGTGCATACTTACAGAGACATAATTGCAAAATTAATCAGGTACAGCACAAGTGTTTCTCCAATGAATCAGGTGCAGATCTGTTTGCAAGTGTGTTTTTTTCTTTTTTCACTACTACATATTTATAAGGATTTTAAAAGATTAAGTCTTAATTAAATAATCATGAATGAATAGAATATGAGCACACAATCATACACATGCACACACATATAATCTCTTTTGAAAACCAAGTAATTGATCCACCCTGGCAACTGAATGGATGCAGTGTGGTGCAAACAGAGTGGTCCCTGAAAATCCTGTGCCCAGTGCAGCTGCAGCAGCATGGGCAACTCAGGAGTAAGCTGCAAGGTAACGGCCCCTCCCCTAAGAGGTAAAAGCCAGCTGAGAAACGGGAGTTCTTTGCAGGAAGCAAAGAAGTTTTTGCACTCAAGTCTTGTGGACATTTGGAATATTTTGGTTGGTGTTTGCAGATTCTTTGTGTTTGAAATATTTCTTACTAACTTTATCTAGTATTCTTGGCAGCCTTGCACAACTTTGGCAAGGCTCATTCTTATCAGAGACAATTAGTTTGAAACAGCCTTTTAACCGGGAAGGAACGGAATTCGTAAAGAATCATTAAAAGGTTTTGCTGTTACCTGTTTCATGTTTGTTTCCTTGGAACAAGGTTTGGGTCAGACCACAGAGGCCAGCTGAACAGTGATGAAATGGAGCTAGGTGGCAGCAGACGAGCAGCTGTGAGCAACGTGGTGGACCAGCTGAGCAGCGGCACTGCAGAATTAACTGACAGAATTGCAGAGCACCCAGAGAAACACCTGAGAGCAGTGCAGCAGACCAGCTGAGCAGCAGCTAAGTGGAGCAGAGCATTCGGATAAACACATAATACCTGAAAACTCCATCAGTGGCCAGGGATAGGTAGAAAACACATCTGGACAGGGTGTTCAAGACAGGGAGTAGAGGATAAACTCTTTGCTCTCCAGTTGAGGAGAGGAGAGGAGCATGTATGTCTTAAAAGGATATCTGTAGTTAGTCTTCTGATAAGTGTTGAATGACATCTAGTTTGTCTCTTTGTGGACTCTAAGTAACTTCATGAAAATTTCCTCATTAACTTCTAAATTCTCTGCCTCCAGATTTCTGTAAGTTCATTTAAATGATCATGCTTAAATGATTAAATGATTTGAAAAAATGTCAGTCTACCTAATTCATCTGGAGAGAATCATCCATTTAGATGAGCCTCAGTGGCGCAGTGGTTAGAGTGCAGTACTGCAGGCTACTTCTGCTGACTGTCGACTGCCTGCAATTTGGCAGATTGAATCCCACCAGGCTCAAGGTTGACTCAGCCTTCCATCCTTGTGAGGTGGGTAAAATGAGGACCCAGATTGTTGGGAGCAATATGCTGACTCTGCAAGCCGCTTAGAGAGGGCTGTAAAGCACTGTAAAGCAGTATATGATTCTAAGTGCTATTGCTATTGCTATTCTTTCATTGGCATCCCCCCAAAAAAAGATTACCACATCTGGAGTCTGTATGAAGAGACAGTTAAGGCCTGGCCTTGTTTACCTAGCTTGCAACAGATTGCACTACCAGCAGTATTTCCTCTCCTCTCCATTCCGGGAACCAGCTGGGATCTGGGAGCGTTTACCTCCCCACTCTGACCTTCACTGAGATTGGGAAAGAGTGACCTCAAAGTGGACACGGAGCAGAGGATCACTTTACTGGCATGCTGATGAACAAGATTAAGAGGCACAGAACTTTGATCGTTTTGCTCTTTGCTTTGGAGACATGACAGTGGGCAACAGCTTTCCCTCTAAGAATTCACAATAAACTCTCAAAAGGAGCATGTGGCTCTGAACTTTAGAGGAAAACTAATTCTATTTTGCCTTTTGCAGAGATGGCATACCATAACTCTGTACGTTCTAAGACGGAATTCACCCATTTCGAGTTGCAACAGGCCAGGATTTCACCCCAATGTCAGAATTACCAGTAGAAAAACCAACCATACCCTCCTTTAAGGATACAACAATTGCAAGTACCTGGCTAGTAGTAAGATTAGCTCTAAGCGAGGCTAGGGCCACTTTTAAAACTCAAGCTGACATAGGTGATAAGATCTACTTATCCACCAAATTCCTACAGTCCTTGTAACCCTCCAAGGTTTACAAGGGACCTAATCATAGGACCTTTCCCTATCACCAAGATTATTAACCCAGTATCTGTGGAATTACTCCTCCCCAAAGCACTTAGGCAGGTCCATCCAGTGTTTCACTGCAGCCTACTGAAGCCAGAAATTATTTTGCCTCCAAGGCCACCTGCAGAGATTCCTCCCACCCCTATTATGATTGAGAGGTAACAACATTTCGAGATCAAGGAAATCCTAGACTCTCGCACAGACCATGGCTCCATGCAATATTTAGTAGCCTGGAAACATTCCCCCCCCCCCCCAGAATGAGTGGGTAGCTAAAAAACATGTCAGGGCCCCTGCATTACGGAAGAAATTCCACTTGCAGTACCCTAAAAAACTCAAATAACTCACTGTGTTGTTTCTCTTTGTGTTTTCTTCACAGATGAATTTTTCTAGGGTGGCAGCATGTCAGATCCCTACTGAGATACTGCCATTTCTGTGGGGAGGAGAGCCTGGATCAGTTATTTACTTACTACCCTCTTCCTGTTTCAGTGGGCAACAGCCTTCCCCCTAAGAATTTACAATAAATCCTCAAAAGGAGCATGTGGCTCTGAACTTTAGAGGGAAAACTAATTCTGTTTTCAAAGATTTCAATATTAATGGCATTTCCTTTTGCTTTAATATTCCCTTGTTGCTATTGTGGTGCTGATATGCAAACAATTAAATAGATTGTGCAAGATTGCCCATGCCATGAATTCTCTTCCTTTAGTTCCCTAGAAGATCTACATAAAGCAATGGCAGATCACTTGGGTAACTGAATTGGACATCCAGTTATGACTGTCATACTCTTGTAGAAGTTTTATATATAATTACGTGGATTGAGTGCATATGTTTACTTCTCTTCTGTCGTGTTCTCATCATCATTACAAATACATAAATGCTTTGATAATTAACAGTTTTATGCAAAATAATTGACAGCCAGCCAGTTTCTTTTATTGACTTTTACTGATTGCCAGAGTAGTTATTTGCATAGTTGGTGGTGTATCAATGCAATAAAGTTTCAGGTTGCTATGGGACTCCAAAGCCAAAAAGACTTTGAACTATGAACTTGTCAAATGATAAGAAAATTCTGCAGAAATTATAGAGAAATCTCCACTGATTACCTGCTGCTCAGGTTTCTAAGGTTCAATCTGAGCAACAAAATCCATTCCCATTGTTCTTATGGCTAAAAAGCTCACATAACAACAGTCCATGTTCTGTCATTTTACCCAGGCAATGTGCTGCACTTTATTTAAGTATGCCCTGACGTTCAAACCTTAATGCCAATCTCAACTTTTAAAATTTTCAACAACCAAAGCTTGTACTCCAAATATACTTTAGTTTCAGGTTTAAAATGGTATACAGGTAGTCCTCAACTTACAACCTTTTGTTTATAGTGACTGTTCAAAGTTACAATAGCATTGAAAAAAGTCAGTGGTTAGAAAAGTCATAAAACGGGGCAAAATTATCTTAACAACTGTCTCACTTCACAGCAGAAATATTTGGCTCAATTGTGGTCATAAGTCAAGACCTGTTCTAGGTCAGAATTTTGGCTGAAGAAATAACAGATATTTGTTGACTAGGCTTTTTAGATTAGTTATAGACGTGGCCTTGGGACACAGCAACGGCTGCAAGTATGAACCTGTTGCTGAGGGTCTGAATTTTGATCACATGACCACGGGGAGGCTGCAAATGTCGTAATTGTGAAAAAGAGATCTAAGTCACTTTTTTCAAGACTGTTATAGCTTTGAATGGTCACTAAATGAACTGTTGTATGTGGAGGACTACCTCGTCCTGAGCTTTATCTTTTCCAGCTAACACTATGAAGATATACCCATTTAAAGAATGTACTGTGGACTTCAGACAATGTTACATTGTCTTGTGTTATATTAAAAACTGAACAGGAATCAGAGGTACTATTCAACCGGTTCTCACCTACTCGGGCAAACCGATAGCAGTTATTTGGCATGGATCACTGAACCGGTGGCAACCCTTGGCTGGCCAAGCCCCCAACCCAGTCGCCCGGTTGCTCATTTGTGATCACTCTCCTAGCTTTCCGTTTTCCATGTCCTCTTTCTTCCTGGGGGAAAGGAAGAAAGGATTGGACGCTGCAAGTATTGCTTTCCTCGTGTGAGTTAAAGTGCTGGAGTGAGAAGGAATGCAGTCTGACAGAGAGGGTGGGGGTGAATCGACCTTGGAGCACTTTTGCAACATAAAAGAAATGCATTTTGAAAGCAGCAGGTCCTTTAAAAATGTCTCCAAGGATTCCCCATGGACGCGGCAAGTATTGCTTTCCCCGTGTGAGATAAAATGTTTGGAGTGAGAAGGAGTGCAGTCTGACATAGGGGGTGGGGGAATCCACTCCAGCCTTGGAGAAATTTAAAGGAGCTGCTTCCAAAATGCTTGTCTGTTAAGTGCTCTCTGTGTGTGTGTGTGTGTGAGAGAGAGAGAGAGAGAGAGAGAGAGAGAGAGAGAGAGAGGAAAGGAAGGAAGGAAGGAAGGAAGGAAGGAAGGAAGGAAGGAAGGAAGGAAGGAAGGAAGGAAGGAAGGAAGGAAGGAAGGAAGGAAGGAAGGAAGGAAGGAAGGAAGGAGAGAAAGAAAGAAAAAATAGGAAGAGAAAGAGAGATAAAACTCTGTGCTATTATTTTTAATTGTTCCATTATTTATCATGTGTTAATATTTTACCCTGTCCCTACACATAGAGTGATTTTTCTGCCTTTCTTTTGTCCAGGGCTACCACATATTTTTCAGGGTTTACATGCATTCAATGTCAATAGTCCAGAGCATAAAATACATACGGGTTTAACAAGAGTTGAAAAGGGACCTTGGAGGTCTTCTAGTCCAACCCCCAGCTCAGGCAAGAAAACTGAGGATGCCAAACTCTGAGTAGAAATCCTGGGAAAGGTGTCAGAATAATACTTAGAAGGGACCTTGGGGTGAACCCTATACATTTCAGAGAAATGGCTGTCCAGTCTTTTCTTAAAAACTTCCAGTGATTGAACACCCAGAACTTCTGGAGACAGACAGTTACACTGGTTAATTGTGCTCACTATCAGGAAGTTTCTCCTTAGTTTTAGGTTGCTTCTCTCTGTTTCCATCCATTGCAGCTTCTTTGGAAAATACATTGTCCCCCTTTCTTTGTGGCAGCCCCTTAAAAGCCTGTTGCCTATCACACTCTTGGGTAAAGCATGTGAGTCATTTCCTCCTTTCAGTGGTCCATGAAAATACATCTATAGTATGCAGATAATAAAGTCAAAAAAGGTGAACAACATTTTTACAGAACTATGGATAAGTTGAGGCTGAGTGACAAGGAATGGCTGGGAAGGAAGAGGCCAGGTGAGGCATCCCTTGATGTGAGTGACCATGAGTTGGCCATGCCCACCTAGTCACATGACCACCAACCATGCCCATCCAGTCACTTGACCACCAAGCACGCCCACCCAGTCACATGACCATTAAGCCACACTCATCCAGTCACATGACCACTAAGCCATGCCCACCAAATAAACCACGCCCACAGAACCAGTAGTAAAACATTTTGAATTCCACCACTGACAGGGATTCCATGAAAAGAACTTTCCCCACCAGGTGCCATAAATATGCTTTGCATAGCAATTCCACAATTCCAAGGAAATACAGTCCAAGAGAAAATTGGGAAAAGTTCCACTCAAGATTTCTGGAAAACATAGGTGTTGCGATTGTTTTTTTTTTTTTTAAAGAACTATATTTTCCCTCCTTTCCACTTAATATATACTCTGTAAGAAGGAGAAAAGGCATTTATTCTGATGTTATGATTTAGGAATGGAATAGTATTTGAAATCATAATCGAACTTTGAGATAGTTATACAGAATTAGGAACTGAGCGTGATGACCCAGGGTGGGATACAAAACAAACAGTCACAGAAAACAGGTGAAGCCCCTTTTATTCCTTCACTTTGCTTCCAAGCTCCGAATATTCTTGATGGAAGACAAAAAAATGCCCACACAACAGTTACAAGAAGAAGGAAAAAAGCAACACAAACCAGGCAAGATAAGGGATGGAGGACATCCACAGATAACACACAGTGGGAAGAACACCAAACTCAGAGAGGAACCATAAACTAGAGATATTTCTATACTTTGTTTCCAGCGTTTGTCCATATGCAGATCCGTACTCTTATTCAGTTGTTACAGCTGCAGCCAATGAAGAGGATCAAGGCCCTCTCCCCCCAAATAGACCAGGTCTCCCACTTATCCTCTCCTCCCTGCGTGCCCTAGGATGGATAGGGGATGGGTCTGGGTCCTCCTCTGACTGCTCAGCCGGCCTCTGCCCTTCCCCAGCCTCCTCCACTACCACTCCCTGTCGGCTGTTCCTCCTCTCCCTCAGAGTCAGTCTCCAGCAAGGGCATGACACTGAGTATATGATTCTAAGAATCCAGGCTTTGTAATCTAGATTTCTTTTAGGGTTAAAAAAATAGGAAGCACATGGAGAAAAATATTGCTGCTGTCTTAAAAGCTGAATGCTGATTACTATAATACAGCAATATTAATCTCCTATCCCTTACAAAACAGGTCAAAAGAATTTTAAAATCCTCAACTACTAGATCAATTTATAAACTGTTAGCCTGCTATCTGTATACTTTATTAACAACGAAACAGTTAGCAGGAAAAACAATAATATAATAAAATTCTTTATTGGGCAAGTGTGATTGGACAAAAAGAATTTGTCCTTGGTGCGTAAACTCTCAATGTACATATAAACAACAAAGTGATAGATCATATATCATGGGTCATAGTTAAAATAATTAATGATAAGTTACAACAAGTGATAAGTCATGTATACTAATAGGAGAAGGCATTAGGAAAGGTGAGAAGAGGAGAAAGGTGAGAAAATGAGAAACATGACAAGATGGGAAGGACAATACCAATACAGTCTACTATACAAGTAAGTATCTTTAGGCATAATAAAGTATTGTGAGAATTAGGTGTTTAGCAGAGTAATGGCATGGGGGAAGGAAGGGGGGAACTATCTTTGTGTCTAATTGTTTTGGCATGCAATGCCTTATAGCAGTGTTCAGAAAGGAGAAGTTGAATCAGTTCATGTCCAGGATGTGAAGAGTCTGCATGCCAAAGTGGTGCCTTCACTCCCCCAGAGTGGAAGGAGGAGAGAGAGAGGCCCACAGGGTCATCAGCACCTTTCCTCAGAGGTGCCTCAAACCCATGGATGATGGCAGGTCTGCGTGGTGGACTGCAGCACCAGGTGAGCCCAGACACAGAGAGGGGGGGAGGGAGGGAGGGAGGGAGAGGCAGAGGGAGAGGGTTGAATGGATGACTGGGCACACGGCTGACAGTTGGCTTCCAGCACCGGAAAGGGCGGGGAAGGGTAGCGGCCAGGATGCCACTGCCTTTCATTGGAGAGTATGGAGTGAGACGGGGCTCCTCTTGCCATCTCTTTTCCCTTCGCCAGGCATGGCAAGGCTTCCTGCCCCTCACTTATCCACCTGCCCCCCCTTTATCAATGCAATTTGGGGGTGGCAGATGTGGAGAGGTGGGACGGGGGAGGAAGGCTATTCAGCTGGTTTGCCAAACTCCAGAAAAATTTAGCTACTAGTTCTAATGAACCAGTGTGAACCAACTGAATCCTACCACTGCATACCCAGTTCCTGCAACCGTTCTTTATATGCTTTAGTCTCCAGGCCTTTAATCATCTGAGTTGTTCTTCTCTGCACTTTTTCTAAAGTCTCACTATCTTTTTTTGTAATATGGTAACCAAATCTGGATGCATTATTCCAGGTGTGGTCCAACTAAGGTTTGATAAAGTGGTACTAATACTTATGTGATTTTGATTCTATGCCTCTGTTTATATAACCAAGGATTGTATTAGTTTTTTGGCTGCTGTCCCAGAATGCTGGCTCATAGTTAAGTGATTGTCAACTAGCACTCCTCTTGCAGTTACTGTTTTTGAGCTAGTTTTACCTCATCTGTACTTGTACCTTGGGGGGGGGGAGGTTGTCTAAGTGCAAACCTTGCTCTACCCCCCATTAAACTTATTTTTTTTGGGGGGGATAGGGCCCATTATTCAACTCTATCAAGATTTTTTTGGATCCTGTGCTTTTTCCCTAGGGTGTTGGCTATTCTTGCTAGCTTAGTGTCATCTGCAAATTTGATAGGTTCCCCTTCTATTCCCTCGTCTAAGTCATTTATGAAGTTATTGAAGTCTATGACAGAATCTTGTGGTATCCCATTGCTTACCTCCCACCATGTAGGTATATTACCATTAAGGACTACTTGTTGAGTATGGTTTATCAGCCAGTTATAAATAAATTATATATAAGTTATATATAAATTGGTGGTGATGCTGCCTAACCCATATTTTTCTAGTTTATCAAGAAGTAGGTTGTGATCTATTTTGTTGAATGCTATATTGAAATCTAAGCATATTATCTCAACTGAATTTTGTTGCTTTAATCACATTGTCAAAAAATGAAATAAGATTGGTTTTGGCATGTCCTATTTTTAATAAACAGATTCTAGATGTTCGTAGATCTGTTTTTTTATCATCTTTTCCAGTATCTTCCTGTTGGAAATGAGTCCAAATAACAAAAACTAGGATCGGTGAAAACACAGAGATTTTATTTGTTAAACTGTTTGCAAAGAGCGGTAGGGTCTCAGTTGACCTCAACATGAGGTTTGAGCCAAGAACCCCCCTTTAAGATTTCAATACATTACATTTTATAGTTTTCTATCCTGACACCCCATGCCCCTTCTACATCAACCCAGTGACCGAGCACAGCTAATCCGAAACGCCTTATAGAGCAACACCTCCCAATGACCACCCATCACATATTTTGCCATATTTCTTATCTTACTTGGCATTAAGAAATGTCCCTTCAGCAGAGCCTCTTTCTAAGGGTCTGAGAACAAAGAAATATCTATTCCTAACACCACACTTGTTACATATTAATGTTATATTCAGCACATCTTTTTAAAACAACATAATGATTATATGCATCTCTAACATATTCACCTATGCAAAGTAAAAGTTTGGTAAACCTAAGCAGATGCTTTGAAAAACAAAATCAAACTTTAATTGATTAAAAAAAGTTAGGGCAATGGTTTATGTCTTCTGCTATTGTCCTCCTAATTGATCTTTTGTTATGTCAAATGTGTATGTGAATTGCCTTGATAGTTTGAGATACGTATCAATTCCTGGAGGAGATAGGGGTGGCATTACTTCATACAGAAGGATGTAATTGATTGCAGGTACATGTTTAACAATGAGTAAATGCATTAGAAAATATATTTACAGAAGGATTATATCAAGATAGCAAATGTCTATAGAGCAACTATCTTCTTATTGCTCCACTATATTGTTCTCTTCACCTACATTTTATTTTTGAATTTTCTTATTTCTAACCTTCCCAGATACTGGAAAGATACTGATTGATGTTAGGCTGATTGGTCTGTAGTTTTCAGGGTCTGTTTTTTCCCCTTTTTTGAAGATGGGAACCACTTTTCCAGTCCTCAGGTACTTCCCCGATGCTCCAGGATTTTTGAAAGATTTGGTACAATGGTTCTGAGATAACACCTGCCAGTTCTTTCAGAACACTGAGATGTAATTCATCAGGTCCCAGTGATTTATAATTGTTAAGATCAGACATATGTTCCCTTACCATTTTCTTGCTTATTTTACTTTTTATTTGTAGCCTGTCTTTTAAAATTATGTTTTTGGTAGGTTGGGCTTTTTGCGTGAAGACAGTGCAAAAGAATGAGTTAAGCAGCTCTGCTTTCTCTCTGCTGCCTGCTACTTCCTTGCCATCTTCTAAATTTTCCCATTTAAAAAAAGCAATTTAAAACAGTGCAAACAAAACCTCTCTCACATTACAGCAATGCAATAAATAGAAACAGAAACTCACAGCACTGCAATGCAGGAAACAGAAACTTCATATAGAGATTTCTCCAATCCTCCCCCTGCCCCTAAAATGCCAGCATCCCAATAGAAATATATGGGACCTGACAGGTACTGTGCTGGACTGGGCTTTTAGGATCATATTTTTCAAAGTTTCCCAAGCTTCTTGAGTTGTTTTCCTTTTTAGGATTTTCATCCAAGGAATCTTTCCCAAGTTCTCTCTGAGTTTATTAAAATCAGTTCTTTTAAAATCTAAGACTCTTGTATCATTATGTTCTATTGCTTGTGTTTGTGTGATGTTGAATTCCAGTATGACATAGTCACTCTCACCCAAGGTTCCTGCAGTTTCAACTCCCTCTATCATTACTTCTCTGTTCATAAGAATTAAGTCCCTTGGGGCTGTCACTCTAATTCCCTCCTCTAGCTTTTGGACAATAAAGTTGTCACATAGGTTGGTCTGGAACAGAGGTGGTATTCAACCAGTTTGCACCAGCTCGGGCGAACCGGTAGCGATGATTTGGCATGGGTCATCGAACCGGTGGTGATCCCTGGCTGGCCATGCCCCCAAACCGGGTAATTTGTTCACCCGGTCACCCACTTGTCCCGGTCACTCTCCTAGCTTTACCCTACCATGAGGTGGCCATGGCGCAGCTTGGGCAGATGTCCCAGGGCTGCTGCACCTGCGCATTGCGTGTACAGCCGCTACACATGCAGTGTGTGCAACAGCCCCGGGACATCTGCCTGCCTGCCCGCCCTCCTGGAGCACATTTTCTTCCTTCTCCCAGCAGACATGCCTCTTCCAGCCCTGCCCAGCTCGGCCCAACCAGCCAGCAGGTGGGTGGGTGGATGTCCCAGGGCTTATCGCCCCCCTTGTCACGATATGTCTGCAGCAGCCCCTCAGGCCGGCTGAGCTGGGAGCCACCATTCCCAGGCTTCTACTCACCCGTGCTTGGTCGCTGCCTCTTCACCTTGCCTGAAGCAGCTGGTCCTGCCCCTCCCCTCCCCTCCCCTCCCCTCCCTCGCCTGGCCTGAGAAGGTAAGGGCAATGGCAGGGGATAGCAAAATGGCTGGGTCCCTATCTTCCCCTCTCTCTCCCCCCCCCCCTCTGTGCATGTGTATGTGTGCGTCTCTCTCCCTCAAAGTTCAGCTGAACTTTCCTTGGTGCTCTTCGCTTTTCTTCTTTTTGGAATCTTGACTGGCTGAACAAGGATCGCCAGCCATGCTAGAAGCGTCCTTTCAGGTGACCCTTCTCCTCCTTCTCCTCCTCACATGTGCACGCCACCCTCCCGGACCCGCCACGGCCTCTGGTTGTGAGAGGAGGAGGAGAAGGGTCACCCAAAGGGATTGGCTGAAAAGGATTGCCAGCCACGCTGGAAGCATCTCTTCGGATGACCCTTCTCCCCCTCCCCCTGCTCTCACGACTGGCGGCCGTGGCGGGGCCAGGAGGGTGGCATGCACACGCGAGGAGGAGAAGGATCACCCACGGCTGGCAATCCTTGTTCAGCTAGTCTGGATTCCAAAAAGAAGAAATGAAAGTAGCGAAGAGTGCTTGGCCCAGCCGTGGCTTTGAGAGAGAGAGACACGCACACATACAGAATAGGGAGAGGGGCATAGAGAGAGACACACACAGAGAGCGGGGTGGGAGAGAAAGGAAGGGAGAGAGACAAGAAAGAAAGAAAAAGAGAAAGGAAGAAAAAAGAGAAAGGAAGCAAAAGGAAGAAAAGGGATAGACAAAGAAAGGGAGAGATGGAAGGAAGGGACAAAGAAAGAAAAGGAAAGAAAGAGAGGGAGGGAGGAGAAAGTGAATGAGATATATGGATGGATAGATAAATACATGGAAGGAGGGAGGGATGGAGAAAAAAAGGAGAGGAAGAAAGGACACAAACCTTGGCTTCAGAAGACTCTTTGAAGCAACACAGCAATCTAGGGTTGGCCTGCAAGGGATCTCAGAGATCATCTAATCTAACCCAGCAGGAGATCCTTACAGAATCATAAAATAGCAGGGTTAAAATGTGTGTGTGTGTGTGTGTGTGTGTGTGTGTGTGGCTGTCAAAACTCCAAAAACAGGTCAAGTAGCTCTGGGGAGATTAGTCATAAATTAGAACATTTGCTAAGCAACCAGCCATTAAGTGAGGACCGCTTGTATTTGGTTTGCCAGTCACATGGCCACAAAGCCATGCCCATCCGGTCATATGACCACAAAGACACACCCATCTGGACACGTGACCAAGCCATGCCCACCCAGTCACAACCACCAAGCCACGCCCACAAATTAAGCCACGCCCAGAGAACCAGTAGTAAAAAATTTTGAATCCCACCACTGGTCAGGAACCTGTTTGATTTCTCACTTGGTGCAAAATTAGTCTTCCAGTTGACGTCAAGTTAATTGAAGTCCCCTATTACTATTGTAGTGTGTTTCCTACATATATTTGTTACTTGGTTAGCAAAGAGTACACCTTTTTTTTTTGGCTTGGTTGTAGTACACACTTGTGGCAATGTCATTCTTTTATCCTTTTATATTGACCCATATGAATTCTATGAGGTTTTCTTCTTTCTTTTGTTCGTTTCTGTAGCAATATAGTGGTCCTTTAGATTGTTGGAAGTTAAAACCAACCCCTCTCCAAGGAAAATGAAATATTTTAAGATATACTAAAAAGGCAGAATATTTCCACTAAAAAGAAAAGTAGAAACTCAGAGAGGCACAAACTCACCCCCCACAAACACCTTTGTTAGGGAGTGGGCCATTAAGGCCTGGGCCAGAGTATTCTACATAACAAAGCCCTCTAGCCTGGAAAGATTGCATCAGCCAGCACTCAGGTGAAGCCAAGTGGTCCAGACAAAAGTCTACAAAGTTAGCTAAGATCCCTGCCCTTGGGACTCTGACCGCCAATGGGATACATTTCTTACACAGGAACAGAAAACACTAAGGTGGGGCCCAACAAAGGGTATGAAACTAAGTGTCTTTCAGCATCTTGCCCCCTTCTTTTCCTTGACCCAACATCTTGAAGCATGTCATCATCGTTTTCACTTTGGAGCTCCAAGCCATGTGGTTCTGTCCACCATTAAATCATCTTTCCAAACAGCCTCCAAGTTTCCAGTGTCTTTTTCCCCACTTGGAACTGAACCCAGAAGGATAATTCTTCCAACAATATATAGTGCAACTCCACCTACTCTTTTATGGAGTCTGATTTATAAAAGATACAAGTTTAGTGTCTCCAACTTCATCTGGACAGCTGCTGTGCACTTCCTTGACAATTTTAATACAATCTTTTTAAAAACGCTTCTTGGAGGAAGGTATCTGTAGAGTCTGATCCTCCTAGATTAATACTTAATTTGGCTCTAAAATTAATATTTCTCATTTTTATACATTATATATAACTTTGAAGAACATTAAAGAGGGGATAGCTGCAATCGATATTCAACATTTCTTTTATGACCTATATATGAACTTGTGATGCAATTTATGATGGATTGAAAGCTATATGCATGGGGGAATTATATATGTGCATGCCTTTGCAATTTTCAGAAAATAAAAAGGCACTTTGAGTATTGCCTTTGAAAAAATTTCCATTTTGCTGGAAACTCAGCAAAATGCAGATATCTATCTATTCTAGTTACTGGGATAAAATTACAAGGTAGTAAATTTATATTCTGCATTGGGTTGAGCTATGCCACCTAAATTCTCTCTCTCAACCTTATTAATAATCCCAGTTAATATTCACCCACTAAGTCATTCATCCATCACAAAAACAGTACTTTATAATCTTCTCCGAGAACGTCAATTAATAAAAGGATCAAAAGAACAAAAAAAGAATCCTGAAATATCACTGCTTATTAACAATCAATAGGATATCAAAATAAGAAATCAATTATTTATTTTGTGTATAAACAATTTTGAAGGGAAAAAATCAGAGCAAAATGATAAAAAACAAAAAAATTCAAGAGGCAAAGTAACATATGTATTTGCTCAAAAATCTGTCTTCTGGGAATTTCCTTCCTTTCATTGATTCTTCTGAACTTTAAGTAGGGCAGCCAAAAATAGTCAGTGTGTTGGACAACTGAGCAAAGTCATCACACAAATTCTGGAATTCTTCATCCTGGCATTCATCTTCATTAGGCCATCTCTCAATCCAGGTGTTCTTTGTAATGAGGTAGGAAATACTAGAAAGAGAAAGAAGATAGCTAAAAACAGCCCAGCAAGGAAATTAGTTCAACTGTCTCCTCTTGGAGCAATGTCCTGGGCTTGGATTGGATCCTGATATAGATTGTAATCATTTCTTCCTATAAATATGACATTTGAATTTCGATTTTGTTTTAGGGTGATAGAAGAAACGTTTCTTTTTTCTTAAAATCGAAATCCTTAAACAACTGAATTCTGGAAAATTCAAATGGCTCCTGCCATAAAACATGATTGCTACAACAATGGAAAAATACACCCTCATGAGTTGCAAGATTTGTCAGTATACAGTACAGTTGTGATGAATGAATGAATGAATGAATTTAATGATAAAATTTTACTTCATAGATTGTTTCTCCCCAGTCTAAGACTTTACGCATTTCAGTTGACACAAATAGCCAGAAAATTGGATCTGAACGCTAAAGGTGTATACTATCAACAAAAATTTGAAAGTATGTTTGTAGAACCCAAATGGAATGAAGCCCCCCCCCCCCAAAAAAAAAAAAAAAATGGCTCACAGCTAGAACTTCTCAAAGTCAACCAGGCAAGGAAAATAAGAGATGCATCAGGCTTGTGATAACTAAGACGATCTTCAAATTAAGAAGTGTGGAAAAAGTATGAAAAATCCTTATTTTGCTTTGAAAGGTTAAATCACCCAAGCAGTATTTTGATTTTCTTCAGGTGAATGAGTATCAACTTTAATCTTTCCCAAAACACCTAAAACAAGAGGTGCATGTTCCCAAACATGCAGTGATAATCTACTGACTCTCTTTCATGTATATGTTTGAGTGTATAGAGAGGAACAACTAGATGCAACCCTTCCCCTATTGAACTGTCCGTACTATAAAAACATTGGTGGAGATAATTCAGCACCAAGTGAAATGATATGATTGGACTAGTAGGTCTGGGCTGCAAAAATTTGGGCAACCACTAGACAGTAACAAAGACATACAACTTTTATTCTTTGCTGTGTGAAAGATCTCCCATGTATAGATCCTTGCAGGCCTGAACTGGAAGCACTGGGAAACGTGCGGTTGTGACAGAAAAGATCCCCCCAGGCAAGCACAGCTCTTCAGCAGGACGTAGAGCATTTGGACGGTGTGGCTTGAAGCATCTGGGTAAAAGCTTTACATATTCCCAGACATGGTGCTATCCATTCATGAAGGAATCTAAAAAATTCTAGTTAAGGTTATTCCACAGTCTTCCCCACAATGTCATATGTAACCTACGCAAGTGGCATCCAATAAATCTGAAGAAGAATGGCTACTTTTGATATTAAAAGATTCAGATTATGATTGCTTTCAGAGATGTAACACAACACTCTATGGTACTGTAAATATAGCGTTAGGTGTTCTGTGGATTTCATAGCAGAAAAACAATCTATAAAATTTTAGAAAATTTTTAAAAAAGTGAAATACGTACTCATCTTTCATGGGCCACAGGTCACTGCTGAGACCCCAGATCAGATAATCATTGTCCAGCTTCAAATTCAAAGCCTCCTGGCATTTTCTTTGACTTACATACTGGCGGGCCTTTGCTTGTGGATTTCGGTCAGTGCCTGCAGGAATTAGATAAAATCTGAATAAATATTTCAACAGCTTATGGTCTTACATTGGCAAGTAATGTTAAGTAACCAGAGAAAACTGAATAGTGGGTCATTGGCTCTTTCTTCAACTGCTATTGGTCCATATTTATCACCCTGGGGCAAACAAACCATCTTCTCAGTTCTACCCTTTTCCTCAGAGAGGCCCATTATACGCAACACAGATACTGCAGCAGCATCTGACCCTGAAAAACCAGTTCCCTATCTCAGCACTAGAGCACTTTTCAGGCTAACCTCATCTGCCTGCGGGTCATTCAGGGAAGATTCCTATCAACAGAAGTGAAAGGGAGGCCATTTTTGCAGCGGGAAGGGTGGCCATTAGCAGCCCTCCTACAACAGATCCTTCCCACACTGGTTGGAGGATCTTCTGATTCACTGGAGAAGATTGATCAGGATACAGAAAACTGGCAGAATAATAAACATGGCTCCTCCCTCTTTTTCTGATGTAACTCTTCCCTAACTCTTCATCCTCACAGACAAAATCCTGAATCCTTATTTAAAGCAGAAACATTCTGTTTAGAAAATCCCTGTTGTAAGTTTGAATAACAGTGATAATGATGAGGAATAAGATATTTCCTCTCTTTATAAAGCAGAAAAAGAGCGAAGAGATCAATTTAAAGGCATGCTCCTCTTACAAGCAAAAGAATTCACCAGATCTGCATCTATTTCTGCATCCTTACTGTAACCAGAAGCATTAAAAGGGAGGCTTTATTTTTAGGAAACCAGACTGAAATCCCATTATTCCTTTTGATAATTCATGAATAGGGGAAGTTTGAAGGAATTACTGAAACACATTTGTGAGGATGATGAATCCTAAAGTGTTACAACAAAAATTGGGAAATATTGAGTCATGCACATTTTGAGAGAAATTCTATGTGACTGCCAGTGGGAAACACTTCACTGTCCCATAGAAATGTGAGCTTCTGTGCAATCAAATACGTCCTACTGATGCTTGAGGTTTTTAATGGCTGCCCTCTTTTATTTTTTGAGAGAACTACAACATTTTTACTCAAGGAAAATTCCAGGAAACACTGAGATTCTGACCATAGAGGTGAAAATTCAGCAGGTAGGTGGAGTTATCCTGATATCGCGGTAACTCCCACCCTGCTGGCCTTCTCTAGAAAGCTTCAAGAGCTGGTTTTAAGTCCTTGGGGCAGGGTGATTGAGCTCCTGTCTGATACGTTTGGGGATATGGATGATATCAGTTTTTGATCTTTATTCTTTTTTCCTATTCTGTTAGTAATTTTACTATATATTGTTTATTATTTTGGTTGATTTTATTCTACATTGCCCAGAATCAATTAAGAGTGGGGTGGCACTTAAACTGGACAAATAAAACAAAATAGACTAATGTCTATTTTATAGACTAACTAAAATAGACTAACTTTCAAATAGGGTTCAAATAAACTTTCAGTTTTAAAGAAAATGTCTGTTTTAGGGGGAAATTCTTACCTGCTTTAATAACTTCTAAAACGTCCATGACATAGATATCATTACCATCTTTTTCTTCTATTCGAAGTAGCTTGGTTTTGTAGACTTTTAAGAACAAAGACAGAAACAATCCTCATTAAGACAGCTGCTTATTTTACATCATGAGTGGCATAATCAGTGAGGCTAATTGTCGATGGAGATTCCGAATCACCCAGGTCAAGGTTCCAAAAGTGCTTTTCCAAAAGGCAACTGGATTTCCTTTCTTACCAAGAACATCCGGTTGCCTTTTGGAAAAGCACCTTTGGGACAGGTACTGCTGATGTTTCCACCTAGACTACGGCCACTTCCAAGGCTGGATCTTTGTGGCAGTCTTGACTTCTCCAGGTGAGGCCACTGAGTACCAGCTCCTCTGTGGGGTATAGGGAAGCAAACTGTGTATTTTCTCTTGAGGTGCCCTGGTTCTATGAGTGTGACAGTATTACCAGTCATATAAGGTACTCCAGACAGGAAGTATGGCCAGATGGACTAACATTATTTTATTGTAAGGTTACATAAATAGAACTTTGCAAGTCTGAAAGTACATTTCTCTCCTGTCCCCTTTACAGCCCATGAAACTAGGAAGGGGTTTTTCTGAGACATTGCCCATGCCTCCATTCCTTTTGTAGGCCAAGCTGCCTCTTGTCCAGCCACTCCTTGGCTGTAGCTCTTTGCCCTGTCTCCCAAGGTCACTCCCAGATACCATTACAGGTTTATTGGAATGACCTTGGGAGACAAGAGGAAGACCTGCAGCCTACCTAGACAGCTCAGTCTGTGGGTGTGGGAAAAACATAGGAAGTGTTTCAGAAGAGACTCTCCCTAGTTTTCCAGAGACTAGAAAAATAGGATGGGAGAAATACTTTCAGTCTTCACAAATCTGTTTAATGTAACCTTATGCCAAAGATCCTGCTGATGTGCCTGGTTGCTCTTCCTGTCTGGACTACCTCGCAGGGCTAAGCTTCCAAAAAGTCCTTTCCCCCTTTTGTGAAAACTTTCACCTCACTCCACTCTCCACAACACTGTAGTGTTTAAGTTCTGGGTTTTGAAGTAGGGGCCATGCAGATTGCTGCACTTTGGCTTCATATGCTGCTGTTTGAAGAGTTGAGAGTGAAAACAGTGAGTGTGTGGAGCATGGAAATGTTCTCTGAATCTCGGTGTTTGGGCTCTGCTTACTCATTGATACAGATCTATTTCTAGGAGCCCTGAATTGTTATGCTACACTCAAGGGTCAATAACACACCAACAAGTAACACTGCAGGACGAATGTGTGTATCCGGAGGGTACAAAAAATCCTTCTTATTATGAATAAATTCAAAATGGCTGCTCCGAATCATGACTTCTTGATTATTAGAAGTAGAGCATTAACCATGAAAGACACCTCTACCTTATTAATAAGAATATAAATACCATAATCCACATTTGGGGCGCAGGCTTTTTGAATTCGTAACTGAAGATCAATCTTTTTCTGCTGGTTGAGCAAGGAACAGGTTTCTTCAAGAGGGGAAAAGAGAAGACAGCATGTTGGATTGATTGTTGAGGGTACACATTCTCATTTAAAAGACACTGCTAGGGAAAGAAGTTGCCAGCACAGAAGCAGGTAATGGCTCATTTTTAAACATCTACATTTGAAATCAGAAATCAGTAATGCTAACTTAAATGGGACAAGCTATGCTATCTCTAATCCAGGGTCCCAACCTGTGGGCTGCAGCCGGCTAGTGGTGGTGCTGACAGCACTAAGGCCCCTGTCTATCAGGGCCAACAAGATCAAACCATTCCCAGATAACAGTTCAAGACCTGTTCCTGGGCATCTCCATCTCCACACATGGGATCTGACTGGGACTAGATCCGGGCATCCATCAAAGAAGGGTCCAGATTACTTGAGAGACCATCTCACCTCACTGGGATTGGCCCGTTTCACTTCTACCAGCAGAAGAGGCAAGCTGCAGACACTGTCAGCCCAATTATTCCAGCTGGCGGGGTCTAGGAGAAAGGCCTTTTCTATTGGTGCTCCTACCCTCTGGAACATCTTTCCCCTCCCCAATGTGAGGTTGGCCCCAAACCTCCTATCCTTGTGTAAGAGCCTAAAGACCTGGCTCTGCCAATTGGCCTGGGGCTTCAGTGGGCGAACAGTACAATGGAGGTGGTTGATCGAGTAACAACAGATTCCACCTCCCTTCATTCCTCCTCCGGTGTCCTTAGGTTTTAGTGTTTGATTTTAATTATTTATGTTTTAAATGTATATGTATAGATATATATTTTATGACTGTAAGCCGCCCAGAGTTACCATATGGTAAGATGAGTGGCCAATAAATTTTATAAATAAATAAATAAATTAAATTTATGTGCCAGAGATTCCATACTGTCTCTTCCCCAAACCTTCCATTTTGGTGATCAGATACAAACTTTACTTATTTCTTGCAACTTACCTTCTGCACATCGGCAAATGCTACCATGACAAATCTTATTGAGAAGACCTGTTCCTTTATCTGGATGGTAGAACTTGGTACATTGTTCATCTAAAGGAAAAATTGAAAGTTATGTCCATACATCACAACAAGAAATCTATGGTGATTATAGAGATAATTATTTGGAACAGGGCTGTCAAACTCAAGGCCCGTGGGCTGGATCCAGCCCATAGGGTGCTTAGATCTGGCCCGCAGGGCCACCATGAAAACAGTGAAGGACTGGCCCGTGGTGCCTCTGCGTGGCCCTCCCGAGCTCCATTTTTGGCTGTGACACCTCCTGCATCCCTCTGCCAGAAAAAAACAGAGCTTGGGGAGACCGTGCACAATCCATCCAGGCTCCATTTTTGCTGGCAGAGGGCTGCAAGAAGTTGTTGCAGCTGAAAACGGAGCCCGTTCATTGGCAGAGGACTACAGGAGGCCATCACGGCTGAAAATGGAGCCTTGACAAGTGATGTCAAGCTGGCTACACCCACCCTGGCCATGCCTATCTCCGCCCCCCCTCCAGCTCAAACACAACCTTGATGCGGCCCTCAATGAAATCGAGTTTGACACCCCTGATTTAGAAGAACAAAGAGTAACCCATTTTCTCAAAATTTCAAATTTGGGGCATGTCTGACATGACAGTACAATGGAAACTTATCAAGAATGTTGGTTGGCTGATTGAATTTTATTAAGCATTTACCTGAAAAGCACAGAGCCCTACAATAAGAAAGGTAAGAGAGGATATTGTCAGACCTGTGTATCTGCCATTCTTCATGGAAGAAGAAGGGGGGGTGAGTTGGTATAAGAAACCCTTTTTGACGTAACATGGATATATTAAATCTTATATTGAATTTGGATAACCACGATATACTATGGAGGGACAGAAACCAGATGCCCGGAAACCCGTCACCTCTGAAAGAGACAGCCAAGGATGAAGAGACCATAAAAATTCCTGCTGGGAGATGTCTCCTGGGAACCTCAAAAAAGATCGTTCTCAGAAGAGTGGGGGGAAAAATATGTTGGCTCTTTGTTTTACTAAATACACATCAAGAGAAGGGGAGGGGTCTTAAACTGCCTCATCTATCCCTGCATGCCTAAGCACGTTAGATGCTGCTTTTAATCCCTACATGAATTGTCTCATCTCAATAAAGGATTCCTTTTGATACGTTTGGTTTTCAGAAGTTCATTCTTGTTGAATGAATGGGAAAAGTTCTGTAGCCTGACAGATATCCCATTATATAATGGAGTTAGTAAGTTGGAACATGGACATCTATAGAATTCTGCTCCTTTTGTCAAAAGGTGCTGCATTGCAGGCTTTGAGCATGCATGTGATGCTACAATTAACATACAAAAGGGTTTGTGGTGTGACAGCACAATGTTTATTTTTGTCATTCTAATCCCCCTTGATGCTTCCTCTACATGCCACTTTTTTGACAGTATAAAATAGATTATATATAGTCCTCAACTTATGACCGCAATTGTGCCCTGAATTCTGGTCATAAGTCACTGCTGTCATAAGCTGAATCTTTACATGACCAGACTCAACTTTATAATCATTTTAATTATGGTTGTTAAGTGAGTTACTGCAGTTGTTATCTAATCACAAGGTCATTAAGCAAAGCATATGGTTGTAAGTCTGAATCCAGTTTATCAAAAGGGAGGGGGGTTTTGTCAGAAGATTACCTGTATTCATGATTCTTATGGTCTGTTGCACAACTAACATCTTCCATTATTAAAGTCTCCAATTATTACATGCCAATAATCGTGCATTTTCACTGAAGTTTAAAAGACTCAGTAAGAATGAGATCAAAATGGGGACAAATTGACATTCCAAGTAAGTTAGGTATCCTTATGACACAGCAAGAAATCTTAGAGTTGCACCTAGGTGCAAAATCAGTGCAAATGCTTTGTGCAGCAGAATGTCTTGAGTGAGCACATCCTTTCCTGAAATTAAAGCATAATCCATTGATCTGTGCTGCCAAACAAAACTGAATTAGAACTGGGAATGGATGTTTGTTGGTTTTGGTTTTTCAACTTTGCAAAATGATTAGATACAGATTAACAGAGTTGGAAGGGACCTTGTAGGTCATCTAATCCAACCCTCACCCACCCACCCAAGCGGGAGACCCTACACCATTTCTGACAAATGGCAGTCCAGTCTCTTCTTGAAAGTCTCAAGTGATGAAGCTCCCACAATTTCCAAAGGCAAGTTGTTCCATTGATTGGTGTCTCACTGTCAGAAAATTCCTCCTTATTTCTAGCTGAATCTCTCCTTGTTCAGTTTCCATCCATTATTCCTTGTCTGGCCTTCAGGTGCTTTGGAAAATAGCTTGACCGCCCCACTCCCTCTCTGTGGCAGCCGCTCAAATATTGGAAGACTGCTATCATGTCTCCCCTGGTCCTTCTTTTCACCAGACTAGCCAGGCCCAGTTCCTGTAACCGTTCTTCATATGTTTTAGTCTCCAGTCCCCTAATCATCCTGGTTGCTCTTCTCTGCATTTTTTCTAGAGTCTCAACATCTTTTTATACTGTGGTGACCAAAACTGGATGCATTATTCTAGGTGTGGTCTTACTAAGGCTTTATAGAGTGATATTAGTACCTCACTTGATCTTTTTTGTATCCCTCTGTTAATGCAGTTTAGGATTGCATTGGTTTTTCTGGCTGCTGCTGCACACTGCTGGCTCATATTTAGCTGGTTGGATTAGATATTTTTTAAATAGTTATTTAATATTTTATATGTGTATGCATTTGGGGATCCTTTTTCCAAACAAATGCCTTTTTGCAATGTTGCCTACTATATAAATAGGTTTTACAGGCAATCTTCTTTAAAATAGCGCTATTTCTGTGGTTAAAGAGCGGCACTGAAAATGCTATTCAGAAATAAAAATAATGAATTTTCAAAATATTAATTGGAATGGCAAAACTCTTCCTCGGCCATGATAAGCTCAGCTTCCTAAGTCTCAGTATCACTTTCCTCATCCCTAAGATGAGCATCATGTTGCCCACCAGAGCAGAGAAAAACAGGATCTTGGTGTCACTGGCTTCAAAATGGAACAACTTGCCACAGCCAATTCGCCATGGCCAGCTTAGTGCAGCCAACCCGCCAACAATTCAATTTAATTATTTCAAATAATTAAAAAAATATTTTAATTTTTGTCATTCACATTTCATTTTGTCCCCCGTTTTGCATCCTTTTTTAAATGATTCTATTCCACCATTTCTTTGATATTAGTGTAACTCTTGCTCCATGGCAAGTTATCACATTTTTTGTTGGTGGGGGCAAATTGGCTATGGCAGGTTGGCCTCATGAGTTGTCCATGGCAAGGTGGCTATAGCGAGTTTGCTGCAATGAGTTGTCCTAGACCCCCACTAGCTTTGTTTTCTGCTCTTCAGGAGGCAAGCAAAGGAAACTCACACCAGAAGGCTACCAAAATACTGAACAGAGCTCTGTGTTAATAACTTTCAGTGTTCTCAAGTGATTCATTCTTCACTTCAGCCTTTATAAAATGGGTATAAAGAGACTTTTGGAAAGTCAAGAATATTTTATAAAGTATCAATTATTATTGAGAATTTTTGGTTAATTTTGCCAACCTCCAGTATTTTGAGTTCATTGGAAAGAGCTAATCTGGTCTAATGGTTAACGCACCAGGCTAGAAAGAAGGAAACTGATTTTCAGCCATGAAAGCCAACTGGATGACCTTGGGCAAGTTGTTCTCTCTCAACCTGATTCACTTCCCAGAGTGGTTGTTGTGGGGAAATTAGGAGGAGGGAGGTGAATTCAATACATCTGCCATTACCTAGATTATAGTAGCTGTACACCTTGACTGATCCTGGCTGAATGAAGCCAACTTCAAAATGCTTGTGAATCTTAAATTGCACGCATTCATTTTCAGAGTGGGAGACCTGGGATGGAGAGAGAAGATAATTTCATGAGTGCTAGTCTGCCCTTGGGGGTAATAAGGATTTTTTTTAGATAAGTTACATCTGCATAACCAGAGGTGCAGTGGCGCAGCTGGATAAGGATGCTGGATCTGCTAACCAGAAATGGTCGACACGCCATCAATTCAAGGCCTGACAATATTGTGGGACAGGGTGAGTTCCCGTCACCGTGCCATACAAAGTAAATGAAATAATTATGAAATAAAAATAAAATCTCTATAACTTCAAAGAAATTACAGTACTTATTCCAAGTTAGGCGCTCAAATTTGACCCAGTGATTGAAGGACTAAGTTCTATAAGTCTGTCCATGTTGTGCAGAATAAAGGTTAACAATAGAAGTGTTTCATATATGGAGAGGAGCAGCAGGTGGAAATGGTGTCACAGAAAATACTGGTCAAAGGTTAGAGTACTAAAACAATTCTGTCATACCTTATTTTTGTTAATTAATTAATCTATTTATATTTCATGCTTCTTTTTTAATATCCAAAGTTTCCCCAGTGCCCAGATACAGTGCTGTCTTCCCCGTCTTAAGTCAGCAGGAAACTAACCTGGCACAAAATTGGCCAAGCCCATGGCCATTCCATCCTACCCCTGTTACCCCTCTATTAAATCACTACAGTCACTGGATCCCCCTACAAAGGAATAGGTGCTAAAGGCTAATTTCCCATGAGTTGAAGATCCCCTTGAGCAGTGATTGCATGAAGGGGAAATACTATATCGGCATGGGTTCAAGGAAAGGCCCCTTCAGTCTGTCTTAAGCAAAAACTCTGAACAAGATGCAGGAACTATATGGCGCAGAGGTGCCTTGAGCCATTCGGAACCGGGTTGTGGAAATGGCAGTGAGTGTGTGCACATCCTCAATTGTGCAAGCAGTGACCGTGTGTGTGCATGCTCCATTTGTGTGTGCGGTATCCATATGTGCATGCCATTCGCACAAATGGAGCTATTTGTGCGCATCACCCCCACTCACGTGGAACCATCCCCACTCCAGCCCCAGCCCAGCCACAAAGCTGGAAAGATCGGGGAACTCTGATATAGAGGTATAGCAGAAAATAAGTACTGGCCAAGGTTTGCTTGTACTGGAATTAAGTGCAAGTGGAGAAAAGCCCAGAATCTCTGATTATCAGTGCAAGATATTTTTATCGGGATGACTGTTAGAATTACATAGAGATCACAATAATAATCCCACAACTCTAATAGTCAGTTCTACTATGCTTGTTCTTCTGGGTTATTCCCTGGTTACTTCAGGTGTGCAGGCCTCAAGGTCAGAACTTGAAGCTTTAGACATTTGCTTGGATATCATCATTATTTGGGCACCATCATCCCTTGCAGAATTAGTCAGGGATGTAGCTCTCTTGTTATCAATTACACCTTCCTATTTCAACCTGAGAGCCAGGCTATTCATTAACCATATTTATCTCTTTCAGGATAGGATAGAATTCTTTAGAATGGAATAGAATAGAATAGAATAGGAATAGAACAGAACAGAACAGAATTCTTTATTGGCCAAGTGTGACTGGACACACAATGAATTTTTCTTGGTACATATGCTCTCCAATGTACATAAAAGAAAAGATACATTCATCAAGAGTCAAGAATCATAAGGTACAACACTTAATAATAGTCATAGAGCTGTGTTCACAAATAACTGAACCAACATATATCAGGGGGGGCTTGAGTTTTCAAAATGAATGCATGGACAAGCTCACCCCATGCGTCCCTCTGCCCAAAATATCCATCTGCCATTTGTAAGTCAGGCCATCTGACAAATGGCAAGATATGCCGTTCTAAAATATCCACTGAACCTGTCAGAGTAGTGACAGGTTGTTTCCCAAAGACATGATAATACTTGGTGGAAGGGAAAACAAAACACAAAGGACAGTGCCATTCACCAAACCTCATTACCGTATTATGGCAGAATATAGATTGATAGCATAATTTGGACTAGCATATATTTACTGGCTCAAGGACTGGTGGCACACATGTCACTGTAATCATGAAAAACAGGCTGGAGGCAGTTCTACATTTCTCCATATGGATAAATATAGTAGAAATGTGATCTTATATATAATGTGTTCCCTTAACACAAGAGATTATTATATCTCTTTCTTATTAGATATATGATCTATTGCAATCAACAATGAATTATGTAGATTTATTTCACTGAATATACACATTCTTTTTCAGATGGTGTATTCTCCAGAGTTTGCCTAGCAAACCAACCATGTGATTACTCAAAGAAATTGATTCCATAAATATTTACCTTGTCTAAATAAATGACAACAGTTCCTTTCTGAGCCATATTATTGTCAATTTCAAACTTGGAGATGTATCTGTCCACTCCTTTAGAAAGCTAAATAATGAAAGGAAAGAAAGGAAAAGATGACTTTGACTTCAGAAGTTGCAGATGATTCAAATACATGGAATTGCAGATGACTGAAGCCATTTGTACTGGTACTGTGTTACATTTATAGCAAAATCCGAATGTATTGATAGCCAAAAAAAGCTTTTATATTAGTAATTTGCCAAAGAAATTCCACACATCCTTGTATAAATCAAATTCTTCTGACACCAAATTCTGGGTCAATATAGAAATCACTGCTTACAGACAACACTAAGAAAGTTAAAATAGTTAAACTTTGACTAGATTCACAAAGTTTTTCAGAATCAACTATTCAATACAAGACTTTGATTTTTTTTAATAAATTTCTTTTATGTGTCATTGAAATAAAATTTGACATCTTATTGATTCTTTTACTGGTAATAAAGATTCATTCATTCTGTCTGCAATTTTAACCATAGAGGCAAATGATTAACTATAACACATTCTCTAATTCAGCATCTTCGCTGAACTACAGAAACAGCCGTTTTAAGCCCCATGTTTGCCAAGCTTGCTTACCCTCATGAGGTCTTCAGCATCAGGGACAAAACCAGTCAGCATAGAAACATCAATTATTGTCATTGTAGAATCAACTTCTCCCAAATACCTAAATTCATAAATGGAGAAAAAATGTCCAAAGATGGATTTCCTAGTTCACAAACAGTTTCCTGTTCATTACTATTAGGGCAGGTCTGGATTTTTTAAAATGATTCATCTTGAAGGAAAGAAATCTAGCTATTGACAGAGCTTATAGGCTGGCACCTGAGCCACCACAATGTTTGTGCTCCTAACTCACAAAACAATGTTCATGGAAATTTTTGCAAGGTTTATGAATTTGGGTGAAAATTGAGTAAAAAGCATTAATTAAGGCATAAAATAGAATGCATTTTTGTTCTTTAAATGGCAAAACCAAGTTGAAGACCAACCATTTGTCTCATTCTATAGTTCTCTTGAATCCAGCTCAATGTCTGATGGATTCATGAACAGATTTGTGAAATTTTCCAATCAACATGGAATATATTTGCCATTGCTTTCTCCTGGGTTATTTTCCTCAACTCCTTAGTCTAGCCTACAGTTCTAGAGTCCCCTGGAGGTTTCCCATTCTTGTACTGGCCATCTTGCTGTAGCATATTGAAATTTCTACATCTATAAATCAACTTGAGGGACCTGCGGTGACTTAAAGCCTGCTCTTTGTTTCATCCACAAACAATAAAATGTTACAAATTAGGATAGTGCACAGAAAACAGATCAATATACAAGCAGAGATGGAGTGTAAAGTTGGAAAAAGTATAACTATTTTCTTGAAAAGTAACACAATTACTTCTTCAGGTTATTACTCTTATTATTCTTACCTGGTGCAGATTTTAAGCCTGAGGGCTGCCTTGGCTCCCTTTGCCTGTTTTAAGTCTAAAAATGACAAAAGAAAGGGGAGAAATCAGACTCTGCGCAAATTCTTAGCAGCCTTTTTAAGATGAAAAGTTTGATTGACCAACTAGCCCAGTGGTGGCTAACCTTTCTGGGCTCCTGTGCCAAAAATTGTGTGCACGCTGGCACTCATGCACTTACATGCCAGCACCCAGAAGGCAATGTGCGCGCCCCCACACAACCTGTGCATGTGCATGATATCCCCCCCCCCACCTGCACTGCGCTTCACAGCTGATTTTCGGTTGGTTTGAGGCCTTTTTCAGCCTCCCAGAGGCAAAAAAAAAACCCTCTGCAGGCCAAATAGACCCATTTTGTCACTTCCGGTATTATAGGAAGTGATGAAACAGGCCTATTCGGCCTGCAGAGGCCTTTTTCAAGCCTCTGGGAGGCCAAAAAAGGCCTCAAACCAGGCCTCACAGCTGATTTTTGATTGGTTTGAGGCCTTTTTGGCCTTCCAGAGGCTTGAAAAAAGCCTCTGCAGGCTGAATAGGCCCGTTTCATCACTTCTGATATTAACAGGAAGTGATGAAATGGGCCTATTCGGCCTGCAGAGGATTTTTTCAAGCCTTTGGAAGGCCAAAAAAGGCCTCAAACCAGCTGAAAATCAGCTGTGAGGTACATGCATACACAGTGAGATAAGTTTGCCTGCGGCTTGCGTGCCGGCACAAATGGCCCTGCGTGCCATTTGTGGCACGCGGGCCATAAATTCGCCATCACGGAACTAGCCGTAACATCTCCTTGAAAAACAAAACATTAATCTAATTGCTTTTACTTTGTATTTCTATAATTGATTGGGTTTTGAAAGAAGTCTTGAAAGAAGTGAATAGGGAACTTTTAAACAAATAATAATCTCCACAACACACATCTCAAACACACCAACAATAGACAAGCCTCCTACAACTGGCTCCAATCCATTGGGCTCACAACCTCTGGTGATCACAGAAAAAGAAGTGCAAGATATATTACACAGACAAAATAATAATAATAATAATAATAATAATAATTATTTATATACCGCTCCTCTCCCGAAGGACTCAGAGCGGTGCACAGCCATACAATTAAAACAATAAATATGTGAAAAGTTAAAACTAAATTAAACTAAGGCCCTGGCTGTAATCAATTAAAACCCTTCCCTAAAACCCTAAAATTTAATATAAAAAGTAAAACACCCAAATCTAAAATCAGCCCAAGCCGACCTGGTCAAAGAGCCAGGTTTTCAAGGCATGCCTGAAGTCCCCAGGTCTGTGGCTATACGTAACTCCGGGGGCAACCCATTCCAGAGGGCAGACGCCCCCACAGAGAAGGCCCTGTTCCTCAGGGTCATCAGCCGGCACATAGATGCCGACGGGACCCCAGGAGACCCTCCCTGTGGGAGCGCACCAGATGGTGAGAGGAAAATGGCAGAATGCGGTCTTGTAAATATCCTGGTCCGATGTCAGGGAGCGCTTTAAAAGTTAACACTAAAATCTTAAAGCGCACCCAAGGGACCACTGGCAACCAATGCAGCTCGCGCAGGAGGGGCGTCACATGAGAGAACCTTGATGCTCCCATAACCACCCGCGCGGCCGCATTCTGTACCAGTTGAAGCCTCCGGATGCTCCCATTCGGGAGCCCCATGTAGAGGGCGTTACAGTAGTCAAGTCAGGAGGTGACCAGGGCATGAGTGACCATGTGTAAGGCATCCCGATCCAGAAAGGGCCGCATCTGGAGGATCAGGCAAACCTGATGAAACGCCCCCCTGGAGACGGCCGTAATGTGGTCTTCCAAAGACAGCCGTACATCCAGGAGGACACCCAGATTGCGAGCCCTCTCTGAAGGGGGCAAAATCTCACGCCCAATAGCCAGCGATGGAACTACCTGGCTATATCGGGACGCCGGAAACCACAGCCACTCAGTCTTGGAAGGGTTGAGTCGGAGCCTGTTCCCGCCCATCCAGTTCCGCACGGCCTCCAGACAACGGGACATGACCTCCATGGCATCATTGGCGTGGCTTGGGGTGGAGATGTACAGCTGAGTATCATCAGCGTACAGATGACACCTCACCCCAAAGCCACAGATGATCTCCCCCAGCGGCTTCACATAAATGTTGAACAGGAGAGGAGAGAGGACCGACCCCTGAGGCACCCCACAATCGAAGGGCCTAGAGGTGGATCTCTCCCCCCCCCGCCAAAACAAATTGCAGATGGTCGGAGAGGAAGGAGGCGAACCACCGCAACATGGTGCCCCCAACCCCCCCAACCGCTGCAATAGGATACTATGGTCGATAGTATCAAAAGCCACTGATAGGTCTAATAGGACCAGGACAGAGAAATAACCCCTGTCATGGGCCCTCCAGAGATCATCAACCAACTCGACCAATGCCGTTTCAGTACTATGTCCGGGCCTGAAGCCCGATTGGAAGGGATCCAGGTACGTATCTTCATCCAGGTACTGGGGAAGCTGACCTGCCACCACACTCTCAACAACCTTCACCACGAAGGGAAGGTTGGAGACAGGATGATAGTTGTTCAAGAGAGTTGGGTCCAGGGAGGGCTTCTTAAGGAGGGGTTGCACCACTGCCGTTTTCAAGGCAGTGGGCAGTGAGCCCTCCATCAAAGAAGCATTAACAATTCCCTGGAGCCAACTCCGCGTCACCTCTCTGGTGGTAGAGACCAGCCAGGAGGGGCAAGGGTCCAATAAACATGTGGTGGCATTCAGCCGCCCCAACAACCTGTCTATATTCTTGGCGGTCACAGGGTGGAATTCGTCCCAGATAACCGTCTCAAGACTCGCCGCGGTCACCTCTCCTGGGACCTCCCAACTAGAGTCCAACCCGGCCCGAATCTGAGCGATTTTATCGTGCAGAAATCGTGAAAACTCCTCTGCCCTTCCCTGCAAGAGATCCTCCCGCGCTCCCAGCCCAAGCAGGGAGCGGGTCACTCTAAACAAGGCAGCGGGTCGATTTTCTACCGATGCAATAAGGGCGGAGAAATGAGAATGCTTCGCCGCCTCTATCGCCACTAGGTAGGTCCTAATATAGGACCTAACCTGTGTTCGGTCGGACTCGGCATGACTGGCCCTCCAGATGCCCTCCAGACGTCTTTTCTGGCATTTCATCTCCCTCAGCTCCTCTGTAAACCACAGAGCCGAGTGAGATCTCTGCCGGGTCAGAGGTCGCAAAGGCACAACTCGGTCCAGAGCCTCGGCAGCCAGCCTATCCCAGGCGGCTACCAAGTCTGTGGCCGAGTTGTGAGCCAGAGTTTCAGGTAATGGCCCAAGCTCCGTCTGAAACCGTTCAGGATCCATCAGGTGTCTGGGACGGAACCATCTCCTCGGCTCCGCCTCCCTGTGGTGCGGATTGGCGGTACAGAAGTCTAGTCTAAGGAGAGAATGATCAGACCATGACAAAGGTTTGACAGCTATATTCCCTAACCGATCATTCAATCACTGTCCAGAGACGAAAATCAGGTCCAGCGTGTATCCTCCCGTATGAATGGGTCCAGAAATTAATTGGGTCAGGTCCAAGGCCGTCATGGAGGCCAAGAACTCTCGGGCCACCCCAGAGGATTCACCGAGTGAAGGCAGGTTGAAGTCACCTATAACTAACAGTCTGGGTGTCTCCACCGCCAGCTCGGCTATTACCCCGAGGAGCCCGGGCAGGTCCGATGATACGTAGCAGGGAGCCAGGTACGTTATCAAGAGACCCATCTGCCCACCCTGACCCCACTTCACAAAGAGGGACTCACAGCCAGCCATCTGAGGTACAGTGGCCTCCCTAGGACAGAGATCTTCCCTAATAATTACCGCCACACCACCACCCCTACCCTGAGACCTCGGCCGATGAAATGCCTGGAAACCTGGTGGGCACATCGTTACCAGGGGGAGACCCCCCTCTGGGCCCAACCAGGTTTCGGTGACCCCTGCCAGGTCCACGTCCTCATCCTGAATCAGATCAAAAATTAGGGGGGGGCTTATTTATAATGGACCTGGCATTACATAACATCAGCCGGGTGCTCAGAGCCTGAGACTCTGCACAACCAGGCCTGCAAGACGGGTCGAGAGGGTCGGAGTGCGTTACCATTTGGAGATCGCGGGCACGCGATCCCCTAACCTGGTATGGCCCTCTACCCCCGCCATATCTGCCCCTCCCACTTACGGTGCCAATAAGGTCCACCCTCGGTCGTTCTGACCCTGGTCACCTCCCCAACCCCCGGTCCCCCGGGTCCCCCCAGGTGTGCTCACCGGGTGGCTGACCCCAAACTCACTAAATCCCACTAAAAATCTATCCCTCACCCTCCTCCCCACCTCCCTCTCCAGGAAAAGCACCAGGGCCAGACAAGATAACTCCTTCTTGCTTAAAAGTCTGTGCTGAGCAATTGGCCCCCATCTTCACCCGAATCTTCAATAGATCACTAGAGATGTGCTATGTTCCTTCCTGCTTCAAACGTTCTACCATCATCCCAGTGCCAAAGAAGCCCTCCATCAAGGAACTGAATGACTACAGAACAGTTGCTCTAACATCTGTAGTTATGAAAATCTTTGAAAGGCTTGTGCTGTCCCACCTGAAAACCATCACAGATCCGCTGTTAGATCCCATGCAGTTTGCATACCGAGCAAATAGATCGACAGATGATGCTGTTAATATGGCTCTGCACTACATCCTACAACACCTCGAATCTCCAAATACCTATGCAAGGGTCCTCTTTGTAGACTTCAGTTCAGCATCCAATACCATCATTCCAGACACTCTTCTAAGTAAACTAAACCAACTTGCAGTACCTGAACACACTTGTAAGTGGATCATAAGTTTCCTAACAGACAGGAAGCAGCAGGTGAAGCTAGGCGAAATCACATCCGATATCTGTACAATCAGCACAGGGGCCCCCCAAGGCTATGTGCTATCTCCACTTCTCTTCTCCCTATATACCAATGACTGCGTCTCAAATGATCCATCTGTTAAAATACTGAAGTTTGCTGATGACACAACAGTCATTGGTCTCATTCGAGACAACGATGAATCTGCATACAGACAGGAGTTTATGCAACTTGCCTCGTGGTGTAACCGGAACAATCTGGAACTGAACACACTCAAAACTGTAGAAATGGTGGTAGACTTTAGAAGAAACTCTCCCATACTACCACCTCTTACAATACTAGACAACACAGTATCAATAGTAGAGAGCTTCAAATTTCTAGGTTCTACTATATCACATGACCTAAAATGGACACCTAACATCAAAATGTCATCAAAAAAACACAACAAAGAATGTTCTTTCTGTGCCAACTCAGAAAGCTCAAAGTGCCCAAGGAGCTGCTGATCCAGTTCTACAGAGGAATTATTGAGTCTATCATCTGCACCTCTATAACTGTCTGGTTTGGTTCTGCAATCCAACAGGACAGACACAGATTTCAGAGGATAATTAGGGCTGCAGAAAAAACAATTACTACCCACCTGCCTTCAATCAGGACCTGTATACTGTATGAGTCAAAAAGAGGGCTGTGAAAATATTTACAGACTCCTCACATCCTGGACATAAACTATTTCAACTCCTTCCCTCAAAACGACGCTATAGAGCACTGCACACCAAAACAACTAGACACAAGAAAAGTTTCCCGAAAGCCATCACTCTGCTAAGCAAATAATTCCCTCAACACTGTTCAACTATTTACAAAATGTACACTACTATTACTGTTAATCTTCTCATCACTCCTCATCACCCATCCCCTCCCACTTGTGACTATAACTTTGTTGCTTGTATCCTCTGTTTCCTAGTATGATTTGATGTTGATTGTATCCTATGATTATCATTAAGTGTTTTACATTATGATTCTTGTTTCTTAACGAATGTTCCTTCTTTATGTATACTGAGAGTATTTACACCAAGACAAATTCCTTGTGTGACCAATCACACTTGCCCAATAAAGTATTCTATTCTATTCTATAATAAATTCAAATCCAGATCCAATTTCAATAATTGAAGACCTGGTTGTTGTAGGTTGTGTAGCAAACTCTAGACAAGCAATCTGTCCAGCAATCTGCATACAAATAGGGCAGTATCCAAGCTTAAGAAGAGTACCAGCAGCAAAACAAGTGTTGTACTGAACTATTATATTAAGGTATTGTAAGAATACCAAAGCAAGCAGTAAAAATATTAACCTAGTGAGAGTTGCTTTGTACTCTGAGATAAGAGGCATATAAATTTGATAAATAAATGTGGGTTCTGCAAAGGAAAATGAGATAAACAAATAATAGTGCAGAATGATACACAGATATAAAACTGGTAAAATATTGAATCCTGTTGCAAACCCATCAACATGAATTGAAACCAGTCAAAAATCTCTGAAATTAATCTCTCTTTCTAGAGTTTTTTAAATTAATAATGCTATTAAGTCATTTTTCTCTTTCACCTCAAATCTTAAGAACTGTTTCAACTGGTTAAGTGATAGGAGAACAGTGGAGACTTAGTGGACAACAAGAAGCCTTCTGGCCTGTGGCTATTTGCCCCTCTGTCCACATCCCAACTGGTTTGTTGACTGCAAGTACTGGATCTCAATTAAGTATGAAGTTAATAAGATTATTTTCTTTCAAATTAGAGACTTTTTTATGAATAAATAGCAGAGAAAACTTGTTCCATATTGAGATTCTGACATGGTGAACACTAAAGTTTTAATACCACCCCTCAGAAACTTCATTACAAGCTACTATTTCTAGGAAGCCAAACTTACTTAATTGGACATTTTCAACAGAAACATCAAGATGGAATTTGTTGCAAACATTTGCTTCCTCTCTCAATTGTGCATTATAGACCGTCAAAATGGTCATTGTTGCTTTTCCATCACCTGAGGCTGACACAGTGAAGTCGTCGTTGAGTTTGGTCTGAAAAGCAACCAGAGTTAGCATTACCTTCAACTGCAATTCCTTGGCTATTTTGATTTTACTTGGTTGTTATTGTAACCTGATATGAGCTAGAGGTGGAATAGATTTCAAAATATAAGAAAGACCCAATCAAATATGTGGATGAAGAAACAACTGTATATTCGCAAGGTATCAACAAAATCAAATCATAAAGAAAACTCCTTTCCTTCCACTTTCTGAAGACCCGATGAATGTAAAACTATCCAAATTATTGTTCACCAATCTTTGCAATTTCTATGTATGTGCACATTCATAGTAATATAATATAGTAGAATAAATTGATTTAATTTGCTACAATAGAAAGGTGTAAATATAAATTATATATAAAGTGTAAGCGGTGCCATTTGACAATTACATTATATTTGTATAGTAAACTTCAAAGCACCTGAAATCTGTTTTAAGGTGCAATGGAGAAGAGATTAAAATTGCCTCTTCCCGACAAAGTGGAGGGGTAAAATAAAAGGATATTGGATTGGTTATTTAGGAATTGTTTCTTAGAGGCCATTGGTGGTAGCTGGAAGAAAAAGCTTTGTGGATCCAGCTGTAACTGAGAGAAGTGTGTATGTTTCTTAAATCAAGAATTCCTAATGAAGGGAAAAGACTGTAAGAGCCATCGCTATAGAGAAGGTAATACAAGTAGTTCCTGATGTACAACCACAGTTGGACCAGAATTTTTTATGCGAGTCATCATGTGACTGGACCCAGTATTATGAACCTTTTTACAGTGGTTGTTAAGTAAATCACTGCATCTGTTAAGTGAATCTGGTTTCCTCAACTGACTTTGCTTGTCAGATGCCTGCTGAGTTGAAAAACAACAATCCAGAGAGAGAAGGCTCTTTGGACATATCAAATGTTCACAGGAAGTCCCCTTTTTTCAACATACTAACAGAAGGAACTGCCATTCCTTTAGTTTATGTGACTCTCCTGGATTAGAGAGAGTCCTAGAATCAGCCCACAAGATCCTGCATACAGCAGCAGTCTTCAAATGGTTTCAGGAGCTGTGCTTTGGAGCATCTGGTGAGCCATTCAGCTGGTAGAGGAGATGGGATGGGCCTGCAATCACTTATCTGTTGAATAATCAGCTGTTTTAGAATTTATTTAAATTTATTTTTAAAAAAATAAATGAATAAATAAAATAAATATATATATATTCTTTGACAACTAGAGGGAAGTTAAGAAGATGGCCAAATTTGAGTTTATTTTTAGGAAGGTTTTTGAAAATTATCTACAGAAAATTATTCATTTTATAGACCCACTAGGTTCTAAAGAATATTAACTATATTCATAAATGATAAATGATATAAATGATATTTTTAAGAAGTTAGAGGGTCAATTATATGTAGAAAATTATCAAACTGCTGATGCAATTTCACAAATATCTGACAATATAAAGGACTTAACAGCAACTTCGGAATACAAACTTGACAGCAATTTTTATTACGAAGATAGCTTGAATACAACCCTCTCAATGAAACTAAAACAAGAGTTTCAAGCAAATTCAAGAGGACAAGTTTGGGACTTTTTCTTCATGGACACTAACAAGATTGAGAATTTCTTGAGAAAAAGAGACTTGATAGACATTCTAGAGAAGAAAAAGATTTTATTCTATGAGGATAAGCTGGAGGAAGTGACTTAAATTAATGAGTTAATTGGAATTTGGATGGATTTTTACAAGTCTGATATATGTAAATGAAAGAAAGCAATGTAGTTTTCTGTTTATAAAGTGAGTTTGATTTTTTTTCTTGTTTATATATACAATACTTGAGTAATTCCTAAAGTTTGTAAAATATTATTGAAAGTAAATTTGAAAGAATGAATGGTTAGAAACATTTTTAAAGAAAAGTCTAGAGTTTTTAAATGATGTTTTTAAAAAGTTTCTTTCCCTTTTAAAGTTAAAGAATTTGAGAGTATAGTAAATTGTGTTAATATAAATGAATATAGTTTATAAAGATTAATAGGCCCAAACAGAAATATATATTATTCCCCACAGCAAAAAGAAAAAAAGTTGAGATTATTAAATTGATTGTTTTCTTCAAGGAAAAGAACATATCTAATGTTGTTTCCATTTGGAAATCGCTTCTGGATTTAGTGCTTGTGTTGGAAAGAATTAAACTTTGATTTTGGTTTTGCTGATTACATACGTTTGTGGTTATAAAAATGGTTAGTATATACTATTGTGTGAAGGTAAAAAGTTGAGGCTACTGTGCAATTATCTTCTACTTTGCTAAAGAGATGGAAGTCAACTCTTTTTTTTTTCTTTTTTCCCTTTTATCCCATACTTTTTCCTTTCCCCCTTTTCCTCCCTTAGTTTCCCATTGTCATTTCCTTTGTATTTTATATTTTGATAAATTAATAAAAATGTTCAAATCTAAAGAAGCCTGGTAGGAAAGTTGCAAATCATGATCATGTCAATGCAAGATGCAAGATGCAAGATCGTCATAAATGCATCATAAATGCAAGCGATTGCCAAGCACCCAAACTGCAATGACTGTCATTGCGGGATATGGCAATGGTTGCAACTTTGAAGATGGGTCATAAATCACTTTTTCTGAGGCCATAATAACTTTCAAACATCATTAAAACAATGGTTGTCAAAGACTACCTGTAGTTGGGTAGTTGCATTTTTATTTCTTTTATTTATGTCATTTTTCTATGTGCTTGGCTGTAGTACTCATTGATTACTTAATCCATTAAGTATCCTGTAGCATCCTCACCATTACTTTCAGATAGAAGTAGTCCTTATGACTGCTCATTTAACAACTGTTCAAAATTATGGCACTGAAAAAGGTGACTTAGGACCGATCCTCGCAGTTACGTTGCAGTACCCCTAGAGTCATGTATTTGCCTTTTGCAACCATTCCAAGGGGCTTCAGACAAACGAAGTTAATAGGGGAAGCTGCATTTGCTTAACAGCTGCATGATTCACTTACTGACCATGGTTATTTGCTTCATGACTGGGGGCAAAAAAGTCATAAAATTGGGCATGATTCATTTAACACATCAGTTAATGACAGAAGTTCTGATATTAACTTCTGGCTGACTGTGCAACGAACCATGATAATTCTTGACTTTACATTCATAGTCGATCCAAACAAAAATAATGCATAACTGGATATACAAACATGTCGGATCACTTTGTCATAATTATTGGTTGTTTGCAGATATCTGCTAGATATTTAGACTAGATTTGGCATTTTTATCCACCTGGTGAGTCATTTCCAAGGACCAGGGATAGCCAGATTTTGTTCTTTGATAGTGTTAAAGCTATCGTCACAGGATGTAAACTGTTCCGAATAAAGCTGCCTTTTGTAATTGATGGACAGTAATTAATCAATGCCGCAGGTGATTAAGTGTTGCTCCAGTTGTTGTGGGATTTCTCACAAGGCCCCTATTACTATTGGTACATTGGTGATAATTCCTGCCATAGTTTATATTCCTTCATCTGCTTTTCCCTCAGGTGCTGTTTCACAAATATTTCTTTCTACTTGATTGTACTAATCTATATATAAACATATTAATATATAATCTATATATAAACATGGTGGGGTCGGGGAAACCGGGGAGGGCGTGGTAAATCCGGGCTCAAAAAATTTTTAAGGGGATTTTTTAAAGGGGAAAAGTCCAGGGCGGGCGGGGGAGACAGCCCGCATGGAATTGGGGGCAGCCGGGCCGGCGAGCGCGCCTGTGGGGCCTCGGGGGTTCCCGTGTCGGGGTGGCAGACAGGGGGTGGGCAGCCGGGGGCCAGTTTTATCGGCACGGTAACTGGGAGAGGTAGGTATGCTAGGGGTGGAGGGCCATATCCGGTTAGGGGATCGCGCTCCCGATGTTTACAGGCGGTAGCGCGCTCCGACCCTCCTTACCCATCCTGCAGTCCTGGTTGTCCGGAATCTCAGGCCCTGAATACCCGGCTGCTGTTGTGCAATGCCAGGTCCGTGGTTAATAAGGCTCCCCTGATCTGGGAGTTGGCTCAGGAGGAGGCCGCGGACCTGGTAGGTGTCACCGAAACCTGGTTGGGCCCAGAGGGAGGGGTCCCTCTGGTTGAGATGTGCCCACCAGGTTTCCTTGCATTTCACCAGCCTAGGGCTCAGGGAAGGGGTGGTGGGGTGGCGGTGCTTATAAAGGAAGTCCTTTGTCCTAGGGAGGCCACTGTCCCTCAGACGGCTGGCTGTGAATCTCTTTTTGTGAAGTGGGGGCAAGGGGTTCAGATGGGTCTTTTGTTGACGTACCTGGCTCCCTGCCACGTCTCATCGGCCCTACCCGGACTCCTAGAGGTAATAGCCGGGCTGGCGGTTGAGACCCCAAGGCTTTTAGTCATGGGGGATTTCAACCTGCCATCGCTCGGTGAAACCTCGGGGTTGGTCCGGGAGTTCTTGGCTTCCATGACGGCCATGGACCTGACCCAGTTAGTTTCTGCCCCCACTCACATGGGAGGTCACATGCTGGACCTGATTTTTGTCTCTGGGCAGTGGTTGAATGACTGTAATTGGGGGGACTTAGTTATTACACCCTTGTCATGGACAGATCATTCCCTCCTGAGGCTGGATTTCTGTTCCGCTACCCCCCACCGCAGGGAGGCGGAGCCACTTAGATGGTTCCGCCCCAGGCGCCTAATGGATCCAGATCGGTTCCAGAGGGAGCTTGGGCCATTTCCTGAATCTCTGGCTCTCAGCTCGCCTGGGGACCTGGTGGCCACCTGGGAGGGGTTGGCCGCCGGGGCCCTAGAGCGAGTTGTGCCTATGCGACCTCTGACTCGGCACAGATCCCATTTGGCTCCGTGGTATACGGAGGAGCTACGGGAGATGAAGTGCCGAAAAAGACGTCTTGAGGGCATTTGGAGGGCGAGCCGTTCTGAGTCTGACCGAACACAGGTGAGATCTCATATTAAGACTTACCTTGTGGCGATAGGGGCGGCGAAATCTTCGTATTTCTCCGCTCTTATTGCATCAGCAGAAAATCGGCCTGCCGCCCTGTTTAGAGTGACCCGCTCTCTACTTGAGCCGAGAGCGCGGGATGACCTCTTGCAGGGTAGAGCAGAGGAGTTTTCCCGATTTCTGCATGATAAAATCGCTCAGATTCGGGAAGGGCTCGACTCCAATTGGGTGGTCCCGGGGGAGGTGTCCGGGGCAGGTCTTGAGAGTGTTATCTGGGGGGAGTTCGATCCTGTGACCGCTGAGGGTGTGGACAGGTTGCTGGGGGGTCTGAATGCCACCACCTGTTTATTGGACCCGTGTCCTTCCTGGTTGGTTTCGGCTGCCAGGGAGACGACACGAGGCTGGCTCCAGGGGATTGTCAACGCTTCTTTGAGAGAGGGGGTGCTCCCTACCGCCCTGAAGGCGGCGGTGGTGCGCCCCCTCCTCAAGAAGCCTTCCCTGGACCCAGCTATTTTAAATAACTATCGTCCAGTCTCCAACCTTCCCTTCGTGGCGAAGGTTGTTGAGAGTGTGGTGGCACGTCAGCTCCCCCAGTACCTGGAGGAAGCAACTTACCTCGATCCGTTCCAATCGGGCTTCAGGCCTGGACATAGCACTGAGACGGCATTGGTCGCGTTGGTTGATGATCTCTGGAGGGCTCGTGACAGAGGGTTCTCCTCTGTCCTGGTCCTATTAGATCTCTCGGCGGCTTTTGATACTATCGACCATAGTATCTTATTGCGACGGTTGGAGGGGTTGGGGATTGGTGGAACCGTCCTCCGATGGTTCTCCTCCTTCCTCTCTGACCGTTCGCAATTTGTGTTGGCGGGGGGGGAGAGGTCCACCTCTAGGCCCCTGGTTTGTGGGGTGCCTCAGGGGTCGGTCCTTTCTCCCCTCCTGTTCAACATTTACATGAAGCCGTTGGGCGAGATCATCCGTGGTCTTGGAGTGAGATGTCATCTGTATGCAGATGACACCCAGCTGTACATCTCCACTCCGGACCACCCCAACGATGCTGTGGGGACTATGTCTAGGTGCCTGGAGGCCGTGCGGGACTGGATGGGCGGGAACAGGCTTCGGCTCAACCCATCCAAGACCGAGTGGCTGTGGTTTCCGGCGCCCCGATATAGCCGGCTGACACCTACGCTGGCTATTGGGGGGGAGGTTCTGCCCCCCACAGAGAGGGCTCGCAACCTGGGAGTCCTCCTGGATGTACGGCTGTCGTTTGACCATCACATCGCGGCCGTCTCCAGGGGGGCGTTTCATCAGATCCGTCGGATCTACCGGTTGCGGCCCTTTCTGGATCGGGACGCCCTGCGCACGGTCACTCAGGCCCTTGTCACCTCTCGCCTGGACTATTGTAATGCCCTCTACATGGGGCTCCCTGCGGGGAGCATCCGGAGACTCCAGTTGGTGCAAAATGCAGCCGCGAGGGTGATTATGGGGGCGTCGCGTAGCGCCCATGTGACGCCTCTCCTGCGCGAGCTGCATTGGTTGCCGATGGCTCTCCGGGTTCGCTTTAAGGTTCTAGTTTTGACCTTTAAGGCGACCCATGGCATGGGACCAGGTTACCTTCAGGATTGCATTCTACCAACGTTCTCCAACAGGCCGGTGCGTTCCCACAGGGAGGGACTGCTCCGGGTGCCGTCGGCCGCTATGTGTCGTCTGGCGGCGCCAAGGGGTAGGGCCTTCTCTGTGGGTGCCCCCGCCCTCTGGAATACTCTGCCACCGGAACTTCGTACCGGCACGGACCTGAGGGCCTTCAGGCGCGCGTTAAAGACCTGGCTCTTTGAGCAGGCCGGCCTGGGCTGAAAGAATGATTTTAAATTTTGATCCTCATTTTAATTTAAATTGGGTTTTAAGGGTGGGGGGGGGTTTTTCTAATTGCAGCTAATTCTAATATTTAATTATTTTTTAACTTTTATATTTGTGGGGTTTTTAGATGAGCTGTTCACCGCCCTGAGTCCCTCGGGAGAAGGGCGGTATATAAATGTAATAAATAAAAAAAATAAAAATAAATAAAAATAAAAATAATATTTAAACTCTATTAGTATCATACATCTACATTGGTTCTAAATTGCTTCTGCAATATCAGAAATAGCAAATAACAATAGATCATTTTAATGACTGGAGCACTTTAATGAAGTGCTCCAAAAGTCCCTCACAGCCATTAAAATCTCTTTCCTAGGAATAGTCCTTGGAAGTACAGACACAGTTTTGCAATATTGTCTTAAATACAGTCTTTTTCAGCTTTTTGTGTAGAAAAGGAAGTCATTTAAAACTACATTGTATGTTGACAAAGAAGCTAGTTGTCTTAAGCCAGTCTCCCCCAATCTGGTGCATAATAGGGAGAATTGATTTAGTTTTTTTAGGTTTTCTTTCTTGTTTCACCAAATTCTGTGTAGTTTTTCCCAGTTCTTGGAAAAAAGATGCATTTGAACCTGCATTTGAACCAAAATAATTATTTCCAATGAAAGGAGTAATAAATACACTTGCTGAAATATTGTACCTCTGTTGTCCGGGCCAGGAAAGCATTTTCATAATTAATTCTGTACTTTACAGGTACTTCTCGTTCTGGCAGTTTAATAGTAATATCTAAGTTTAAGTCCTTATGGGTAGGCATCTGAATCTCATATTCAGCAAGAGCTTGAAACACCATAACTGTTGCCTGGCATGGGAGAAGGAAAAATATGATAGTTTGTCTTGGAGTATCTCACAAAGGAACTGAAAATCCAGGGATATGTTTTACTAGAGAAATAAATGTTTAACACATAGGGAAGAACATGGTGATGTGGCTTGTTGCAAGAAATACCCAAACTATCTTTCTAATTTTTACAATTGTCTGTTAGATCATTTGATCATAAATGAGAAGATGAGCTACAAATTGATGAGTAAACAAACAGAGGAGAGTTAACATATATACACATATATACATCTTTAAACCACCTTTTATCTGTATAGCTAAATTATCTAGGACAATAGGAAGTCTATGGATGAGATTTCTCTTGGTTCCCTTAATTTCATCATGGATGAAGGACATAAACCGTAGATAATCTTCAGGCAAAAATTCCTTTCAAAAACTATTCTTCGTCCTGCACATCAAAAGATCCATGCTCTTGTCTGCTAATCAAGTAGAGATAAACAATTGTCCATCCACCATGTAAACATACACCCTGATCTTTTCTCAGCACAAATCATTTTCTCCTATGGATATTTTGTGCCAAAAAAAGCTTACAGATGACTGAAGTTTATTTAAAGTATTTAAAGTGCTGTATGGCTCGGGACCTGGGTACTTACGGGACCACCTGCTGCCATCAACAACTTCCCGCCGCCCAGTACACTCTCACAGGGTTGCCCTCCTTGGGGTGCCGCTGCCTGATCGTTGTTGGCTGACGGCCCCAAGGGTGCGGGCTTTCTCTGTGGGAGCCCCCTCCCTGTGGAATGATCTCCCCCCAGAGATACGGGCCATGACGGACATCCTGACCTTCCGGCGCGCAGTTAAGACCTTATTTTTCAAGCAGGCCGGCCTGGCCCAGTAAATGGTTTATGGGTTTTAAATTTAATTTGGCTTTACATTTTTAAATTTTTAATTTCTTAATTAATCCCGGATTTTTAAATGTCTGTATTTGTAATTGATGGGATTCAGCCGGATTTGTATATTTAATTTGGTTTTAAATTGTATATATTCTGTGTTTTTTAGTAGGCTGTACACCGCCCCGAGTCCCTTTTTGGGAGAGGGAGCGGTATAGAAATTTGATTAAATAAATAAATAAATAAATTTCAGTCTATCAGAATTAATGAAGACCTGCAGCATTATTCAATGCCTTATTCTAACAGCTGAGTAGTATACAAAGTACAGTAACAAAAACCCACTCATTCCTTTTTATTTTTTGAGTGGTGGTTTTCATTCACTGTTTCTTATCTTATCCTTAGGCACTATGGAGAATAAATCCACAACCTCTTCCCCGTGACAGCACTTCAAATATTAAAAGACTGCTATAGTGTCTCGACTTTGCCTCCCCTTCTTTAGGTGAAACATGCAACAATTCAGACTATTATTTTGTTTAAACCAGCCTAAAGTAGAATACAATTCAGAAGATTATAATCTGACAATAAAACAAAGACTCACTTGGGTTTGCCCATATGTTCCCCCATAATATTTCTGATCTATCAGCCATTTGACTATAGGACCGGTTTCAACAAATTTCCTCATTTTCAGCAGGGCCAACAAGGCATAGGAAGTGCCTTCAATATTATGGGTGCGAGCATTATATTCTTCCCAACGATTCCTTCCTAAAAAAACCCAGCACAGAAACAGAATTAAACCAAACAGATAAAAATATTGGTCACTTACCCTGATCGTGACTTTTGACTTTTCCCAAAAGATAGGGAAAATTAACAATTGATTAAAAAACTCCCATTCTTCAAGAAAGCAGATGCTATGTGTGAGTTGTTGGGTGAGGTTAACTCAATAGCACAGAGTTGCTGATGATACCCAGTTATGGATGATACCAGGTATATCAGATGAAGAATCAACTCGACATATATCTTATACCGATACTGGCATATCTCCATCAAGGTCACCCTGCTTACTCTCTATAGTTAGTCTATATCTTTACATCTACTCCTGGCCGAGTAGGTGATGCTGTTCTGATACTGACTCAGTGCTTGGGGGCTGTGAATGTCTAGATGGGGAAGAACTGGTTTCTGTTTCTCTAGGTCTATTAATGCTATCTCTGACTCTCAGTGTGGTAGCACTTTCCTGGACAGAGATTGTGTGCAGTTTGGGGGGCCCTCTTCAATATGTGGCTCCTGCTTGAAGATCAGGTGGCAGCTGTGACTAGAGGGGCCTTTTCATAGATCCATCTTGTACAGCAATTGTGTCCATTCCTGGATTGGGATAGATCCCATGGCATCGGGCAGGCCCCCAGCCTTCTAGCCTTTCAGAAAGCTGAAAAGGGTTGGTTTCCCCGCCAGGCACTGCAATAGCATTGAAAGAGGACCCAGGGAATTCTACTTCTTAGTGGATCAGAGACTATTGGTTGAAGTGCCAGGTGTTCCTTTTACTGTTTTTTTAACTTTTATTATTGTGGTGAACTGCCCAGAGTTCTATTTCACTGAAGGATGGCCATAGACTGTAAGTATTATAAACAAACAAGGCACTTGTCTCAACTGTCTCAAATGCATCTGTACAATCAGCCTGTCTTCCTCTCCCTTTTCTCATTCCAGCTCTTTAAATCCATTTAGCCACTCTATGCATCTCATGAAATGAACCGTAGCTCATAAAAGTTTGTGCCTTTTAAGCTAACACAGCTTTCCTCCTACAGTAAATGCAGGTAGTCCTCAGGTTATAAACGCAATGGAACCTGCCCATTCCATTCGTACCTCAACAATTTGTGGGAGGAAATCTCATACCTTGAACAAGATCACTCCCTGCTTTTGCCCATGCATTCACTAATTTAATGTGTGGCGAATGCATGATTCATTAAGTGCACATGAGGTATCTCAGGGTGAAGAAGGCCATGGGTGGGACTACTGATAGAACAGGCCCCCAAGGCCTCCCCAACCCACTAAGATACCTCATGCTTTCCCCCAGAGGTGGTATTCAGCAGGTTCTGACCAGTTCTGGAGAACTGGTAGCGGAAATTTTGAGTAGTTTGTAAAACCAGCAAATACCACCTCTGACTGGAGATTTTACAGTATCCTTCCCCTGCCACGGCCACAAAGCCACGCCCACAGAACCAGTAGTAAAAAAGTTTGAATCCCACCGCTGCTTCCCCCTCCCTGCCATGCTGGGCTCATTTACCTTGCAAAGATTTGTCCCCCCTGCTGCAGTTTCTCTCCATTTGAGGGAGAGGAGAGTCAGTTGAAAGTCCTGGGCATGAAAAGTGTTTGTGGCACCTGTCTCCTATACTCCACCCCTCCCCCAACTCCTTTTCACCACCACCAGGACACTTTTTGCCCAGAGGGAGACCTGACAGGGACTGGAAGCTTCATCTGCGTGAATATGGGGCCTTTGAAAATGGAGGGATACACCCCGTTTTGAAATGGCCCATAGGCACCTATGAGGCCTTTGAAAATTGAGGATTCGCTCTGTGTTGAAATGTCACAGATGTTTATGAGGCCTTTGAAAATCGAGGGATTTGCTTCGTTTTGTAATGCCCCATAGATGCCTTTGAGGCCTTTGCAAACAGAGGGATTCGCTCTGTTTTGAAATGGCCCATAGGCCCTATGAGGCTTTTAAAAATGTAGGGATTCACTCTATGTTGATATGGCCCAAAGATGCCTATGGGACTTTTCACAACGGAGCAAATCCTTCCATTTTCAAAGGCCCCATTTACTTGTAGATGAACCTTCCCGTGTCTGTCAGGTCTCCGTCTTGGCAAAAAGTATCCCAGTGGTGGCGAAAAGGAGTTGGGGGAGAGGAGCAGGAGACAGGCACTACAAACACTTTTTGCGCAAAGAATGAAAGTGTCTTGGGTCCATGATCTCGTGAGTGTTCAGGCACCTAGTCTCTGCAAAGGAGGATGGGTACCTGAACTCGCTCAATATTATGGCACCCAGGAGCTTCCATCAATTTTCCTGTCCCTCAAAAACAAAGAAACCATGGCAGAGAGAAGACAATTCTTGTAAGGTGAGTCCAGTCTGGCGGGATGGGAGAGGGAAGCAGTTTTGGGGACCGGGGGCAGGGGGAATAGGGTGACTGTTGCAGACCTCTGCAGTCATTCGTAAGGGCAAACAATTGCTCTGGTGTTGCAACATTCGTAATTTTGGTACCTGCTCGTAAACATTAGGGGGCACTTATCTCATAACTTCAAACAATCGCTAAATGAATACTCATAACTTGGGGATTAGCTGTAATTTGGAAATAAAAACAATACACATTTTCTGAAGCTGAACTAGCCTGTGAGTAGAAATACATAGAAAGAATCCTATAGATTTTCTAGTAAAACTAAAGAAATAGTTTGCCACAACTTTCTTCAGCCTTCTGCTAGGATATACAATTGGGAGCCTATGGAGAAAAGAGCTTTACAACTATTTTTACTGATTTTTTTTTCTAGTTGACTAGGCAGCTAGAAGCAAACAGATGCTACTTGCATGTGGCTCTTGATTTTATTTTTTGTCTTTACAATTTCTAAAAATCTATCCATTGTGTTTTGTTTTCCAAGCTAATCTTTTAAAACTCAACCACACCTGATTTCTTCTATTTAAAACAAAGCGATATGTGTACCTGTTGATGCTGCCATGAGTACCCTGTCATCATTGAGTCGTTCTGCAGCAGCCAAAGCATAGGCTGTGAGGGCTGTAGTGTAAGGCCTTTGCAGTTTCTCATACTTTTTGAGTAAATAATCTGCGGCCTTATTAATGCTGCTGTCTAGAATCTAGAAGTAAAGGCAGAGGAAAGAGAAGAGATGCAATAGGAATGTTTGGAGAACAATTTTAGGCATCTCTATGGAACATCATTTCCCTGAAGTATGATTGGTCCCCAATCAGTTGCTCTGCTGAAAGGCCCTAAAACATGATTTTGTCAGTACATCTGGGGACCACAAATGGAGATGGAACCATCAAATGGTTGATTTGATTGTGTTGTTGCTGCTGCCATGGGGTGGGGGGAGGATAAGGGTTATCTTGTAAGCTGCCCAGACTCACCTATTTGTGGTGTTCAATAAATAATAAACTGAATATGTGCTGCTCTCTTCCTGCTTGAATGTTTTACATGCTAATAATGCAAGTTTAGTCATAATATGCTTTATTTTAAGCTTTTTACGCAGGAAGAGATGTTGAGGATGAATTCATTAGGAATGTTTTAAATGGAGGTTCCACTAGAGAATGTCTGTAAAACCTGCAATGCTATGTGATCCACCTGGAGAAACCCTTTCTGCATAGATCGTTCTAAATGTGCCTTTGAGGAAAGCTGGTGATAAAAATTACACTGCAGCGGTGAAAAGGCTCTTTGATATTTACAGATAATGAACTGATCTAAATATCTTGCAGGTTTGACAGTATGTATAACTTTTTAAATGTATCCTTATTGAACTGATTTATTTATTTTGGTTTCATTGATCCCCTTTGTATTCCCATTGTGATCCTGAAGGCTTTTAATTCCGAACTTCGGGGCAAGAAGGTGGGAAAATTGAATACTATGATCAAAAAACCCCTAGAGTTGTGCTCATATTTTGGCCCCCTCATACCATTTCCCATCAGAGCATCACATACATTGATATGTTCATTGCAGACTGATCTGGATTCCAATAATGCAATCAGAATGAATGCTGTTAAAGATGCTTCTGGTTCAGCACCTTTAATTCCTCCCTAGAAGAAAGCAGTGAGGGGTGGGAGAGAAAAGGTCAAAATTAATGCTAATAAATAAATACTTCTCTGTAATTATACATAGGGATTTATAGGGAACAGCAAAGAGTTAAAGGTGTTTTTTTTAATCTCTTGGCTGCCATCCACGTATCACCATTCAACTTACAGCATTGTTGAAGAGCTGGAATCTGAGAAAACATTCGACTTTGCGTAGCCATATGGGAGCTATAACCTACCCTAACAAGAATAAGTAATAAATGTTTCCAGTAATATCTAGTAGAAGAGATTGGAAAATGATTATAGTAAAGAACTGTGGAAAGAAAGAATGAAGGGAAAATGCATCTTGAGCCTGTGTCAAACGCTCACCATGGCCGCGCCCAATTCTGGCCACACATATCCGCCCTCCAAGGTCAACACATTTCTGATGTAGCCCTCAATGAAATTGAGTTTGACACCCCTGGTCTATATAGTCAGACGCTACTTTAACAGCTCTTAGGTTGACACTTGAACTATTTAAGCAGTCCCAGACTGTGAATTGAAGTTAAAATTAAAATAATAATAACAGCAACAACCAGAATAATTTCTATAAAATCCTTGAAAATGGACATGGTGCTACCACAAGTGAAAAACCTAACAAACAAAATACCCTGAAATATTGGAAAAACTTGTGGGAAAGCACAATGGGGATACAAAGTGGATCAAGCAGGTTGAAATCACTAACAAGTTTGCATGCAAGATTAGAAAACGAAATGAATCAGGTTCTGGAAACAACAGAAAGTGAAAAATGGCTAAGAAATGTTTTGATTCAGAAGGATGTAGAAAGGGGAAATAAACCTGAAAATTACAGTCCAATCACTTGCCTGTCAACAACATACAAACTACAAAATACTTACAAGGCATTATTGCAAATCAAATTTATGGATATCTAGAAAACATGGATTTGCTATTGTAGAACAGAAAGGGTAAAAATTCAAGAGGAACCAATGAGTAACTGATGACTGATAAACTGGTTTTGAAGAATTCGGAGAAAAGACAAAAATTTGTTCATGGCCTGGATTGATTATAAGAAAGCATTTGATTATGTTCCACACAGCTGGATTGAGAAATGACTAGACATTTTTGGAATTAGCAGCAACATCCAGAAATTCCTGAAGACTTCCATGAAGCTATAGCAAACTAAGTTGATGGGCTATGGAAAAGAATTTGGTGAAGTTGAAATCAAATGAATATTCCAAGGCATCTCACTGTCATCTTTATTATTTGTACTTTTGATGGCACCACTAACAAGCATTTTGAACAAAATAAACTGTTGCTATGAATTGGCGAAAAAAAAAGATTGAAAATTTCCCATTTGCTCTACATTGATGATTTAAAACTATTTTGAAAAACAAAACCTGAATTGAGCTCATTGCTGAAAAGCATTGAGGAGTTCAGCAGAGACTTTAAGATGCAATTTTGTATTGACAAATGTCCAACAATTGCTATTACGGCAGGAAAAATTGTTGAAGATGATGGATTCAAACATGATAAGGAATAATTGATAAAACAGTAACACCAGAAGAAGGGTACAAGTATTTTGGACATTTGATAGCTTAACCCTAACCCTCATCCTGTTGTACAACCCAGTCAAGGAAGCTACTTCAACAAAATACATAAAGCAAGTCTGGATTTTTTTAGATTAAAGCTAAGTGGAGGAAATTTCATGAGGGCAATTAACATTTGAGCAGTGCCTGTAATACGATACTCAGCTGGGATAATTGATTGGACTCAGCTAGAACTTGATAACTTAGATTGAAAGACAAGAAAACTAATGACAATGGACTATGCTCTGCATCCAAAAAATGATATTGATCAATTGTACTTGCCTAGATTTCAGGATCGCAGAGGACTTACAGGTGAAACTAACTGTGGAAGAGGAAAAATATGGCTTAAATGACTACAATTCTTTTTCTTGTACCATATCTGTCATCAGATGTTGGCAATCCTATTTTTATCAACAATCTCATGAAAAAGTGCTGATGAGTTTTGTCCAAACCAGTCCTTTATATTTTGAAGCCATGATGTTCTTCTTCTGCCTGGACCTCATTTGCCTTCAATCTTTCCCTGGAGGATTAAGTGAAGTAATGCCGTATTTTTCCGGGTGTCGCATCACATATACGAAAATTTCTAACTTTAGCTTTTTAATGGTTTTGATGATTTTCCTTGGCTTTTCCAGGCAGTTTATCATTTCCTCATATCTGATTTTGTCAACCCAGCTTATACATAACAACTGTCTGTAAATCCACATTTCAAATGCTTCTAGTCTCTTCAAGTGGCTTTCTGTCAGAGTCCAACTCTCTATTTCATAGAGCAGGATAGAAAAGAATGTAACATCTGACAAGCCTAATTTTCAATCTTAGGCTTATGTCATGACTGCACTTTTCATTTTGAAGAATGCTATTCGAGTTTTCTCTATCCTTGTCTTTACTTCAGTGGTCATGCCCAGCTTTCATGTAAATTAGAACCAAGGTACATGATCTTTCAACTTTTTCTAGTACTATTCCTTCCGAATTTATTGGTGGAAATTAATGGGTAGTTTGCTGACAACTATGATCTGGGTTTTTGAAGTGTCATGCCTCAAGACGTAGTTTTCAGATATTTCTGTGACTCTGTTGATAAGAGCTAAAGGTCTTCATGCTTACTGGCAAGCAGAATTGTATCATCAGCATATCTTAAATTGTTGATCCGAACACCATTTGCTTTTAGACCAGCATCAATGTTTTCCAGTGCTTTATTGAAAATTGATTCAGGATAGATATTAAACAAGAGTGAAGAGAGGATACAGCCCTGTCTGACCCCTCTTCATATTTCTGTTTCATCTGACTATTTTCGGCCTAGTCTCACATTTGCTTCCTGATGCCAATATAGAAACATTAAATGACTACATTAAAAAAAAGCAAAAGAGCCTCTGCTGAAGGAGGTGAACAAGGGAAACCTCTTGAAAACAGCAAGATTGAAAGAAGAATATTGAAAGGAAACAATTGAGCATCAACTTTCTAACAGAAAAAGAAGTCTACGTGACAGATCTGTGTATCTGCCATTCTTCAATGGAAGAAGGAGGGGGGGAGTTGGTACAAGTAAACCTTTTTGATGTAACCTGAATATATTAAATCTTATATTGAATCTGTATAACCTACACATGATATACAACCGGAGGATGGGAGCCAGGTGTCCAGAAATCTGTCACCTCTTGAAAAGATAGCAAGCGGAGAAGGGACCATAAAAATTCCAGCTCCGGAAGATACTCCCTGGGAACTCTTCAAAAGATACATTCTCAGAGAAGGGGAGGGGGGAATTAACATGTTGGTTCTTTGACAAAATACACATCTAAATAAGGGGAGGGGTCCTAACTCCCCTTATCTATTACTGCATGCCTGCGAGCATTTAAACTCTGCCTTGACTAGTGCTGGGATCACTCCCTTTCAATAAATTCCTTTTGAAATGCTTATTTCCAGAAGTTCATTCTTTTCGGTAAAAGGGGAAAAGTCTAGCGCTTACACTATGCACAGTCAATACCCGAAAGATATTGAAGGAAAGGTAGATACAAAGCTGACATGGAGCTGGTTGAGATTAGGGGTGCTGAAGAAAGAAACTGAAGGCTTCATTTTGACTGCCCAAGAACAAGCCCTGCAGATCTATGAAAACAAAAATTCAACATGTCAGTAATAACAGGAAATGTCACTTATGAGAAAGATGAAACAGTGGATCACTTTATCAGTAGATGCAGCAAAATCTCACAAACTAATTGTCTACAATGTCATTATCGAATTGCCAAAATCATACATTGGAAGCTTTGCCAGATGTTGGGTTCGAATACAGCAAAAATTATTGGGAACATCAATTTGACAAAGTCCTTGAAAGTGAACAGGTCAAGATCTTATGAGACTTTTGAATTCAAAAAGACAGAGATCTGGATCTGGCCCACAACATGCCTGACACTACTATTGTGAAAAAGAAAAAAGTCTGGTTCATTGCTATTGCAATACCAGGTGATGCATGAATTGAAGAGAAACAACTAGAAAAAAATAACAAAATACTGCAATCTGCAAACTGAAGGTGAGTAATTGTGGAGAAAGAAATCAATGGTTATGCCAATAGTAATAAGAGCCCTTGGAGCAATTACCCAAAAGGTTGCCTAAATACATGGAAATTTTGAATGTATCAGAACTGAATATTTTGACTTTGGAAAAAAAAACACTTTTATATACTATTTATATATATGTATATAGTAAAAACTGAAGGAATTAAGATGCTCCATGAAAATAACATTAAGAGTCTGGATGAAGATGATTATTACAAATACCTGGGTATCTTTCAAGCTGACAACATCAAGCACACTGAAGTCAAGAAAAAAATTAGAGGTGAATACATCAAGAGAGTGAAAAAGATCTTAAAGTCCAAACTCAATGGAGGAAATACCATCAATCAACACCTGGGAAATACCAGCAATCAACACCTGGAAAATACCAGTCATTAGATACACAGCTGGAATAGTGAACTGGACTCAGAATGAAAAGCAATGGATGGGAAGACCAGAAAAATAAGGACAATGAATCACGCCCTTCATCCTTGCAGCGACATTGACAGACTCTATCTACCATGGCAAATAGGAGGGCATGGAATGTTGCAAGTACATCAGTTGGTTGAAGAAGGAAAAAGGGCTTTGGAAGAATATCTGAAGGACAATGAAGAAGTTGCGCTGAAGTTAATATGCCAGGAAGGCTTGCTGACTACCAGAGACCAAAGTGGCCTACAAGAAAGATCAAATGAAGAACAGAACGGAGGAATGGGAAGACAAAGCACTACATGGCCAGTACATTAAAAAAATAGCAGGGAAAGCAGATAATAACAAGACTTGGCAATGGCTAAGAGCAGGGAAGTTAAAGAAAGAGCCCGAGGGATTAATTCTGGCTGTGCAAGACCAAGCCTTAAGGACAAATGTATACAAAGCCAGAATTGAGAAGACAGTACATGCCGCCTATGCAAAGAAGTTGAAGAAACAGTGGACCATCTGGTAAGCTGCTGCAAGAAGATTGCACAAACTGATTACAAGCAGCAGCATGACTAAATAGCAACAATGGTGCATTTTGCAAGAAATATATTTACCTGTAAACAAGAACTGGTGGGACCATAAAATAGAAAAAGTCATAGAAAATGAAAACGTTAAATTACCCTGGGACTTCAAAATCCAGACAGATAGGCACCTGCACATAACATCCCAGACTTAGTTGTCGATAAGAAAAACAAAAAAGTCTGGATAGTGGATGTGGCAGAGCCTGGAGACAGCAGAACAGAAGAGAAAGAACTGGAGAAGATAACAAAATATAAAGACCTACAAATAGAAATAGAACGACTACGGCAAAGGCAAGCAAGGGTAGTACCAATAGTAATAGGCACCTTGGGTGCAGTCCCAAAACAACTGGAACATCACTTAACACTATATGCATTGACAAATTTGCCATCAGTCAATTGCAGAAGGCAGCTTTACTTGGAACAGCTTCCATCCTGTGGCAATATCTGTAACACTATCAAACACCCAGATTTGCCTATCCCAGGTCATTGGTAAGGACTCGATAGATAGACAAAAATGCCAAACCCAGTCTGAACATCTAGCTGACTGTGCAATGAATAATAATAATTTTTTGAATGTTCAGTTGACTGAATTTCATGTTTAATGAATAAAGTATATAATAATAATAATACCAGTCATGGGAATATAAAGTGGAAAAAGTTGACGAAAATATAAAGGTGAAGATCTTGTGAGACTTTTGAATACAAATGGATTGTCATTTAGAACACAACACGCCAGATATTATAGTTGTCAAAAACCGAAACATACAATTTATTGATATCGCTGTACCAGGAGATGCCAGAGTTGAAGAAAAAGAACTGGAAAAAATCATGAAATATTGCGACCAGGCCATCGAAACGATGCAATTATGAATGAAACATGCAACAGTGATACCCATTGTCATCAGGGCACTTGGTACCATGTCCAAGAATTTTGCAAAATACATCAAGAAGTTGCAGCTTCCTGCTGTAGCACCAGTGGAGTTGCAAAAGACTGTGCAGCCCAGAACAACATACATTTTAAGAAGATACTTGATTGATACCTAAGATGCTGGCAGCAACCTGTATTAACCATCTAAGCCAGTCAATGATATTTGTGATACATTCTTAAATGTTCAGTTGACTGAGTTTCATGTTTAATGAATAAAAGTTTATAATAATACCTCCCAATTTGAACATCTGGCTGACTGTGTAACAAACAATAATAATAAAATAATGATATATATATATATCTGCATGTCCTGCCTGAATTCCTGTATAGCTCTTGGCTGGCCAATATCATTAGAGAAAAAGCTAGCAATGCACCCCTTGCACAGTACATTTTAAATTAAATTTTCTTTAATACCTGGGTTTGGATTTTTGTTAAGAACTTGAAAATCTCTGGATTTATTTAAATCAAACGGGGAGGGAGGGAGGGAGACCGTACCAGCATTTCTCCATGGATCACAGGGGCATTTTCTTTGAACACTCCATCTGGTTGTTGCCTGTTCAGAATGAGCCACTTCACACCTCCACAAATGATTTCATGCTTAATGTCTTTTACCATTTTGGAAGCCATGGCAAAGACTTTCACAACATATGCTGTTAGCCTGTAAAGAAGATAGTACATTAAGTAATCATTTAAATGAAGAACCTAATACAAGTAATTGCTTGCTTGGTTTTATAAGCCAAATATGACTAGGCTGCTGTTTGCTAGGTGGGAGAGAGGAAGAGTGGTTTGTCCAGAGATACCACATCACTACATTATGGAACAACAAGAGTAGAAGATGTGCATGCATTGATGGGAAACAATCAAGATTAAAATGAGTTGTCCTCATCTCTCCTTCAACCTAGGAAGGAAAAAGAGGAAAGAAAAAGATTAACCCAGGTCTCAACCCAGTACACAAGGCTGTATCAGGAGAAATAGTGCATCAAATCAGTTTAAAAGGAATTACACTGTTGTTATATCACAACATTGCACAGGAACTTTGGAAGAAATGCAGAGTAAGAGTTAAGAGAATGAGAATTCCTTAATTCAGTTCTTGTGACTTATCAAAGACAAATTGCTCTATATGGGTTAGTAATAAGTCAATGGAACTGAGTACTTTCAAAGGGTAGCTCCCCACTGAAATAGTATAACTATCTATTCAGAGAGCCACTTTGCAACAGTCATGAAGGTCCTGGCCTAGAGATTAGGAGACTGTGCATTCCAGCCTCCCTTAGGCATTAAATTATGTGCATACTTCTTTAAAAAGCTCTCCTCTGCCATAGCAGAACCCCTAAGCATTATATATGAGATATCATTCAGAACCAGCTCCTTACTGAACCTATGGTCCTTAGCTACATTCATCCCTATCTTCAAAAAAAGTGACCCCAGCTGAAAACTACAGACCAATCTCACTGTATTGTGTCATGTGCAAAGTCATGGAATCAATCATTAACCAATTCATCACCCTCCACTTAGAGTCAAACAATCTACTCTCCAAAAAACAATTTGGTTTCAGGAAAAAATTGTCCTGCAATCTACAACTCCTACGCTGCAAAAACAAATGGACTACTCTACTTGACAAGGGTAAAGCAATTGACACAATTTACATAGACTTCTGCAAAGCCTTTGATTCAGTGGTACATGACAAACTACTGTTAAAACTAAATTCTTACGGCATTTCTGGATCCCTTCATAAGTGGATTACTGCATTCCTATCAAACAGGCAACAAATAGTAAAAATAGGAAGCGCTCTATCAAACCCTTCTCCAGTTAACAGTGGTGTCCCCCAAGGGTGTCCCCCAAGGCAGCATTCTAGGACCCACACTCTTTATACTCTATATAAATGACCTTTGCAGTCACCTTATAAACAGTTGCGTCCTCTTCGCGGATGATGTAAAACTATTCAACACCACCGACAATGCTACTGTTCTTCAAAGTGACCTTGATTATGTGTCTGAATGATCAAACAATTGGAAACTCCAAATCTCGACCAATAAATGCTCTGTCCTACACATTGGTAAAAAAAATCAGTACACTAAATACAAGCTAGGTGGGTATGACCTCGTTGATGACCTTCACTCTGTCAAGGACCTCGGAGTACTCCTATCTAATGACCTAAGCGCCAGAGCTCACTATAACAGCATTGCCAAAAAGGCATTAAGAGTTATAAATCTAATCTTACGAAGCTTCTCCTCTGAAATATAAAATTGCTAACTAGGGCGTACAAAACCTTTGCTAGACCAATACTCGAATGCAGCTCACCTGTCTGGAATCAACACTGTATATTGGACATTAATACAATTGAGCGAGTCCAGAAGTATTTCACGAGGAGCGTACTACACTCCTCTGCTCGCAACAGAATCCCCTATAAAACCAGGCTTGAAATTTTGGGTTTGGACAATCTTGAACTACACCGCCTATGTTTGGACTTAAGCATAGCACACAAAATTATCTGCTACATATTATCTGCTACATGACTGTCATACCAGTCAATGACTACTTCAGCTTCAACTGCAACAATACAAGAGCACACAACAGATACAAACTCAAAGTTAACACTCCAAACTTGATTGCAGAAAGTATGACTTCAGCAACAGAGTGGTCAATGCCTGGAATGCACTACCTGACTTTGTTGTTACATCCTCTAACCCCATTCCTTTAACCTCAAAATATCCACTATTGACCTCACCCCATTCCTAAGAGGTCTGTAAGGGTTGTGCATAAGTGCACCATCGTGTCTACCATCCCTGTCCTATCGTCCCCATTTATTCGTACCTATTTCCTGTATTCTTACTCATGTTTATACTTACACCTATTACCTTGTAAGTGATTGACCAATCAAATAAATAAAGCCAGCTGGATGCCTCTGTCAGCCCAATTCATCTCACAGGGCTATTGTTATGAGGAAAATAAAAGGCAGGAATATTAAGTATGGTCATCACCCTGAACTAATCAAAGAGAGAAAAATCTAATAAGATAACAGCAGCAGCAACTCAATCCCATGGAATCAGTGTTTCAAGTGCTTCTACTATCTTGAAGCAGGACATTCTGATTCTTATTTTAATGAGGAAAAAAATAGAACTGATTGATACTAAATGCTAGACAAGAGAAGACAAGAGGGAGACCTATTATATGGGTAAACCATTATCAGAAAAGAGTATTTTGACTGAAAGCTGAAAGGATTTGGACTGAAGATAGCCTAGAATGGAGCTATTAGAAAGAAGGGAATGGTAGGTAGGAAGAAATGAAGAAAGCCAAAAAAAATACAAGACAGAGAATCAGATGCTGCAGCAAAAGTTAGAAAATGAAAATATTTGAACATTTATAGAGAAAGTTAGAGGAAAGCCTTTTCACGATCTGAAACAGATGTGCTATTCAGCAAGTTCTGACCAGTACTGGAGAACCGGTAGCGAGAATTTTGAGCAGTTCGGAGAACTGGTGAATATCATCTCTGACTGGAGATTTTACAGTATCCTTCCCCTGCCACTCCCACCAAGCCACACTCACAGAACCGGTAGTAAAAACAATTGAATCCCACCACTGATCTGAAAGTAATGGCTATATTTTTGTCCGTACCAAGAACTAGATTCACGGTTTGGAAATGCTGCATAGGAATGATCTGCTTTCTTGTACACCATCTGCTGGGCATAACCTGAAAAGAGACAAGATAGGGAGAGCTGTGAAATTTAGCTCCAGTCATACAAAATCACACTTGCATCCAGACTGGCATCCAGAACAGTTTTGCACTCTTCTTTCTCTGCTGTGTGCCTCATTGGAACTGTTTTTCCTTTGCACAATTGTTTTGATTTGTGTTCTGGACTCAGTGTAAAACTATCCCACTTTGCCATTGAGATTCTGAAAGCAAGCAACCTTAACAACAACAACAACAACAAAAGGAGCTGCTGTCCTGTATTCCTGAAAAACAAGCATTCGATAGCAGAACAATACTTCTAAACTCACTACAAAAGAGATGAAAATGTCTTTCCTTTTATAGAATATTGTGATAATTCCATGAGTCCATATTTAAATATTTCTCAGCAGTTACTATGACCACCTCTACCCCTCCAGACTGAAGAAGCGATATCCTTAGCTAAGCGAGCAGAAAGCTACTTTGTGAAAGAAAAACAATAGCAACAACAGAGTCCCCACCATACATTTAAGAACACTTGGCTTCAGTGGTGGGATTCAAAAACTTTTACTACCAGTTCTGTGGGCATGGCTTGGTGGGCATGGCCATGTGAATGGGTGGGCGTGGCTTTTTTTTTTGGAGCCCCCATCTGTTTTTGAGAGCTTCTTAGCCACAGAGGAGCCTCTGGGGGGGCGTTTTTACTCCCCTAAGGCTCCTCTGGGGCTCAGGAAGGCAAAAAATGGACGGGGGGGCGAGCTCCTCCCTCCATTTTTTGCTTTCCTGAGCCTCAGCAAGGGGAATTCCGGCACATCTGATCTTATCTACAGCTGATTATCGGAGGAAAAAAAAAGAAATACCTTAGGCGAATGTCAGGCAGGCGGACGGGCAGGATGAGCAAGCATCGGGTGGAAGGGTGACTGGGTGGGGGGGCGTGGCCAGCCAGAACTTACTATCGGTTCAGCGACCCACGCCAAATTCTTTCTACCGGTTCATCCAATCCAGTGCGAACCGGCTGAATACCACCACTGCTTGGCTTCTTGATTTTTGTGGGTCTTATATTTGTTCATTTTAGGGATTAATGAAACTGACATTTCCATCCCCTGAGGAAAACAAGTCTGGAGAGAATTTGCCTTACCTTTCATGATCTGCTTGACAGCTTCAGTCCTGCGATCCACGCCAAGATTCTCCCACTGTCCTGTTGCATCCAAGTAGTAGGTGGCAATGACCGATGGAGTCATGGTGATCATATTTTGCTCCCCACAGCCAGAAGGAGTAATGATGAGATGATTGAGTTTACTTCCATCAATTGAGTTTTCAATAATCTGAGCCACGGGGTCACCTGAATGTGAGAAAATTACCACACGTGTTAGCAGTTAGATAGTTTGTGATCTTGCTTTAAGCTTCAATATCTTTAGGGAAAATGATTAGTCTAATCCTGCTTCCAATTCCACTACCCTTTCTTTAGAGCATTGACCATGGCGTAATTAGGTTCAAATCCAGGACTAATTTGAAGGTTTATTAACTGATTTATTTATTTCTATTTCAAGATTGCCAGATTCTTTAGCAGTTCTGGGTGGCTTACAGTTAAAAAGAAGAATCAATATATATAGAAAAGGATGTAGCTGATCAAAAGATTGTCAGGCCTGTCCTAGATTGAGCGTTAGGAAAGAAAGACCCTCAACTTCATTTGCAGTGAAAGGTATACTTTTACTAAAGCCAAGTGGTTAGTTTATCCCCCAGTCATCTTAGCAGTGTCCAATAAAGTTTAAATTAGTTGTTTTGGCAACAGTTCTGAGGTTTGGTGCTTCTTTGATAGGTGTTCGCATTCTACTTCTGTGCCTGTGTCCTTGAATTGTTCAACCAGTGTCTCTGGTTGGCACTTCTAGTTCCTATCATACTCCCTCCCTGCATTCACCTTTCCCTCCCCCCATACTTTATGACAGGCTGCCATCAAAGTGAAGTAAGGGTGAAGCAGTGTGATGGAAGATATGGCACTAACTCAATACCAGTATAAAACCAAACTTTTGCAGGGACTCCACAAGGAAAACCACCTATTTTTAAAATGACTTTCTGAATGTCATTAGAGTTGGACCTGTGTGGATCTGGGGGAGGATGGCATTCCAGAGGGCAGACACAGAGAGCAGAGAAGAAAAGCTTTCTATAAGATTATGCTGTTTAAACATCGGGACTTGGAGCACGCCCACTTTGATTTCGTCAGATGGGCAGAAGTAATAAAGGTTAAATGTCAGAAATAGGACAGATCTATTGTATTTGTGAATCCAATAAGGAGGGCTCTGATCTGTACTCCATCTATTCAGGGACAAAAAAATAGGGAGCTATTGTTCTGTCAAGGAGTCCATCTACAGCACCAGTAGATGGTAACAAAATTGGGCTGGTGACTATTTCATCTTCTATATTTAACAAATGTAGGAGCCTGGGTTTCAAATAACTAGTTCTTACCTAGAACAGAAATCTTGGTCTCAATTTCTGTTTCAGGCACCTTGTCATCTAATTTATTGGCTATGACCGTTTGTTCCTGGGTTCCACCTAAAAATGAAAAAGAAAATGAGGAAAATTACAGGAAAAGAAATACCACATTCCACATTAGATATCTCTTTGACATTGTTTCTAATAATCATTTGTAAATGGAATTCAACACAATTATTTTATTAAGCATTTAACATAAAGGAATATAATTGTCTTAAGCACATAACGTTTGCAAAATAGAATAATTTTTATTTGCAATTGGCATGGTAAAAACAGCCTCTCCTTTCCCTGGAAACAATAAAGCATGTGGGTGAAAGGACTTTGCCATCCCCAGGACTTAGTAAAAGGTATAATGGGAATTAATGAGTAAGAATGAGAGTTACTCACCATTAGCACCTGGGTTCAGTTCAATAATAGTTACAATATCTTTCCGTTCCCCTTCAGGCTGTTACAGAAAAAGACACCAGAACAATCTCTTATGGGAGATTGCAAATAAAAATATAATGCATGACATCAACAGGTACTTCAAACTAGCAATTATAAAATATAAAAACTTAAAATATAAAAAAGGAAGGGTTTTGCAGACTCCATCCATCTGTCAAACTTCCTTGCATAAAGAAATGCAAGAATGCCTTCCTGTGGTCAAATAACAGATTACAAGTACAGGTAGTCCTCAACTTATGACAATGGAGCCCAAAATTTCTGTTGCTAAGTGAGTCATTTGATAAGTGAGTTTTGCCCCATTTTACAAACTTTCTTGCTAAGTGAATCACTGTGGTTGTTAATTTAGTAACATAGTTGTTAAGTAAAATCGGCTTCCTCATTGATTTTACCTATCAAAAGGTCACAAATGTTGATGACATGATCCTGGGACACTGCAACCATCATAAATATGAGCCAGTTGCTAAGCATCTGAATTCTGATCATGTGACCATGGGGATGCTGCAATATTCGAAAGTGTGAAAAACAGGCATAAGTCACTATTTCAGCACCGCTGTAACTTCAAACGGTCACCAAACGAATTGTCTAAGTCAAGGACTACCTGTACCAGAAACTAGCAGATCGCAACTTGCAATATTAATGGCAGCTAGCCTTGTATTGCATTTTTATTATACTCAGTCTTCAGTATGAATTATTTTTGAAGGTATCAACTGCACTCACTTCCTAGTGCTTGGCAATTATTTTTCAAATCTGTTTCTAACCATCGTTCCCCAATCTTCTGCTCCCAAACTTCATTTTGAAAAGCACCCAGCCAGCACATTGTTGTTCATCTTGTTCTCAATAGCTGAGACCTATCCATTCAGCCCCAGCTTGAGTTGTTTTATATAGTTGAGTTTGAATGGCTTCTCTTTCTATGGTTTTGAAATGACTGGTTTGATATTTCTCTTTTCAGAATTCAATAGTGTTATTACATCTTTTAGAAACTGCTGCCACCATCGGCCTCCCGCCAGCCAGTGCGGGTGGGCCTCCTTGGGGTGCTGTCAGCTGGGCGATGCCGGCTGGCGGCTCTGAGGGTGAGGGCCTTCTCTGCGGGAGCACCCTCCCTGTGGAATGAATTACCCCTGGAGATGCGAGCCATCACTGACCTACGAACCTTCTGGCGCACATTGAAGACCCACCTTTTTCAACAGGCCGGTCTGGCCTAGTACCATTGGAGGGTTTTTAATTTTTCTAACTTTTAACGTTTTACCCTTTTTATTATTCAGTTATAATTTTAATTCTCAGCCACCAATTTGATCTTTTTTAATACCTATTTTAAATTTTTCTATTTTGATTGTATTGTTTTTATTTAGGCTGTACACTGCCCCAAGTCCCAATTTGGGAGAGGGGGCGGTATAGAAGTTTAATAAATAAATAAATAGAATTTTGGTGGGGAAGCATTTTATGGGCTAAGACAAAAATGTCATCCCATTCCAGTCCAGGGATAGGAGGGGAAACACATGATTACCCTGGCAATGCCACAGTGCCTTGTCCTGTACCCAGGAAGCCAGACCAGCCTAGGGAATTCCTAAATTAATCTGACTAGTCACCCAACATACTTTCTTTTTCTTTTTGGCAGTATTGCTGTTGTTGTGGATTATTTTAGCCGCTTGGTCATGTCTCACACCCATCCACCTATTCACCAAATCATACCACTGAAGTGTAAAGGGTAATTGTTTCATGTGGCAGGGAATTTTTTTTTATTGCAACTGGGGGAGGGATTGGGAGGTGGGGGAGAAAAACTGGACTAAAAGAATCCTGGCTGCAACATATTTGGAGTATATTTGCTTTGCATGAAAGACCTCTTCTAAGCAATGAGCTCTGCCCCCATTCTGCCATTTTCAAACCGACCGAATTTTGCTATGAGAAGATTCTAGGAGTTTTCAAAAGAAAATCAGAACAACAATATAGTCCAGGATGAATAATAAACTAGACCATTTTAGCCACCATGGTAGATATGTCACTTTGTGTTGTTACAAGTTATGTTTTGAGACCAAAAGGCCTTTTTGTTGCAATAGGGGAAGATGCATTCATTAATAAAATTATGGTGAACAGTCTTTATCTACAGCGATCTCTGGTTATCGCCTCTCTTCCTCCAAGAGCCAAAATGTAACCCCACTTGTTACTTACTACAACTTTCAGTTTCTTCCTCACACCATCTGACAGCAGCTTTCCCCGGACACTTGCTTTGACCTCAATATCATGCAATCCTTGCTGTAATGGGACAATCACAAACGGTACTGCCCTGGAGGACAGGGCTCTAATTGGGACCTGCTCTCGGTATTTTTGTCCTTCTGTGGAAGCACTGCAGAAGGCTGGGTTGTATAACAGTTCCACTTGCACCTAATGGAGGTGAAAAAAAGCACATAAGCCACCAGGCAGCTTTGGCCATAAGAATCATTTAAAATCCAGCTTTCCCATTGATGACACAAACACATTCCCCACCAAATCTGTTCCTGCACCAGCAAGTCATTGCGACACATGAAAGGAAAGACAGAAGAGGGGTACACACAGAGTACACATACACATACATCATATCATGCAATTTATCCTTCCCTTTGCTTCTTCATAGACTGGTAGAAAATAGGACTGGGTGAACAAGTCAGTATTTATACAAATGAGGCCACCCAAATACCTGAGCCCCATAAGTGCACTTCTCAATGGAAAACACAAATGGAGCAGAGATGAAGATCTAAACCAGTGTTTCCTAAAGTGTGATCTGAGGAGGGGTCCTCTAAAACCCTCATAGGAGCTCACAATATCAGAATTATTTGCCAGGCAGTAAGGTATTTGCAAAGATTTCTCATTATTATGTTATTTTTTTCATAAAAATATTCTATTGGTTAATAGGTGATGGATTTAATATTGTTTTTATATTATTCAGTAAATATTCTACAAATGCATCCTTTCCATTTTTAATATGGTAAGTGGGTAAATGTAGCCCATGGGAATAAAAGCTCTTTGGAGGCCCTCCATAATGTTCAATAGTGGGAAGGGGTCCTGACAGCAAAATGTTTAAGCAACTCTGGTCCAAACAGTCTTGCCAAATCTGCCCACCATTAACTCCATCCCTGGCACTCTTTTATTGGTCAGGAAATGCTGTGGTTTATAGCTGGAAATACATAAAGTTTGCCTATCAAATTATTGATAGCAACACAAGTCATGCACATTTTCTAATTTCTAAACCCGCACTCTTGTCACAGTCCCAAAACTTACATAAATATCCTCTTCAGCATAGTTATACAAAACAGCTCGAACCTCCACCTGCTCATTCTTCACTACTGAATACGGCACTCGAAGATCAATGAAGAAGTCTTTCATGACTGTTATTTCATAAGGTTCAGCCACACAGATCCCTGCAAGGAAAGCCAATGGCAAAGCCCAACACACACACACATCCAAAAAAAGTTAGTTCTACTTTAATTCTTAGGTGCTTTTCACCCCTGCCAACTTTCTATCATTCATAATTCTTTACCTTTGGTGGGTGTAATGCTCACAGCCAGCACCTCCCACGTTGTGATGGAATCCCTCAGATAAAAAGACACTGTCTTGCTTGAAATCCTAGGGACAAAATGAAATGTGTCATGTAATTTGCAGAGCTATTATAGTGTGCATTTTTATTTTTTTTAAATTTTTTAAATAAACTTCATTAAAGATTAAAAAGAAATATATATACAGTGTATAAAATACCACGTTTCATTACAAATAAAACCAATATACAAATACTAATATTGCCATAAAACATATATATTTCTTATCAGCTAAGACGGTGTGATCATTTATTAAAAACAATTTTACTAATATTCATTTTCTATTTTTGGTATATGCACTTAGTTTTACCATTTCATTTTTCAAATCCTTATCTTTTAATCTCCTAGTTTTTCTCCTTCTTCCAATTGTACCATTTTTCCCAAGTTGTAGTATATTTTGAGTCTACCTTATCTTTGAGTCTATCTTATCTCTTTGTGTAAGGAGGTCCATTTCAGTGCAGTCAAGAACTTTCTGAATTAACAAATCATTTGTTGGCATTTGGTCACCCTTCCAGCATTGTGCCAATGCAATTCTTGCTGCCGTGATTATATGGAGAATTAAGTATTTCATTTCTTTTGCATAGTCCCCTTTTAACATTCCCAACAAAAATATTTCGGCCTTAAATTCTAGTTGTATATTTGTAATTTCTTTTATCCAAATTCTAATTTTTTTTCAGTACTTTTTACTTTTTGGGCAAAGCTTCCAAGCATGAAAGAAGGTACCCCTCATTTGTTTACATTTCCAACAAGTTGGATTTAAATTTGGGTACATATTAGCTAACCTTGAAGGTGCCAGATACCACCGATAACACATTTTGTATTGGTTTTCTTTATAAACAACCGATTTTGTTATTTTATAATTTTGTTTCCAGACTTTTTCCCAATCTTCCAAATTAATGTTGTGCCCTACATTCCTTGCCCATGCAATCATTGGGCCTTTAACTATTTCTTCCACCATTTCAAATTCTAATAGATAATTATACATTTTAGAAATTATTTTTTCATCCATCTCCTCTAATATTTTATCTAATTGGTTCGGTTTTACCTCAATTTCAAATTCTTCTATATCTTTTTTATATCTCATCTTGAGTTGTAAATATGGCCACCACTCTATTTTCATCCCTTGTTCTCTGAGTTCTTGGTTCGTCTTTAATTCTCCTTGGGAATTTAGGACATCATAATACCTTTATTCCAGTTTCTAAGGCATTGGAATGGATCAATGCCTCCATGACGGAAACCCATCCTGGAATCTTCATATAATGCTTATGTTTAATTTGCAAAGCTATTATAGTGTGCATTTTTAAACTAGCATCAGATAGACAATTCCTACAGCTACCAATCATACAGCGTCCTTCCTTCCAAAAGGATCTGAGAATCAATGGGAAATACAAACAAGTTCCAAATGGAAGTTGTCATCAGCTATTTCTCCCATTAAATTCTAAGTTTGCAACAGAGGGGTTTCAAAATAAAACACTCATTTTGAAAGCAATCAACAGTAATATGGGAAACAGATATGACAATGCAATTTGATGGCTGCTGGATAAATAATAAACTACCTATTCATAACTTTAAAATCAACTTCAAATTTCCTTTAAGCTTCCAAAGCTGCCGTGTGATGGGAGATGATGCACAACAAACCGGTCTAATCCAAGTGGCAAGAGCTGAAAAGCAGCTTTCTCCACAACTACAATTTCCTGATCCTTCTACTGTTCTCCATATAGTAGAACCCAAGAGGAAAGGTGCATTATTACTACTAATGGAGTTCTTCAGTGTGAGGCGGTGTGAGAAACGGAAAACAGCATATACTAATGTATATCTCTATTTGGCTGAAATTACATTTTTTTCCCAATGGATCTAGGTCCTTTGATCCTGATTGATAAATCTGGATCCACTTGGCTAAGATTAATTTATCAGAATTCATGGCTTTTCAAAGAATGATGTGAGTTTAAGCCTTAAACAATCAATTATGGATGCAGAAAAATAATTATATTTATCACCCTTTCCTTTTTTAAACCAGCAAGATATTAAAACTAAATATTCATCTTTAAATTTAGAAGAACCTAAACCTTAGCACATTTTAAACATTTCCACTAGCTATTCCCGTAGGAAAGTTTGAGGGAATCCCATATCTTTAGGACTCTTGTCCTTATGACAAAGAGGCAGTTGAAAATACAATTGATGCATTAATGCACTTATAGAAAATATGAATCCAGGTCTTCTATTCTCCTTTTTAAATAAACTTCTGGGTCACTCAGATTTATTTTATAGAGAATTGTTATAATTATTCAGTTTCATTACAGTTCACCACTATGATTCAGCTTCTTTGGAGGTGGTAAAACCAATTGTAATTAGTCATCATTTCTACCTTTTTAAAATGGAATTCTGGTCATTGGCCATAATAAACAACAGTGACTAACAAGTAGCTTTTCTCTTCTAAAGAAGGTGAATAAACCCAGGTTTCACTAAGGACCTTTTCTGATCCTTTCCTCTTGGAAGAGACACCATCTTCCCCATTCCTGTAAAAATTCTGCAATCATTAGATTTTCCTTTCAATTGAAAAGTAAGCTAATATAAACAGCAGAACTCCAATACCCTTGACTGTTAGGCTGCTCGGTCAAGTCCTCTGTTAGCCACAACCAACTCTCGGGAAAATCAGACCTGGAGATGATGTTGTCATCTCCAAAGAATTCATCTTCAAAATCACCTGGAAAACAGAAAGCGAGTTGGTATAAGGTACTCTTTTTAACAATACTTTATTAAATAAACCCCAGTTAACTAGATAGCTATTTTCAAAAATAGTAGGCACCTCTGTGTTTTTGTTAATCAAAGTATACTTTCCCTTGCTTGCTATTCTATCAGAAAGTACTGAACTATGGTACAACATTTCTTTCTTGAAAACTCAAGCTATTCAGAATGAGGCACTCTATAGGCAACAGGTACCGTTTCCATCACATACAGTATTAAGATGTACTAGCAAGGACATGATGAGAATTAATAATTGTTTCCAGTAACATGTATACATAAAATAACATTAAGAAATAATGACTTTTCAGTCAGACATGGAAAGCAAAAATTAAAAAAACAATTATCTATCAGGGCAAGGAAAATCAAGGCCATATTTGTTTCTAATCCTCTCCCTGTCTTGTTGACACTTGCAGCTCTCTCACAACAATGCTTATTTACTCTCTTTTCTGGTTCACACCAGAGGTGGGCTACACTTTTGTTGACAAGGGGTTCGCTGGTCGTGAGCACGCACACACACTGGTTCACATGTATTTTGCGCATAAAAAATAGGCATTCAACCACCCTACTATGGTTGCCATCTTGACCATTTTTAACTCAGCCTTTTTAAAAAAATCCTTTTCAAATTCCTTTTTTTTAAATCAAGGTTTTAATTTACAGTTCACTGATTCCAACTAGAGAAAAATTGAAGCAGTCTACCATTAAACTACCACCAAAGAAAGATATGTACTTTCACCACTTTGACTCAACAAGCCCTCCAAATCATTTCTCACAACAGTTTTCTTCAACCGCTGAGATCTCCCGAAAAGCTGCTAGGTGCTTTAGCTGAACCAAAAGGTCACTGATATTTTAAAAATGTGGTGGGTTGCTGTGAGAGGAAGCAGCAGATTCCTGGGTCCGCTTTAATTAAAAACAGTGATGTAATGAGAGTATGCCTGCATGCTGCGTAGACCTAACCTTGATGGGGACTGAGAGAGCCCAGGGACTAGGAGGCTGGGTGTGATGTGATTCCCACGAGTGAGGCCTCACCCATTCCAACTTCTAATGTTCCTCCTGCATTTACAGAGCTGTATTTTGCACTAAAGCTCAGCTATAAATTAGCAACAATGACATATAAATACCTAATAATAATAACAATATACTCCAAATGGGTTTCCAAGCCTTGGTGATGCTGTTATGTGTCATGTTTTCCAGGTATCGTGAACTGAAAGTTACTTTCTTTCAATAAACCCAGAACCTGCTACTTACTTCTTGCCAGAAACAACTCGCTCTCCCGTTGGTTTTCATCTCGGATCCCTTTGATGTAGCGACAGCATTCAAGGAAGGCAGCTTACAAGCATCTCCCTCCTGGATGTATTTTGCACGCTTTTCACAAGTGTACCCCATGGGGTTCTCATGCATGCCATCTTCACAGCATTTACGCAGGTCTTGGTCCTGAAACTGTGCCACTAAAATATGCAAAATGCGTGAAACATTAGAGAATCCTATTTCTCATAGTCAGGTGCATAAAGGGAAACAAGAGATAATGAGTATCGACATAAACCAATCAAATGAGTTAGTTGTTTATCCTGTCCCAGACAGCCGGAAGGGACAGCTGATCATCCTTTGACTTTTCACTACTGTAGTTACTAGGGACTGTCAATTTCTTAATATTGTTTTATGGATTATTATTGCATCTGCAATTTTGCCAGAACATTCAAACTTATCTTCTGTATTTGAAAATCAATCAAATGTTGCAGTGTATCTCTACCCCTTAAATGGAGCATTCTAGCTGCCATCTGCTAACAGGAGGCTTGAGTAAGCCATCACCAGCTCCTGGAAAAAACATGGGCTTTAAATCACATAAAGGCCCCTTTGTTTAGTTTTCTCTCTTCTTTCAACCAAGCCATCCCACAACCTTGCATACAGAGGAGTCCAAATGGCAGTTCCTGAGTATGCGCCTTGTGGAGGTCCCTTGGGCAGGGGAAGGGATGGGTGTGTGCTTGAGGAAGGTAATGGCAGTTTGTATTTCAATGTAATTAAAATTAAAAACAGTTGATACAATTATTCTTCAACAAAACTCTCCCCCTCACATAATAGGTAAAAGTCATAATAGGAGAGGAACTTTTGGAGGCTTCTGTGGAGGGAATGCGCTCTGAAGGCTTCCAGTTCAACGCCTGCATGCAGACAATTTTTTTGGCCACTAAATTCTGGCCCCTGATACAGGAGGTTTACTGATCTCTCTAGGTATGGCCACTTTAGTTTACTTTGTATTGTTTATTATTTTTTGAAATAAAGCAAGTAATTATATCACCAGTACGGGGGCGGGGAGGGGGGGGCAGAATTTTTAAAATTTTTGAATGTGGGTTTTTTAGTTACATTAATAAGTCCATAATCGCTGTTTTTAAGCTTAATAGAGAGTTAAACACATTTATTCTTAGCTTTCTCCTGAAATAATTTCTGGGTATTCTGCTGTTACTCTGTCCTGGAGATTCATTCTATTCTATTCTATTCTATTCTATTCTATTCTATTCTATTCTATTCTATTCTGTCCTGGTGTTTCATAAGTTTAAAAAAAAAGGGTTTGGGGGCATGGAAATCTTTAGGAAGGGGATGATTGAAGCCCCATACATATTAAAGGGGCAGAGCTTTGGTTGTTCAGTTGGAACTGCCTTGTTGATATGCAGGCATTCCCACAGATGTTCCTGGTTTGGGAGCTGCTTGTAGTTCACTGGCCACTGACTGCTTACTTGCTGCTCATCAAGAGCAATTCTTGATCAGTGCTGCTATCCGAGAACACTCAAAAGCAATGCTTCAAAATTTTGTGTATTAAATGTAATCTCTTTAGCTAGAACCAGTCACTGTATATTCTACATTAAACTTTTGGGCCCCTTAAGTACTCCCCCCATTACACTCAGAATTCAAGCACTCAAAGTTATTGATAGGTTAAGAATGATCCTATTCAATAGAGATTATTCATTTTTTACCCTCTTGCTTGGGAAAGAAGGGAAAGGGGGATAATCTTCCTCTACTCCTTCCTCCATTTCCTGATTGATTCAATAAATGCAAGTGGACTGTAGTTTTATTCTTTTACCTCAGAGTAAACAGAAACTTCAGTATTTTGCCACATACCTTTGCTTGCCTTGCTGTCAAGCAGCAAAACAGAACTGCGACGCCTCCGATTTGCAGGCTGAGGACATTTTGCAACTGAAGGAGGCAGGGGAGAAGAGGTGGGAACAATTATTCTTTACAGTAAGAAGATAACATTCAGCACTAATTCCTGTGAAGATTAATTTTAAAATGGGTTTACAGTAAGGCAGTTCTGCTGTCTTCTGTGGGACACTCTCCCATTTAAAATAGAATGGGAATGAAGCCTTAATTATTTGGATCTATATCTAATAGATCCAAAGCAGTTCATAGAAAGTTCACTTTAGAGCTGGGAAGGTGCAGTAGGGGAGAAAGCATAGCTCAACTCTTCATTGGGTCTGAGTTGAAGGGCTCACGGTTGAAGAAGTCAAAGAACATCTCCAGCTTTTTCATGTTTTGCTGGACTCTTTCCCCCACTTTGAAATGAAATGATAGGAAAAAGCAGGAATATACCAGTGGAGGATTAGAGTGGACACTTCCTAAAATCATAAGAATAAAATAGAAATCCTGCATTTTAATTCCCTCCTGTACAACCACCCTTAGAAACAGTGATTTGTCCTACAATTTGAGTAATCACTTGGTAGAGGATTTTGGAACCATTACATGCAGTTTAAGAACCCAATGGCCAATATTCTGTCCTTGAAATGCTGAAACACACTTTTCAGGTGTGAGGAAAACAAATCCTTAGAGGGGCGGGACATTTTAGCAAAAGAGAAACATAAAAGGAATGTGTGCTAATTGGCACATGAAAAAGGCAACCTTGAAGTTCTTGGTTCTCAGTAAGCCTGACCAAGATTTCTATGGCAACCAAACTGATCTGTTTCTTTTATTAAAGCAATAATTCTTTCTTGAATGTAGAAGTAAATTGAGGTTTGGTAATTATGAATATTTATGTTTACATCATTTACTATTTATGCATATGTATGGCTATCATTTTCTCCTCCTTTCTGAAGTGTGTAAATATGAGTGAATCTTTTTTGCCTGCTGGAGCTTCTTTGACTATTTTCTGGAGGTAGCTCCCACAGGGCACATTGATAACAATACATTTTGCTTGCTGGCTTGCTTGTTTAATTAATTAATTAATTAATTTCTAAACTGCCCATCTCAACCAAGTGACTCTGCAGTGAGGTTTGACTATTGCTTTGGTCCTTGTGAATTGATTCCCATATGATTCCAGTAGTATTTGATGGAGCAATGCTCTTCCCATGGCCTCTAAATGGATTGGAAAACCTCTGCCATCTCCCAGACATTAGCACCCATTCCCAAAATACCTGATCTCTGTTTGGTGTTGAGATTAGTGCTGGTTATCAGAGCCAGTCCAGCATCTTCAAACACACCCAGATTATTCTGGCCACTGCCAGCTGTACAGCCAAAGTCACTCTTTTCTATTGTGTCCCATATCTAGTGCACATCACAGAAAAAAAAATGTTCCTCCTCAGTACTGTAAGTCAGAAAACTCTTGAAAGCTGAATGTTTGTAACTTAAGAAATTTCTGGCCTTACCTTAGCTTGGCTAATCTTATATTTATCATTGAGAACATATACTGCTTTGTCCACAGCCACAAGACCGACCCGAGCACCTGGATCCCCTTCCAATTTGATTTTCATTGCAGCTCCTGGCTTTTGTATTCGATTGTCTTTGGAAGACGCTCCTTTCACAACCAACTGTTTATACAAAGCAAAGAACAGCTCAAATCTCTATAACAGACAGAAAAATTGCCAATTCAAGGGGAAATAGTTTCTCTATCTGAACAGGAATACATGTTTTGGAGTAAAGTGCTTTAAAATAAGCACATCTGATTTATGCAGCTATAATAAAGGAGTTCCCATGACTGCTAAGAAAGCTACTGGGAAGGCTGGCTTACCGTTCCCATGCAGGTATCCTTCACATCCACCCAGACAGAATCAGCCACAATTTCGTTGTTTCCCACTTGGTAGTAAGCCACAAACCGGAAGGAAGGGATGAGATCTGGAGTGATACGCAGATTCATGGTCACCAGATTCTGTCCATCTCCCTTGGGTTGCCTGCCAACCTTGAAAATCTTCCCTTTAGTCAATATCTGAGGGTGAACAAATACTGATTAATGGGAAGGTTAGAAATGATAGATTAAGCCAGTGGCTTCAAGGCAACAATATGAATTGAAATGCTCCAGACTTCTTCCAGATCTATAATACTTACGAGGTATGTGAAATATTTGATCTGGTTCAGTGAATTTGCATTGCCCCTCAAATTGAAATTGACAGGTACGTTATCTCCAGGCTTAATCTCTGTAGATGTAATGGCTACATGCAGATAGTTTCCAGATCCTCCCTGAGTTTGGTAGGCTGTGGCTATCATGGACTTTGTTGCCTGGCGTTCTCTTGGGAGGTCTCCATGGTTGGTTCTAACCTAGACAGGGTAAATATGAAGCAGTAACCTAATTAGGAAGCAACTAGAACTCCTTTTAAGGCTGGCACTTAATAATGTTCACATGAAGACTGCTGAAATAATACAGTGATGGCTAGAATGGACCTGGCTAACATCCAGTCTTCATTAAAATAAAATAACCTAAGATCCTTTGATATGATCTGCATCTTCGGGGGGGAAAAGAACTCCATGTTCCTTTGAGTGTAGCAAATGCAATATTGCAATTGGTATTTCAGGAGTGGGCATAGCTATTGAATAAAACAATTGCAAAGTGAGTTGCAGCCTGAGGGCCAGTTGGGATGATGAACTGGCTACAAAAAGCAAACAGGGTATTAATGCCAAACCAAATCAGGGATTTGCAAGAATCACTGTTCCTGTGAAAGAATATCACTTGTACTGAGAAATACTGAGAAGAGAAAAGAAATCACTTTATTGTCAGTGGCATTTATCCACAGGGTGTGTTTTCTATTTGTTTACCCTTAAAAAACAAACTTTACCCAGGGATTAGGAGCTGCCCAATGCCATTTATTTCCACACCTTCCTTTCTTTTTTATAAATATCACCAGGCCATATAATATACCATGATCAGCTGACTTTTACAAGTAATCTTTGTAAAGAAAAAAAGATAAAGAAATATTATCATTATATTACATTCAATTCAACAGTAATATACCCAAATATACAGATATCAACCTATATACAATGATTTCCCTTACGCTAACAGGCATACATAACATATTTGTCTCCATTCCTAGCTAAAATGACTCTCCAGTGATACAATGTGCATAAGGGCTTCACAGTGTATATTTCTTGCTTTGCCTTTCATAGCTGTATGCTCTGTCCTGCAAAAGTGCATAAAAACAGAGTTTGCATCACAGCAAACAGATGGACATTTCATCACTTGTTCCCTCTTGAGCAACAGCAGAGCTGCTGCCGGCATCCAAGGTGCCATTGTACAGAATTCCACAATGCATAGACCTACCCAGGTCTGTCTCTGCTCCCAGTCTGACTGTGTATGGCCAAAGTGGGTGAGTTTATGTTACTGGCACTGTATCTCCTTCGCTTTCTTTGTAACTGGCAACTAACAATCCTGTCTTCAGGTCATTCCATTAGGTGGTGCACAATTTGCACATCAGACTGCGATGGCCCTACGTTCCAACATAGATGTCAGGCCCAAAACCAAGAATAAACTTTTCCAAAGTTGAGTTCTTTATTGCTTTCAAACCTATAGGCAAAATCTTGCCAGATTGAGGAGTCCACTATCTGTATCTACAATATACTTTGAAAAGTATTAGGGAGTATTTCTCTCATATAAAGTATAAATATCATATAAATTTCTCTCATATAAAGTATTTCTCTCATATAAAGCATCCGGACTGAGATGCCTCTTACTCCTCTGCAATGCCCCCCTCCCTCCTGGGAATCCACTTCCTTAGAACATTCCCTCTCATCAGCACACTGAATGGGATTTAACAGAATGCCAGAGTGACTTACAGTGATCGGTAGACTTTGAGTGTTCTGTGGTGTGTTCAGAATGAGTTTAGCAGTCCCATCGCTCAAAGTGCTTCCCTCAGAACGAATGGCCTCTGATACCACTGGCACATTGGCTGCTGGTGAGCCATCAGGGTTGGTAACATATACCTAAAACAATCCAGAAGAGGTCATTCAGCATGGAACATGGCAGCTTCTTCTAAATCTAAATCAGTTTATTCACTTATTTATTAATCATTAAGAAGATTTATATGGCTGCCCAACTCACACAGTGATTCCAGGTGGCTTACAAATTAATTTATTAAGGCTTTTTGTCACTAAATTACATAACTTCTATGCAGATACATTACAGCAAAATATCCAGTGTATAAATACCGATCAATCAATAAATCTACAGTGGCAGCATCAACCCCAAGATAAGCTGAAGCCTCCACATGCATCTTGAACAACCAAGTCTGGATAGCTGTTCAGAAGCCCAGTAAGGGGAGAAAGACATTGCTAAGATGGCTGTTTGACAAAATAGGAGACTTCAATTTCTATTACCGTCAGTTCATATGGCATTCCTGGCTTGAAATACTTGGGGGTTTTTGTGAAGTAGATATGATAGGGAGATGTCACAATATGAATGCCGCTTTGCTCAGTCACTACCATATCGCTGCCTGCAAAACAAAAGAAGGAATGCAACTTAAAATAGGAAATCAAACTGAGAAATGCAAGAGAAAAATCCTGCAAAGATCTTGAAGTAGGTCAAACCTAATAAACCCAGTACTTTCACAGTTTGCAAATCATCTCTCAACTTCTTCTATCTTCGTATCCCTTTCTTTTTGTAGAAAACAATCAGGGGTGGGATTCTACCAGTTCACACCTATTCGCTAGAACCGGTTGTTAACATTCTAAGCAGTTTGGCGAACCGGTTGTTAGAAGAAATTACTGGCCTAATCCTGTAAGGAAGGCAGGAAGGAAACATTCTGGTGTTGCTTACAGAAACTGCCTCTCCGTTAACCCTTATTACATTTTTGGCAGGACTAGACTTCCTGTCTCAGGAACGTCTCTGGAGTTTTTTTCCCCTCTTTTGCTGGTACTTTGCTTGTGTGGAGTGACCATTCAAAGTTACAATGGCACTGAAAAAAGTGACTTATGACTATTTTTCACACTTACGACTGTTGCAACATCCCCACAGTCATGAGAGGCCAGGCGAGGAGATGTGTGCCTCGATGTGAGTGATATTGAGTTGGCCACACCCAGCCAATAACATGACCACCAAGCCACGCCCACCACCTAAGCCATGCCCACAGAATCGGTTGTTAAAAAATTTGAATCCCACCCCTGAAAACAATGTTGCATCATGTTACGTGCTGATTTTAATTTATTATCCTGTCATGTAAATGGTCTTAAGAAGAGAAAATAATGTGGCAAATGATCATTTATAAATAGAAAATTGGCATATTAAAACTTCAGAAAATGTGGAGTGGGAATGTATTAATATATTGTTCTATTTTGTGGCTTTGCGACTAGACATACTGTTTCCCTTAAAATAGCAACAGCACTTAGACTTATCTCCTTCAAAAACAAGGCCTAAATTTAATTCCACACAAGATTATAGATTTAAAACTGCTTGAATGAAACTGATAAAAAAAATGAAATTTGAAATTAAAATTTGACAGAAGTGATGTGTAATATTAGAACCATAACTTTCTCCAATTACGCCCCTCATAAAAATTCAATGTTTTTCAGAAATTTTAAAGCACTTTAAAGCGATGAAGAAATGCATATTTATATAGGACCGATTTATAAATGGAGAAACAATTTCTGATATAAAGAAAGGACAGAGTTCTAATGCTTCAGGACTAAATATGTACAGGCTCTATCATTTGTTAAAGATGAAAAAATGAAGAAAATAGCTTTATACCTCCTGACTGACTTTGAAACAATAATTTCCGATCTAAAGGAAAATACCAAGAATCACCTCAAAACTTTATACGATATCATTCAAGAGTTCCAGAATGCAGTAAAACCTTTATAGGAATAAGAGCTTGGAAACAATACTTTATCTTATTGTGGAAGGATTATTAAAAATTATTCATATCGTATTCCAATTTTTAGCAAAAATTTGAAGACAGTATCTAATAATGACACAAACTGACATATCTGGTAGCATTGCTCAAAATCCAAAATTTTGATGATACTGGTGTCAGGAAACCTATGTATCGCCCAGAAAGAGAAGAACATTAATATTCCAAATTTAGCCCTAACACTTCAAATGATTAGAAACAGTTTTAATGGAAAAAACTTATAGTTACAGTATATACAGGGCAACTTTTTAGATAGCACATCCCTTTTAATCTAATTTGGAAAGTTTTGATTCACTTTACTAAACATTTAGAGTCAGGTAAGAGACATTTATTCACAAAAATTTTGTGGATTTTGTGGGATAAAGGTGAATAATCATTGTGAAAGGGGAGGATTTAAAAACCAAGTCACAAATCAATAATGTATTCTGGTGATGGTTTGTTTTCTTTTATTTAGTTATTTTCAGTCCCTGATATTTAAAATTGCAGTCTGTTAATTTTTAAAATTAAGAGACTTAATTAATTAAGCACCCCTGCTCACCTGATTCTGTTATGACTGTTACAGATACATACAGAGTATGCCCAACAAGCTCATTGAGATTTTGAAATCGAGAACGTAGTGTATCTCTTTTTAGTATTGCTTCCCCATCTCCATCAATAATCTGAAAATAAATGAAAAATCAGTAAAAATAAGGAAGGAAAGTGGTCTGCCACAATGTAGAATAAGGAAGATGATGGATGGAGGTATGCAAGCTCTGTGGCCAAAGCAGCAGGGGATAAAATATGTTTTAAATCCAGAACATCCAGATAACATTCAGAAGAAACTCAGGCACATGCTCCTTTATTCACTGAATTATTAGAAGGAGAAAAAAATATAGCACAACCAGGCTTGAAAAATTCTATTATAGCCAACCTCAATAATGGTAGTTTAGCCTTCTAGTGGAATTGTTCTACCTAGTAAATCTGACACACAAACCTGCAAGAACAGTCTAATACGCAAACACCCCTGTTACATTTTACCGGAATTCTCATGAGTGAGTCTGGAATACTCTTTTTAGCACCATCTATTTTCACTCCAAAGAGAACAAAGGCCACACCTTCTACTTTCTTTCCATACAAGTACCTGTAAAGACACAATGAAAGTAAAGGTCTAATTATACAACTTTGCTTTTCCTACTGATCTTCTTTGACACAAGAGGAATCAGTGAGGGCGTTAACCTATTTCTCACATCTCCTTATTTTCTTTACTCATTCAGGCATCTTTCTCCAAGCCTTTGTCACTTCCGATGCTAAAGGTGGACAGGAGAAAATTTGAGAGCAGGGAGGAGGATGCTAAGTTCAGTTGCTTCATCCTTCTGCCCATTTCATTTTCTGATTTCTAAATTTTCTGATTTCTAAATTTCACCTTTCTGTCCATTCCAACACTCTAGGTGGCTTGCAAAAATAAAAAGTATGGAGTAGAAAATGTACCACAATTAAAGCCTTAATACAATTGAAATCAATCATTAAAATAACTAAGAGTTTGCTAAAAGGAACATATTTGTAATTTCTTAAATAATGAGGAAATGGGATTACGGCAGGGGTGGGCTGCTACCGATTCGCACCAGTTCGTGCAAACCAGTTGTTAATTTTATGACCAGTTTGGAGAACCGGCAAATACCACCCCTGGCTGACCCCACCCGCCCTGCCCCACATCTGTCAGGAATCCTCACATGGCCTGTTTTGGATCACAGGTAAGTGCAGGGCCTGTGCAAAGGCTCAGGGAAGGCCAAAAGCAGGCCTCGCAGAAGTTATGGAAGGCCAGAAACAGGCCTGGGGAGGCTGTTTTTACCCTCCTGAAAGCTCAAGAAAAGCCCAGGGAGGGTGAGAAGGTCCCCCACGGCCCGTTTTCATTCCCAGGGTGGTGCAGGAGGCTGACTAGGCCACTGCCACCATGATCACGGCCACCCAGCAACCGGGCAGAGAACCAGTTGTTAAATTATTTGAAGCCCACCCCTGGATTAGGGAATTTTTTATTATTATAATTTCTCTGAAAAATGAATTTTATTACTCTTCCTCTGATCACTTCTATGACTGGGCTACCACCTTACCCTTGACACTAAAAAGATGCAGCATCAAACTTAAAAGAGATAATTCAGTTTAGTACAGGGGTGGGCTTCAAAAATGTTAGCAATGGGTTCTCTGCCCAGTTGCTGGGTGGGTGTGGCCATGGTGGGCGTTGCCTAGTTGGCCAAGTGGTAGGGGTGGCGTTTTTGCCCTCCCCGGACTCCAGAGGCTTTTCTCAAGCCTCGGGAGGATGAAAATGGCCTCCCTGGGCTCCTGAGGCTCTCTGGAAGCCAGAAACTGGCCCATTTGCAGCCTTCCCGAACTTCTGGGAGGCCCATTTTTCACCCTCCCCGAGCCTCCACATGCACCCTGCACTTAACCTGCATCCAAAACAGGCCGCGTGGGGACTCCTGGGAGGGGAGGGATGGGTGGGGCCAGCCAGGAGTGGGATTTGGGGGTTCTCTGAACTGCACAGAATCTTAACTAGGGGCTCTCCTGAACCCCTGTGAACTCCCAGCAGCCCATCCATTGTTTGATATCATAAGTGGTCAGACTAATAAAGCTAAATAAAGTCTAAAGACTATTTTGCAATATTATAACTATTCTATTTTTTAATAAATTTCAAGTAAATATCTTCAGATCAGGACTAGTCACCAAATCATATTTTTCTGAATATTATGACCCAAAGAATAACCATTTTCACTCAGATGTACCCTTTAGCTACTCATAGTTGTAAATAAGCATACCTTGCAGTGATAGACACGTGGAAATTTTTATTGCCATCAATGTAAAGAAACTTATCTGATGGTTGCAGATGGACTTCAAAGCTTGGTAACACTACAGAAAACGAAACAGGTGAAAAGGTAGAAGTCTAACACTGACAGGAAGAGGTATTTATTTAATTTTACTTAGTTTATTTTATTATTTATCTATTTATATCCCACTTTTATTATTTTTACAAATAACTCAAGGCAGTGAACATATCCGACATATCTTTCTCTTCCCATTTTCTCCACAACAACAACCCTGTGAAGTGGATTGAGCTGAGAGAGAGTGACTGGCTAAGATCACCCACCTGGCTTTCATGGCTAAGACGGTAGTCCCCCAGTTTCTAGCCTGCTACCTTAACCACTAGACCAAATTGGCTCTCATAACTTTCCAGGAGCGATCAGAGCAGCCATTTCCACTTTTACAAATGATAGGAAAAGGTTTTTAGAGATAAAATAAAAGGGGATAAAACCCAGGATCAGAAAATTGATTTGTTGAACAGAAATGATCCTTCTTCTTACCATATTCTCTGACATCAAAATATGCAGTATAACTCTCTTCTGGTGAATGTTCATATTTGGCCACAGCTTTCCATGTCCCAAAACTATAGAAAGAAAATAAATAGATTTTTCATTGCTTTGGCTTTACAATCAATTTATGACAATAGAGAATAAAGAATAACAGAGTTAGAAGGGACTTTGAAAGTCTTCTAATCCAACTCTCTGTTCAAGCAGAAGACCCTATACCACAGGTGTCAAATTCATGTCGTCACGGTGGCATCATGTGATGTATCGGGACTTTTTCCCCCTTCACTAAACCAGGCGGGGACGTGGCCAGCATGGGACACATCCGGCCCACAGGCTGTGAGTTTCACAGCCCTGCCCTATACCATTCCAGACAAATTGTTGTCCAAACTCTTCTTGAAAACCGTCAGTGTTGAAGCATCCATAACATCTGAAGGCAAGGCAATGATATGAACAAGGGATCCAAGGTCACTTCTTGATATTAATAGGATTATGGAGAAAGTGCAAAAGATGAAGTAAATGTCTGATTCAGAACTCTTCAGACTCACATTTGTGGAAGCTGAAATGTGAGTCTTACTTCTGCATTAAATTCCCTTTTACTCACTGGTGGTGATATCTATTATTTTGTCCACTCAACTTCACAGAATTGCCATACAAATAACATTATAATCCCACCTGTCCTGCTCCAACCTCTCCAAAAAACAAGAGGAAATAGAAATGTGATGGACAAATGCAAAATATCAAAGCTGAATTTTTTTTTTACTTTAATAATCAATCTGAAAAGCAAGCTAAAAGGGAGCAAACGATACAGCTTTATTCCTTAACCAGTCTTCAATAGCTGAACTTTTTTTTCCTATCAGACTTTCACCTTGGTTTCAAAACAGGTTGCCTTATGACAATATCCATGTTAAATTACCTGACAAGCTCTGGTAAATTGTAAGGCCGGATCAAGGCTGAAGATGGATTGACTGGATTAGAACTGACAATAATGCCTTCTGGAGTCTGGGACAAGGAAACAAAATATAGGTGTGTTGAAAACATATAGAATGTTGCATGTTACTTCCTATGCATTCTATATGATTGAAATCCATCTGGAACATTAGATTTTACATGTGATGACATACATAATATAGAGCAGTGGTTGCCAACCGGAGGGTCGCAGAAAATTTTTGGTGGGCCGCAGAAGAAATGGCCCCTGAAAGCAATTAATCTGGGCCGTGCAGTTCTCGCACCTCCCAGCTCTTTGAGGGACCCCGGAGTCAGGTCCCTGAGATGCACGTGCCAACCAGCTCCCACACACAGCAGGCAGCGGCAACACTCCCCTCCCCCAGCACCCACTGTTAGTTCTCTAGTTTTGAATAGCTCCCACCTCTCTCTTTCTTTTTCCTCTCACCCGCGCCCAAGTGCAGGCAGGCAAGGAAAGGGAGATGGAGCTGTGTGCAGCTCTCAGCTCTTCCAATCCTTGCTGCCTCTCCCAACATCGAAGCCTCGGAGATGCAGGCAAAGCCGCCACACTACACTCAGGTAGTGCCCTGAGTTGCCTTAGCACGCTCGGTTAGTTAAGAATCTCCCTACCCAGAGAAGGAGGTGCTGGAGGAGGAGGAGGCAGTAGTGGAGAAGTAAGCAATTCAGGGTGCTACTGCTGCGGCAGCTTTGCTTGCATCTCTGAGGCTTTGATGTTGGGAGAGGCAAGGAGGGTTGGAGGAGCCGAGAGCTGCGCACAGCTCTGTCTCCCTTTCCTTTCCTGCCTGCACGTGGGTATGGCGGGGGAGAAGAAAAGAGAGAGAGGCGGGAGCAATTCAAAAGTAGAGAACTAATGGGGAGAGCTAACAGTGGGCGCTGGGGGAGGCAACTATTGTTGCTGTCGACCGCCGTGTGTGGGAACTGGTTGGCACGTGCATCTCAGGGACCTGACTCCGGGGTCCCTTGAACAGCCGGGAGCCACGAGAACTGCAAATGGGAGCGTTTGGTGATTTCTGAGAACTCCTGGAATGCGGTAGATTGGCATTTTGTAGGTCCCAGTGAAAGAGTGAGCTTTGTTTTGCCTCCTTTCCTCCCCTGGTAATGCGAGAGATGCTTTCTCTCTCTCTCTCTCCCCTCCCCCGCCCCCAAATAATCACTGGCTGTGGCTGGGTTTGGCAACGAAGTGTAAAGCGAGCGAAGTGGCCCCAGGGACATTTTTCCTTGCCTGTCTCCAAGTGAGGCTGGAAGAGCCCCCCCCCAGTTTTTTCTCGGCTGCAGATCTGAACCTCTCAATCCTCCACCCGGGATCCGAAAGGAGCTCCCACTTTCTTCCCCTCCCCTCCCCCCAATTAATCACTGAGGGCGGCAGTCCTTCTGTAGGCAGATGCCCTGGAGTGGCGGCCAAGGAGCGCTGCCCCCCAAAGAGAGCAAAGCCCTCTTTCTGCTTCTCCTTCTCACAGAGGCAGTTGCCCCGAGGCCTCCCAGCTCACACACACAAACACACCACCTGCTCTTCTGTTTCTTTGGAAGGTGCCAGGTGGAGGGAGGCTTCCAGCCTGGAACATTTTATTTTTTTATCATTAAGCATTTACATTTTTGTTATAATTAAATAAGTGTGTGTGTGTGTATAATTATATTTAACATAAAAAAATATGTTAAATATATTAGCTTTTTAAAAAAATTCATATTAGTGGTCCTGGGGATTTGAAAGTATGAGTTTGGTGGTCCCTGAGGTCCAAAAGATTGGCGACCCTTGATATAGAGAGCAAATGCAACCCAGCAGGCGGGCACTGCGTTATAAGTTGCAAGACTACTATCTGAATTTTCATCTGGATGTAAACATCAACTGACAGCCCAGAAAGGATAATTCAGACTAATTTGCTTTGAAAATAGAATATTTGCCATCTAAGCCCTTTTTATACAAGAAAAACATGGTATGGATGAAAAAAGGCTTTCTGTTTACAAACAGAAAGTAAACAACTAGTTCCTATCCCTAACATGCACACACACTAACACATACATTCAACTTCAACACTATCTTCCAGTTTCATAGTGAAACGTTTCAAATCTTTGGTACACCTAATATTTAGCACAGAGCTTAAAATTAAACATTTTAGGAAAAATGCATATATAAAATGTTGGGCAACCAAAGCTTCGTAAAGTAGTTGGGTCTACCTGGCATGTTTACATGGGAAAGAAGAATCAACAACCATTCCTTGTTCAGGGAACTATACTAATCACACAGGATTGCAGACACGATTCTCACCTGAAACTCGACAATCACAGTTTTATCCATCCTGTGCATGTTGTGATCCATAGAAAAGACACGATAGCGCACTAAGAAAAAAGAGAATAGCTGTAATTTGTCATAGTACTCAGAAGATATGTGCTTGCATCATGCTGGCCAGTGACCATAATAAAAAATTGATTGATTGATGTGTTTGCATCATCATCAACAAAAAGTATTGTCATAAATTGTATGATATTTTGTAGTTGTCAACTGTCCATAAGGTTCATGCAGCAAATAAACACTCCTGGGACATTTTTATTACCAAGAGTATAATTTACAGAGCCAACATGGATACAGAAGAAGCAAAGCCAACACTAACGTTCTCATGTGCAAACAGCATAGTTAAATGTTCCCCTTTATTCCATCCAATCAATACGGTCAGTTCAGTTCAGTTTGTTTGGGTGATGGATTCTCCACCTAGCAGACTTTCTCAGCAGATGACATCGGTTCTTAGGCTCCAACTCAGTGCCCGTTGCATTCCTTTTCCCCCCATTATGTCCCCATTATGCCTCCCCTGCATTCCAATTGATTCCCTCCCCCCCTCCATTCTTCTTGTCGGGCTGCAAGCGGGGGTTTGCAAAGTGAGCCAAGCCTCAACCATAACAGCAGCTGTCTGCCAGACTCACTGTAAATCCTAAAAAGGATGTGGGATAGTTTCTAGAAAAAAAGCTGATTAGTCCATTTGGCCAAAACAGCAGCATCCTCAGGCACTTTAAAGGCCAATGGATTTATTACGGCATAAATATTTCTAAATTACTTCAGCCTGAATCTTCTATATCTGAGACAAAAGCACCACCTAATTCTTAAAAAAATATTTTTAAAAAAGGCCTTTCTTGAAAAGACATTCAAGATGACAAATATTATTCTTCTCTTAAAGAAGCATAGTAAGAATTTTTGGGGGGGGAGGTTGGAAAAATGTTCACTCACATGGAACGCTCAAGGTGTTCCCCCTTTTAAGACTAGCAATCAGTCAGGGTGACATCTTCTTGGACTTCTCCATTCCCTACCGGTAGTGATTACATTCCACTGAACCAGCAGTGGGATTCTACCTGTTCCACTACTGGTTCGGTGATCGCGCATGCGCCCCTAACGTGCACATTCAGCTTTCCCTACACCAGCTGAGGCCTGCAGCACCAGTCGAGTGAGAGGATAAAGAAGATAAAAGTGCAGGTGTGGGTGGGATCCTGCACTTTTCTCTTATTTCTCCTCTCAGCTGATCATGGGAAGCTTTTTTTACTACCGGTTCAGGTGAACTGGTCCGAAGTGGTAGAATACCACCACTGCACTGGACCATCTATCAATGTGTTTCTTAAATCTTTCCTGAACTTTCTAAGCTTGATTTCTCAATATCACCAATGTCAACGCTCACAAGACATACATTCTTCCATTCCCTGGAAATATATTGAATACATGACAAATCCTAGGAATGGTTTTGTTTGTAGTATTATTCATCACATAACCATAGTGGGACCCCAGGGGAGTGAAGAAATAGAGGCAGAAAAATAGTTTACCTGGAGAGCCTGGTGTATAGATGCCTTTGTCTGTCTGGATGAACACAAAGCCACTCTGGTAAGAAAGGAGAACCACCTTTTCCAATGTCACTGGCACACCAGTTACTTTCACAACCACATACTGATTTTGCCTGGAGTCCTTATTCACTTCTTTTGCAGGAATCTGGATGAGAAGATGAGTAGAGCAGAGGCTTCAAACTTAATCATCACATTAGGGCCACCTGAGGCCTCATTCCTCAGCCCTAGGCAACAACACTAAAACATTGATCCAAAATTTTCTTCTGAGTCAAAAATGAAAACAAAGAGGATCACAGAATGCCACACATAGAACTATTAAATCTTAAAAACATATTGCTTGCTTCTGCTAAGTCAGTTTCTGATCTTTCCTGGCAGAAGGCTATGGAGAGGCCCTATAGTGTCCCGCTAAAGCAGCCCAGTCAATGAAACTAATGAAGAACATATCCCTGAGATCTCACCTTGCCATTCTGCTGTTACAAGTCACATTTGGTGTCCTTTGCCCACTGCCATGTACCCACAACCTTTTCCCTCCTAATTTACAAACCAAGAAAATTCAGCCCCTAATTCCAAGCTCAAGACAAGTGGGAGGGAGAATGAGGGAACCTTCACCCCAAAAAACTTTCCTGGTCGATCATCTCAACTTGGAGAAACATGAATCCCATTAATGAATTCTACCATCTGGGCTATGAGAGCTGTTGTCTCTTTTCTTTTCTTTGGGAAATTATTGGATTATCCAAATACATGGAGATACACATAGACTAACACACACCACTTTTACCAATATGAACAAATCTGTCCATAACTCTAATCTAGAAGGTCCAAAAGTCAGAAGGTTAATTTCTCTTGATGACATTATGGTCCAATTTGCAGAACTTTTCTGTTTATCTGTCCTTCCAGATGCCAGCAGCTGTTTGACATTCTTTGGGTTCAAGTACTTACCAGAGTCGAAGTTAGTGAAGCCTTGGATGGGATTTGGTCAGGGAATAACATTTCAACACTGAAGCCCTCTGGAAAATCCAGGACTATCGGTCATAAAGATTCAGTATTCTTCCTCCTCCCCGCTTACCATTGTTCATGTTGAAAGTAAACATAGTTCTATCAGCACATAGACTAACCCAATTTCTCCTCCCTGGGTAACAGACAACAAAAGTTGCCCAGAAACCTTTGGAGTTTCCTGAAATGTCTATATTCTAAATCTGAAAATTTGGCTCTTTGGCCCACTGACATCCTATTTTTACTAATCACTAAATTTAGACTGATTCGGAATCTCTAGCAATCTATTCTAAAAGCTAGCTTAGTAGTTTTGTTTTATTAATCACTTTAATTTTGCTGTACTTCTCATCTGTCAGATTTTCTTTTGGTTTCTTCCTATGGTTGACTTTTGGTTTTGATACTGATTTTGATCTAAATATTTATACTATTTTACTTGTTTGCTGTGAAATGCTGTGCAGAATCTTTCAGCAATTGTGGCAATAAGAACTGTAAAATAAATACATATGTATCCTCTTACTCTGTTCTTCTTTCCTCTCTTGAGTTATATTCTCAATTTCTCCCAATATCTGACAGTTTAGTCATGTTCTTTCTACTAAACTGCGTGGCATTTCTTCTCAAGCAGGATGAACAGGATTTTACCTTTATAATGTATGTTTGTGTGTATGTTTGTGTATGTATATGTATATTATGTATTATATTATGTACACACACACACACCAATAACCTGGCGTTGCCTGGGTATTTATTTATCCCAATCCTGTATTAGGTAGGAATGGTGACATAAAGTGGCAATGTAAGTGTGGAATGGGCTGTCCTCCCTCCTTCCATTAATGTCTCCGCAATTCCTGGAGAGGCGATGGCAAGAGCAACTTCTCCCTAAGTCCTGATTTAAGCGACAATTAAATTAATTAAAAATGTTTTCCCTGTGCCCCAGAAGCATCAAGAAATGTCATTTTGTATGTTATCTGCGTAAAGTACATCGTGTCTGTTGTGTATTGACTGAAGTTCCCACTCAGGTCCGTGCTTTGAGCAGGAAAGCACGGACCTCTCCCATTGGTTGATGCTGTTTGACAGCCAGCTATAAAAGGCAGCTGTCAAACGGCATCAGCTGTTGCCGCTCCAGCTGGCTGCCGTGTTAGAGTGGCAGTAGTGGTAACCCTTTATTTTTAAATAAAGTTAGAGCTGAACCCTTTGCCTCGATGTCTGCCTGAGTGATTGCCACCACTCCACAACACTGGCGACGAGGGTGGGATCCTAAATAAAGGCAAGCCAGGCAAAAGGAAGAAAAAGAGCGAAATCACTACCCGAGAGCTGAAATCGCTACAGAGTTGCTGTCACTGTTCGCGAAGCGCGGTCTCTAAATCGCCTCAGGAGAAGCAGCACAGCTGACAGAAAGATGACTTTGAATTCTGCATTCCCGCCCTTCAGACCGACGGCAGAGACATGGGAATCATACAGGAACCGGTTTGACTGCTTTTTAGATGCTATAGACCTTACTGATATCTCTGACCATAGAAAAAAGTCTTATTTCCTAAGCTTTTGCGGAGCCACGGTATTTGACACTGCAACAGCATTACTGGCCCCACGATCTATTAAGACTATTCCCTGGGAGGAATTACAAGAAATTCTCTCCAACCATTACTCCCCTAAGCCTTCCAGAATTGCCAGGCGCCATGCCTTCAGAAGGCGCATTCAGTCAGAGGGAGAAACCATTAGTGACTATATGGCAGCACTAAGAACAGCTGCCTTACATTGTGGATTCAGGGATTACCTTGAAGAAATGCTGTTAGATCAGCTGGTCTGTGGAGTTAGAGATCCCAAGATGCAAAGACAACTATTAGCTAAAGGGGATCTATCCTTAAAACAAACCATAGAAGAATCCCAGGCTGCTGAGCTAACAGCACTGTCAGCAGCTGAAATACAGGAAATCCAATCAGACTAGATAACCCAACAGTGCATTTTGATGAAGCCTCCACAAAGGAAAGATTAGTAGAGGCTACTGAGATAAACTGCCTCAGACAGCCCAACCCTAATCAAAGGGAATACAGACAGGTTGCAAATCAACCTCCACGAATACAACCCATCTGCTTAAGCTGTGGGGGCAACTATCTCAGGGCATCCTGCAGATTCAGGAATGCCATATGCTTAAGATGCCAAAAGAAGGGTCATTTGGCAAGAATATGTCAGGCAGGAAAGACTTTTAACCAGCCTCAAAGGCCTCAGAAAGCCATACAATTTCCAAGACAAATCGAGGATTGTTGCACATGCTACCAAGCTAAGATACCTAAAAGTAATTCTAACAAAATTAGTGTCACTGTTTCTATAGAAGGCAGACCATGCAGAATGGAAGTGGACACCAGCTCTGCACTATCCATCATCTCGTGGGGCACCTTGAAGCAACTGCTTCCCAGAGTAACAAGAAAGAAGATTCCAGGCTGCAATCTGACACTATGGGACTACCAAGGCAGAACCATTCCTGTCATCGGAAAAGGCAAGTTTCTAGTTCATTTTCAAGATTTTAAGGGTCACTTGCCTTTAGTGATAGTGGATGGCGCCCACCCAAGCCTATTGGGATTAGACTGGTTCCCTGCCCTGGGCCTCCATATAGGTGGAATCCACGCCATTGCAAGTTCAGAAGTTGACTCTCTGTTCAGGGAGTATGCTGACGTATTCAGCGAGGGCCTAGGCTGCTACGTGGGAACCCCAATATCCTTCAAGGTGGACCCCCAAGCAGTACCAATCCGTTTAAAACCCCGCAGAGTTCCTTTTGCAATTCGTCCTAAACTTGACAAGGAATTAGACAGATTAATTAAACAAGGCATACTACAACCTACAGATTTTTCCAAATGGGAGACCCCTATAGTGACGCCTCTAAAGAAGGACGGAAATTTGAGAATCTGCTCTGACTATAAATCTTCCATAAATAGATATTTACAAGTGAGCGCTTATCCGGTCCCCGTGGTGCAACACCTACTCCATTCCCTTGAGCCTGGCTCCATTTTTGCAAAATTAGATATGTCCCAGGCTTATCAACAGTTCCCTGTTGATGACAAAACTGCTGAACTGCAAACAATAGTGACACACAGAGGGGCTTTTAAATGTACACGCCTACAATTCGGAGTTAGTGTTGACCCTGGGATTTTCCAGTCTCTAATGGAAAGAATTCTGCAAGGTTTGCCAGGCATTGTGCCATACTTCGATGACATTCTTATATCTGCCACCAACCAAACTCAATTGCTGCAGAGGATCAGAAGTGTGCCTGAGCGTTTCAGACAGTCAGGTCTTAAATTGAAAAGAGAGAAATGCACCATAGCCACTCCACAAGTGGAATTCTTAGGTTACAAAATTGACGCCAAAGGTATTCACCCAACAGAGTCGAAGGTCAAGGCCATTCATGACGCTCCCACTCCTACTAATAAAACAGAGCTCCAAGCTTTTCTGGGACTCCTAAATTTCTATGCTTCATTCCTGCCCCATAAAGCTTCAATTGCTGAGCCTCTTCACAGGCTCCTAGACAAGAAGTCGCCATGGCACTGGGGACCAAGGGAAAGTCTTGCTTTCATGGAAGTCAAATCACTACTAACGTCCAAAGCTGTATTAATTCAATTCAACAAGGATTTACGACTAGTTCTAGCAGCAGATGCTTCCCCCTTCGGAATAGGGGCCGTTCTGAGTCACAGACTGCTTAACGGTGCAGAGGCACCTATAGCCTTCTTTTCAAGGACACTGTCCTCCACTGAACGCAACTATAGCCAAATTGACAAGGAGGCCTTGGCTGCAGTTGCTTCAGTAAAGAAATTCCATGAGTTTCTCTACGGTCATCACTTCGAACTCATAACAGACCACAAACCACTGTTAGGTATTTTATCTGGCACTAAACAAACTCCCCAGATTTTATCCCCAAGGATGACCAGATGGACCGTTTTTCTGGCTGCATATTCATACACTCTAGTCCACCTGCTCCGGAAAAACCCTTTGCCATGCTGATGCCCTCAGTCGCTGCCCCCTGCCTGTTCCAGTCGAGGATCCAGCACCAGCGACTGCCATTTTCCTCATTGAAGAACTCAAGCTGCCGGTCACCGCTTCTGACATCGCTGCCATTTGGCCTAGGACAAGGTAATTTCCCAAGTCCTTGACTGGGTAGGGAGGGGGTGGCCTACAACCCCTTATCCATCAGAATTCCTACCCTACAAGCTACGCCAACAGGAACTTTCCTCATTGCAAGGCTGTTTACTATGGGGAACCAGAGTAGTGATTCCCCCCCAAGTTGCAAACCTCAATCTTAAAGGTGCTGCACGAGGGTCACCCAGAGATAGTTAGGATGAAGGCCCTTGCCCGCAGCTACGTATGGTGGCCGGGCATGGATGCCCAAATCTCTAGCTGGGTCAATTCTTGTCAGGCATGCCAAGCCACCAGGGCATCCCCACCAGCAGTCACCCCTAGGACCCGGGAGGAGGCAGGAAGCCCATGGTCCAGAATCCATATAGACTTGGCTGACCCTTTCCACGGGCGCATATTCCTGGTGGTAATGGATTCATTTTCGAAGTGGGTGGAATTGACCTTAATGCACTCCACAACCACTGAAGCAGTTAACAAGGCATTGACCAGGATGTTTGCCACACATGGCCTTCCTGATTCCATTGTATCTGACAATGGCCCCCAATTTACCTCTTGTGAATTTGAGATTTTCCTAGCCAACCTGGGCATCAGACACAGTAGCCCCATTTCATCCTGCAAGTAATGGGCTGGCTGAGAGGGCAGTCAGATCTGCCAAGGAGGTACTACAGAGATTAGGACCCATTAATTGGTATTCTAGACTGGTCCAATACCTGTTGAGCCAACATACAACACCTTGTGCCTCCACAAATAGATCATCAGCTGAAGTGTTAATGGGACGCCGGTTGAGAACCACTTTTGACAGGCTGCACCCAAATTATGCCCCAATGCTTCCCCTTGGGTCTTTGCTGGGCAACCATTGTGATTACCTGGTCGTGTGTAGCAGTAACTGGTCCCAAGTCTTACAGAATCCAGCTACCTGATGGGCGTGTCTGGCGGCACCATGTGGACCACTTGAGGAGACGTTGGAGCACTTACCCAGAGGTCATCTAGACGGTCCCGATGCAGAAGTACCACCACCACCCGAAGAAACCAGCCTCCAGTCCACCGGGGATGACAGCCTACCAGGAGAAGCTGACCAAGGTCCTGACCCAGTTCCAGACGTTCCAGCAGCCTCACCTCCGATGGAAGCCATGCAGCAAACAGAAGGCAACAACCCGGCACCATTTCCAACTGAACCAAGAAGATCTGAACGACTACGCAGGCGCCCAACATATTTACAGGACTACGCATGCTCCTCACTGGGAGGGAGGAGTGTTGTGTATTGACTGAAGTTCCCACTCAGGTCCGTGCTTTGAGCGGGAAAGCACGGACCTCTCCCATTGGTTGATGCCGTTTGACAGCCAGCTATAAAAGGCAGCTGTCACACGGCTGTTGCCACTCCAGCTGGCTGGCGGCAGTAGCGGTAACCCTTTATTTTTAAATAAAGTTAGAGCTGAACCCTTTGCCTCGGTGTCTGCCTGAGTGATTGCCACCGCTCCACAACAGTGTCGATCTCGTACTGGTGCAGGCAGGCCCCCTTACAAATGCCCCCTTGCCGAGTACTGTGAAGCTGTTACCATAGCAACTCCATTGTGCTGTAGGCTGTATCTTAACCGAACACACATCCTGAGGGGTGTTAGGGGTGTCTTACCCCCACAATATTTGTTTCCAGAGAGTAAGTCATCTGTGTACCAAATTTGGTTGAAATTGCTCAAAGCCACACAGACACAGCCATTTTTATATAGATAGATATTTGCAGGGATACAATAGACTCTATTGCAACCATACACCCACCTTTATAGTTGGAGTAACAAGCATGCCTCCTGCTGGATTCATATCTACTCTGGTTTGGAACAAGGTTTTCTGCTTCCTTGGAAAATCATGAACAGAGATAAGAAGTTGTTTCGGAGCATTGTCTCCATGGGCCTCCACCAAAATTTGCTCTTCCGTGTCTGTTCGCAGAACACCAGGGGTGATGAGGGTGTAGCTGCAGAAGAAGAAAAGAACATCTCCTGAGTTAGTTTGCTTAGGAAAAGTGAGGCATTTGATGAAGCATCTCCATAATCTTTCTTTTAGAAAAGTGAATAAATAAATGGTTAGAAGAACTGCTATTTTGTGATTTAGAAAGCTTCCAAACACAGTTGAAAAATTAGTAAATCTTTATCTTTATATCACTTAAAAGAAATTTGGGGTGCTGTTTTTGGATTACAAAATAGGAGTGACCATTATACTAAACTGGGTGATATTGTAATGAGATCATATTATAATGAACAATGCAGTGTCCCCTTGCAGCTTAAAGAAGGACAACCTTTTCTATGAAAGAACAGAGTTTGATCTCAGATTTGAAGAAGAAAAATAGAATTGTGCCTTCATCCAAGGTTAGGCAATTCCCAGCCTACATACAGTCCTCCAGTATCCCATCTGCAGACCCCAGCACCTGAAATTATGCTGCTGAAATTTATCCACAAAATGGCTAAATTTTGCCAAAATGAGGTCAAGTTGGTTTTTTTAGGAGTTAAGGATTCCCATCTTTAACCCCCAACCTTTGCCTAAAATGAGGTGGAAATATTGAGCAACTCCTCTCAGTGACATCACTGCAGACCACGTAGTCTCCTGAGACTCCTCACCATTCAGAAGTTGCCCACACACACCCTAATCCACATACCAGAATTCATTCAACACAGTATTGCTGTGTTGCAGAACAGATGCAGAATCAACCTCAGAAATTAAGGGTTAATAAATTATGTCTTGCTAATTCATGTATTTATATATGAATCTATCTCAATCTCCTGACAGACGGTTAGCTCTAGCACTGCTAATTAAAAGGCGTGGTGAAATATGTATTTGTAAGATCTGTGTAGCTTTGTAGTCTAGAGATAGATGATAGCAGCAGGAAGACTTCAGCCTCTGTCATTGTAGAACAACTAATTGTAGAATAGCTGTTAGAGAAAACTGGAAGAGGGCAAAATGCAGTTTGGGTGCTTCTGCTGAACTTGCCTTCCTTGTCCTCTCTGTTTTTAGTCCCTCTTTCCTTTAATAAATTCTGAAGGCACCTTTCCCAGTATGGTGTTTTTTCAGTGTGTGGGATCTCAGATTTTGCCCCAGCAGCTGAGAATGAGGAAAGCGTTTCAATCTCATCATCTCTCAAATCTCCCTCTGCATCACTCCCTGCTATCAACATCTGTCTACAGGGTCACTGTTCTGTCCTTGCTACATGTTACTTTGTGTGCAGCTTGACATGCAGCTAAACCCCCTTATCCTTCAGTAAAACAGACTGTGTATGTAGATCTGGATACTTTATTAAAGAAATAGGATGGTGAAACTTGGAAAATAGAAAAACAAATAATAAGATCCCAAATACAAAGTTACAGTGTTGAGTTTATTTATTTATTTTAGTTTGTCAAGCATGTATGAGAAAACAAGTATAAGTATGAACATAACATATAAGTATAAACAGATATAACTATATACATAATAAATGAGTCCAAATAAATGGGAAATAGGGACAGGGACAGTAGGCACGCTGGTGCGCTTATGCACACCCTCTTACAGACCTCTTAGGAATGGAGTGAGATCCATGATAGACAGTTTAAGGTTAAAGTTTTGGGAGTTTGAGGATATAACAACAGAGTCAGATAGTGAGTTCCAGTCATTGACCACTCTGTTGCTGAAGTCGTATTTTCTGCAATTGAGTTTGGAAAGGTTTACTTTGAGTTTGTATCTATTGTTTGCCCGTGTGTTATTGTGGTTGAAGCTGAAGAAATCGTTGACATGTAAGGATGTTGTAGCAGACAATGTTGTGTGCTAAGCTTAGGTCAGACCATAGGTGGTATAGTTCTAAGTTGTCTAGGTCCAAAATTTGAAGCCTGGTGGCATTATTCTATTGCAAGCTGAGGAGTAGAATACTCTTCTCATGAAATATCTGGACTTGTTCAATTGTATTAATGTCCATTATACAGTGTGGATTCCAGGCAGATGAGCTCCTATTCGAGAATTGGTCTGGCGAAGGTTTTGTATGCCCTGGTTTGCAGTTCAATGTTACCGGAGAAGAAGCTTCTCAAAATTAGGTTAACAACTCTTAATGCCTTTTTGGCAATACTGTTACAGTGAGCTCTGGGGCTTAGATCTTTTGAAATAAGTACTCCTAGGAGTACTTATTGACAGAGTGAGGGCTGTATACGAGGTCGTATCTGCCCAGTTTGTATTTAGTTCTGATTTTTGTTGCCAATGTATAAAACAGAGCATTTGTTGGTTGAGATTTGAAGTTGCCAATTGTTCGTCCATTCTTTTTTTTTCCAAAAGTTTATTTTTTAAATTTTATGCATCTTTTCATGTGAGCAACATGTTTCCAGATATATATAATTACAACATTCCTAAAATATTTCCCTACAAGTTTTAAATTAAACACCAATATATGTTCCATGTGATATCCCCCTTATAGAATCCCTAACCTTTATCTCTAAATTTTTCACCTTTATTATTTATTTTAATTTTAACCAACTTTCCCTTTTCTAAATTTCCCTGGTCTTCCTTCTTTCCTTCTAACATTTCACCCATCTTCTCTCCCCACCCTTTCCTGTTCTCTTTTTTGAAGTTTCTTCTTGTATAATTTCTTCTTCTTTTGTTTAATCCTGGGAGTGTTTTCCCTTTTATTTATTAAGTCAGTCACCAATATTATATTTTAAATTCTTTTAGTATCTTTTGGCAATGTCTCTTGTTCTCCATGTCTGTCTGAGCCTCTTTCTTCTTCCTTTAACTTTGCCTCGCTGGAATTTCTTTGTTCTTCAACCATCGCCATTATTTTCTTTTCCAATATTTCCAATATTTCCAATAATTCCCTTTTTTCTTTCAACATTCCTTTTACCATTTGTAATTCCAACTTAAACTCTTTCCTTTATTTTTATTTCTTTTGTTAATCCTTCTGTCTCTTTGTCACAATCATCATCCAACAGTCCCAGGAAATTGCATTTATATATCCTCTTGGTAGAATTTCTCCCCCTTTTTTCAAAATTTCCAGGGTTCTTATTATTTTATTTGTCTTTTTTTTCATAACAGTTATAAGTCCAGTAATTTTCCATATAATTTTGTAGGAAAAAAGATTTTGACCATTAGATGGCGCTCTGTAGGACTTTCCACTTTTTCAAATTCTTTTCTTTTCTCTTTTAGTTATATTAAAAAATAATTTCCAACCATTTCCACAATTAATTTTCTTGATATTAACCAATTCCAGGCAAGTCCAGCATTTAATTCAATGCCTAATTAATACCAATTTATATCATTCAAAGTTTAGTCTCTAATTTCATTATAGCTTTTTATGAACCAATTTATTTATTTATTGATTGATTTATTGATCTTCTATACCACCCCCTCTCCCGATGGGACTCGGGGCGGTGTACAGCCGAATAAAAAATACAGACATAAATACAATATTTAAAAATAGAATTAAAAGAATTAAATAATTGGCTGAAAAAATTAAAACTATCAAAGGATAAAAACTAAAAACCATTTAAAATCAATTTAAAACCCTGCAAATAACTCTAGGCCAGACCAGCTTGATGGAATAAGTGGGTCTTCAGCTTGCACCAGAAGGTTAATATGTCAGGGATGGTCCTCATCTCTGGGGGTAATTCATTCCAGAGGGAGGGTGCTCCCAGAGAGAAGGCCCGCACCCTCGGGGTCACCAGCTATCCAGCCAGCGGCACCCCGAGGAGGCCCGCCCTGTGGGAGTGCACTGGCTGACGGGAGGCCGATGGTGGCAGTAGGCGGTCCTGTAAGTACCCAGGTCCCAAGCCATGGAGCGCTTTAAAGATGATCACTAACACCTTGAATCGCACCCGGAAGGCCACCGGGAGCCAGTGCAGCTCGCGCAAAAGTGGCATAACATGGGAGCTCCAAGAAGCCCCCAAAACCACCCGCGCGGCCGCAGTCTGCACCAACTGGAGCCTCCGGATGCTCTTCAAGGGGAGCCCCATGTAGAGAGCATTGCAATAGTCTAGGCGGGAGATGACGAGGGCGGATGTGACCCTGCGCAGCACATCCCGATCCAGAAAGGGCCGCAACTGGTAGATTCTACAGACCTGACAAAAAGCCCCCCTGGCGACGGCCCCTATATGATCTTCTAACGACAGCCGTACGTCCAGGAGGACATCCAGATTGCGAGCCCTCTCCATGGGGGCTAGAATTTCCTCCACCACGGCCAGCGATGGAGTTAGCTGGCTGTATAGGGGTGCCGGAAAGCACAGCCATTCGGTCTTGGCTGGGTTGAGCCGAAGCCTGTTTCGTCCCATCCAACCCCGCACAGCCTCCAGGCACCGGGTCATCACTTCCACGGCTTCGTCGGGGTGGCCTGGGGTAGAAATGTACAGCTGAATATCATCAGCGTATTGATGAAACTCTACCCCAAAGCCACGGATGATCTCACCCAGCGGCTTCACATAAATGTTGAACAGTAAGGGCGAGAGCACCGACCCCTGATGTACCCCACAAGTCAGGGGTCTTGGGGCCGATCTTTGCCCCCCTGCCAACACAAATTGCGAACGGTCAGAGAGGAAGGAGGAGAACCACCATAACACAGTGCCTCCAACCCCCAACCCCCCCAGCTGTCGCAATAGGATACTGTGGTCGACAGTATCAAAAGCCGCTGAGAGATCTAACAGGACCAAGACAGAGGAATAACCTCTGTCATGGGCCTTCCAGAGATCATCCACCAACACAACCAATGCCGGCTCCATGCTGTAGCCGGGCCCGAAGCCTTATTGGCGCAGATCCAGTTAGACCGTTTCATCCAGGTGCCGAGGGAGCTGTCGCGCCACCACACTCTCAACAGCCTTCACCATAAAGTGAAGGTTGGAGACCGGACGATAATTAGATAATAAGGCCTTGGAACCAACCTTGCGTCACCTCCCAAGTGGCCAATACCAGCCAGGAGGGGCACAGATCCAGTAAACATGTGGTAGCATTAAGCCCACCCAGCATCCTGTCCACGTCCTCGAGGGTCACAGGATCGAACTCTCCCCAAATTACCTCCCCGAACTCCGCCGCCTGCCCCCCCTGCCCAGAGTTGCCCAGTCAGAGTCCAATCAATCCCGGATCTGAGTGATTTTGTCCTGCAGAAAATTCGAAAAATCCTCAGCCCGCCCTTGTAGAGGATCCTCCCACACTCCCACCTCTAAAAGGGAGCGGGTCACCCGAAAAAGGGCAGCTGGGCGATTTCCTGCGGATGCAATAAGGGCGGAAAAGTGAGAAAGCTTTGCCGTCCTTATCGCCACTAAATAGGTGATAATATGGGACTACAGTAGTGTTCAGTCAGATCCGGAGCGGGTGGCCCTCCAGCCGCTCTCTAGGCATCTTTTCTGGTGCTTCATCTCCCTTAGCTCCTCAGAAAACCATGGAACCAATTGGGATCGGCATCAGGTCAGAGGCCACAAGGGCACAACCCAGTCAAGGGCCTCAGCTGCCATCCTATCCCAGGTGGCCACCAGGTCCTCAGCTGAGTCATGTGTGCGAACACCGGGAAACGGCCCAAGCTCCATCAGGAACCTATCCAGGTCCATCAGGTGCCTGGGGTGGAACCATCGTGTCAGCTCCGCCTCCCTGCGACAAGTGGGTGTGGCATGGAAGTCCAGCCTAAGGAGCGAATGATCAGACCATGACAGGGGCTCAACAACAACGTCCCCTATACCTAGATCATCCTGCCACTGTCCAGAGACAAAAACCAAGTCCAGGATGTGACCCCCAGTGTGAGTGGGGTCCCTAATTAATTGGGTCAGGCCCAAGGCTGTCATGGAAGCCGTGAACTCCTGGGCAATCCCCAAGGTCCCGCCAGCCGAAGGCAGGTTGAAATCCCCCATGACCATAAGCCTGGGGGTCTCAACCGCCAACCTAGCTATGACCTCAAGGAGCTCAGGCATGGCCGATGTCACATAGCAGAGAGCCAGGTATGTGATCAAAAAGCCCATCTGAACCCCAGAACCACACTTAACAAAGAGGAATTCACATCCGGTCATCTGAGGGACAGTGGATTCCCTAGGACCTAGATCTTCCCGAATAATCATCGCAACCCCCCCACCCCTCCCCTAGACACATCTCCACCAGGGGAACACCCCCTTCCTGGCCCAACCAGGTTTTGGTAACACCCACCAGATCCACTCCCCCCTCCAAAATAAGATCACAAATGAGGGGGGCTTTATTAACTACGGACCTGGCATTGCACAGCATCAACCGAAGGCCTGGGGCTGGATAGTTCGGACAGCCCGGGGAACGGGAGATGATCTGGGGGTCAGAGTGCGCCACCGCAAGCAAACAGCAGGGGCAGGCTCCCAGAACGTAATATGTCCCCCTGTCAATGCCATACCTGCCTCTCCCGTTGACCGTGCGAATAACCATCCCCTCCTCCTCCTGGAAAGGAACCCCTATCCTTGATCTAACCACCCCCGCCCCCAAAACCTCCCAGTCGTGCTTGACCCCCGGTCTGGCTCTTGTCTCAGACGGGTTGTCCCCCAAACCAGCCTGGTCACCCTCCCTAACCCCACTAAAAATTTGGAAATAAAAGAATACAGCTGGGTGTAATTTTTGTAGCGCTTCCCCTGGCTGTGCCACCTCTCGGGATCCCAATAGAATCTGTCATCAAGATATGCCATAGAAAGGCCCGGAGGGCCACCTCAAGGAAAGGGGGACATTTCTGAGGGCCCACAAATCCGCCGGCAAATAGGTGATCAGCCTGGTCATACGGCGATCGGCCAGTTGTGTCTCCGATGACCAAGGTCGGAATCGGGGGCGGGAGGGCCCCATAGAATCGTGACTGATCCGCCCGTGCATCCCATTCAGTTGTTTACCTTATATTTTCCCTTTTTTTCTGTTCGCCGCCGTGTTAGTCTTACGTGAGGACACTTTCTTTTTACTTCTCAGGGTTATTAAGAGAAAAAAAAATCAAGTTCTTTGATCTGGTTGCACGTCGCTCACCACTTCAGCACAAAACTTAAATCCCAGCAGCTTTCCGTCTTCAGGGCAGCCATTTTAGGTAGACGTTTCTCCCTGTCTTCAAGGGGAATAATACCTAGCCAGGGAGGGGAGATGCGGCTCCCCTCGCCCAGCTGGCAGTCTCCCCCTCTTCGCCCACCTTTCCGAGATGGGTCAGGATGACACTGGTCCCGTAGGTACCCTTCCGACAAGGGAAACACAGACCCGAACCATGCACGATCGCGGTCTCTGACCATCATCAACGGAAGCCCCACCGGAAGTCCTTGTTTGTCCAGTCTGATACATAGTCAAGGACGCTTTGTAGGGTAGCAGTATTGTCAGTGGTATTCAACAGTTTTACGTTATCAGCGAAGAGGACGCAGTTGCTTTTAATATGATCGCAAAGGTCATTTATGTAAATTAGAGTTGCTGGTAAGCATAAAAATTAACACAGATAAATCTAAATCTCACCAGTGATGTTGTGTGCATGGGATGCAGATTTTTGTCTTCAGATGAACATGTGCCATGGATTAGGCTGGATTCTTCCTGGTGTCTCTGTTTCCTCCAAATGCTAAAAGAAATGGAGTCTGGCTTCCCAGGATGCACTTGTTTTTGCTTCCCAGCAAAAACAAGTGCATGGGAAGATGACCCTTAAAGAGCCAGGTCTCAATAAAGATTTGTGTTTGGCCACTAGGTGGAACTCAGGATACATTCAAGAACTACAATAGCAATAAAAATACATAACTACATACACAAACTTTATGCTGGAACCATGCACTCCCTGCCTGGTATCAACTGATACTATTATTTGAGTTTTGAGATAGTAGCATTAGGTGAGCTGCCATTGTTTTTTTGCTGTCAATAGAGTGATGCAACCAGTTTCCAATGAAGCTTCCAGGAACTTGATAGTGATCTAAGTTTGAAATATAACATTCCATTGCTAGTCTCTTCCTTAGAATTGCTGAGGTCATCTGATATATATCCAACGCCATTCTGTAGCAACGGAACACAAGTTAAGTCTGAAGGAATCTGGGCAGAGACTTAGTTTTGAGGCTAGCACATTACTGCTTCTGCTACTGTGTGGCTGCCCTCAGATTCTGTGTTAGATGGAGGATTTCCATTCATCAAGAATCCATGAGATGTTGAACATTCTTCCTTCGAAAAATGCTCTTGCTTGCTTCAGACCCATCTCTGAAAGGAGGAAACCCATTTGTTCTGTGGGTGTAATAGTCACTGATGTATTTGTCTCACACCTTGTGTTAGGATCCTCCTGTGGCTGACCAAATGGGACTTCCTCTTGAGTAAATACCATGGAAGACAGTGCAGAAGACTGGTTCAATTGCTCTTTGGCCTTTGCTGATATTTGTGGTGTGATTATAGGCTGTTACACCATACACAAACTTTATGTTGGACCTGATTTGTGGTTTTCTGAACCTGGGCTGTTGCACGCAGAGGGCTTACATGGTTTTGCAGTTGATCTTCCACAGAGAGCCTTAAATCAGGTTAATCATCATTAGATTTATATCTTGCCCTTGTTTTGTACAACTCAAGACAGCAGCATATATAAGTTTGCTGTCTCCTATTTTTCCCACAAAATCCACTCTGTGAGGTGAGTTGGGCTGAGAAAGGGACTGGCCCAACAGTTACCTGCCTAAGGAAGCACTAGAACTCATAGACTCCTATTTCTAGGCCGGTACTTCAATCACCACATCAAACTTGCTATATTGGTGTTAAAGCAGTACCACTTGATCCAGCATTTTCCAAAGGCAGCCTTCAGTTCTACAAATTTGGTTTAGTTTGTCAGTCCCAAGTGAGGGCCAAGGGGAGAACAGTGTTGGCATTTTGTAATGCTGGAATGTCAAATGTTGAAGGCCTTGCAGGAAAAGAAGAGGTTTTGTTGCCAGGCCATCTCCATAGTAACACCATAGGCATATTCATTACAAAAGCAAAAGTAAAGCAATGAAAAAAAGAAAAACGTTTTTAGATGGCAGATTAATGAGCACATTATCTTGTGTGAATGGGACATTAAGGCTGTGTAAATTAAATCACTTTAATATTATATATTGCTAACAAATGCCTTATCATATCTTGATAATATGATATTTTATTGCTCTGGCTCTGTTTGCATTTAAACAAAACAATTTGAAAGCGAGGCCTGCTGGCATTTCCTCCTTGCAATCTGATAAGTGTGCAGTTTCATATAAACTTGTCTGCAGTGTAATTGAATTGGCTTCTCAGAACTATCTGGTTACTTTTGCAAACTATGTGCATCCTCACATAGACATAATAGATGATAGATAATAATAATTGCACTTTGTGTATTTATTTATGTATTTCTTTATCAATCCTTTCAAATCTATACAAATTATTGCCATCTAATGAGGGCCCCCATGCCAAAAGCTCTAAAAGAAACTGTTTTCACTTTCCTTTTGACTGATAGGCATTTGAGTTTAACTGAATTGAATGCTTTATTTGGCCAACTTTGATTAAACACTCAAGGAATTTATCTCTGGTACAGAATGCTGTGTCCGAAGTTTTCCCTCTAGTCCATGCTGGTAGGGGGTGCACTGCTGCAACCTTGATTGGCTGCCAGTTTGACAGCTCAGTATAAAAGGAGCTGTCAAACAGACCAACAGCTGTTGCTTCACAGCTGAACAAGAGCTGCCACTTGTTAGCGCACTTTTTGAAATAAACCACGAGCAACTTAAAGCTGCCTCACCTCAGTCTGTCTGGTTCTGCTCTTAGAACAGAATACAGAAGCTCACAGTCTACTTGCAAGGCAACAGAGAAAATAATAACTTGGGAATCAACCTGCTCTAAAGTAAAGAAGCTGCTACTGAGAAGGCCATATTAAGAGGGACTTTCTAATGAAAAGTGGGCTTCCTAGCTAGACAATAATAGCGAACCTTTTGGGATTAGCATGTCAAAAATTTGGGAAATGCCTAATTTGACTCTTCTTACATCTCCCTCTCACTCACGCACTTACATGCCCCCAATGAAAGAGGGTCAATTTTTTATATATTATTTTTTTAAAAATACAGTGCAATTGTGTGGGTGCGTGATTCTCCAGGATCTGTCTTGTGCTGCTTTCCTTCAAAAGGCTTTCTCTTTCTGCTGAGAAGCCCGTGTGGCCTATTTGAGGTTGCTACGCATTGCCTGAGGCTTTCATTCTTGAAGTGGCTTTGGGGAAAGCTCTTCTGTGGCCTCTGCAGCCAAGAAAACCCTGTGAAAGCTTATCTCTTTTGGTGTAATTTTTGGAGGCTTCAGAGGCTGCACGATAACATGGAGAGACAGAGATTTCCACACACAAGAACTGACCTCTGAAAACCACTTCCAAAAATAGTTGTTGGCTGTTGGTGATGGTTGGCGTGTCACTCAAGAATGTTATGCTGTGTCCTTTGACACAGGTGTGATAGGTTTGCCAGCACTGTATAGCTAAAACCTTTTTTATATACAGGTTTATATAAAATACACTCCTGTGTGTTTATAATTCAACCACCTCACCTAAACGGGATATGTTGAAAATAGCCAGACCAAGTGATTAACTCTTGATAACACATCACCATCTCCTTTACCGTCAAGGGCATCATCCCTCAGGTATGAATGTTTCCTCTCTAGCAGTATGTATCAGCCAGGAGGGCCCAGATTTACTTTACAGATAACTAAGCTCATTCCACAGATGACCATGTCTACTGCAGTGCCACAAATCCCAGATGATCTAGCAGGATGTTATTTCTCTTGTGCCATGAGAAGACCTTGCCCATCCAGCATCCAACTTACAGCAAATATGAGCAAGTTTAAAAGGGCCTGACCAGCCAGATCTCCCAGGCCTAGCGTACTAAAAAAAAGTACAAGACACTTCAAATAACACCATTGGTCAGCACTCCACAGAGTGTAGAGGAATACAGTATGAACGCCTAAGAATGATCACCATGAACACCTTCATAGGTTTCCTTGGATTGACAAAAATGTACTTCCTCTTAGCCAAGAACTGAAGCTCAGATAAGGTTTCATGGTGATAATTGTCAATAATTAATTGCGCTAATCCACATATGCCTTTATAAACACTGCTTTCTTCTGCTGCAATGATCACATACCCAATATTGCACAGCTGCTGCTTGTGTTGTAATGGCCTGATAGTTGTAACCATATATAATACATATATATATCTATATATACACATTATATTCTTCACATCAATTCAAAGAGTAATTGAGCATGAACAATTAGGATTTACCATTCTTTTTATGAACTTTTAAGAGCTGCTCCTTTAAAACAATGTCTTAGGCAGCTAGACCATGTATTTTGTACATCTAGTGTAGTTTCACCCATTATTGTTAAACAACAAACCCAACAAAATCCTTTCTGAGTTTCTACTTGCTGAAACCCTAACAAGGAACCAGCCATTGAGGGTCATACGCTGGAGGGAAAGGTAGGAGGACCTGTCTAAAATCACCAGCCTCACTTTTTACAATTCCATTTGAACACACACCCCAAACACAAATTCTGCCCTTTCAGTTGCCTTCCCAAAGTGAAAAAGAACTGGCCCCTAATTAAAGGTCTTAAACATTGTCTCCTATTTGTAGCTATAGTGTTTAGGTTTCTTTTCCTTTAAAAGCAATAAATCCATTTGGATTCCATGCCAAGTCCCTAACAAAATCCCCATGCAATATAGGTTTGAAATTTGTCCGTCTCTCTTGGATGGCCCTGCTTTGGATTTACATCTACAGAGAGCTTGTTTGCAATCTCAAATGGGACCAGAACTGACCGTCTTTCCTGCAATAAGAGTTGTTATATGTATATTGACAAATCACCTTCTCTGCCTCCTCCTTCTCCTGTCTTTTGCTTTTTCAGTAGCTGGTGCTCCATACCGGGACCAGAGAAATATAGTCAGCCTCGTTGCTGCTATCATTCATACGTCATTTAGTTACACATACTGTATGCCTGCTGCAAAGTCATGCCTGGTTTTCCAGTATAGGTGTGCACAGCGAAATAAATATTTTCTCAAAACAAGCAGGTAGGCCAGTCTCTATGTCACTGTTGTCTTACCCATGATGGCATCATGAACAAAAGCATCAGGAAGAACAGGAACAAAGAATGTGGGATGACTGTTTTCTAGATATTCAACTGTTTTGTCTTCTGGAAGTTTTTGACTCTGCTTAGAAATGGTAATATAGATTCCCTCCCCCCACCCACCCCCGTCGCAAACTGAGAACAAGAGGTCTTTATATTTGTCCAGAGAATCTTCACTCCAAGGACAATTTCTCAGCTTAGAACTTCAGGGCCTGTCACTTCTCCTTATTGATCATATTATAGCACTTTTACTCCTGCCATGGGTTATACTGGACTTTCTGAGAAAGCTCCAGAGTGTTGAGACACCTACAAGCAAATTCATTGCCCTGCAAAGGACCACAAGGGTTTATCGGCACTGCTTTATTCCCCTGCTGAAATATCTATGATACTTACAGAGCCCCATGGGAAGACACTGGAAAACCAATCAGCAGAGCAGCCACCAGATAGAGAGCCACCCCCTCCATGGTAGTCCAGAGGGGCAAGAGAAGTGCTGACAACTCCAGTATTTATCCAGAGAGCCTGCTCTGAAGCCAAGCCCCTTTGCAATCGCTGAATGTTTAATCAGTACATAGGGGGTAGGGGAGGTAAGGAGGAGCTTGAGCAAGCAGAGGATTTCCAAGGAAATTAATGAGGCCCTTTAAAAACACAGTGGATTATTTGTCTTCTTTCTCTCTTAGTTAAACATGATTGCTAAACAGCATTTTTGTGCAATTTGTTCCAGATATTCTGCTATTACGCCTGCAAATAGCCCTTTATCTTGAGATCAGGAACTCACAAACTCATTTTCCCTCTCTCCCTCACACAGATTTGGAAGGGCTTTAAAGTAGACCAAATGTGCCCCTAAACAGATCACAATAAGGCTATTGTTGTTTCCTCAGGTTTTTTGAGCAGGAAATGCCACTTATCTGGAGGCAACTGCTTTGAGGATTGGTGATATGGGACAGTTATGTTATAGTTACCTCGATGTCTACAACCAGATATAGTAGCTCTCAGTATACCTATTTCTCTTTTCCCAAGTACTTCCCTTGAAGCTACTGTGGGGTCCCATTTCAAATTTCTCTCCTCCCTATCCTTGCAAATATCTACAATATTTACAGCATTTTACAGAATTACAACTTAAGTAAGAAGAACAATTAAAACCAGTATAACAATGCATTTGTGAGCACTTTATGAGAAGTATGCATAACTATAAACAAAATCAAAATGATTAGGATGAAAATATTTTTTCAGAAAAACAAGCTTACTATTTTTGAAGATTGGTCAGAGACAACAAAATGACAGGAAAGGCCTGGTATAACCAAGACTGAAATTAATCTTAACTAAGCACATTCCAGGGATTAAAAAGTTTACATCTGATATTCCATAATGCCAAAGTTAAAATTGCATTGGCCTCTTGAAGATATTTGCTCTTTTATAGTATTATATGAACAAATTTAAATGTTCATATATCAAATGTTCAAATGTTTGGTTTACAAAATTAATACTTTACTTGTAAGCAATTTAGACATGGGGTATTTCATAATCTACACTTAAGAAATAATTACATGTGGGTCCTACATAGATACTATTTTTAACTTCTCTCAGGTATGTCATGTAAAAATTGGTCTATCCACTAAGTCCCTCCTCAGCCATACATCTCAAAACTTGAAAACAAAACGTTTAAGACTAAAGTAGACATTGCATGAAAATCTGTATAGGAAAACCCCAAATGTTTTTTTTCCCAACAACATCCAGGATTGGGCTTCAAAAATTTAAGCAACCGGTTCTCTACCCGGTTGCTGGGTGGGTGTGGTTATGGTGGGTATGGCCTAGTCCAGGGGTAGGGAACCTTGGCTCTTTTATCACTTATGGACTTCAACTCCCAGAATTCCTGAGTGAGCCATAAAAGGTTCCCCATCCCTGGCCTACTGGTTTTTCAGTTGTGGGAGAAATCAATTTTTGACTGGAATGGGACTGTTTAATATACAAATGTAGGACATATTCTTTATATATTCTTTATATGTCCTACATTTGTATATCAAACAATCCCATTCCAGTCAAAAATTGATTTCCCCCACAACTGAAAAACCAGTAGGCCAGGGATGGGGAACCTTTTATGGCTCACTCAGGAATTCTGGGAGTTGAAGTCCATAAGTGATAAAAGAGCCAAGGTTCCCTACCCCTGGCCTAGTCGGTCTCCTGCACCATGGGGGGGGGAGGCGTTTTTGCCCTTCCCAGGCTTTGGAGGCTCTCTGGAAACCAGAAACAGGCCCATTTCCAGCCTTCCCGAACTTCCAAGAGGAACATTTTTCACCCTCCCTGAGTCTCCATATGCGCCCTACACTTACCTGCATCCAAAAATGGCCGCGTGGGGACTCCTGGGAGCAGAGGGGTGGGCTAGGGCAGGGCCAGCCAGGAGTAGGATTTGAGGGTTCTTCAAACTGCACAGAATCTTAGCTAAGGGATCTCCCGAACTCCTGCGAACCCCCAGCAGCCCACCCCTGACAACATCTCTTTGGGGATCCCAAAGATGCTTTTCCAAAAGGCAACTGGACTTCGTTGGTTTTTTTTCCTTGAAAACATTTCACTTCTTATCCAAGGAAGCTTCAAGGAAAAAAAAAATCCGGTTGCCCTTTCGAAAACCACGAAAGGGCACAACCATGACTGGATGATTGAGAATCTCCTTTTGGGACAACCATGACTGGATGATTGAGAATCTCCAGACATTTGTTTCTTTGGGGATGTGACTAAAGAAGCCAAATTTGATCCACAACAATTCCATGCCTCTCAAGTGCCTTCTATAGATACAGGTATTGTTAGTAAGCACCCCTGTGGAGCTTTACAGAAGGAAAGGAAGTCTATTTGAAGTGAAAAACAGGTGGGTCAAACATCTTTACAGGTTGCTTCTCTGCTCCCAATTAATTTTTCTAAATTTGTTTGTATTAAATAAGGAGAACTTTCAGATTCTGATATACACATTCACACAGGGGTGAGATTCTACCGGTTCTGACCGGTTCTATAGAACCACTTGTTAACTTTCTAAGAAGTTAAGAGAACCAGTAGTTAGAAGAAATCTCCTTTTGGTTTTTCTCACCCTTATTACAATCTTGGCAGTATGCCTAGACTTACTGTCTCAGAAGGTGGTTTTTTTTCTTTCCTGGTGCTTTCTTAAAGGGGAAGGGTTGTTTTAAGCTTTTTACACTGCTGTTGGGAAGAAATACTTCCCTGGAAATACTTCTTCTTGGCTAGCTAGAAAGATTGACATTCAAATGTGAGTTTACTTACCCTTTCTGAGTTTTGGTCTAAAATTGGTTTTTGGTGAAGTTTAATTCTGTGCTTGGTGACATTTAATCCTGTGTTTATTGATGGGATAATTTTCCCTATTCAGTTTTGTTGGGAAGGAAAAAGAAATCTGGTTAGTTTCTGTTCCTGAAAAGAAACTGGTTTGAGAAATCTGGCTAGTTCCTGAGTGTCTATTTGTTCTGGTAATTGATTTAACAAGCAACAGCTACTGTTGTGATTTAATGATTTGTATTGTGTTTGAATTTTTTCCTGCCTCGTGGTTTCTTTTTCTATCTGGGGAGGGGGTCTTCTTTCACTGCTTTAGTGGTATCTGGCACTGTCCTTTTGGGGTGTACTTCCAACAGGCAGAATGCAAGCTTGACACTTTTTTTTTTTATTGCCTTTCTGGGGGGCATGTTTCCTTAAATCTGGATGATTTCCTTAGGATATTTTGTGAGATGAGTGAGACCAGCTGGTATCTTTAAGTGGTGCAAATGGATCTAAGGATTGCTTCTCCTGGGTGTGCTCTTTCTGGAGAGCTTAAATGACCTCTCTGCTAAAGGATTTCACTTTATGAGCAAGAGTTGGCTGCTAATAGTTATCATGGCATTTTAACTACTTCAATTCCTCAAGGTACTCTGGCACCCTGCCTGATTTGTAACTCCAGCTTGCATTTTTAATCTAATGATTGGTATTTAGGGCAGCTTTTTGCAAGCAAAGAAGCTTTTTGTATTTTTGTACAGGTAATCCTTGACTTACAACAGTTCATTTAGTGACCATTTAAAGTTACACTGAACATAAGCATTGTATAAGTTACATTTACAGCTGCACATCAGTAAAGAGTTAATCAGGAAATATAATTCATCAGGTGGTTTCCAGTAAGAGGTTTTCTTGGCAGGATATATGGACAACAGTGGAGCCTGGACAAACTCCAAAGACAATCAATTGCACCATAACTACTCTGTTTACTCTGGCTTGCTGAAAAGTATGTTTAGGTGTGGAAAGTGTTCTGTGACCACTACATGTGCTTGTAACTGCAAAGACAGGTGGGAGGTGGAAAATGAGAGGTGTTGGGCCCCAAAGTGATTTGAATAGTCAGAAAGAGACACAGCACCCAGCTGAGTCAAGAGACTTTGCTTTCATCCTTCTGAGTTTGTGGCAGTTCTTAATTAGCTTGATCAGAAACTGTTCAAATTGGTTAAGACAACCATAATGTAGCTATATTAAAGTTGACTGGTGTCAGTGGTAGTATTCAGCCGGTTCACAACGGATCGGACGAACCGGTAGAAAGAATTTGGCATGGGTCGCCGAACCAGTAGTAAGTTCTGGCTGGCCACGGTCCCCATCGGGTCACCCTCCCACCCGATGATCACTCACCCCGCCTACCTGCCTGACATTCCCCGCCCATCTGCCTGACATTCCTCACCCGCCTGCCTGACATTCGTCTAAGGCAGTGGTAGGGAACCTTGGCTCTTTTATCACTTATGGACTTCAACTCCCAGAATTCCTGAATGAGCTATAAAAAGTTCCCCATCCCTGGCCTAGTGGTTTTTCAGTTGTGGGGGAAATCAATTTTTGATTTGAATGGGATTGTTCAATATACAAATGTCCTAATTTTTGACTTGAATGATCAATATTCTTTATATGTCTTACATTTGTATATTAAACAGTCCCATTCAAGTCAAAAATTGATTTCCCTCACAACTGAAAAACCACTAGGCCAGGGATGGGGAAACTTTTATGGCTCACTCAGGAATTCTGGGAGTTGAAGTCCATCAGTGATAAAAGAGCCAAGGTTCCCTACCGCTGGTCTAAGGTATTTGTTTCTTTTTTTTTCCTCCCAACAATCAGCTGTAGATAAGATCAGCTGTGCCGGGATTCCCCTTGCTGAGGCCCAGGAAGGCAAAAAATGGAGGGAGGAGCTCAGTCCCCCCTCCATTTTTTGCCTTCCAGAGCCCCAGAGGAGCCTTAGGGAAGCAAAAACACCCCCCAAAGGCTTCTCGAGGCTAGGAAGCTCCCAAAATGGAGCTTGGAGGAGTGCTGCATGCCCCTCCCATGCTCTCTCTTTTTTTTTCTTCCTGAACCTCAGGGGACCCTCAGGGGAGCAAAAACACCCCCCCAGAGGCTCCTCTGGGGCTAAGAAGCTCCCAAAAATGGGTGGGGACTGCAAAAAAGAAAAGCCACACCCACCCAGTCACATGGCCACACCCACCAAGCCACACCCACAGAACCGGTAGCAAAAAATTTTGAATACCACCACTGACTGGTGTTCATGTATTTTCATATATTTCCTTCATGTTATAGAAAGCTTTGTAGCTAAAGAGTAAAATTGATTCTCACAGTAGCATCTGTTGTTCATAGGACCCAGAGTTTATCTCGCCTATGACCACCTCGGTATTCAATGCAGCGTCAATGTAGACTTGATGCTCAAAGTTAATAGGCCATATTTATAGAATGTTTGTCCCTAACCAGGTTGCTTCTTGAGATGCATACCAGCTTGAAGATTGGGCAGCCAGAACCCAGTAGAGGTGCTTAGTGCCTGTTCTTGTGCTGCTATGATCAGTGCCTCAGTGCTGCCTTATAGTCCAGCCCTTTCCAAACATGGATAAAATTTCCCGATGTCAGCATGTCAGCTGTCTGTTGATGGTCCATCCCATGCTGAGTCCTGTCTTGCCACAGAATTTTCCCTGCTTGATCTTCCTCCCATGTCTGCTGTTGCGTCAAGCATTCTCTCAGCAGCTCATCTTGGTTTAGCCCAGGACAGTGACTTTGACACACACACGTACAACACACATATTTTTCCTTGATGTTTCCAAGATTTTGCTAATTCAGTAGCAAGACCAATTAAGGCCAACCAATGCCTTAAGGACAACCCAAGAATGATGCCCCTTGCCCTTACCATCGCTTAATTTACTGAGTGACTGAAAGTTAAAATTGAGCATGGCAATGAAAGAATTAAGGGTATGAGAGTTGGAGGAAAAGACTCTGTGGTGTGCCCCCCACCCTTCCCTTGGTACCTTAAGCACATTTTTCTTTTGCTAAAAGGTTAATCTCGAGCTACTCAATAGTCACTAATAAAAATATTGACCGTGCCTTCTCAGAATTTTAATCTTATCAAAAAATAATGATGAAATACCTAGACATAATAAATAAATAAATTGTAGCAGCCTTTCAGTATGTATCAGGATAGTTTTCCTTGGTTCTTTTGTATTCATCATAAATCTTTGGAATGGATGTCCTCTGCTACATAGATAAAAGCCAACATTTCTAACTACAATGATTGGAAATGTGTAATGTATCTGTTTTAAAGTACAATGTCCTTCTCTAAGCAGAAAATAAAACGATAACTTTATCTAAAGTTTTATGATATTTTACAACAGTAGAGTAGTATCAAATTATTTGACCCAATCATTCTTTTCCCAGTATTGCATAATGTCATTACCTTTACAACAAAAACAAAAATAAAAAGAGACACTGACTCACAGAGTTTTGCTATAATTAATCATAACATCATAATATTATAAAGTATTTTTTGTAAACCAGTGATTTCTACATAATGTTTAATATATGATGTATAAGAGAGCAAGTTTAGTGTGGTAGTTAAGGCCCCAGGCTAAAAACAGGGAGACCAAGAGTTCTAGTCCCACCTAGACATAAAGGCAGCTAGGTTGACCTTGGGCCAGTCCTCCTTTCATTCAATATGGGAAGTGAGCAAGGGCAAACCTTTTCCAAAATCTTGCTTAGAAATGAATATACGCAATCGCCAAGAATTCACATTGTGCTGTCCAGACAGTTTAGAGTTAATGGGATTTGGGATAGTTAGGATTTGAGAGCTGTCCCCTTAAAGGAATGTATCATGGTAAATGTAAGGGAATGCATCATGGTAAATGTAGTTAAGGTCTCCTGGGAAATGTAGTCCATGTCATGTAGTCACATCTGTAATCCTGATTGGTCACTAAATTGACCCTTGTTGGGTTGGGGGAGGCTCCCTCACTCTTGCCTGAATCCGTTACCATGCAGCCGCTTCAATCATCATGGGGTTGAGACTTTATTGTCTTTCTACACCACAATTCACATATGCAAAGGGTTGGATATTAAGAAGAACCTCGTCATAAATGTGAGTTGATAGGATGCCTGATGAACCAATAAAAAAGACTGGATGGATGGGTGCTTTGTGGAGTTGATCTGTCTGCTTTATGCCATCCAAACATTAATAAGCAGAACACACATTGACTTTAGAGCACCAGGAAATAAATACATTTATATGTATGTGTTATCATTCTGAGTAATGAACTCAGGGAAGTCAGGACTCTAATGCTTTGTTCAGGATCAAGAAAACCTTTATTGAGTACATCATATCGGCACTTAGAAAGGTGAAGCTAGCTCTAAATTAATCCCGCACTTAGGGATAGTTAAAAGAATAAGACCTTTAATTTTCATCATTATTCTGTCCATTTCGGCACCGTCTCGTATTTTATTACATCTTCATTTATAGGTATATTTTCATTTTTCGAATTTTGTGTGTACATCATTCTCGTGGTCGTTATTACATATAATATTAAATATATTATTCTTTTGTTATATTTTCCCGGTAGTATACCTAGTAAGAACAATTCTGGTTTTAAATCTATTTGTTGTGTTGTCATTTCTTCTAACTACCTTTTTATCTTTATCCAATATTTTTTCGCCTTTGGACAAGTCCACCATATATGGTAATAGGAACCTGGTGTCTCTTTACATTTCCAGCACTCTGGCTATATGTTTTGGAACATCTTTGCCATTTTTGTTGGTGGCAAATGCCATCTGTAGAACATTTTGTAAAAGTTTTCTTTATATGTTGTTGACATCATTAGTTTGAAGTTTCTTTTCCAAAGTTTTTGCCAATTCTCTAATTCTATAATGTATTCAAAATTTTTGGCCCATACGATCTTAGCTTCTTTTAGATATTCTTCTTCCATTTTAAAGTTCAATAAGTAGTTATATATTTTCTTTATTAATTTATCATCTGTCCCTAGAAATATCTGATCTAATTCTAAGGGTTCTTCATAGAATCCATATATTTCTGCATCTTTCTTGTGTCTCGTTTGTATTTGGATATGTGGCCACCAAATCAATTCCTTGATTTTTTTAGTTCCTGTTTTGATTTTAAGCACCCTTGTTCGTTTATACCTTACATTTTTTTCCAGTTCAAGAGCATTTGGGCATATTAGCGCTTCCATCATGGATAGCCAGACTGGTATTTTCATGTAATGTTTCTGTTTGATTCTTTCCCATACTGAAAGCAGAGCATTCCTGAAATAGTGCCTTTGTATTTTATCTATATATTGCTTGTGACCACCACCACCCTTTAGTTAGTGATAGATTTCAACCTCAGGATATGAGTCTCCTGTTGGAAATGTCAAATGTTATAATTATATCTGAACGATAAGCTAATTATCAATCACATAATTAACACATGTTTATTAGCAGGCCTGAAGTGGCAGCCTCCGCTTCTCTTTTGGTCAAAGACTGTTTCAGGAGGATGCAACAGTTTTTTCCCCCAGAAGTGCTTCTTCCCAAGGGAAGGAATGGATTGCCCATGCTTCTTTCCCAGATAAATGCTTGTTCCTGGAAATAGGAGGAGTGTTTCTATGGGATCAGCAGAGTTTCCCTAAGGCTGGACCACAGCAGAGCAAGGCAGAAAAATGGCCCTTGCTCTGCCATTTCTGCTCTGAAGACACTTACTGTAATATACTTATTTTATTAAAGATGAAACTTCTTGCTCCAATAAAAACAAGGCGATGCACAAACTTTTCTCTCATTTTATTTTATGAGTTGGGATGGGATGAGAGTCAGTGATAGATGAGAAAAGCTCATTCGATGAGATTCATGGATGTATGTAGGTTTTTGTTGTCCTTTTGAAAAATCTGAACATTCCCAAGTCCTCAAAGACAGTAGATCCTAGAGAATATCGTTTAAACATTTTCATTGGCGCGCGCACACACACACACACACACACAAACACACAAAGCTACCATATCTGGAGTCTGTATGAAGAGACAGTTAAGGCTTGGCCTTGTTTACCCAGCTTGCAATAGATTGCACTACCAGCAGTATTTCCTCTCCTCTCCATTCCGGGAACCATTCTGGACTCTGGGAGCATTTACCTCCCCACTCTGACCTTCACTGAGATTGGGAAAGAGTGACCTCAAAGTGGACATGGAGCAGAGGATCACTTTACTGGCATGCTGATGAACAAGATTGAGAGGCACAGAACTTTGATCATTTTACTCTTTGCTTTGGAGACTTGACAGTGGGCAACAGCCTTCCCTCTAAGAATTCAGAATAAAAAGGACCATGTGGCTCTGAACTTTAGATGAAAAAGTGTCACCTGGTTAAAGCTGTTTTGAAAGAAACAAGCAGTAATTTATTACTTTGGAGATTGATAGCATTTCCTTATATGTAAATTAATTGACAGACAGTTTGTTTTACTGATCTTTACTGATTACCAGAGTATGTATTCACATAGGTTGTATTTTATCAACACAAATAAAGTTTCAAGTTGCTAAGAAGCTAAGAAGATTTCAAACTCTGAATTTATCAAGTGATAAGAATGAAAAACCTGCAGAAATTCTAGAAAAATCTCTGATGACCTGAAAACAACTGGGAAGCTGCTGCTCAGATTTCTAATATTTAAAATCTATTCCCATAGTTCTTACAGCGAAAAAGCTGACATAACAAGAAATCATGTTCTGTCATTTTATCCTGGCAATATACTGCATTTTAATCAAATTTACCCTGACATTCCAGCCCTAAGATAGTTGGCTGTTAAGATTTCCAATAACCAAAACCTGTACTGTAAATATACTTTCATTTCAGGTTTAAGATGCATAGTAGGTCAGAATTTTGGCTGAAGAATTAATGGATATTGGTTAGGCTGGTTTTGGTTATTAATGGATATTGGTTAGGCTGAACAAAGGTTTCATGAAAAACAACTAACTTCATCAGCCCAGTTGTAAATATGTTTTGCGCAGTAATTCCCACAATTCCAAGGAAATACAACCCAAGAGTAAGTTGAAGAAAGCTGCACTCAAGATTTGGGGAAAACATACATGTTGCAATTTTTAAAAATTTATTGATTTATAGCACCTGATCTATATATTGTCCTTCCTCTTAATATATACAGTATTCTGTAAGAAGGGGGAAAGTATTTATTCTGATGTTATGATTTAGGAATTGGGCAAGAACTGAAATCATATTGGAAGTTTGAGGTACAGAATTATGAACTATGAGTATGTGATTACAAAAATCTAGGCTTTGTAATCTAAGACTCTTCCAAGCTTTAACACAGGAAATATATGGAGGAACATATTACTGTGGTGATGAAAGGAACCGACTTAAAGCTGGATTAGTGAAGCATTATTTAGAGAGGGCTAACACAGTACATTGTTGTTGTTGTCATCATCATCATCATCATCATCATCATCATCGTGGAAAGAAATAGGTTCAGTTCCAAGCTGGGAGAAAGACACTGGAAACATGGAGGCTGATTGGAAAGATGGGTTTATTGATGAAGAAGAACCACATGTGTTTGCGGTTCTGGGCAGCTGACAAAATGGAGTTGAGAATGGGTGGTTTTATACTGTACCTTCTTTGGGCTTTGCACTTGAGCTTCCTGTTCCTGTGCAAGAACATGTCTTTGCACTTGAGCTTCCTGTTCCTGTGCAAGAATATGTTATCAGATTCCTATGGGGTCATGTAGGGGTTATGTAGGCATCATAGTTGGGATGGGGTACAAAGTTTTAATTTATTTTAATTGGGGTTTTTTAGATTTTTATAGGGACAGCCTAGGGTTTAATTATTTTTTAACTATTTATATTTGTTTACATGTATTTTAATTGGCTGTTCACCGCCCTGAGTCCTTCGGGAGAAGGGCGGTATATAAAACCTAAATAATAATAATAATAATAATAATAATAATAATAATAATAATAATAATAATAATAATAATAGTTGGCTCTATAGGCAAAAGAGAAAATACAAATCCTAGGTGTTTGTCTGAGCTAAGTTTGGTTGAAGCTTGGATTGCTTTGAAAGGGTGTTGGGCAATTCCTATTGTGGCTTATTGGCTTTGCTCTGTGTTGGATCTTGAGTGAGGGCTAATCCTACCTGCTTTTGTTGTTTAGTGAGATGTCCTTATTTGTTGGTTACCTTACTGAGGTGCTCTCTGAGTTTGCTAGTTTTCTTGCAGACATTTCATTACCCAAACTAGGTGACATCATCAGGGCTGGTAAGGAGTGTTGTTTGCTGTTGGTTTATATTCCAATTAGCGGCTTGCCCTGTCTATGTTGATGGGGGTGGTCTTAGAGATTATTTGGTTGGGCTGTTTACTGTGGGTTTCTTTGGCAGTTTCCTGATTGGGGTGTTGTTTATTTGCTTGTTAGGCTGTTGTTAATCTTAGTTAATCAAGGCTGATTTGAGTGCTGATTGCTGGTGGAAACATACTTGTCTGTTCCCTTTTTGGTTATCTAATTGATTTTATTTTAATACATCTTTTTTTTAAAAGCCTCTCAGAGAAAGACTGTTATAAATAGTCAGTACTCTGATCCTCCTTGATTAATACTTGGTTTTGGCTCTAAAATTAGTATTTTTTATACTTTATATATAGCTTCAAAATACATTAAAAAGGAGATAGCTGTGAATTATATTCAACATTGTTTTTGTTCCTCATGTATCAACTTCTGATGTAATTTGTAATTGATGGAAAGTGATATGCATGGAAGAGTTATATACTGTACAGTATGTGCATGCCTTTGCAATTTGCAGGAAGTGAAAAGCACTGAGTACTGCCTTTGGTGGAAACTCAGCAAAATGCAGAAATCTAACTATTCTAGTTACTGAGATTGAATTACAAGGAAGTAAATTTCTATTCTGCATTGCGTTGAATTGCACCACCTAATTCTTTTTCCCAACCTCACCAATCCAAAGACTCCTTTCTTGAATTAAATTAGCATTCATGTTGGAAGTATGACAGTTTTACAATTTATTGATTAACCTCAAAAAACATTACAGAAATCCAACCTAAACAACTGTATTGTATAGTAGAAGAATGGGAGAACATTCTACTGTTTTTGGCTGTAGTTTTGGTTGTGTTGAGCTTTTTCTTGGATGAGAACTCATACTGACCCTTTGTAAGTATCACTAAGATTGGTTTAAATAAACTTTTAAATTTTATGGGGAATAATATAGCTTTGAAAATATTTATTTATTTATTTTTCACACTTCTGAACTACCCATCTCCCTCAAAGAGAGATTTTGGACAGTGTACAATAAAGTATCAAAATATAAAACAGTACATAAAAATTAAAATGTTAAAGTTAGAATTTTAGAATTAAAAGTTTAAAAAAAAATTAATTTCAAGGAAGCAAGAATAATTACATCTTGTTAAAATTTGTTGACAAAGACAAAAGGAGGGCACCATGGCATTCTAAAAGACTTAACTTTCCTATGTTTGCCATGGTTGCACTCCTGGTTCGTTCTAGAATTTTGAGATTGAGAACATTCATAGTCATTTGCACATTTATTTTGTTGCAGAGACTACCTTTTTCACTGTTAATTCATGGCAAGCCTCTTTCCCATTACAAAGGCCCTGCCCTCCTGCTCTACAGTATCATTTAAAAAAAGAAAAGAAACTCCTGATGTTTATTAAAGTCACAAATCTTGTACAGGGCAGATTCAAATAAATGTAAGGCTGAAGGTATTGAGATTAAAGAGCATAGGGGATGGTCTGATTGTCCATAAAAATGAATTTTTGAAATGGTACATTTTGCACCATTTTTTAGTTTAAGCTACCATTCTGGTTAATAATTAGCACTATACAAACAGGAAGAGTTTGGTCTTTATTGAATTACCAGTCTTTCCCATTTCACAAAATTCAGGGGAAATTTCCATAAGATTATCTTCTGTTAATGTGTTCAAATTAATGAAATTAGATTTTTGTTCAGATTATTTAGAATGCTATCAGCTTGGACATGTTTATGTATTCAAAAGTGAAGAGCTCAAAGACAATTAGAGCCAATCGCTTGCTATTATTTGAGGACAGTGGTTGACTTTTGTGGGGTACGTGATCAAAAGTGGATTTACCATGCCAAGCTAAACATTGTGCAATTGCA